>CM040122.1:397467661-398067661 GCA_022559845.1 Amorphophallus konjac
TCTGGTATCATACATCTGCTACTCCTCGTCAGGAAGGAAGAGGATAGTATCGTCTGCATATTGAAGATGGGTGATACTGGTATTAGACTGGCCTACCTGGAAACCTCTGATGACTCTTGTCGCCTCGACTCTCAGCCACAACCTACTCAAAATGTGAACTACCAACACGAAGAGGAGAGGAGATAGGGGTTCTCCCTACCGAAGCCCTCTCCCACTAGGAAAGTAAGGGGAGGGTTGCCCATTAATAAGCACAAAAAAGGAAGCAGAAGAGATGCACTCTCATATCCACCTGATCCAAATCTGGTGAAACCCCATCTTTTGTAAGACCTTAAGAAGACAATTCCAATTAATCCTGTCATAAGCCTTCTCAAAGTCCGACTTAAGGACCACACCCCTCTTCCTTTGTTGCTTCATACCATACAAACACTCGTGAGCAAGAAAAAAATTCTCCCGGATATGTCTTCCCCTGATGAAATCCCCCTGAAAATCACAAATCAATCCTCCAATGGCCCCATGTAGCCTCCTAACTAGCACCTTAGAAAAAAAATTCTAAGTGCTTAAAAAACATGCTAATGGGTCAAAAATCTGAAAAATCATGAGCATCATTTTTTTAGGAATCAAAATCAAGAGGGTTTTGTTAATACCTCTCAAATGTGCCTTGCCTTCCTGAAACTCTTGCACTGATCAAAGAGGTCCTACTTAATAATGTCCCAACAATGCTGAAAGAACACCACGGGGAAACCGTCTGGCCCAGGCGCCTTGTTCCCTACAAGGGAAAAGACCGCATGTATGATCTCCTCTTCTAGGAAGGGGGTCATCAGAGCCTCATTCTCTGCAGAAGAGAGAAGTGGTAGCAAATCATCTGTAAAATCCGGCCTGCTCCTCTGCTCTTCGGTGAAGAGCCTGGTGTAGAAGTCTATGGTGTGACGTCTAATGTCTTCCTCCCTCTGGAAATGCTCGTCCCCAACCTGAACAGAAGCAATGTGGTTCGTCCTCCTCCTTCCCGAGACAATCCTGTGAAAATAAGTTGTGTTCTTGTCACCTTCTTGAAGTCACTTCTCTCTGGATCTTTGCTTCCAATAAATCTCTTCCCTGGCGAGAATCTCATCAAACTCTGCACGAAGAGACTCCTCTCCTTGCCCTGTCTGCAACATCCAACAAACCTGCCTCCTCCAACTGATCTAGAGTCTTGAGCTGGAGAAGAATCCTGTCCTTTTCCTGCTTGCCGGGAAGCCTTTTGACAGCACCTTATCTTTTGAGCACAAGGGCTAAGTGATTCATTTTCCTAATCAGAGTGGCCATAAAAGATCCACGGGGCCTAAACCCCTGCCACGCCCTCCTGACTGTGTCCAAAAAATCTACCTCTCTAAGCCAAAACTTCTCAAATCTAAAAGCCTACCTCCTCACATGACCTCGATTGGTCATCAAGAGGATAGGCTTATGATCAGAGATCGGCCTAGCCAAGCAAGATACTTGCACGTGCGGGAAGCAGTCCTCCCAGTCCGAGGACACCAGGAATCTGTCAAGTCTGGAATAGGAAGGAGACTCCCTCAAATTGGACCAGGTAAACTGAGCATTCACCAATCCAATGTCAATGAGGACCACCTGCTAGATGAAGTCATAGAAGTCCTCAGTCTCCCCTGAGTGAGAATGAGCTTCAGTCCTCTCCGACGCTGACAAGACTGTATTGAAGTCTCCACCCACATACCAAGGGTGACCAGAAGAAAGGTGATAAGCAAGAAGCTCCTGCCAGAGAAGACTCTTCCCTTCCCTGGTTTGGGGGCCGTAGATCCCAGAGAAGTCCCAAGAAAAATCGTCTCTTGGAACTGAAGAGAGATAGCCCACCGATCAACCTGCCTCCCCTCCTCCACCTCCTCCACCTCAAAGGGGTTCCACAGCACCATGATCCCGCCAACCCTACCCACCACCAGAGAGACCACCCCCTTCGAAAGTCTACTCCCACCTATCTCCCTCATCAGCGCCACCCCGTCCCCTTCACACTTAGTCTCATGTAAGCAAAGGATACCAACCTTCCACCTCCTCACCATCCTCCTCTTGTCACCCCCACCTAGACCCCTTACGTTTTATGAGATGATCCTCATTAAGAGTGATGAGTGAACCCCTTTGCTCCCTCCTGCTCCTCACCCTCCACCTCTTCCTCTACACCACCCCTCTCAGCCTTCAAAATGGACTTCTCTTTCTTAGCCTCCCTCGCCAAAGCTGCCCGCTATCTCTTCTGGATCAATATAAGAGATCCCCTTATGCCCTTTTCCACCCTCTTATATGAGACACCCAGCTTCCCCGCCAGATCTTTGAAGTGGTCCTCCATCAACCTCTCCACTTCACCCATCAAAACCTTCCCCTCCTCCTTGCCCGAAATGCAGCCCCCCTCCACTAGGTACCCTACCTAGAAGGAGTACCATGGATGTCTTCCGCGGCCGGCCAGTGGAGGAGGCCCGCAACATCCACTGGGAGGATATTGCCGATCACGTCTGCAGCCTCACCTTCCACCTTTGCAAGATCGTCTGGAGCCATCAGCCTTGGTAGCCTGGCCTCCTTGATGGCTCCCAAATCCAACGCGACGGGGTCTAGGGACAGCACCCAAGAGAGCACAAGGTCCGGCAGGGGGTCAAACCCCTCATATGGTTTCCCTTGACCACCGCCAAGTCTAGACGGAGCCCACACCAGGCCCTCTCTGAGATCTACACAATCCTGCACCACCGGAGTACCAGGGACATGTAGACAAGACTGAGCCGCTGCCTACAGTCGCTCTCCAGCATCCATTCCCCTCCACGGGCGAGCAAGAGGGAGCGACTGCCCACAAGGGACGACCCCCCCCCCCCCGATAGTCGGCGTCAATGGGGATTGCCCAGGAAGGCCGGGCATCGCATGCTCTACCTCTATTCCAGAACAGCAAACTGGCAATGATGAGACAGGGTCCGCCGGAGAGTAGCAGACCCCTTATCTCCTTCCTCGTACGCTTGAGGGTCATCCACGGCCACCTCCTTACCTTTCCCCACTCCAGCCTCAGTAAACCAGCCAGCTGGCGTCGGAGGGGGGCCAATGTCCACCGGCCGGCCGAACACCTAAGATCCCTGCAGCGAAGGGGGACGGAGCGCTTCTTGCACAGTCAGGCGGGGGAGAGGAACAGTCCCGTGTCCCGTGGAAGCAGTATCGGGTAAGTTGCGGGTAAGGCCCGCTCCGTTACCTGACGCCACGAACCCAACATCTAACCTGTGAGCCAGCACCACATACCCCCTGCCGAGCATGGTCCAACCGACCCAGGGATGGCCCAACGATGCAGTCGATTCAAATTTGAATCGGGCTTTATCCGTATATCTTCAACCTCCCGACGCCTACATTGTACATCCGCCTGAGAGAGTAGCACCGATAAAGCCCCCTCCACCACCCAAAGCCTGACCACGACCACCGCCCCGTCGAGGACGACAGAAAGCATTGCCGGGATGGCCAAAGGACTAGCCACCAGGATCGAGGCCACCACACACGTCCTTGAGCTCAACGGAAAGAATTCTAGGGACCCGGCCTCCACCCTACCAAAGCCCCATGCCAAGAACCCCAGTCCCGCCTCATCGCAAGGAAGGAGTGGAAGCCTCTCAAAGGTGACTCGGACGCTAGACACCGGCAGATTAAGGAAGGTTCCCTTGCCCTCCAACCACCGTTGGATGCAAAACAAGGCCCCGCGTGTCGCCAAGCAGCCCACGGCCACTAACCTCTCCACCACCACCACCTCCTCCTCTGCCACCGCCAAAAAGGATGAAGAGGTGACCCTTCTGACAACCCAGCCTCCCCCTGTCGCCTCGACCAGCCTTGACTGGACAACGGCAGCCTCCGCCGAGCCTTCAAGCAACGAAACGCAAAGGCACCGCCACAACCACTCATGCTTGTCAACAAGGAGCTCCGCCGAGATCTAGCCGACGTCGGCCCAACGATTACTATCGGGCTTCACCGACGGTGCACCCCTGACAACCTCCATGAATGTCGCGCGGCCCAGAGATCCGCCAGACTAACCTGCGGTCCCCGACACACTACAGAAGCGTCGGATGTGGCCTCTACGGCCACAGTTGAAACACATGGGGACAACGCCACCCGACCGACCCCCACGGCGACGAACACCCCGGCCAGAGCCTGGCTCCGATGGGCAGCGGTGACCCATGGCCACAAGCCCAGATATCGGAACCCCAGAGCTTCTCTCTCTAGGAAGGCTAGAGAGAGAATAGCATTACAATAATTATTAAGCTTGTGAGTTATACCATGAAACTTTGAGAAAGAATAATTGAGAAACACCTTTGATGTGCGACTATTGTATTAGAAAATCAGTTTGATTTTATGCCTAATAGATATACTACATAAGCCATTTTCTTGTTACGGTAGTTAGTCGAGAAGTATAAAGAGATGACGATAGATTTATATATATTTTTTTTTTTAATTTGGAGGTGTATGATGGAGTATTAAGAGAGCTGATTTGGTGGACATTGGGAAAGAAAGAGTTTCTCAAGGATATGTGATTCAAGATATGTATGAAGGTGCTATTACTAGTATAAGAACTATAGCTGGAGAGACTTGTGAATTTCTTGTTACTAAAGGTTTACATTAAGGTTCTGCATTAAGTCTACCTCTTTACCTTGGTTATGGATAAAGTAACAAAAAAATTGCATGATGATATCTCTTAATGTATACTATTTGCAGATGATATTATTTTAATTGATAAAAATATTAATGGTTTAAATGTTAAATTAGAACGTTGGCGGCAAGCCTTGGAGTCTCAAGGTTTAAGAATTATAGGAGTAAGTCATAATTTATGCACTAAAATTTTAGTAATGAGAGAGTGGCACAGGAAGACATAGTTCTAATTGATGGACAAAGCATTCCTAAGAGTAGTAGTTTTTTTTTACTAGATAAGTTTTTTTTTAACGGGGAGGGGGAACCGGGTAATGATCTTGGGATCTCTCCCTTGCAATGGGGGAGGATGTCCACTCCGCCATTGGCGGGGGACAAGAGTAGTAGTTTTTGGTACCTAGGGTCTATTATTCAAGAGAATGGGGAGATATATGATCATGTTACACACATGATTAAGACAGGTTGGTTAAAATAAAGAATCGCATCAGGAGTCCTTTGCGATCATCGTATATCTGTGAAAGGAAGTTTTAGACCTAGTTTGTTATATGGTACCGAGTGTTGGGCATTAAGAAATGAACGCATTCACAAAATGTGTGTGGCGGAGATGAAGATGTTGAAATGGATGTGTGATAAAACTAAGAAAGATAAGATTAGGAATGAGTGCATCCGACTTGGATGTATCCCCAATTGATGGTAACATGAGGGAAAATAGGATCAGATGGTTTGACATGTACACCATCGCCCTAACTCAACACCAGTTAAAAGATGTGACTAAATATTAGTGGATGCTAGAAAAGGAGTTCGTGGAAGGCCTAAAATGAGATGATATGATGTTATTAGAAGAGACATTGGCTTCTTGAGTTTAAATATGAATATAGCACTTGATAGAATTCGTTGGCAGAATAGGATTTATATAGCCGACCCCAAATAATGCGACAAGGCTCTGATGATGATGGGTTAGTTACACTACAATAAGGTCTTGTACATAGCTCATCAAATTCACAAACTGTCAAACTACACGGGAGAAAATGGTTTTGCAATAGATCGTAGAGGAGGAAATTTTCTTACATTAATGACCTGATGGATCTATGTCTAATGTGGTCTAAGACAGAGGGTAATTCTCCATTTGGACCCAGTGCAATGTATTGCCCTGCAGTCTTTATATGGGCACATAAAGATAATACTCTTGGGTTATTCAGTTCAAAATCTTGCTTGGAATGTTATCATCATTGTCCAACAAAGAAGGCAAAATAGACAGAAGCATCAGCAAACAAAATCAGTGAAAGCTGGCAAATGAAATTTTACCTAAACAATTATCTTCATCCAGCAAGAAAACTGAAAGATATAGAATTGTGAATAGATATGTATATAAAAGGAGAAGTTTCTAACTTGACCAGATAAGTATTAGTGTAGTAACAAACAACATCCAATTTTCCCCTAGAAAAGACTCTTAGCTGTTAAAAAGAAATGGAGTGAGTTTCATAGGAAGAATAATACCCTTGAATCCTTGATTACTTCTTCAAACTGTATGTCCTTAACTAATTTTTCATGGGTTTCTATCTATATTAATCTTAAATCCATAGGATTATCACACGGTTCAACAGATTATTGAATATCTGAAGCCACTCTCTCTCTTTTTTTCTGAAACCAGAACTTTGAATCCATATGAAATAACATTCATGAATAGTGGTGACTAAAAATTGATAAGTTGGTGATCAAAAAATTGATAAGTTTATCAACATTAAAAATGAAACATTAGTGAATGTTATGACGTGCAAATGATGAAATGCTCAAGTAAAAGCGGAAAGATTGTGCTAGCTGAATTCTTAAGTCAAGACAAGTATTACTATTTGTCAGTAACTCAAATTTGCCCCTTGCAAGGTCCATGTCATTGTGAATTGATGACACCAACGTACAAGATTTCAATAACCATGTACGAACACAAATCAGTCAAACATCATGTCAGAGAACAAGTTGTTAGATTTATCCCATGAGGTGGCCTGAATAAAATGGGTCTCTTGGGTTATTTTAATGTTGCCTAGTAGTATGAGGATATATCTCCAAGTTGTGATAAGGTAGAGGTCTTTTTTTCAATAGGAGCCTCGAGGGATGTGAGCCTTGGGTTTTATAGCGGAAAGATTGTGCTAGCTGAATTCTTAAGTCAAGACAAGTATTACTATTTGTCAGTTAGCTCATAAAGGAAGGCTCACAATCAAGAGTCATACCCATAGTGCAGGTCTCTAATC
Source organism: Amorphophallus konjac (assembly GCA_022559845.1). Classification (NCBI taxonomy): domain Eukaryota; kingdom Viridiplantae; phylum Streptophyta; class Magnoliopsida; order Alismatales; family Araceae; genus Amorphophallus; species Amorphophallus konjac. The sequence continues at coordinate 397,474,546 of CM040122.1, forward strand.
CCCATTGTACTGGTGTATGATGGGTCATCCACCTCTGGAATGTAAGGAGGTTTCTTCTTCATTGCGATATTCTTGAACTGTGGATCACTGTTAGGCCAGAACCATACAATCTTGTTCTGCTCAAGGCTCGGATACACAGTTGCACAAGCCTTCTTGAAAGTGTGCATCTGCATGGCATTCAAGAAGCTTATTAGAGTAAAAGATAGAAATATTTAAAATCATTAGACTCTTTGCTCAAACACCTAAAGGTTATAAATAAACACTATCCTTAAAATGGAAGTACATGAAAGAATCACACGTGCTTAATTAAGAACGAGGAGAGAGTGGTCAGCTTGTAGAGAGTGCAGTTTGGCCTCATATTTTCCATTTTTTTCCAAAACAAGGAGAGAATACAAGTGACCCAAAGATATAAATCCAGAATTTGGATGGGGGGGCGAGGGGGAAGGAATTGGTGGCAAAGCAACTCAAATTTGCCCCTTGCAAGGTCCATGTCATTGTGAATTGATGACACCAACGTACAAGATTTCAATAACCATGTACGAACACAAATCAGTCAAACATCATGTCAGAGAACAAGTTGTTAGATTTATCCCATGAGGTGGCCTGAATAAAATGGGTCTCTTGGGTTATTTTAATGTTGCCTAGTAGTACGAGGATATATCTCCAAGTTGTGATAAGGTAGAGGTTTTTTTTTCAATAGGAGTCTCGAGGGATGTGAGCCCGGGGTTTTATGGCGATGGTACAAAAAAAGGGGTAAGACTCGAACTCGGGTGGCCCAATAAATCGCTCAGCTCTAAGTACCACTCTGCTAGATTCCCCGTTATCAAAAAAAAAAAGTCGTCTTGGTCCCTCTCTCTTAAGTGAATGCACTTGGGTTGCCCATCAAACACCAAGGATCAAGAGAAGTGTAGCGAGAGAAGGCCATGGGCTCACCCGGTCCGGTGTAGACCTTGGTCGTGCTCCAGGCTGCTCCAACGTGGTCGTGGGGATCTTATCCGCACTGTGCGTCCTCCACCGACTGAGCGATGGATTCAGGTACACTTCCGTGTATGAAATCCAACACAAGTAACTACATAGGGAACACTAAACCACGAAATGGGCAGAAGATGGGTGTGCCCGAAACATCCCATCCGAAATGTTTGCCCCCGATGTGCAGGTCACTTTCGTTTCTTCAAGATTAAAAAAAAAAGAAAAAGGAAAAAAAGGAAATGGAGTAAAGGAGATTGCGAAAGCGCTCACCAATACCTTTGAATTCTTACCAGAAACCTCAATTTTTTTTGTTTTATATGAGACAGACAAGAGAAGCAAATAAACGATTCTCCAGAGCCGAGAAAGAATCGAAAGAGCCATTACGGAAATACGGCCATACCGGTGAGCCATCGGCCGGCGCCTGAGGGATATACTTGCAGCTCCCGGCGCCGTCGAAGCACCAGCCATGGTAGACACACTGCAGGCGGCCCCACTGGTCGATCCGCCCCTCGGAGAGCGGGGCCAGCCGGTGGGGGCAGCTGTCCTCGAACACCTGCCACCTCCCCTCCGCCCTGTCCCACCACACCACCACGTCCATCCCCAGCACCTTCTTCGCGTGGGGCGCCCGCTTGTCGAGGTCGCACACGGGCGCCACCGGGTACCACTGAGAGCGCCAGTCGAACACCTCCCCCCCATCCCGCACCTCCCCCTCTTCCTCCACTCCCACGTCCCCCTCCGCCGCCACCGAGCGGGCGTCAAAGTCGACGAGCGCCGGGGTGGAGACGGCGGGGGAGGTGGAGCGGAGCTTGGGGTGGGCGCCCACCCTGCGGCGGCGAATGGGGAGGAGGGGAGAGCAGGGGTGATGCAGCCGGGGGAGGAGAGAGGTGGGCGGGGGGGTGGGCGTCCTGGGGAGGAGAGTGGAAAGGCGAAGGGCTTCCATGGCGGGGGGAGTGTGGGCGGTGACCACCAGCGTGCGAGAAGCGGGCCAAGGCGGAGGGGGAGGTGTGGGGAGGGATATCCCTCTGCTCATTGGAGGACAGCACGACAAGTGGCGGCCTCTCTAACCGCCGTTCCGTGTGCTTCAATCTGTTATCCATAAAAAGGAAACTTTTTGACAATACGGTTAGGGACAGTCCGCGACCACCAATGGGCAGGGAGACCTTGTGCTGGTTTGACATACCTGTCGTTGCCGTTACCCAAAGTTGGTATGGTCGATGTGTGTTACACATGTGGCACGGAAGAAAGTCAGACATTGTGATTTCTTAGTCGGTAGAAGCGACACCATAACGGTACGGCTGCTAAACGTATCGGTCCGTCGGTACCAATAGTATCGCACCGTATCATCGAAAACTTGATATATGCGATCCGATCAAACCCTAATTCAACTTGTTGAATATTTTCCCTTCTCCCCCGTGCTCATTTTTCGACATTGGTCGTTTTCGAGTCCCCTTCCCGTTATCGGGCTAGTGCCCGTTGCAAAAAAATATTAATAACTAGATATTAATAACAAAACAAGCCTACGAGAAGAGGTGAAATGGAGTGTTGAGTAAAAAATATAACTAAAAGTTTAATTAGTGCTTAAAATAGAGTATTCATATAAGAAATAAATCAAGATAATTATATAAGAAAAAATATTAGAATTTAATATCATCTAAAAAATAGTTGTTGGAGTATTTAATTTCCTGCCCTGGCATGGATGGTGATCTAGAATTCCCCACATTACAAGACTCTTTAGCCTAAAAAACCACTATCTTTGTTGGGACATTAAAGCAGAATCAATCATGTACAGGATTTAGGAAGATTAAATTTAGCTATTAAATAATTAAATATAATTTTAAAAATTAATTACATATTCAAATATGAAAGGATCAATGGAATAAAAAATCAAGAAATAATGTAAGGTTAAGGACATTAAAGTAGAATCAATCGTGCACATGATTTAGGAAGATTAAAATATAGTTATTAAGGAATTAAATATAATTTCAAGAATCAATTAAATATTCAAAATTTATTGTAGACGACATGTTTAAGGGCAAATCATGGTTTTGAAAACAAGATTGTGGAATTTAAAATACAGTATAAAACTAGATAAAATTCATTAATCATGTCAGATCGCGGTCTTCTCAGACGATGCGTTCTGGGCGAGTAAACAAGAGTCGTAGTCGCCTCATACGACAAGATCTAGACGAGAAATAGGATATCGCGGTCAGTCATGCGACGGCGTTCAGAATATGTCCTATGTGTCGGTCGCGTTCCAAGTTCGGAAAACAAAAACTCGTTAAAAACTTCCGTTACTCCGATATCTCATGCTTTGATAACTAAATTGATAGTGATTTCAAGATCAGGAAGAACAGAATATGCATAGAATCGAAGTACTCGTGCAACTAAACATGTGCTTAGGTTTAATTAGGTTTAGGTTGAGAGAACACCTACCTATTTGATGACCAAAGGAAAAAGAAGAAGAACACAAAGAACTCACACGATCGACCTCTCCTCCTTCAATCGCTGCAGTATGTAACATATTATTTGCATGTTGAATTGTTGATTTTAACTATTATTAAATTAGTAACATATGGGCATAATTTTCAGATCAACAAATAGTACAGAGCAATTCAAGAGAAGCATCTCCTAGTATTTGACCAAATGGAGTTGATTTGCGCCGCTTCCATGTCGAGAGGAGATTTGGCTGCCAGTAATAAAGGCACATACTATTTTGACACACGTAGTGATGGAGATGAGGAACAATGGGTTGGCGACGATGATTCAAGGTTGGATTTTTAAGTGAATAGTATATTAAATGACTATGAAACACCTGAAAATATTCAACAACCGTCACAAATGACAACTCCTAATACTGAGGTAACCAGGGATCCTCCCCCTGCACCCACGAACATTCCCTCTAGTAATGTTAATAGAAAGAGGAGACGGGTTTCATAGGGTAACGACGATTCAGTTGACAAGTTGGTAACCCTAGGTCATGAGAGGTTAACATTGACTCGAGAGATGCTACAAGTACAGAAGAAAGCCTCTTGGTGTTTGCACACCCCCCGTCCCTCCTGTTGGGTTCCATCCACCTCCGGTGTTCTTCTGTCGGTGCCCATCTCTGACGCCCGTGGCCCTTCTCAAGATCCTGTCAATGCCTCCTTCTCCGGTTCACCTCCGGCGCCGGTTGCGGCCCATCATGGGTCTTCCGGCGATGCTCCTCCGACCATCGACAAGGGTGCTCCGGCGAGGCCAGCTACATAAGTCTGGAGGGCCGTTTCTAGGCTTGTTCACCTCCCGAGTAACTGCCTTGGCGATCACAATGCTGGCCCCATTTTGCCAACCGTCGCATCTATTGCTGAAGAGGCACATGATGGGGCTGCTAATATTGTTATTATTTTGCCACCAATTAATGATGAAATTATTGCTGGCTCAGGTGGCAATCGTTCAGATATTTCAGGTGGCGTTTCTCCTCTTCAACCTCCTCACGTAAGTTGTACCATGCCTGTGCATGGCTCTGTTCATGCGGTTCCAAGTTCCCCTTATTTTGCAGCTCCAGAGTCTACATCGACACCTGCAGATGTGCTCGACTCCCCTCTCAACTCTGTAGCTGATCCTGCACATACTGCCCCGATTTCTTCCAATCCCATGACCTCTCTTAATCCGCTTCGCTCTCAATGGTGACGGTTTCCTCTCTGCCTACTGAAGCTCGGCATCTGCCCTCGGGGGTGACTAGCGAGGCCTCTCGACGCTCCCAGCGACGCTCTTACTCTACTAGCTCTTTTCGGGATTGTGACGTCTGATGGATGCTAAAATACCCCTGTTTTAAAAATCTGAAATTTAATTAAAATAATTGAATTTTTAATTGAGATAAATGAATTTCAAAATTTAATATTTAATTCCTTAGTAAATAGAACTAGTGAAATTTTGACTACCTTATAAAAATCTGAAAAAATGGTAAAATGGTAAAGAATGATTTATGTAACAACTTTATCTTCTGTGTTCGACCCAATAAAAATCCGTAATGAGGTCTAATTAGTGGATTAAGCCTAAAAGTGCACACTAATCTAACCTTAACTTAAAACGCGAAATTAGAGCTTAATACTCAACCTAATGACCCCAAATTCTTTTAGAAATTTAATTAGAACTTATTTAAATTTATTAGAAATTATTTATATTTATTTGAATTAATGGAAATTTATTCAAAATTAATTAGATTAATTTTTTAATAAATAGAATAAGTCACATTTCGACTATTTTATAAAAATTCATGTTTCAAAACTCTTGTTTTATGACCCTAGTATGTATATTAAGAACCCTAGAGCATGTGGTTAAGATCCCAACCCATTTAGACCCCAAATGGATGAGTTCTTGCGTTTTCCGGAAGCCACGTTCAGTTCTGGAAGTGCAGGGGTCGACCCATGGGGTAGACCCATGCTGCCCAGTGTGGGGGTCGACCCAATGGGTCGACCCATCACCGAGGTAGGCTCCTGGAGTTCCAGGGGTCGACCCAATGGGTCGACCCATGCCTGGAATTTTTCCAGGGGTCGACCCAATGGGTCGACCCACGTGCTGTATGACCCGGTAAAGTTGTATTTTGACCCGAGGATCGATCCGGACCATTAGGGGATCGACCCATTCAACTTAGTCCAATTGAAAACTACATTTTTGAGGAACCAATGACCTATTCATGTAACCCTATGATTTCAATTTACATTGGTCCCTACATGCAAACCTAGTGTAAAAACATGCCGTTTATCATCTCCATTTTAACGCATACAATGGTTAAATAGAAACCCACATAATTAGTGGTTAATTGTGTAACTAAATTTCTGTTAATGCATACTATTTCACTCCTGTGCGAGCTTGTTCTTTACCTTATCATCTTGAATCAGCTTGTTGGCAAATTGTCTTAATGCAAATGATAATAGATAATCCTTGGTATATGAACTTGGTAATTAGGATTAAGCTAATTGTTAAGTTGCTGAATAGTCATTATTACCCCAGTAGAATGGATTGCTTACACATCTGAACGGTACACTGTCAGCCGTTCTTTATTGACCTCGTGGACTAAGTTTTGGTCCAATTCTTGTAATGCGGCCCAAAGTGACCGTATAGCCGAGTTTTTGTTTTAGTGAATCCAAGGACAAGTTAGTCCTTAAATCTCATTCTTGTGACAGAAATTCCTCTGATTAATTGGCCATTTAACTTGACTGAATGTCTAGACAATCGTGAGATCTTGCATCCAATAAATCGATGTCAACGCACCGTAGGGGCCCGGTCTGGTCCTGGGGAGAGCGCCCGAAAGTTAGTGAGCCATGGGATGTTAATGACATGGTGAGGCATTGCACCGAGTGCATGACTAGCTTGTTACGTCTATGACATGAAGAAAATCTCTTGTTACTCTTGTTACTTGATCATGCTTGAAATGATGTTTAAAATACTTGCTTGTTGGCCAATTCCCTATTACTATCTCCTGTTGTAAATTCTTGTACTTGTTATCTTGTTATCTCTTGTCATCGTTATATTTCTTGACCCTGCAAGATCTTTGTATTACGCTGTTTTATTGCATCGTCTTTTATTTCCTTTATTTAGCATGGCATATGAAAAATGTAATTTACTTGTTAATCACTTAAACTATGCCTGATGATAGAGTATAATTCCTACTGAGCTTCTTGCTCACCCCTACTTCCAATCCTTTTCAGGTAATGCGGTAACGGTACGTTGCAAATGGGAATCGGATCAGTGTGATCGAGTGAACTCGGAACCTAGAGTTTGGAGTCTGTCTTTTTACCTTCTTGAGTCTAGCTAGTGTCGTGAGTCTGGTTATTTCTTTTTATTTTCCTCCTTTAATTTGAATCCTATATTGTAAGAGTGGGTCAAAATTATACTTTTAAATATTAATAAGAGCTCGTATTTTCAATACGTGTGTTTATGGCCTCCTTGTGTTTAATTGTGGTTGTTTATCTTCCGCTCTTGTTATCATGACTGTTAACTGCCACGTTCCGAGCATCGCTTCCCGCTGCTGTCGGTTCGGGCGTGACAGAGGTGGTATCAGAGCCTCCTTGCCTGAGTCCTTGGATTTTGTCCAAGAGTATAGGTTACCCTAAGTCTTAAGACCCGTGTCATCTCTTGTCACCTGGTGAGATTGGGTAGTATCGTGGGTTAAGTAATAAAAATATGCAAGATTGCGTTGTGTTACGCGTAAGGGTAATGAAAAGTTAACCATATAACTATTTTGCAGGTCTCTAAGTCTTTATTAAAATGAAACCGAGTGGTTCCATGGGTAAGCTAAGATTCGGTTCCGCTAGAGGCTGGCGAGTCCGTCGTAAGGAAACCCGACGTAATAAGAAGAAGAAGAGCAATATTACGCAAAAGAAATGTTTATACTGTCACAAACTTGGTCATCTCGCGAAGGAGTGCTGGCGAAGGAGCGGAGCGTGTCTGCGTTGCGGAGATCAGGATCATAAAATGGCTAACTGTCCTAAGTTACTTCCACAAGCAAAACTACAAGAAGAATCGGAACCAACTTCTATCGGATGAAGAATTATATATGGTATCGTTCTCTTTTATCCCTAGCTATAGCTAATTTCTTTCGTCATTAATTGTATAATTAACATGTTATTTTGATAAATAATAGCTAATTTTTTTCGTCATTAATTGTATAATTAACATGTTATTTTGATAAATAAGATTTATCTTAGTTCAAACATTCACGTAATTGATAATACCCGGTGAATTTGGGGACCAAATTCCTTTAAGTGGGGGAGGATGTAATACCCCGATTTTAAAAATCTGAAATTTAATTGAAATAATTGAATTTTTAATTGAGATAAATGAATTTCGGAATTTAATATTTAATTCCTTAGTAAATAGAACTAGTGAAATTTCGACTACCTTATAAAAATCTGGAAAAATGGTAAAATGGTAAAGAATGATTTATGTAACAACTTTGTCTTCTGTGTTCGACCCAATAAAAATCCGTAATGAGGTCTAATTAGTGGATTAAGCCTAAAAGTGCACACTTATCTAACCTTAACTTAAAACGCGAAATTAGAGCTTAATACTCAACCTAATGACCCCAAATTCTTTTAGAAATTTAATTAGAACTTATTTGAATTTATTAGAAATTATTTGTATTTATTTGAATTAATGGGAATTTATTCAAAATTAATTAGATTAATTCTTTAATAAATAGAATAAGTCACATTTCGACTATTTTATAAAAATCCATAAAAATCATATTCTTGTGTAATCCATTTCGTTTAACAATTTTGTCTTCTACGACTAAGCCTAATAAAATCATTAACTAGGCCTAATCAGTGGTTAAGTCCAATTTTCACACCTACCTAACCCAAATTCGTGTTCATTGTTAACCTCATCTTAAAACATCAAATTAGAGCTTAATACTCAACCAAATGAGCTCAAATCAGAGGCAAATGAAAGGCCACGATCTAAGGATCAATAGCCCTCTATCAATCGAACCAAAACCTAACCCTAGCACATGGTGGCGGCCGAGTTTTGTTGAAGTCAACCTTGGCGGCGCCGTTTTCCAACACCACCTTGCGTGGTCGATTTCTCCCAGCTCCGAAGTCTCCAGAAGCTCTATGAGCTATCAAAATAAAACTCTACATGTCTATTTTCATTTGGTAGCTGTGGTGTTCGCAGAGGTTTCAGATCTAGAGAGATCTCGGGAGTTTAGTGGCGACGTGTCGTGTTCGTTCTTCCTCCTTTCTTCCTCCTTTCTTCTTTGATTGAGGTAGGTTCTCTCAGGCTCAAATTGCAAGTAATATATCAAAATGATCAGTATCGAAGTAGCTTTCATTTGGCGTAAGAAGCCCCAAATTTCATTGAGCATATTTAGAGAATTTTGGATCGAAGTAAGAGCATGTCTAGGCTTGATTTATGCTATGTTCTTTTGAGTCAAAGCATGATTTCGGGCTGATTTTGAGTTGCATATCTTGATTCCCATATAACATATCATACATGGATGGAATCAGCATCAAAGTAACTTTCTTTTGATATAAGAAGCCCCAAATTTCGTTGTATATATTGAGAGAATCTTACGATTTAGTAGAAGCATGTCAAGAATTATGTTTTCATGTGTTCATCATAGATAGGTTGTGATTCAATTGATTTCTGTTGAAATTCGTGTTTCAAAACTCTTGTTTTATGACCCTAGTATGTATATTAAGAACCCTAGAGCATGTGGTTAAGATCTCAACCCATTTAGACCCCAAATGGATGAGTTCTTGCGTTTTCCGGAAGCCACGTTCAGTTCTGAAGTGCAGGGGTCGACCCATGGGGTCGACCCATGCTGCCCAGTGTGGGAGTCGACCCATCACCGAGGCAGGCTCCTGGAGTTCCAGGGGTCGACCCAATGGGTCGACCCATGCCTGGAATTTTTCCAGGGGTCGACCCAATGGGTCGACCCACGTGCTGTATGACCCGGTAAAGTTGTATTTTGACCCGAGGATCGATCCGGACCATTAGGGGATCGACCCATTCAACTTAGTCCAATTGAAAACTACATTTTTGAGGAACCAATGACCTATTCATGTAACCCTATGATTTCAATTTACATTGGTCCCTACATGCAAACCTAGTGTAAAAACATGCCGTTTATCATCTCCATTTCAACGCATACAATGGTTAAATAGAAACCCACATAATTAGTGGTTAATTGTGTAACTAAATTTCTGTTAATGCATGCTATTTCACTCCTGTGCGAGCTTGTTCTTTACCTTATCATCTTGAATCAGCTTGTTGGCAAATTGTCTTAATGCAAATGATAATAGATAATCCTTGGTATATGAACTTGGTAATTAGGATTAAGCTAATTGTTAAGTTGCTGAATAGTCATTATTACCCCAGTAGAATGGATTGCTTACACACCTGAACGGTACACTGTCAGCCGTTCTTTATTGACCTCGTGGACTAAGTTTTGGTCCAATTCTTGTAATGCGGCCCAAAGTGACCGTATAACCGAGTTTTTGTTTTAGTGAATCCAAGGACAAGTTAGTCCTTAAATCTCATGCTTGTGACAGAAATTCCTCTGATTAATTGGCCATTTAACTTGACTGAATGTCTAGACAATCGTGGGATCTTGTATCCAATAAATCGATGCCAACGCACCGTAGGGGCCCGGTCTGGTCCTGGGGAGAGCGCCCGAAAGTTAGTGAGCCCATGGGATGTTAATGACATGGTGAGGCATTGCACCGAGTGCATGACTAGCTTGTTACGTCTATGACATGAAGAAAATCTCTTGTTACTCTTGTTACTTGATCATGCTTGAAATGATGTTTAAAATACTTGCTTGTTGGCCAATTCCCTATTACTATCTCCTGTTGTAAATTCTTGTACTTGTTATCTTGTTATCTCTTGTCATCGTTATATTTCTTGACCCTGCAAGATCTTTGTATTACGCTGTTTTATTGCATCGTCTTTTATTTCCTTTATTTAGCATGGCATATGAAAAATGTAATTTACTTGTTAATCACTTAAACTATGCCTGATGATAGAGTATAATTCCTACTGAGCTTCTTGCTCACCCCTACTTCCAATCCTTTTCAGGTAATGCGGTAACGGTACGTTGCAAATGGGAATCGGATCAGTGTGATCGAGTGAACTCGGAACCTAGAGTTTGGAGTCTGTCTTTTTACCTTCTTGAGTCTAGCTAGTGTCGTGAGTCTGGTTATTTCTTTTGTTATTTCCTCCTTTAATTTGAATCCTATATTGTAAGAGTGGGTCAAAATTATACTTTTAAATATTAATAAGAGCTCGTATTTTCAATACGTGTGTTTATGGCCTCCTTGTGTTTAATTGTTGTTGTTTATCTTCCGCTCTTGTTATCATGACTGTTAACTGCCACGTTCCGAGCATCGCTTCCCGCTGCTGTCGGTTCGGGGCGTGACAGATGCCCTCACTTCAGTTCTGCTTGCTACCTAGTTCGTGGACTGCGTGACTTGGCCGGCTTGCTTGCTGTTCGTTTATGCTTCGTTCCTTGTTGGGCATGTTCGGCCGTGCCCCTTCTTGTTGTATCTTGCCCTTTGTCTATTTTACTTTGGGCTTAGACATTGTGCTGTATTGGCCCTCTTGTCATCCTTGACAAGGTGTTCTCCCTCCCCCGGACCCTGCTCGTCTCTTGTATCCCCCCATGTTGTGTTCCTTTTCTTTCTGCACTTATTAATAGAAAATCGCTTGTCTGGTGGTTGGGGTGGCACGTCTTGTCCTTTCCGCAATGAAAGGATGAAAGGATGAATGGACTCCCTCGTCTCTCACCTTGCAAGTATTACCTTTCAGTTAAAAAAAATTATAGAAGAAAGTTATTCCGTCAATGGATGAGTTTATTGATATGCTTATCAAGTTGTCTGGACCTCCTCGGCAAGATTTGTATAGAGCTATTGAGAGGAAATTATAAATAGAAGAGATGTGCTGACCACATGGGTCATCATCCTTGGAACCCAATTCTCCTGTTGAGTTTTGTTTGGGCGACGCCCCCCCCCCCCCCCCCCCCGAACTTTTGACCGATGAACCAAAATGATTTACTGACGCGGCGGCGACGTAGAAATAGATCGACGGCAACTCCGGAATACGAACGGAACTGGATAGGATGCTACCTCGCGCAGCTCGGCCTCACGCCGAACGTTCTCACACCGGGCGACACTCGGATCTCAAAAATGAGAAAGGAGGGAAGGGAGATGAACAAAGGGGCAAAGGCTCCTTCAACTCAATTCTTTCATTCATATAACATATCTCTCGTAGCACACCTTTGGCCTCTTTATATAGGAAGAGCCAACGCATAAAAAAACCTTAAGACTCTACTTATTTGTATATATATCCTAGCCTAACAAGACAACCCCACCAACCAACTTAAAGACTTTGTGGGTTTTAACCAAATAAAATATAAAAATTACACACATGGTATTTTGACTTAGACTAGCCTAATAAGACGAAAATAAAAATACATGTAGGGATACATGTATACATACACACAAATACAGATACTCGATACGTAATATACCACCGTAGGGATAGGCCGAGTCTTCAGGAAGGATCTCCGAGCCATAAGCTCGGTGTCGGGACAGTGCGGCGTCGGCTCCCAGTAGTGGGCCTAGTAGTGGACCCGGTGTCCCCACCAACCCTCCCGGGGCGGCTGGAACTTGACTCCGTCGAGTAAGGGGGGACACTGCTGTGATAGTGCTCCAACAGATCTGGATCGACGCTCTGGTGTGGACGCACTTTTTCCACCCGATGTGCTCTCGTTGGTCTATTCGTTTATTGGGGTGCGTGGGCGTGTCAGTCACCGAAGTGACGATTTATTCGGGCTCCGAAGAGCCCATGGTGCGCTCGACCTGACTTCGTCAGACGATTGTGTGGTTCGTGTCGGGACTGAATCCCGTCGCGCCATAAAGGCCGCGACGTCATTTACATCCCCCATATGAGGGAACACCCTTGATTAATTGCCGAAATTAGGGGCCCTGCGGCCGAAAAGAATAATACTAATTGCGCGAGAAAGAGACAGGAGAAAATCACACCAAAGTACGCATTAGGATGCGAGCCACTGGCCATGTCGGTCACTCGTGGACCTTTTCATATTCGGACACGGGTCCGTGATGGAAACGCGACGGAAAACCAGGGGCGAATCCGTCCAAATGTCTGCCGCATGCACGGCAATTTTAATAACGACCTGGAAGGGCCCGATGTCGAGAAACGGATCCGGTCTAGTTGGAGTGTTGGCCCAAGGTCAGGTCGGGGCTTGGCCATGTCGGGTGGATTCCCGAGACTCGGGCCCGGCCTGAGAGGGCGGCATTATTGTTCCTTTCGCGTCGGGTCACGGGGAGAGATGGGACTACAATGTGGACCCTAGCATTTTTTTTTCTGGGGTTTTAATTATGTGTTCCTCCCTTTCCTTTCGCTGCCTATTACCTCTTTGTGCGTTTATTCCGAATGATTTCTCTTCTTTTTATTTATTGCTATTATTATTATTTTCTTATCCCCTCCCCCCTTTTTATTGTCATTACAACTGCTACACATTTGGGGCCCTTCAATCAACATAACTTTTATTAATTCATCCATTATTGTTGTTATCATTGCCATGCTATGCATATATATACATATAGCGTACCGGCGAAAGGAGATGGAGTGTGCCGGCGAAGGAAGAATAGGGGCGTACCGGTGAAGGAAGTGTGCCGGCGAAGGGCCGGCCAAGTGTGCCGGCGAAGGGTAGATAAGGTGGAGGGGAAGTGGGCCGCTGGGTGCTAAAGGGTGTGTGCCGTTGGGGAATGGGTGCCGCTGAAGGGCCAAAGGTGGTGTACCGGCGAAGGAGGGCGGAGGTGTGCCGGCGAAGGGTTGGAGCTGTGTGCCGCTGAAGGGCTTAAGGAGGGTGTACCGCTGGAGGCCAAAAAGGGGCGTACCGCTGAAGGCGGTTTGGGGTTGGAAATGTTAAGGGGGATGATGAGGGTGTACCGCTGGGGGGTGATGAGGGTGTACCGCTGGGGGGTGATGAGGGTGTACCGTTGGAGGCCAAAAAGAGGCGTACCGCTGGGGGTTAAAAGGGGTGTACCGGTGAAGGATAAAACGGAGGGTGGTCGGAGTGTAACGATGAAGGTTGGAACAAGGGTGGAGGTGAAAGCCCACTCTTCTATTATTTGTTTTAAGGCTTTTCTTTTCTTCTTTTCTTAATTTGCGCGTAGTTTTGCATAAACTTCTTCTTTTCTTCGCTTCATTCTGTTTGGACTCTTCTCACCAATCGGACGTTCGGTCTACCGTGTCGTTGATCAGTTCAGTTCTCATGCTGTCGGCGGTGGCCTGATTAATTGGAAGGTTCTATCGTTAATCGTTCCATGCGTTTGTTGCTTCCTTTTGCCTTTTTTAACATTTTTGTTATTTTCTGACGAAAATTCGGCAGCACCTCCCCTCTACCCGAGCGTAAGGGAGGTAAAGGGAACGCGTCCACATGGAGTGGCGGAACCCGACAACTGGAGGTGGGCGCCCGGAGGCGGCAACACCTTTATAGAACCCCGAAAAACAGGAAGAAAAACGATGAACGGGAGGCTTCTAATACTGGACAGGGTGGACGGGGGATTGGCCAAGGCGTACCGGCCAAGGACGAGCATAGGGTGTGCCGGGCTAGGAAGGCTAAGGGCGTACCGCTGAGGCACAAAAGGGGGAGGTGCACCGCTGAGGGCTGTTATGGGGTGTACCGGCCAAGGGACGAAAGAGTGTCCCGCTGAGGGCCACTATGGGTGTACCGGCCAAGGGCTCGAGGGGTTAAGTGTGTGGACTGGGAAGGTTGCAGGTTATTCAGGAAACGAAGAAGGGTTAAAGGCCAAGGGTAGGCTACTGGTAGTTGGGTGTTCAGGAGGAGAAGGAGGCTCTCTCTCTCTTCAAGTAGATGGGCACAACTGAGGGCCACAAAAAAAGGGGCAAAGAGCCCATGAGATCAAGGATCATACGGGAGGAATCACATCGCTACGGAGACTCCAAAAACACCGGAGAAAAGGGGAAATGGAGGAGAAAAATGAACAACACATCATACACCATGAAAACTGGCGTAAACCAACAGAAATAACAGAGAAACCCAAGGAGGGTGATTTTCATTCATGGGGAGCAAGGGACCGTGGCCGTCCATATACATTGCCGAGCACGCCCGAGTCAAGGCTACGGGCAAGGAAGAAAACCAAAATACACGATGAAAGGAGGGAGAAAACAAGGAAAACCACGGAAGGGAAAGTGTTGGGGATTGAAGCAGGGACGAGCGTCCACTGCTCGTTCCCCCGCACCTTCCCCTGTTACATTCAGCTCTCCTTCTCTCTTACTCTCTCTTCTGCCTGGTGGCCGTCGGAGGAGACTCACGCCGGAGCCCTTCTTCTTCTCCCTTCTCTTCCTCTCTTGCGTATGTCTCTCCCTCTGTCTGTGTGTCTGTTCCTCCCCTCCCTCTTTGTCTGTCGAATAGGACCTCCTTTATACTCACAGCGGCGGGAGCCTTTGAGCACGGCAGTCGGAGGCGGGAAGCCGCCGATCATGATGGGGTTTGACTTCCCCTGTCCTGGCTGTCAGGGGAGTAGCCTGCGTGGCCCAATCCTTGGCTGACACCTCGGACCGACCACTGCGCGCCGAAGATGCGTAGGGCATGGGCAGCACGTCGTTTGGCCGTTGAAAAGGCTTCACGCTGTGCCGCTGGCAGGCTGAAGAAGCGTGCCGCGGGAGGCCTAAAAGGGCATACCGTTGAACGCTGCTAAAGCTTGCCGTGGGAGGCCTAAAACAGCGTGCCGCTGAACACCCCTGGGGTGTGCCGCTGAAGACCCCGGGGGGCGCACCGCTGGACACCCCTGGGGTGTGCCGCTGAAGACCCCAGGGGGGTGTACCGCTGAACACCCCTGGGGGTGTGCCGCTGAAGACCCCAGGGGGGTGTACCGCTGAACACCCCTGGGGGTGTGCCGCTGAACACCCCTGGGGGTGTGCCGCTGAAGCCCATTGGGGCGTGCCGCTGAAGGCCCTGGGGGCTAACTTGGGCCCGTTTTGTGCTCAAAATTATGGTTTGTTTGATCTTCTTCAGGGGCCACGGGTCGTGAGCTTCCCGGGGGTTGGTTTCTCTTCGCCGTCGTGACTCCAGGGACGGCTTCACAGCAGTGTGCATATTTGGGGAGTCCGGATGACCAGTCTCTACGGGGCTTCTTCACTTGGTGCCGTTGTTAGTGCTGGGCCGAGTAGGGCATCTGGGTGTGCAATTTTTGGTGTCCACAAATGCCCTGCACCGACGGGTAGCGCGGGCGAAGGATGAGCCGGGCGATGCCCGCGGGTGTACTGGTCTCTTTTTCTCTTTGTCGACGCTGACGGGGTGCTGGGAGCTGGCGTAGCATGCTGGTCTCTTTGTCTTTTCATGATCAGCGCCGACAGGGTGTCGGGAACTGACATATCATGTTGGTCTCTTCGTCTCTTCATTAGTGCCGACAGGGCGTCGGGAACTGACATATCATGTTGGTCTCTTCATCTCTTCATTAGTGCCGACAGGGCGCCGGGAGCTGACCTGGTTTGTTGTCTCTTGGTCTCTTCGTCAGTGCCGACTGGGTGTCGGGAGCTGACCTGGTTTGTTGATCTCTTGGTCTCTTCGTCAGTGCCGACGGGATGTCGGGAGCTGACCTGGTTTGTTAGTCTCTTGGTCTCTTCGTCAGTGCCGACTGGGTGTCGGAAGCTGACCTGGTTTGTTGTCTCTTGGTCTCTTCGTCAGCGTCGACAGGGTGTCGGGAGCTGACCTGGTTTGTTGATCTCTTTGTCTCTTCATCAGTGCCGATGGGGTGCCGGGAACTGAAGTAGTTTGTTGGGTCTATTTGTCTCTTCATCAGTGCCGACAGGGTGTCGGGAACTGACATATCATGTTGGTCTCTTCGTCTCTTCATTAGTGCCGACAGGGCGTCGGGAACTGACAATCATGTTGGTCTCTTCGTCTCTTCATTAGTGCCGACAGGGCGCCGGGAGCTGACTTGGTTTGTTGTCTCTTGGTCTCTTTGTCAGTGCCGACTGGGTGTCGGGAGCTGACCTGGTTTGTTGATCTCTTGGTCTCTTCGTCAGTGCCGACGGGATGCCGGGAGCTGACCTGGTTTGTTGGTCTCTTGGTCTCTTCATCAGTGCCGACTGGGTGTCGGGAGCTAACCTGGTTTGTTGTCTCTTGGTCTCTTCGTCAGCGTTGACAGGGTGTCGAGAGCTGACCTGGTTTGTTGATCTCTTTGTCTCTTCATCAGTGCCGATGGGGTGCCGGGAACTGAAGTAGTTTGTTGGGTCTATTTGTCTCTTCATCAGTGCCGACAGGGCGCCGGGAGCTGACCTGGTTTGTTGTCTCTTGGTCTCTTCGTCAGTGCCGACAGGGTGCCGGGAGCTGACTTGGTTTGTTGATCTCTTGGTCTCTTCGTCAGTGCCGACAGGGTGCCGGGAGCTGACCTGGTTTGTTGATCTCTTGGTCTCTTCGTCAGTGCCGACAGGGTGTCGGGAGCTGACCTGGTTTGTTGATCTCTTAGTCTCTTTCTTCTTCTCTCTCTTTTTTTTTGAACCACATTACCGATACAAGTGCCCTTTTGGGTTTTCACCGGCACCGGCCCCCTCTTGCTTTTGCCCACGCGCCCTTTCGGGTTTTCACGCGGCGGGGTACCCGATTTTACCTGTAGCGCCCTTTCGGGTTTTCGCCACAGCCGGGTTGTTGCCATTTTTACCCTTGTCCCCGTGTAGGGGCAAGTCCGGCGGGGTATCTCTATTTTTAACCCCATTTTCTTATTTTCTTCTCTCTCTTTTTTTTGACGAGCGAGTGATACGCGAGTGTCGACTAGGGCACGAAGCCTTACGCCAGAAGGTAAGGCTTATTCGTTGGCAAGAAGAAAATGCCAGCGCAACAGGAGAATTCGTGCCGTTTCGGGCGTAGGGCCCGTAATGGCAATATTGTATGGAGTGGGTGGCTAGGGCACGGGGCCTTGCGCCGGAAAGAGGTTTAATTCGCTGCCAAGGGACGAATGGCCGCGCAAGGATAGAGGCTCTATCGACCCGGGCGTAAGCCCGTGACGGTGCTTCTGTATGACGGGAGGTGGCTGAAGCACGGGGCTACGTGCCAGGGATGGGCTTGTTTATTGGCAGGGTAGTGGTACCATGGCAAGGGTAGAGTTGCAGGGGTAGATTCGCCTTCGCTTGTGTGGACGCCCGTCCGACCAGGATTGTGGGGATGGAATGTTTCCCCGGGACATTTATTACCGTATAGTATTGACTTACTCCTCCACGTATGTGAGTGGATGAGTATGTAAATGTATGCGCATATGTAGGTATATATATATCTATCTATTTAATATTTTACATATACTTTTGCTTCCCCTTCTTTTATTTTCTCCTTTTATTTCTTTTATTTCTCCTTCTTTTATTTTATCTCTTCATCTCCTTCTCTTTTTTTTTACTTCGTTCCCCCCATTTTTCCTTCTCGCTTTTTTTTTACTTCCCTTTCTTTCCCTTTTCTCCCTTTTTTCTCCTTTTTCTTCTCCTTCCTTTTTTCTACCCCCCCTTTTTTATTCGTTCTTCCTTTTATTTTCCCCTTTTTTTCTCTTCTTATCTTTTTTTCTTCCCTTTTTCTTTTCTCCTTCTTTTCTTTATTCTTCTTTTCTTCTTTCTCATTTTTTTCTTTTATATATAAAAGGGGGCGGGGGTGTTTCGAACGGTCACCCCGTTTCGAACCGCCCCTCTTCCCTCTCTCTCTCTCTTTGGTGACCGAACGGACGAAGCCCCCCCCCCTTTTTTGCTTCGTCTTCTCCGTCGCCGGACGCCAACGCCGCCGCCGTCGTCGTCGCCGTCTTCTCCATCTCCGGGGTGAGGAGACGGCCACGGAGGGATCTCCCCCCTCCTTTCTCTTTCTCTCTTCCTCCCCCGTTCTCCTTCTTCTCTTCTTCCCATTCCCTATTTCTTCTTTTCTTCGTCCTCGGGGGATAGCGGAGCCCTAGGCTCCGTCTTTCTCTTCTTCTTCCTCCCATCCTCCCTTCTTCTCCCCCTTATCCTCTTTCTTCTTCTCCATCTCTTCTCCTTCCTCTACTCTGGTGTTGTGAGGCGGGCCGGTTGTGTCGGTGAGGGGGCATGAAGGCGTGCCGGCGAGGGACCCTGGAGGTGTGCCGGGGAAGAGCCTTGGGGGCGTACCGGGGAAACGGCATAGGGCCGTGCCGGGGAAGAGGCCATGTGTGTGCCAGCGAAGACCGCCCAGAGTGTACCGGGGAAACCTCTGGGAGAGATGTGCCGGCGAAAGCAGTTCGCCACGGGGCGTACCGGGGAAGCCCATTGTTAGGGCGTGCCGGGGAGCGACGCCAGGGGGTGTGCCGAGCAGGGAGGCCTCGGGCTGTGCCGGTGGAGAGGCTGGGTAGCGTGCCGGAGTGCATCGGGGAAAGCCTCTAGGGCGTACCGGTGAGGCACCCGTGGGTGTGCCGGGGGAAGGCCATCTTCGCGAGCGTGCCAGGGAAGGCACTTCAGGGGCTGTGTCGGGGAAGGCACTGAGGGCGTACCGGGGAAGCCTTGAGGGGCTGTGCCGACGAACGGCTCGTCTGGGTGTGCCGGGGAAGGCCGCTCGAAGCGTGCCCGCGAGGGCAACTTCAGGGCATACCGGGGAAGGCACTAGGCAGTGAGCAGTAAAGAGGCCTTAAGCCCGGGGAAGAAGACTTTTTGATCGGCGGACTTCTGGTGTTGCCTCTCGGGGCCCACCATGACTTTGTTGGGGCCGTCACTCCTTGTGGGCGCGCACCCGTGTTTTCCCTTACGCCTCTGGCCTAGGGGAAACTCTGCCAAAATTTCGTCAGAAATTGGCAATGTTTATTTATTTTATTGTAGTAGAGTCCCTTACAGTCTTTCATTCCCTTTTGCATGTGGCTTATTCTGATCTTCTATTTGTGTATCTTTGCAGACCAATGGCTGCCCCAAGTGGTTCTTCTGCCCCTGCTGCTGCTGTCGGTGCCGACCTTATTCCGCGGGGTCCAGTGCCAGCGGTCACATGGCTCAACGTGGAGGACCTAGACCGAGAGCATGCGGAGATAGCCGCCTTGGCAGAGTCGTCGGGGTCTGACAAGGAGAGCATGGACTTCCGCAGGCTTGCCAGAATTGAGGGCGGCTTCACATTTGACCGGGCCGCGGGAGAATACAGGAGGGACTTCCCGAAGGACAAACACCTCATACGTTTTCTGAAGCATTTTCGCTCGCGGGAAGGGCGAGACTTCCGGGTTGTGAAGAGTGCCGAGCGGGCCATTCTGCAAGCCCGGGACAGTTTGTTATACAGTGTCCCCAGGAGCATTCCGATGTACTTGGTGGGAGAGGCCAGGGAATGGAAGCCCGTCTTGGGATCGAGGGGGTGCTGCCAGCCGAAGACAAACTGGTGCGAGCGCCTCAATTCATTCCGGCAAAATGGGACGTGTCCGCCGGAAAGGTGCACGGCGAGTCGCCCCGATTCGGCTTATTCTTGGCTCCCCTAAAATGGGGCTACAGGGAGGAGCCATTTATCTTAGATTGCCTGGCCATCAGGTTCAAGTATGAGCTGTCGATGGGCTGGTTCGGGGAGCTGAAGCTTCAAGACGCACACAGCTTCCGTGAAGGGGCGGTGGAGTTTACGGAGTATGTGTTGTTCAACTATGCTCCATTGCTGGTCCGGGTTGGCATTTACCACAGCGTGTACGCCTCTCGGTATGGCTACCCCATCTCCAAGGGTCTCTGCTGTGGCATGATAGAAGTGTTCAGTGCGGAGACCAACACCTTCTACACGGCGGAGGGCGAGACTTCACTTGATTTGTGGAGCCTCAGTCAGCTGAGCGGCTTGCCCATCGACGGGGAGCCTTATGAAGAAGTATGCCTCCCCGATCTGATCAAGGACGAAACCAACGGGGATGGCTACTTCTCTCTCGGGTATTCGTACCGGTACCTTATGAAGGCGTATCAGAATTATACCAGCTGTCGCATGGTGGAAGGCAGCCCGCCCGTGGAGACCGGAAGACGGTACGCATGACCCTGTGGCTGCAATATTTCTATGATGGGCTAAAGCAGTATGAAGAATTTCCTTGTGTCGGCACCGCTGTCGCTCGCAAGAAGCGTGCGAAGCCCAAGCTTGATGTGAAGATCCCTTCCAAGGGGCGTCGGAGCGGGCCCAATCCGATGGGTGTCGACCCGCAGACTCATTGCGCCGCCTGTCTCACGTATTGGCTGTGTTCGTTTGCCATGCCATACGGGGACGAGACGGTTATTCGGCCAGATGCCATCTACCCGGCATGTCAGATGGTGTGGGGCATCAAGATGTCTCTGTGCCCGGCAACTCTCTGCTTGATCTACAAAGCGCTGGGAGATATCAGTACCCATCAGTTCTCGAGACAGGCCCGGTACATATGTCCGCTGCATTTCTTCAATGCGTGGGTCTGCTCGCTGTTTCCCGAGTTCGCCCCTCGAGCTCTTCAGGACTGGGGGCTGATGCCGAGAATGCTGGAGTTCGCCAGCGCGGAGCCGGCTTCTACTTCCATGCGGATGTATGACATTCGGGGCCGCTGACAACGGTTCCCCGGGACGCGGCTGGCACCATTCACTTCTGGACGCTGGCCGCGCATTCAAGCCCTCTAGTGAATAATAAGAGGGAATGCAAGGACGATCAGGTGGAAAAGTACGCCCACCCCATCAGCCAGGAGAATGTAGTCCGCCCGTTGCTGGAGCCCGAGCTGAGGGACTGGGCGTTATCTATTCGCCCAAGTGTGCTGGTGTTTAGAAAGGGGGATAATGTATTGCTGGAGCCGTACTACCCCTTCCGATTTGGCCGGAACTTCGGATATGATCAGCATATCCCTAGCTATCATGCACAGTTCGGCCTGCCCTCACGGAACATCTGGGGAAGTTCAGTTGCCGAGCACACCAGGAGCTGGTGGGACTTCTTCCACCGGGCGGACTCTGCCTCCTTCAGGGTGCCAGCCCCGGGTCGCATCCCCAGAGTGACCCAGGATTACATCAAGTGGTGGAACACCCGGACGGCCTTCTATCGATTGCATAAGACCGACTGCTGGGATGGGGCCGAGAGGAGGTTCCTCAGCAGGCAGGCGGTACCGGTGCTTGACATTGAGCCAGATCATCTTCTTCGGCTCAAGAACAAGCAGGAGAAGGAGGTGGCGGCATATATGGCCGCCCGTCGGGAAGCCCGGGACGCGAGGCCGACGCCGAAAGTAGAGTTGCCTCCGGTGGCGAAGGACAACTATAAGAAGACATTGAGGGATCTTTGCCGGATAGGGAGTGACCGTCTGGAGCTCATTAATTACCCGCTCCCCATGAGGAGGAGGGCACCCCCGCAAAGAGCTGGCGTCCAGAGAGGACCTGATCTGCCCATACCGCACGTTTATGAGGCGGGAGGAGAGGAAGCCCGAGAATTATAAGGACACCACATGGCTATACGTTCTCCTCCGGGTAAACGGACTGAAGATCGAAGATCAGACGGCCGCCATCCTGGGCAAGCGCCTGCACATCCCGTATTATTATGCCGACGGGTGGGGCATGGACCACTTCAATCTCTTCTGCCACCTCTCTTCGAAGAAGCATGCAGATCTGGCTGCCCTTACAGACCGGTGCCAGAGGGTCGAGGACGTATGCTGGCTGGTCCGAGAGGCGGCGCGTCGGGACAAGGAGCCGTCCCTGAGCTACTGGCCGATAACACTTCGGTTGTACACCGGTCCTCACGGTATTTAACCTTTCCATCTCCTTTATTCTCATTGCTGCGACCTTAGCAGGTTATCGGATGCTAATCATATGCGTGTGTCTATCTTGACAGACCATCCCGACAGCGTGCAAATGGCGACGTACCGGAACTTCCTTCGGCTCGTCCAGAAGCCCGCCTATTTTGAGGCGGCACTGCCAGCTCCGACTACGGCTCCCCTGCCCAAGGCTGCGAAGAGGTCCCGGGCCAAATCGCCTGTGAAGAAGGCGGTAGATGCTGCTAAAGCGGCCAAGCAGCGGAACGCGAAGCGGCGAAAAACCGAGGCGGCTAAGGCTTCGACGACCGCTCCCCCAGCACCACGAGTCCATCTTTTGAGGAGTTTGAGGTCGCCCGGACCGAGCCGAGCCAACCTGCGGGTCAGCATCTCCGACCACCAGCGTGCCTTTTAAGTCTCCTTTTTTTTATTTTCATTTTGAAGCAAGGCCTCGACACCTGAATGCTTCCTTTTGTCTCAGCTCCTGTAGAGGAGCCCGCGCCCATGCCCATTCTGACGTGGAGGAGCCGGTTCCTGCGCCCGTCCCCGACATGGGTGAAGCTGCAGCCGTGGCAGGGGCGACCTCGGTGCCAACTCCGACTCCCCTACCACAAGCCAAGGGGAGGTCCCGGGCAAAATCACCTGTTAAGAAAGCGTTGGCCGCCGCCAAAGTGGTTGGGTGGCAGGAGGCAAAGCGAAGGAGGGCAGAGGTCTCCCCGGCCTCGGCGACAGTCTCCCCGGTGGCTTCCATTCCGTCTCTCGAGGAATTTGAAGTCACTCGGACCGAGTCGAGCCACCATGCCGGTGAGGCTTACCGACCGCTGACATCTTTCCGGATTTATTTATTTCCCGGGTGAGCCCTTTATATGCATGTGACCATTGCCTCTCTTCCTTTCAGGCGGTACGGAGGAGCCGGCACTTGTGCTGATCCCAGGCGAGGGGGCGGATACGGCTCCCGAGAAAGCCTTGCCTGTCGAGGAAGCCCGTGGGTCACCCCGCGCTGTAGGAGCTGAAGAGGGTACTTGTCTTTGTCGGCCTAATTGACTCCTTTCATTCTTTGGGAGCCAACTGGGTTTGATGTGACCCGTCATTCCCTCTCTTCTTTCCTTTTTTTTTTATGCGACAGGCACCGCTGGGGCAGTTACTGGGCTATTCGGGCCTCGCCTGCATCTCCCGGCGACGCATCGGTATATGAGGAAAAGGCTGAAGTCTGTCGTACCCGCCTCATCCAGCCCGCGGGGGGATGCGCCAGTCATTGACCTCGAAGAGGAGGTCCCTTTGCCGGCAAGGGAGGAACCCGTGGTGGCTGAATCTTCATCGGGTGAAGAGGTAGATTACAACTATT
Organism: Amorphophallus konjac; assembly: GCA_022559845.1. NCBI lineage: Eukaryota > Viridiplantae > Streptophyta > Magnoliopsida > Alismatales > Araceae > Amorphophallus > Amorphophallus konjac. The sequence continues at coordinate 397,498,057 of CM040122.1, forward strand.
CCTCCGATGAAGTGGCTTATGACAAGGGCGCGTTTGAAGCATTGGGGCTGCCCGAGCTGGTCTTCAAGGCCCCCTTACTTGCTGGCTCCTCAAGCTTTATGGGGAGGGCTGCTGTAAGTGTGAGCTTGCTTGGGTCGGACCCCCCCTTTTTTCCATAGTGGGCTAATGATCTCGTTCTTGTTGTCCTCGGATTTTCAGGAGCTTACCCAGCCGGAGGTTGCGGAGAAGGCCGCTCCAGTTACGCCGGTCGACTGCCGGGTGGAGGCTGATGTGGGCTTGGGCAGGCTAGCCCTTTTATTCGACGCCCTTCAACAGGAGGCGTCCGCAGAGCCTCCGAGTACTACCGAGACGGCAGACGAGCCTCTGGAGGAGGGGGAAATTACGCCCGAAGGCAGCCTCGTCCCGGTGGTCGAGGTAAGAGCGTGGGTCTTCTGATTCCTCCTGCCTTTTGACTTTGCGCGATCTGCTCCAGGCAGCGGGTGGCTAACCATACTCTATATGGTCAGGTGGTGACAACGGCAGGGAAGACGCCCGGCCGTGCCCGGAAGGCTGTCGCCAAACGGAGACCGAATATTGGCCCCATAGCGGTGGAGGGATTGGCTTCAGTCACGGACTTGGGGGCGGAGAGCCTTGCAGCGCTCGTGGAGGCGGGACGCCTACCCCGGCTGATGGTTCCACTTCCGCCCTTCCCGAAGCTCCCGGCCCAAATGGAGGACCCGCTCCTGAAGCAAATATTTGCGGGGCTCCGCGCACATCTGGAGGGATCCCAAACGCGAGAGAAAAGTCCGTGGGTGATGGCGTCGGGTCCGGCTTTACTCGAAGCCCCTCCTTCGGCCGGGGTAGCGGCACCTGCACCCCCGCCGGTTGAACTAGTGGCAGAGGTGGGCCGGGCAGGGGAAGAGGAGGCAGGAGTGCAGCGGATGATGGCGGCGCCAGATGCTTCGGCGATGATCTTACCCATTCCCCCAGCGGTGGTTGGCCAGAGGTCCTCTGTCGAGCCAGGCCGGCCAGGGGACTTGACTCTTGCTCTTCCGTCCTCTTCAGCCGCCGTGGATGCCGATTTGTGGGCGGAGGTGGACAGCACCGTGGAATTCACTCCCCCAGTGGTGCCTTCGGTCAGTCACACCTCGTCGGAGGCGCCAGTCCATCAAATGCTGGTAACGCTGCGGACGATGCTCTTTGCCGACCTTTCCTTATCATACCGGGAGGTACACGCCATAGTGACGCAGCTGACTGGGGCGTTACAAGTGCTGGGCTGTCCACTGGGGGAGTGGTCGCGGCGGGTTCTGCTGTTGCTAAAGTATGTGAAGCGTCGCGAGTTCCTCGAGACCCAGGCTCCTGACGAGTGCGCCGCCCTTGATGCCCAGGCAGACGAGTATTTACAGACCTTGGAGGCCCGGCGTCACGATGAGGAGCGCCATGGGAGGGCTCTCGGGGAAGGCCAGAGCAATGTTCGCTCCCTTAAGAGCCGAATTGCGAAACTAGAGAGCTACCTTGCCGCGGCTAGGTCTGACCTTGCCGAAGTCGAAAGAGCGGTCGAGGCGGAAGGCGAGGCTCTCGCCGTTGCCCAGGTCGAGGCGGCGTCCGTGGAGGCGGAACTTGCTCGACTCGAAGAACGGAGGGGCCGCTTGCGCGACATGACGAATTTTCCTTGCGTCGGAATCCTCCCCCTCGAGGACATCTTCAGGGGCACCGACTGAGCGTTGCACCCCTTAATTCCTTTCTTTTTTCTTTTGAATGTAACATAGGGGTATGCCCCGAAGCTCATGTCGGTCGATTTTCTTTTATCTGAATTGAACAACAGATTTATGGTTTCACATGCTCTTCTTGCACGCATTCCCCTAGGGGGCCTCTTTTCTTTCTTTCCTCCTGTTTTGCGTATATCGTCCTTTCTCTCTCTTTTTTTTTTGTACCGGGACGCGTCGGGAGGGCGTGAGTCTTTGCGATGGTTCGCTCCAGGAGGACCAGGCAGGAACCCATGTCAGAGCACGGGAGAGTGCTCGCCTTCCCAGGGGGAGGACGAGGGGACCACTCCACCATACCGAACGGGCGACTCACTGGCCTCGCCACAACGTTGGAAACGCGTACTGGCCTCAGGCGGGGGGTCTCGGTCAGAGACCGGGTTTCTCGTCGTCCAGAGGGGACGGAGAGAAGAGTTTGTCTAGTCAATGACCCGGACGGGAGGTCCGAGCCAGAGGGGTACTCACCGCCCGGGGAGGACGGAGAGAAGAGCTTGTCTAGTCAATGACCCGGACGGGAGATCCGAGCCAAGGGGGTACTCACCGCCCGGGGAGGACGGAGAGAAGAGTTTGTTTAATCAATGACCCGGACGGGAGATCCGAGCCAAAGGGAGTTTGTTTAGTCAATGACCCGGATGGGAGGTCCGAGCCAAAGGGGTACTCACCGCCCGGGGAGGACGGAGAGAGGAGTTTGTTTAATCAATGACCCGGACGGGAGGTCCGAGCCAAAGGGAGTTTGTTTAGTCAATGACCCGGACGGGAGGTCCGAGCCAAAGGGGTACTCACCGCCCGGGGAGGACGGAGAGAAGAGTTTGTTTAATCAATGACCCGGACGGGAGGTCCGAGCCAAAGGGAGTTTGTTTAGTCAATTTCTTTTAGTACTTCCGTTGCTACGGGGCGACGGCTGGAAACGGGGGGAGTTCCCCCTTTCTCGGCTTCCACTCTTCCCTTGCTCTTATATCTTTCCCTTCTTTTTTTTTACTTCCTTTTTTTCTTTCTCTTTCTCTTTCTTTTCTTTCTTTATATCTTCTCTTCTTTTTCCTTTTCTCCTCTTTTCTTCTTTTTCTCTTCTCTTTTTTTTTTCTCTTTTCCTCTTCTTCTCTTCTTCTTTTTTCTTTCTCTCTTTTCTTCTTCTCTCTTTTTTCTCTTTTTTTCTCTTTTTTTTCTCTCTTTTTTTTTACCTTCCTCTTCCTTTTTTTTTGCTTTTTGAAAACATGGATAGTGGTCAAGTTGTTTGGACATTAATCACGCAAATCCGCCCAAAAATAGGGCGGAGGGTTATATTATTGATTGAACGGGGGCGCCGGAGCGTGGTACAGTCTCAAGTGCCTTCCATTAAGAGGCGGGAACTGAACTTCCCCGCGATGGTTGACAATTACATAGGCCCCACCTTCGTAGACTTTTTGGACTACGTAGGGTCCGAGCCAGTTCTCATTCAGCTTACCCTTAGGGTTGGCAGCCATGAGATCTTTTCTCTTGACCATGACGAGGTCGCCCTTCTTGAATTCGCGTTCCTTGACAAGCTTGTCAAAGGCGCGTGCAATCCGGGCCTGGTAGACCTGAATGTTCTGTTGGGCCTGGAGCCGCTTTCCTTCTAGACTGGAGAGTTCCTCGAGCCTTCGTTCAACGTTGGTCTGCCCTTCAAGGACAAGCCCATGTTGAATGGCAACCCTGAGGGACGGTATCTCCAGTTCAACGGGGACGATTGCCTCCGAGCCATATACGAGAGAAAAGGGCGAGCAGCCTGTTGGAGTCTTGTATACGGTTCGGTACGCCCAGAGTGCCTCGTACATCCTTTCTTCCCAGTCCCTTTTGTTAGAGCTGACAGTCTTGGCCAGGAGAGTGCAGAGTGTCTTATTAAAAGCTTCGGCCAGCCCATTAGCCTGTGGGTTGTAAGGAGTCGATGTTCTCCAATCAATTTTATATTTTTCTGCCAGCCGGTAGACCTTCTGGTTGCGGAAGTGGCTGCCGTTGTCTGACACAACTCGGTCGGGCGCGCCAAACCGGAATATGATATTACGGCGGACAAACCTGACCACGATCTCTCCGGTGACCTCCCGTAAGGCGACAGCCTCTGCCCAGCGGGAGAAGTAGTCGGTTGCCGCCAAAATGTACTTGCAGCCCGTGGAAGATGTAGGTAAGGGGCCCACGATGTCCGTTCCCCACTGGGCGAACGGCCAACTGGGCGCGGTTGGGTGTAACTGCACGGGGGGCCTTCTGGGTATGGTGGCATGCTCCTGACATTTCTGACACGACTTAGCATATTTGCAGCAGTCGTCGAACATTGCAGGCCAATAATAGCCGAGCTTCTTTATTTCAATCTTCATTTTCGGCCCCGCCTGGTGTGCGCCAGCTGTCCCGGCATGGACCTCCTTCATGACCCTCCAGGCTTCTTCGATGGACAAGCATCGGAGGAGTAATTTTTGCTTGGCGTCGGCCACCATTCGGAATAATATTCCGTTTCGGAGCTCATAAGAGTCCTTAATTCTGATTAGCCTGATCTTCTCTTCTCTCTTCTTGGGCAGCTGCTGGTACTTGAACCACTGCATCAGGGGGTCTCTCCAGTCAGGTAGGCCGACGGCTTCTGCTGTGGTGACTTCTAGCTCTTCTTCTTCTGGTTCTCTTCTATCATACTGGGCATCTGGCGCTGATTTATTACTTGGATACTGAGAGATCCATCTGGAGGCACTGCCAGTGAGCTTGCCAGTTTTGCCAGGGCGTCGGCTTGTGCATTCTCCCCTCTGGCGACATGGCCTATCTCAAGGAGGTAGAACCGCTCCATGAGTCTCTTCGCCTTAGTGTGATAAGGGAGCAGCTCAGGTTTTCGGACATCAAACTGTCCCTGGACCTGCTTGACGACCAACAGCGAGTCGCCGAATACTTGGAGCATTTTGATCTCCATTTGGAGGGCCACCTGAGGCCGATGATCAGAGCTTCATACTCTGCTTCATTATTTGTGCAGGGCTTGCTAATGCAGCAGGAAGTGTGCATCACTTCTCCGTCTGGCGACTTGAGGACGATGCCGGCTCCGGCTCGTACCTTGGCGTGTCCGGACGGGGTCGCTTCTGTTCTCGAGGCCCCGTCAAAGTATAGCTGCCAGATAGCTTGTTGGACATGATCCACCTCCAGTGTCTCATCCTCGGGTAGCTCTGTGGCCAACGGGGAGTCTTCGGGCACAGGGTGTGCTGCGAAGAAATCCGCGACGGCTTGTCCCTTAACGGCCTTTTGCGGCACGTAGGTGATGTCAAACTCCATGAGCAGCACGGCCCATTTGCCAAGGCGCCCCTTCGGGACAGGCTGGGAGAGAATGTGCTTGATGGGGTCAGCCCTGGATATTAAGCTTACTTCATGGGACAGCATGTAGTGCCTCATCTTCTTGACTGCGAAGACCAAAGCAAGGCAGACTTTCTCTATCGGAGTGTACTTGGCCTCCGCTCCCACCAATCTCCGGCTGAGGTAGTAGAGCGCCTGCTCCTTTCCCTCATCATTATTCTGGGCGAGCATTGCCCCCAGTGAATATTCGGTAGCCGCTATGTAGAGAATAAGCGGTCTGCCTTTGACAGGTGCCCCCAGGACTGGCGGGGTCTTCAGGTACTCTTTTAGCTGGTCGAACGCGTGCTGGCATTCGTGACCCCAGCTGAAGGGTGCATTTTTCATCATCAGTCTGTGAAAGGGTTGGCAACGCCCCGACAGGTTGGAGATGAACCTGCGGATGTAGGCTAGACGGCCCTGTAGGGACCTCAGCTCTCCTAGACTCTTCGGAGGGGGCAACTCCTGAATGGCTTTTATCTTGAAGGGGTCAATCTCGATCCCTCTGTGCCGGACAATAAAGCCGAGGAACTTACCACTGGACACGCCAAAGGCGCACTTCATAGGGTTCATCTTCAGCCCATACAGCCGGAGCCTTTGGAAGACGACCCTGAGGTCGCTCAGATGTTCAGCTCTCTTCTTAGTCTTGACAACTAGATCATCAATGTAGCATTCGACCTTGCTATATAGCAGCTCGTCGAAGATCTTGGTCATTGCCCGCTGATATGTAGCACCAGCATTCTTGAGGCCGAAGGGCATCCTCTTGTAGTGGAATATCCCCTTGGGTGATCTGAAAGCCGTGTGAATCCGGTCGTGGTCGGCTATCCAAATTTGGTTATAGCCGGACGATCCATCCATAAAGGACAAGGCCTCGTGGCCAGTGGTTGCATCAATCATCACTTCGGTGATAGGCACCGGAAAGTCATCTTTTGGGCAGGCTTTGTTCAGGTCGCGGAAATCCACGCAAATCCTGATCTGTCCATTCTTTTTCTTTACCGGTACAATGTTGGCCAACCAAGTGGTGTATTGGTTCTCTGCCACGAGGCCGACATCTATGAGCTTGTCGACCTCCTTGCAGATCTGGCTGATCAATTCCGGCCTCATACGCCGGGGAGACTGCTTCACTGGTTCCACCGTGGGATCAATGGCCAAGATGTGCTGAGTCACCTCGGGGCTGAGCCCAGGCATTTCTTTATAGTTCCAGGCAAAGCAATCCCCGAATTCTTGCAGCAACTTTGTGTATTGCTCTCTCTCCTGTAGGGGCATGAGAGCACTCAGAAAGGTCGGCCTGGGGTCACCTTCGGTGCCAAGGTTGATCTCAATCAATTCGTCGACTGTGGCCTGGCCGCCATTTTCAATTTCGGCGGGGCTGGCGACAAATCGACGAAGTCTTGATCTTCATTGTCTTCGGGCTCGAGGACGCCATCCCCCTCTTCTTGTTCCTCATGAAGGGGCGCGGAGGCTGCATTTGTCGCGCATTCCTCCTGGACCGTAGCCGCCGGGTCCGTGGGGTCCGCTGGTGCAGAAAGGCACAAGGCCACCTCGGGGTCTTCTGTATAATCATCATAGACAGCTCCGGCGGGGGCCGGGGCAGCCGCATCTTCAGGCGCCTGGTACTGGATGGATAGTGTATAGGCTCCTCTTCTGGGGCTGTCCGCCACGTGGGGGCGTGGTGGGGCTACCACATAGTCTCCCATTCTGAGCTCGTCCCTGTCAATGAGGTTTTGAGCAATGTCTTTGAAGACATAGCAGTCTTCGATGGCGTGGCCCAGTATCTGGTGGTAGGGACAAAACAGTGGGTCCCCACTTCTTCGGGTGTCCTGCGGCCTCTTGGACCGTGGGAGGGAGACCTTGCCGTAATGGCAGGCCCAGTCAAAAATACCCCGAGTCTTCTCTCTTGGGAAAGAGTAGGGCTTTTGCAGCTTCTCTTGGAGTGTCAGGCCTTGCCTGGTTGGCCGCCCGGTTAATGGGCTTGCCGTGTCTCTTGTCTCCCTTCTTGACCAGACGGGGACATCGGGACTGGTGTCTCGGGGTCGAGACATGTAGCCACCCCACGGGCGGAGAGAACCCTGGATGAGGTCGGCAACTAGCGAGGTCAACTCAGCCAGCCGTGCTTTTAACATCTCGATCTCCCGCTGCTGCCTACGGTACAAGGCGTACATGACGGGGTCGTATCGAGGGGAATTTGGGGCATGACCCATGCTTCTGCTTCTTGCTTCGCCAGCAGGCCGAAGTGAGGGTGCCTCGGTGGTGTGCTCTTGCGAGGCTAGCCTGTCGGAGAGAGAGGGGGTTTTCCCCGTGCAGCGGCGGCGGAGAGGGTTCCAAAGGAACACTTCTTCGTCTTGTGCCTCCTCAGCCGGAGGCCTGGGATATATTTCTTGGTGGGCTTCCCGCAAATCTGCAGCTTCCGCGGGGTCATCGCCGGATAAGGCCGAAACCGATATCACATCAATTTCGTAACAATCTTCTAATGAAAAGCCCAGACCGGGGTGCTTGGTGATCTACAGCAACCGTCGATCCAGGTTTGGTGGGTTCCACATTCTTTCGAACATTTCCTTCCGGCTGGAGGGTTGATAGGGGGGAATCTTTTGCTTTCTGACCATTCTGGCTGCCTGGTCGGTTATGTGGGGGAGTCCCACAATGGGGACGTGCAGGTCATGCAACTCGTCAGGAAATCGGCAATCATCGTCTTCCCTGATTGGCTTTTCCCCGGCAACATAAAAGATAGTTGATGGCCCCTCCGGGTTAGGCACTTCAAAAGTTCTCAGCTGCTTGACAGTCAATTTCTGTAATGGGCTTGATGATCCCTGGCGGGACTCTGACATCCTCCAACAGGTCTTCGAGGCAAGGCGTCCCCGGTGTAGAGTAGATGGGGAGAGGGGCTCCCTTAAATACCCCCCCCTCTTGTGCAATGAATGGTACATGTGGGGAGCCACATAACCTGGGGGCGGCGGAGGAAACCAACTGCCCGACTCCACTTTCTTCTTTCCCTTGTCTTGGGCGGCTTGGGGAATTTGCTTCGCCTTTTCTAAGTACAGATTGGCGTCTGACAAATGACACTCGAACACCTCGAACGGGTGGAGGTCGGCGAAGATCCTGACTTCCTTCCCCTCGCAAGGGTATTTAATGCATTGGTGCAGGGTGGAGGGCACCACTCTATTCTGGTGTAACCAGGGCCGTCCCAGCAACGCCTTGTAGGAAGTGTTGGAGTTGATGACGTGGAACTGGACCTTGGTGGTGAAATCATCAAAAGTCAAGTTGAATTCTGCAACCCCCATGGGGACCTCACATTTCTGGTTAAAACCAGCAATCTTGACATTTTTGACCTCAACCAGGTGTACGTCAAAGTAGTGCTTTTGATATACCCGGTAAGAAAGTATATTCACTGTTGCCCCTGGGTCGATCAGGACCCTGTTGATAGGCTGGCCGTTCAACTGCCCTTTCATGTAGAGGGGTCTGTTGTGGCTGCAGGTGGGCAGGAGCATGTCATCTTCTGTGAAAGCCACGGCCACCTCAGGTGATATCTCTGCTAGGCAGGCTTCAAGATGTGCTGGTGTCTGGAGTGCGGCAATGATGGCTTGCCGTGTTTCTTCGTCCAAAGACAACATCTCCCACACGGTAAACCGGGTCGGGATCTTTTTGAGGTGTCTGACTATTCGGTCGGCAGCCCGCACCTTGAGTAATTTCATCTCTTCGGGCTTGCCGCGCCTGCCCCCACCTTGGAGCTGGGGTGTCAGATCAGGGGATGCCAGCTTTGTGGGCTCTGTTGCAGCCTGCTGAGCCGGCGGGGCCTGCTGGGCTTCCTCCGTCCCCCGCATGAATTCGGCGAGGTTTGGGATGTCACTGTTGTCCGCTTCTGGCTGAGGAAGAGTTGCCGCCGGTAGAGCTCGGGAGCTGCTTATTTTTTCGGTCGAAGGAGACCCCTGGGAGCGCGCCTTCCCGCCTGCTCGGGCTAACAGGAATTCGGCGAATGAAGGGGTGCCTCGGCTCCTAGCCCCTACGGGATAGAGACCCGCCGGAGGAGGGATCTCGGTGCCTCGGACCTCAGGGTCGGGAACCTGGTATGGTTGTTCCCCCCTGAGCATGATGTTGAGGTTATCCTGAGGAGGGCGCCCCCACTTCCTTCCCGACCTGGTGGCATGTTGGGAAGTGGAGACTTCAGCTTGATTCACCTCTGGCGGCTCATGGGGTGGCTCTTCTTCTGTTTCCTCCAGGGAAAGGGCAGTGTCGAATAAAGCCGAGAGGGTGTTGCAGGCGACGACGACCTCCCTCTTCTTCTTCTCCCTGGGTCTTCTCTTCTTCTTCTTCTTTCCTGCTGCGGCGGATGGCTGCTCTTGGGGAAGTTCAGCCCATAGGGGAGGCTCTTTCTCTGCTTCAGCTTCTGTCCCTGGAGCCAGTTCGAGTGATTTGAACTCCTCCCATGGGACATACTCCTTCAGCTCCACGGGCTGGATTTCGGACTGCTCATAATCTTCGAGCCCATCAATAATAGCCTGGAGTCTTTGGACCGCCGGACTGGTCTTCTGACGCATCCGCAGCGGGACAGAGCTCTTTTTGTTATGAGTGGGCCGCCTCATGACCAGCCGAGGGGCCGTGTCGTGGCGAACTGGGCTTGCCGGGGGCGGTGCAGGCAGGGGTGTCGCATCCCTCAGACGAACTCCGGGGCTGGGTCGAGGGACGTGTGCTCTTCTATTTTTTCTAGTTGCAGTCTGCCAACCTCCTTGATCCTGAGCCGGGGTCGTGATGAAGGTCTCATAAGCGGCGCGGGCGCAGGCCTCCGCCCATTCCTCAGGCAACTCCTGGTATAGCGAGACCACGTTGACAGTGGAGGTTATGCTGGGCAACTCATGCGATTGCGGGGGGTCTACTTTATGCTCCCCCATGTCCAACTCCCCATTCTTGATTAAGGACTCAATAACATCCTTGAAGACATAGCAGTCTTCAATGGTATGCCCGAGCACTCGGTGGTACGGGCAGAAGCGCGGGTCGTCCTTTTTCTTTAGGTCGCCGGGCCTTTTCGGCTCTGGCAGTGTAATTTTGTTGTAGCTGGTTGCCCATTCGAACAGGAGCTTGGACTTGTCCCGGGCGAAGGAATACAGCTTATTTCTCATCTTCTCCCTTAGTGAGGGGCCCTCCCGCCGTTCTGTGGTTCTGGGCGGAGGAAGGTCGGCAGCCCCCTTGGCTTTCTCTTTCTGCTTTTCAAAAGCCTGGAAATCTAATGTGTGCACCTCAGGGGGAGCTGGCTTCTTCTCGGCCTGCCTGGCTCTTTGGCTTGACATGGCCGGGGTGGAGGAGTATCGGGCCAAAAATGCCTCGATCTCTGCTACCACATTGTTCAGGCGGTCAAATGTCTTGACCTCGGTGCCAATCATCCTTTCCAGGATCTCCTTTTTCAAGTTCTGTTTGCAGATCTGCACCGCATCCTCCTGGTGTGGGGGACACCTGCACCTCATGCTGAGGTTCCTCCATCTCTTAATATAGTCGAGGGCCGACTCGTCATTCTTCTGTCTTGTGGCGTAAAGTTCTGCCACGGTGACCTCTCGTTCTGCAACATAGAATCTTTCTTTGAACTTCTTTTGCATGTCGGGCCAGTCGGTGACAGACCCGGGTGGCAGGCCGGAGTACCACTCAAAGGCAAGCCCGGTGAGTGTCGAGCCGAAGAACTTCAGGAGGTAGGCCTCATCAGCAGCCAAGTCCCCCATGACGTTCACATAATAAGCAATGTGCTCCCTGGGGGACCCTTGCCCGTTGAACTTTTCGAACTTGGGTGGCTTGGTGACGTCGACCGGCAACTTCTTCGCAGCATGGTGAGCCGGGTAGGGCACCCGGTAGACGTCAAACGGCGTCTGATCCCCGTCACCTCTCTCGGCCAGTTTCATGTCTATCATCTGTTCCAGCATCAACCGGCTAACTGTTGCCGGGTCGACCGACTCGGATAAAAATGTGCGGGCTGCGCGCTCGAGGTGGCCAGCACGGTCGCCTGGGGGGCCATGAGGGACCCTTGGGAAAGTGAGGCCTGTGGCGGGGCCGGTGCGGTGCAGTGTGCCTGCTGCAGGGACGCGTCCCCGAGAGGGTTGAGGGCTGCTGGAAGGGCTGCTTCTAAAAATTGCCCCCTGTCCCTGGGCGCTTCGGGTAAAACCTCGGTCTGCCAGGACATCGGGGGCGGTGTGTTCCGCTCATTCAATTGCTTTTTAAGCGACTCAATTTCTTGCTGGAACCGTTGCATCATGAGCATCATTGCAGGGTCAGCTGTGGGGAGACGGGGCATGCCCCCCGTCTCTTCGGCCGGGGCGTCCTCGGATGATGTGGAGGGTCCACCGCTCGTGTCGCCGGTGGTGACCACGTTAGCCGTGAGGGCTGCAAGGGGCTCTTCAGGTAAAGTCCCTTCAACGCCTGTGGGTGTCGCGCTGCCTGCCGCTCTCCCTCTTCTAGTAAGGGGTCCCGGCCTGGCGGCAAGTCTGGCCATTTCTTCTGGATCGGTAGGCAAGGCCCCATATCGACCGTGAACTCCTGCCATATGGCAGGTGAAGGTGTGCCATCTTTTGTTTCTCTTCGTCGCCTTCCTGGACGATTTCCCCGGGAACACCAGCCTGTCGAAGACCGATCGTCGGGGCGGCGCTTCCTCCCGAACAGGGGACTGGCGCGGCTCCTCCGAGCGGTTCCTCGATTCTGCGCTGGGCGCGGGCCGGGCTACTTCTTCCTGGAAATCGGAGGCCATTGCCCCCAGCAGTCTCTGGCGGCCGGCGGGGGTACTACCCGGGCCTCGGAGGTAATTCCTCATAGCCTGCTCGATCCCTTCCCACTCCTGGTCAGGGAGAGCCGCCTGCGGTTGCATGTCGATGATAGCGGCAGGAGGAGAGTAGGCCCTGGGCGCCGGGCGGGCGGCGTTGTGTCGGCGCCCGCGGTGACGGCGGTGAGCTTTCTCGGGCAGCACCGGGGTGACGGGTGCTGGTCGGCAAGCCGGGGTCGTGAGCTCAACCCTTTCATTTCTTCTAGCCCTCCTCGGGCGGAAAGTGCTAGGCCCCGCCTGGGCGGGTGCAATGGGTCGGGCCTCCTTGTGGACCCAGACCTGCTTCAGTTTGGCTGGCCTGTGAACCGGCGCAGCCTTCGGCGATGCGGCCACAGCAGTGGGCGTCACCTTCTCCTTCAACTTCTCCAGTCCTTGAAAGGAGTTGTGGACTGGGACAGTCGGGACGACACGGTCCGGTGTCACCCGGGACCTCTGCCCGTCCAGGCGGACTCGGAGGGCCCCGACAGTCATAGTCTTTCCAGAATTGGAGGTGCGGCGTCCAGAGCTGACGCCGGCGTTGCTCCTCCGGAGCCTTCTTCGGTAGGATGCCGACCCTTGGTGGAATGGGCCGGTGGTTTGGTGCACGTGGTGCACGTTGCAGCTTAGCATCGTTGCTGGGACGCCATTGTTGTTCTTGGCCACAGCTCGGCCGGTGGCAGCTTCAGTGGCCCTCGGAGCGAGAGCGTTGATCTGGGACTCCTCAGGCGCCTTCACCTCGAGGATGTTGGCAAAAGCCACCCCCAAGAAGTTGGGGAAGCCCACAGTGGGAGGGAAGCTCCCGAAGTTGAGGGGGACCGCTAGGTAGCCGCCTCGGACATGGTTCTCGACGACTTGAGGGCCGCAAGTGACAGCCATCGTCGGCACCATGATGCGATTTTCCTGTATTTGAGAAAGTGACGCAATTAGTATCACAAGAAGGGGGCCGCGGGGCCCCTAATTCCGGCAAAGAGATGAAGGGTGGATCCGTCCCACCGGGCATGCCAGACTTGTGGACGCACTTTTTCCACGCGATGTGCTCTCATTGGTCTATTCGTTTATTGGGGTGCGTGGGCGTGCCAGTCACCGAAGTGACAATTTATTCGGGCTCCGAAGAGCCCATGGTGCGCTCGACCTGACTTCGTCAGACGATTGTGTGGTTCGTGTCGGGACTGAATCCCGTCGTGCCATAAAGGCCGCGACGTCATTTACATCTCCCATACGAGGGAACACCCTTGATTAATTGCCGAAATTAGGGGCCATGCGGCCGAAAAGAATAATACTAATTGCGCGAGAAAGAGACAGGAGAAAATCACACCAAAGTATGCATTAGGATGCGAGCCACTGGCCATGTCGGTCACTTGTGGACCTTTTCATACTCGGACACGGGTCCGTGATGGAAACGCGACGGAAAACCGGGGCGAATCCGTCCAAATGTCTGCCGCATGCACGGCAATTTTAATAACGACCTGGAAGGGCCCGATGTCAAGAAACGGATCCGGTCTGGTTGGAGTGTTGGCCCAAGGTCAGGTCGGGGCTTGGCCATGTCGGGTGGATTCCCGAGACTCGGGCCCGGCCTGAGAGGGCGGCATTATTGTTCCTTTCGCGTCGGGTCACGGGGAGAGATGGGACTGCAATGTGGACCCTAGCATTTTTTTTATCTGGGGTTTTAATTATGTGTTCCTCCCTTTCCTTTCGCTGCCTATTACCTCTTTGTGCGTTTATTCTGAATGATTTCCATTCTTTTTATTTATTGCTATTGTTATTATTTTCTTATCCCCTCCCCCCTTTTTATTGTTATTACAACTGCTACACATTTGGGGCCCTTCAATCAACATAACTTTTATTAATTCATCCATTATTGTTGTTATCATTGCCATGCTATGCATATATATATATAGCGTACCGGCGAAAGGAGATGGAGTGTGCCGGCGAAGGAAGAATAGGGGCGTACCGGTGAAGGAAGTGTGCCGGCGAAGGGCCGGCCAAGTGTGCCGGCGAAGGGTAGATAAGGTGGAGGGGAAGTGGGCCGCTGGGTGCTAAAGGGTGTGTGCCGTTGGGGAATGGGTGCCGCTGAAGGGCCAAAGGTGGTGTACCGGCGAAGGAGGGCGGAGGTGTGCCGGCGAAGGGTTGGAGCTGTGTGCCGCTGAAGGGCCAAAGGTGGTGTACCGGCGAAGGAGGGCGGAGGTGTGCCGGCGAAGGGTTGGAGCTGTGTGCCGCTGAAGGGCTTAAGGAGGGTGTACCGCTGGAGGCCAAAAAGGGGCGTACCGCTGAAGGCGGTTTGGGGTTGGAAATGTTAAGGGGGATGATGAGGGTGTACCGCTGGGGGGTGATGAGGGTGTACCGCTGGGGGGTGATGAGGGTGTACCGCTGGAGGCCAAAAAGGGGCATACCGCTGGGGGTTAAAAGGGGTGTACCGGTGAAGGATAAAACGGAGGGTGGTGGGAGTGTAACGATGAAGGTTGGAATAAGGGTGGAGGTGAAAGCCCACTCTTCTATTATTGGTTTTAAGGCTTTTCTTTTCTTCTTTTCTTAATTTGCGCGTAGTTTTGCATAAACTTCTTCTTTTCTTCGCTTCATTCTGTTTGGACTCTTCTCACCAATCGGACGTTCGGTCTACCGTGTCGTTGATCAGTTCAGTTCTCATGCTGTCGGCGGTGGCCTGATTAATTGGAAGGTTCTATCGTTAATCGTTCCATGCGTTTGTTGCTTCCTTTTGCCTTTTTAACATTTTTGTTATTTTCTGACGAAAATTCGGCAGCACCTCCCCTCTACTCGAGCGTAAGGGAGGTAAAGGGAACGCGCCCACATGGAGTGGCGGAACCCGACAACTGGAGGTGGGCGCCCGGAGGCGGCAACACCTTTATAGAACCCCGAAAACACGAAGAAAAATGATGAACGGGAGGCTTCTAATACTGGACAGGGTGGACGGGGGATTGGCCAAGGCGTACCGGCCAAGGACGAGCATAGGGTGTGCCGGGCTAGGAAGGCTAAGGGCGTACCGCTGAGGCACAAAAGGGGGAGGTGCACCGCTGAGGGCTGTTATGGGGTGTACCGGCCAAGGGACGAAAGAGTGTCCCGCTGAGGGCCACTATGGGTGTACCGGCCAAGGGCTCGAGGGGTTAAGTGTGTGGACTGGGAAGGTTGCAGGTTATTCAGGAAACGAAGAAGGGTTAAAGGCCAAGGGTAGGCTACTGGTAGTTGGGTGTTCAGGAGGAGAAGGAGGCTCTCTCTCTCTTCAAGTAGATGGGCACAACTGAGGGCCACAAAAAAAGGGGCAAAGAGCCCATGAGATCAAGGATCATACGGGAGGAATCACATCGCTACGGAGACTCCAAAAACACCGGAGAAAAGGGGAAATGGAGGAGAAAAATGAACAACACATCATACACCATGAAAACTGGCGTAAACCAACAGAAATAACAGAGAAACCCAAGGAGGGTGATTTTCATTCATGGGGAGCAAGGGACCGTGGCCGTCCATATACATTGCCGAGCACGCCGAGTCAAGGCTACGGGCAAGGAAGAAAACCAAAATACAAGATGAAGGAGGGAGAAAACAAGGAAAACCACGGAAGGGAAAGTGTTGGGGATTGAAGCAGGGACGAGCGTCCACTGCTCATTCCCCCGCACCTGCCCCTGTTACATTCAGCTCTCCTTCTCTCTTACTCTCTCTTCTGCCTGGTGGCCGTCGGAGGAGACTCACGCCGGAGCCCTTCTTCTTCTCCCTTCTCTTCCTCTCTTGCGTATGTCTCTCCCTCTGTCTGTGTGTCTGTTCCTCCCCTCCCTCTTTGTCTGTCGAATAGGACCTCCTTTATACTCACAGCGGCGGGAGCCTTTGAGCACGGCAGTCGGAGGCGGGAAGCCGCCGATCATGATGGGGTTTGACTTCCCCTGTCCTGGCTGTCAGGGAAGTAGCATGTGTGGCCCAATCCTTGGCTGACACCTCGGACCGACCACTGCGCGTCGAAGATGCATAGGGCATGGGCAGCACGTCGTTTGGCCGTTGAAAAGGCTTCACGCTTGGCCGCTGGCGGGCTGAAGAAGCGTGCCACGGGAGGCCTAAAAGGGCATACCGTTGAACGCTGCTAAAGCGTGCCGTGGGAGGCCTAAAACAGCGTGCCGCTGAACACCCCTGGGGTGTGCCGCTGAAGACCCCGGGGGGCGCGCCGCTGAACACCCCTGGGGGTGTGCTGCTAAAGACCCCAGGGGGGTGTACCGCTGAACACCCCTGGGGGTGTGCCGCTGAAGACCCCAGGGGGGGTGTACCGCTGAACACCCCCCCAGGGGGGTGTACCGCTGAACACCCATGGGGGTGTGCCGCTGAAGACCCCAGGGGGGTGTGCCGCTGAAGACCCCTGGGGGTGTGCCGCTGAAGCCCATTGGGGCGTGCCGCTGAAGGCCCTGGGGGCTGACTTGGGCCCGTTTTGTGTTCAAAATTATGGTTTGTTTGATCTTCTTCTGGGGCCACGGGTCGTGAGCTTGCCGGGGGTTGGTTTCTCTTCACCGTCGTGACTCTGGGGACGGCTTCACAGCAGTGTGCATATTTGGGGAGTCCGGATGACCAGTCTCTACGGGGCTTCTTCACTTGGTGCCGTTGTTAGTGTTGGGCCGAGTAGGGCATCTGGGTGTGCAATTTTTGGTGTCCACAGCTGGAGATCTTCCCGGCTGATCCAGGAATCATCAGAAGGTGGACGGTCCCGCCAGCGGACAAGGTAGCGCTGGTACACCCTGCTCCGTGTAGTGGTCACCTACTCATCCAGTATCCTCTCAATGTGCTCGCGCGGTACTCTCGAGATTGTGGGACGCACAAGGGTGGGCTCACTCTCAATGGGAGGAGAAGGCTCGAAAGGGTCACTAGGAATCGCTGTGGGTTCCTTGTAGGCCACTAGATCTGCCACATTAAAGGTCGAGCTAATCCCATATTCGGGAGGTAAGTCCACAACATAAGCATTGGAGCCAATCTTCCGCAGAATTGGGAAGGGTCCATCACTACGGGCTTGTAACTTTTTAATGGCTCCCGAGGGGAGTCGTTCGGGTCGGACCCGTATCATAACCAAGTCACCTTCTTGAAATTCATGGTGACGCCTATGCGAATCAACCATTTTTTTATAAGTCTCATTACTGAGGTTGATGTGCTTGCTAATTGGTTCATGCAGACTCGTGACATGCTGTGCAAACTCCTCAGCTGACTTGGATATCTTAGACTCGAGGGGAAGGGGAATGAGATCCACAGGTTTCCTAGGTTTGTATCCATGCACGACCTCAAATGGACTCATACCTATGGACCGATTGACCGAACTGTTGTATGCAAATTCGGCTCTAGACAAAAGAAGGTCCCAAGTGCCGGGGTGATCCCCTACGAGACACCTCAACAGATTCCCTAAACTCCTATTGATGATCTCAGTTTGCCCATCAGTTTGGGGATGATAGGCAGTGAAAAACTTCAGTTTGGTGCCAACTAGGTGCCAAAGTGTCTTCCAGAAATAGCTAGTGAACCGGACATCCCGGTCAGACACGATGGTTTGAGAGAGACCATGCAGACGCACGACTTCATCAAAGAACAAATGGGCTACTCTAGATGCATCAGATGTTTTGGAACATGCAATAAAGTGGGCCATCTTAGAGAACCTATCAACGACAACAAAAATAGAATCATGCTTATGAGCAGTGCGTGGTAACCCAAGGATAAAATCCATGCTCACATCAACCCATGGTCGATCAGGGACGGGGAGAGGAGTGTAGAGACCAGTGTTCTGTTTGACCTGTTTGGCCATTGTGCATGTCCTAAACTGGGCTACAATCTTGGCCACATCTTTCTTCAGGCCATGCCAATAAAAGTGCTCCTCCACAGAATGGATGGTCTTGTTGCGGCCAAAGTGACCAACAAGACCTCCAGCATGCATTTCCCAGACTAGAAAGTCCCGAACAGAAGTCCTCGGGACACAGAGTTGCTGCCCTCGAAACAGAAAATCATCCTGGAGTAGATAGTCAGCAAATTCTGTTGAGGATCCAGCAGACAGAGCAGAATAGGCAGAGCCAAAATCGGGACACTCTCCATAGAGTTCCTTCATGCGGTCAAATCCCGTGACCTCTACCCGAACAGTGGAAAGAAGGGAGACCCTTCGACTTAAGGCGTCGGCCACCTTATTGTCCTTTCCAGCCTTATGTTTTAGGACAAAGGTGAAGGACTAGAGGAATTCTACCCACCGACCATGCCTTGGGTTTAAGCCCTTCTGAGAGCTAAGGAATTTCAAAGCCTCGTGGTCCGAGTATAAGACAAACTCTTATGGTAAGAGATAGTGTCTCCAGTGTTTGAGAGCTTGGACCACGGCATAAAACTCCTTATCATAGGTGGAGTATTGAAGCTTTGCATCAGAAAGCTTCTCGCTGAAATAAGCCACAAGGTGGCTTTCCTGGCTAAGCACTCCACCTATTCCTACGCCAGATGCATCACAAGAAACCTCAAAGACTTTGGAAAAGTCTGGTAGGCGGAGGACAGGGGCTTTGGTCATAAGCTCGTTTATGACAAGAAAAGCCTGGGAGGCGGCTTTGGTCCACTCAAAATTTCCCTTACAGATGCAATCCGTAATGGGTGCCATAATGGTGCTAAATCCCTGGATGAAGTGTCTGTAGAAGGTGGCTAGCCCGTGGAAACTTCGAACGTCATGGACATTATGGGGCTCTGGCCAGTCTACTATGGCTCGGACCTTCGATTGGTCCACAGACACTCCATGACTTGAAACCACAAATCTGAGAAAAGTGATCCGGTCTGTCATGAATTCACACTTAGTCAGGTTGGCAAACAGGGTTTCTTTCCACAGGGTCTCGCAGACCTCCCTCAAATGATGAATGTGGTCTTGAGGGTTGTGGCTATAAATGAGAATGTCGTTGAAGTAGACGACAACAAAGCGACCGATGAGGGGATGAAGGTCTTCCGTCATAAGCCTCATGAATGTGCTGGGGGCATTGGATAGCCCAAAAGATATGACAAGCCACTCATACAGACCTTCTTTTATTTTGAAGACTGTCTTCCACTCATCCCCTGGTCGAATCCGGACCTGGTGGTAGCCACTTTTCAAGTCAATCTTGGAAAAGATGATGGCTCCACTCATCATGTCAAGCATGTCATCAAGACGGGGAATGGGAAATCTGTACTTGACAGTGATTTTGTTGATGGCGCGGTTGTCAACACACATCCGCCAGGTGCCATCTTTCTTTGGTGTGAGCAAGGCAGGAACAACACATGGGCTCTTGCTCACCCTGAGGAAGCCCTTTTGAATAAGGTCCTCAACAATTTGTTGGAGCTCAGCATGCTCCCTGGGGTTTAATCTGTAGTGGGGGAGGTTGGGTAGGGTGGACCCTGGGATAAGATCAATGGCGTGTTGAACATCACGCATGGGAAGGAGTGTTGAAGGCAGGTCTTCCGGGAAGATGTCTTGGAAGTCCTGTAGGATTGCCTGGACTTCAGGTGGGACGGAGACCTGGGACTCCTTAGGGGTAATGGTGACGACAACAGCCCAAACAGGGGCACCCTCGGCAACCTCTCTATTCAACTCACGAATACCTATGAAGTTAAGGCGCCTAATTGGGTCATGGTCAACCTTAGGGGCCTTAGGGATGGATATGACAGGTGTAGGAGAGGAGGGAATGGGAAGCTTCCCTTTGGTGGGGGTTAGGGCATTCTCCTGAATTTTGGGGGATGCAGCGGGTGTGGAGGTAGGACTATTTCCCGTGGCCACCTTTGGGGGTGTTGGGAGCAACTGAATCCTCTTCCCATTGTGGGAGAAGGAACACTCATTGGACCGACCAAATGTAGTAAGGTCTACGTCGTAGATCTATGGCCGTCCTAGGATGATGCTCCCGACCTTCATAGGCACTACATCGCATAGGATTTGTCCTTGGTAGGACTGGAACTGGATGGGAATGACACATGTAGTGGTGACTGGGATAGACGTGTCGTCAACCCAAGCCACGTTGTATGGCCTCGGATGAGGATGGGTAGGTAGACCTAGACGGGATACAAAGTCTGAAGAGACTGCATTGATACAGCTCCCGTTGTCAAAGATCACTTTGCAGGGTTGAGTTTTGACCATGATGTAGGTTTGGAAGATGGAGGTTCGACGCCAGTTGTCCTCCTGTGGGTGTGCGAGGATGCAGCGAACTACACCTAGTCTTCCCTGGTTTGAACTTTCGGCAATTTCCCCCACTTGCATGTACTCGACATGTGTTCCATCATACCCTGCATCTAATTCCTCAAACTGGGCCACGAGATCAGGGCCAGGCTCATATCTCTCAAGGGTTTCTCCTTCCTGAGGTGGAAGCTCCATAGACTGGGGGTCGGTGATGACCAAGGCTCGGGCAGGGCAATTGGTGGCAATATGCCCTAAGTTATGACACCTGAAGCAGCGGACTCCCGAGACAGGGGCTGGTTGGGAGGTGCTATGGACGACTCCCTTTCCCTTGTCATCTCTCCTCTCAACTGGTGGAGTATACTCCAGCTTAGGCACAGCTGCGGGTGCAGGTAAGGGGTTCCGTGGGAAAGGAGCCGTAGGGGCAACGGCCCTAAGTGGGGTAGCAGTAGGGACGTAGGAGGTGGAGGGGCCATCTCTCTCATTATAGCGGACTATGGGGTTTCGGGGTTCGGGTTGGCGGTAGATGGGAACCCGAGGTGGGATCACCCTTTGAAACTGCTCAACATCTCGTGCAACCTGGTAGGCGTGCTCGAGGGTGTTAACCTCCTGCAAGAATAATTCCCGCTGAATACTCTCGTGTAGGCCAGCCCTAAACCGTGAGAGGGTGACAGAGGCATCCTCTATGACTCGGCTCCGAAGGAAGAAGTCATCAAATTTGACGATGTACTCGTCCACGGACTTTCCATCTTGGGTGAGTTTCTGCCATTGGTCTAAAAGACGCTGATGGTAGGAAGGTGGCAGATACTTCTCCCTCAATTTCTCCTTTATTTCTTCCCACGTGCCTATTGGCTCCTCCCGTCTCCTGGCTAGGAGATTTTCAACGTTACACCAGTAAGTTTTGGCTTGACCCAGGAGTTTCATTTTGGCAAACCTCACCCTTGTAGCATGGGTCATACGGCGATGCCAGTCAAAATATTGATCCATCCCGGTCTCCCAATGAAGATATGTAGCGGGGTTGAGGGACCCATCAAAACTTGGAGCGTCAATCTTGACGTTCCGTAGGATAATATCCTCATCATCGTGGTCTCTCTCTCGAGGCATACTGGCCTCTTGCTCTCTACTTTGGGGAGCCTGATTCGGGCGGGCTTGCTCTCTCTCCTCCCTACGATTGGCTACGGGATCGCCATGGCCATTCACTCGTCCTCCCTCTCCCTTTAGTCGATCCTCTAAGGCTCGGATCCTCTCATCTAGTTCGGCTCGTAGTTGGCCTATGGATTCCTCAAAATGGGTCAGAAGATTATGCTCAAGCTGAGCCAACATAGCACTCACGCTCTTTTAATCCATGGGTAGCGTTGAAGGGCGCTCTAGGCGGCCAGATGAATTCCTAGACCAACGTGGCATGCATGACTTCGGACCTAAATGATGCAGTCCTGGGACCGACAATTAGCAAGGTGTGGACCCAGCTGATATGCAAAGGGTCAATTTGAAGGGATCGGTCGAGAAAAGTTGCTCGCCCGTAGGCGAAGTAGTTGTGGAACTACCTTCTGACAGTTAGGGTGCCCTAATGCGGCAGTCGAGGGCCTAAAGGATAGGCTCAAGCAAGCTCTCGCTTTCCGTCCATAGCGATGCACTCAGGAGACTGGTTTGTATAGATCGGGCTCTCTCTCACTTCGCGCGGCAATTGAAAAGATACTAAATGAGTAAGTGAGGGGAGCACGTACCTAGTTAGACTGAAAAGTCTAACTCCGATCGGAGACGAGGGCGAGCGGGGACGTGCGTGCCCGCACGGCGTCGAAGAAGCTTGACCGGTTACAAAGAATTCACTCCTCGCAGGGAGGTCTGATGCGGGACGGACACGGGAGACGACACTATTAGGGGCCACACTCGGACGCTAGATGAGGACGCGACCAGCAGCAGACACCAGGGAGACACTAAGCCCGACACTACGAGCTCCTAGTGGCAAAACGTCGCTAACAGAAGTGGAAGCTCACTCGTCGTCCCAAGCGAGGGAAAGCGCGGACCGTGCGCGGTTAAGGAACCGGCGGAGGTCAAGGGTAGTCCGACTCAACTTCCGGACTCGGATCGAGTCGCGGGACGGGTCACACTCACTCTCACAGCGGTGACATGGACACACGGGCTAGTACCTATGCTCTCGACAGCGGCAAAAGACCGTATACTAGCTAAGCAAATGAACGCCAAGAGGTTCGGACCATTACCTCCACGCACCCGGCGTGGCGAAGACAACCCCGGCCAATCACGGACCCCCGGTTAACACAATTTTACAGCAGTACAATAATTTGACCCACTCCACGCAGGGAGGTAAAAGGTCACATGTGGAGCCCGGGAATCACGCAACTCGGGTTGACGGGCAGCATCTTGATGTCGCCCGGCGGTGCCGAACTCCGCGTTTTCGTGCTTTCCGAACGGCGGGTTCTGCGGGCCCGCGGGGCCCACGGACGGCGCTGTCCTCCGGATCTGCGGGGGTGGGACCCACTATGATGGGGACCCCTGGTGGCGCGCCTCCACGGACGGCGGTCGGCCGGGAACACCGATCGGGGGTCGATCGGTCCCGATCTCCAAGCTTTGAAGTTGCTGTCCACGAACTGAGGTTGCTGTTTTAACAGCGCGCGCTCCGGCGAAAACGGCCGCTGTGATCAGCCCCGTCGTCGGAATGCGATGCAACCAGCGCCGTTGGAAAGAGGATTCAAAATCCTCCAACCTAGGGCCAGTGGAATCTTCTGAACCTCTACGGACCTGGGCTTTAACTATTTTTTAATCCTCTATTGCACAGCTCCCGAAATATCAGATTAGCATATGAGTTTTCTGTAAATAGCCATTGAACGCCTACTTGCCTTTGGAATCAGGCTTTGCGCTCTTCTTCAAAGTTGTAGGGAATCAAACCACGAAATTGAGACAATTTTTGGAATTGGATTTGGAGGTGGTGGCGATTTGATATGATTTTTGGAGTGACTGGTGGTCGGATCTGGGAACAGGTGGATAGAACTGTAGATGGGACTGAGAACGATTTTTAGAAAATATGAAATGGCCGAAACAGAAATTTAGAAAAATTTTGGATGAAGGGGTGGATGGAAGGAAACTCCAGTAAAATTTATGGGACTAAAAAAAATCAAAAGATGGACCTAAGACATGAAACACAGGGTGGATATGAATCTGGACAGAACTCTGGCAGAACTGAAATGGAAGGGTGGACGAAAATCATAAATTATGAAACGGGATCTGAATGACAAACCAAAATTTATGAGATATGCTTGACACCTCTGGAACCTCCAGTAAAATTCCCAGATCGATCTGAGCTCGTGGCTGAGACACAAATTTCATGGAAGTTGCTGTGATACTGCACAGGCAGAACTCCGATGAAGACGATGGCGGTGCGGTGGCGGCTCGTGGCGGCGGCGGCGGCGACCGGAACTGATAGGGTGGAATCTTACCACCAGAAGGAAGCCTTCACAGCTTCAAGGGGAGAGGGAGGGGCGCACCAAGCTGGAGCTCCAAGGTATTTTCTTCCAAATGAATGCATTAATTCAAGAAAATGGGAAAATACAAGCATATATAGGTCATATGTCTAATCAACCCTCAACCGTTGGGTCTAGGGGTGTGAGATGGAGGGCTGGGACAGCATGTGACCATCCACACAAAAAAAAATAAAAAAATACAAGGAAGGGGGCGCCCTATTGACTTTGGTGGCAAGGGGGAACAAGTTTGGTAGCCACCTTGGACTTTGAAGTCCACTTGTCTCCCATGTGCCTTTTACCATTCAAACTTCTAGATGCCTCCATTTGACATGTTGACTGACCCCACGTGGGACCCTAGGCTGAGGTGCCCAATGGGGTGGGGCCTGGGGGCCCCGTGGGGCCCACGGGGTCCGAATTACACATAAGCCCCTATTATAATCAAAATGTCAAACCGAATGCAACGAAATAAACACAAATTAAACACCCATAAAGTCTAACTAAATATAATAAGTGGGGAGGCTCAAGGCGGAGTCTCCAGGCTGTCTTCGAGCCAGATGGATGCTGAGGTGGCTCGTGTCGTGCTCCGTGTGCGGTACCGGTGGCTCGGCGTATCGTGCCGATCAATTGCTCGGGTGTCCGCACCAATTCTCCCCGGGTGGGAGAAACTCGACCCTGTCGAGTAAGGGTCTGCATCGCTCCTGTATCGCTCCAAAAGGTCCGGATCAATCCGCTGCAACTCACCATGTGTGATCCATGTGTCCTCAGTAGCGGGCCGTCCTCTCCATCGCACTAGGTAGCGCGGGTAAGATCCACTCCTGGTAACTGTCACTTGCTCGTCCAGTATACGATCGATATGCTCACGCTGCCGTGAAAAAGGGGCTGGAGGTGGAAGTGGACACTCAGGTGTGGGATCACTCTCAAGGGGAGGAGATGGCTCAAAAGGCTCACTAGGGATCACCGCTGGGTCCCTATATGCAACAAGATCCGATACATTGAAGGTAGAGCTTATACCATATTCCTCGGGCAAGTCCACAATGTACGCATTGGATCCAACGCGTTTCAACACTCTAAAGGGACCGGCTCCGCGAGCTTGCAACTTCTTAACGGTTCCAGAGGGAAACCGTTCAGGTCTTACCCTGATCATGACATATTCGCCCTCCTGGAACTCTCGGTGGTGTCGGTGGACATCGGCTAACTCCTTGTACCATGCATTGCTGGCCTCAACTGTGACGACGGACATCGTCATGCAGACTCCTAACAGGATTAGCAAAAGAAAAGAAACACAGGATGCACACACGACCTAACATGCTTAGCAAAAGAAAAGAAACACACAGATGCACACACGACCCTAAACAACCCTACAGTTAGTAAAATCCAATCATATGCAAGGTGGTCCAGGACATCCGAATGTGTGCCATGCATGCATTTGACATAACCGGAGGTTAATGTCATGGTGGACTCCTAGACGTCCTACGATGCACCAACCATGGACATTGGGTTTGGATGTGGGAAGTCCGGGATGTTTGGGTGGTTTAGGTGGACCCGGGAGGCCAAATTCACTTTCTCCATTTCCCGAGTGAACTGAAGGACTGACCCATGAAGAAAGGGTGTGGATGGGAAGTGGTGGGTCACGGGACTCCCGAGGGAAGGGGTCGAAAGGGTCGAAAAAAGTGTGACCTACCATGATGGATTCCCATGGGAAATGGTCAAAAGGATCAAGGAGAGTTAGGTATCCAGTGATGTGGCTCCCTTTTGACACCGGGTAGTAATCCCCAGTGTAAGCCAACCCCTCGTCACTTAAGGGGATGAGGGAAACAGCTGACTCCCTAGGATGTATGGACTTCTCTATGGGAGAGAAAGGGTCATGGAAGGGAGAGTGGTGGAGCTCGTCTGGTAGAGGTAAGAGCAATATGAACTCACTAGTGAATGGGTCAAAGGGATCAAAGAAGGTATGACCTCTTTTGGTGGGTTCCCACAAGTCACTGTCCCATGTGTAGAAGTCTTGAAGGTGTGGATGGTCACCTTCATACATTGTGACAGGTGGGACAGTGATCGTAGGTAAGGAGTATGATTCCTCCCTTGGACAAAAGGGTATGAATTCTGGCTCGGCCGGTAGCGGGAGGAGTAGAAGAACCTCCGTGGTAACATGACCCACGGTGTACACGGAGGTGATGGACCCTAAAGCGGGATGAGTGAAACTACGACCTGTGGGTCGGTCGAAGCCTGGAGCCAACAAGTGCGTAAATGCCAACTGCCGGTCTAACCCTTTAAGAAGGTCGTCCAATGAATCCACATAGTGACTAGACCGTAAAGTGGTGTGAAATGAATTGATTGGCACCAGAGGTTGGATAGGGTCCATAGATGGGAAGGGAGTGGGACCAAGCCATCTTTGAGCCAGCTAAGGAGTGGTTCGGCTATGAAAAGTGTACCCGTTAGAAATACGGGTGGCTCGGGCTTTGGTGGCTCCAAATGAGAGAGCTCCGAAATAAGATCGGAAGGTGAGTGCGATGGAGCTCTCATGGGTGGGGAAGGCCGTGGGGTAGGCTGTCCAACCGGCTCGGGAATCGACTGAGAGGTAGAGGCTTGCTGAAGGGCGGCATCTGCTCGCCGAATGGCGGCATCAAATCGGGCCTCGAAAGGCGCGACCTCGAGAGCGACCTGATAACATTGCGCCAAAGAGAACGCGTCGCGGATAAGACATTCATACCGGAAATGAAGCCGCAAACCTCTCCGGAATTGAGAGGCAATCGTGGTGCTCTCGTTTCCAAACCGGTACACTTCGAAGTCCCTGATGTACTCGGACACGGACCTATCACCTTGGACGGGTCGGCACGGGTTGGCCATAGTTGCCAAAATGTGGGAATGGATCCCTAGGAATGGATATGCAAGGCCATTTGGACATGACACTAGACCGGCTATGCAAGGTTGGAATGCACTAACTAATGTAAACACTGACTAATGCACCTAGACCTAAACCAATATCCGGTACATGGCGGAGTTAATCGATCCGAAGATCACTCCCGCAAGTGTGCGGCCTTCCCGATAGGCATAGCCTAACATTCGGGCAACACCTTTTAAGATACCAGATTATCGGGATGAAATACAATTTTAAAACACTTTTTTTTTGTTGTTTTGAAATGATGATCCTAGACTCGACTTATACTATGCAAGACATATGCAACGACTACCCTAGACTCAACTCGCTCTGATACCAAACTGATGCGGGACGGACACGGGAGACGACACTATTAGGGGCCACCCTCGGACGCTAGATGAGGACGCGACCAGCAGCACACACCAGGGAGACACTAAGCCCGACACTACGAGCTCCTAGTGGCAAAACGTCGCTAACAGAAGTGGAAGCTCACTCGTCGTCCCAAGCGAGGGAAAGCGCGGACCGTGCGCGGTTAAGGAACCGGCGGAGGTCAAGGGTAGTCCGACTCAACTTCCGGACTCGGATCGAGTCGCGGGACGGGTCACACTC
This sequence comes from Amorphophallus konjac, assembly GCA_022559845.1. Classification (NCBI taxonomy): domain Eukaryota; kingdom Viridiplantae; phylum Streptophyta; class Magnoliopsida; order Alismatales; family Araceae; genus Amorphophallus; species Amorphophallus konjac. The sequence continues at coordinate 397,524,962 of CM040122.1, forward strand.
ACTCTCACAGCGGTGACATGGACACACGGGCTAGTACCTATGCTCTCAGCAGCGGCAAAAGACTGTATACTAGCTAAGCAAATGAACGCCAAGAGGTTCGGACCATTACCTCCACGCACCCGGCGTGGCGAAGACAACCCCGGCCAATCACGGACCCCCGGTTAACACAATTTTACAGCAGTACAATAATTTGACCCACTCCACGCAGGGAGGTAAAAGGTCACATGTGGAGCCCGGGAATCACGCAACTCGGGTTGACGGGCAGCATCTTGATGTCGCCCGGCGGTGCCGAACTCCGCGTTTTCGTGCTTTCTGAACGGCGGGTTCTGCGAGCCCGCGGGGCCCACGGACGGCGTTGTCCTCCGAATCTGCGGGGGTGGGACCCACTATGATGGGGACCCCTGGTGGCGCGCCTCCATGGACGGCGGTCTGCCGGGAACACCGATCGGGGGTCGATCGGTCCCGATCTCCAAGCTTTGAAGTTGCTGTCCACGAACTGAGGTTGCTGTTTTAGCAGCGCGCGCTCCAGCGAAAACGGCCACTGTGATCAGCCCCGTCGTCAGAATGCGATGCAACCAGCGCCGTTGGAAAGAGGATTCAAAATCCTCCAACCTAGGGCCAGTGGAATCTTCTGAACCTCTGCGGACCTGGGCTTTAACTATTTTTTAATCCTCTGTTGCACAGCTCCCGAAATATCAGATCAGCATATGAATTTTCTGTAAATAGCCATTGACTGCCTACTTACCGTTGGAATCAGGCTTTGCGCTCTTCTTCAAAGTTGTAGGGAATCAAACCACGAAACTGGGACAATTTTTGGAATTGGATTTGGAGGTGGTGGCGATTTGATATGATTTTTGGAGTGACTGGTGGTCGGATCTGGGAACAGGTGGACAAAACTGTAGATGGGACTGAGAACGATTTTTAGAAAATATGAAATGGCTGAAACAGAAATTTAGAAAAATTTTGGATGAAGGGGTGGATGGAAGGAAACTCCAGTAAAATTTATGGGACTAAAAAAAATCAAAAGATGGACCTAAGACATGAAACACAGGGTGGATATGAATCTGGACAGAACTCTGGCAGAACTGAAATGGAAGGGTGGACGAAAATCATAAATTACGAAACGGGATCTGAATGACAAACCAAAATTTATGAGATATGCTTGACACCTCTGGAACCTCCAGTAAAATTCCCAGATCGATCTGAGCTCGTGGATGAGACACAAATTTCATGGAAGTTGCTGTGGTACTGCACAGGCAGAACTCCGATGAAGACGATGGCGGTGCGGCGGCGGCGGCGACCGGAACTGATAGGGTGGAGTCTCACCACCAGAAGGAAGCCTTCACAGCTTCAAGGGGAGAGGGAGGGGCGCACCAAGCTGGAGCTCCAAGGTATTTTCTTCCAAATGAATGCATTAATTCAAGAAAATGGGAAAATATAAGCATATATAGGTCATATGTCTAATCAACCCTCAACCGTTGGATCTAGGGGTGTGAGATGGAGGGCTGGGATAGCATGTGACCATCCACACAAAAAAAAATAAAAAAATACAAGGAAGGGGGCGCCCTATTGACTTTGGTGGCAAGGGGGAACAAGTTTGGTAGCCACCTTGGACTTTGAAGTCCACTTGTCTCCCATGTGCCTTTTACCATTCAAACTTCTAGATGCCTCCATTTGACATGTTGACTGACCCCACGTGGGACCCTAGGCTGAGGTGGCCCAATGGGGTGGGGCCTGGGGGCCCCGTGGGGCCCATGGGGTCCGAATTGCACATAAGCCCCTATTATAATCAAAATGTCAAACCGAATGCAACGAAATAAACACAAATTAAACACCCATAAAGTCTAACTAAATATAATAAGTGGGGAGGCTCAAGGCGGAGTCTCCAGGCTGTCTCCGAGCCAGATGGACGCTGAGGTGGCTCGTGTCGTGCTCCGTGTGCGGTACCGGTGGCTCGGCGTATCGTGCCGATCAACTGCTCGGGTGTCCGCACCAAGGTCGCAATTATTACAAAACCACGTGACTTAAAAATTTTCCACGCAGGGGAACAAATCACTCCAGACTTTCTCCGCACAGGGAGACTTAGGGGCACTCACACTCTGTGAATTACAGACTATATGTCAGCGATCGGACGACTCAACCGTTGATCGAGCCGTAATTGTGAACTTCGGGTGCCACAAGAATTAATAAGTTAAATAGATATATAATAATATATATATATATATGTATATATATAAGATTATATATATCTCAAATATATATATTATATATATTTAACTTATTTTTAAAAACCTCTTTTTTCCCCTTCTTTTCAACCACTCTTCTTCAAACTTTCACACTCTTTTTTTTGACTTTATATATATATATATATATATACTCCGCTAATCACGCTGGGAGGCGGCCAAACGTGGGGAGAGCAGGGCGGTGAGCGCGTTAGGCGCACTGGCGCCGGGCGCACAGGCTGGCGGGGCGGGCGCAGACGCAGTGCACGCTGCACACGCGGGCGCCTAGGCGGGCGCTGTTAGCCTCGGTTGACGAGGCGGCCGACGCGGCTGTGACGCGTGGCAGGCGCGGGCGTCGCGGCCGGGGCGCTCGGGAGCGGGGCTGGCTGGCACCCGCGGGGTCGGCAGGTGGGTGCGGGTGCTGTCGCCAGGGGCACGGGGGCCTGCTTGTGCAGGCGGCTCGCGGGCGGGGCGCTGGCCTGGCGTGGGAGGCGCAGCGCGGCGGTGGCCGCGGCGGGGCGGTGCCGGACGCGGCGGGGAGCTCCCGGCCGTTGCGGCCGTGGGGATTTGAACGGGGGGCACGGGCGACGAGGCCGCCCCCCCTACGAATGCAGTCTTCTCTTTTTTTTCTCGTTGTTTTCACAGTCTGAGAGAGAGAGAGAGAGAGAGAGAGAGAGAGAGAGAGAGAGAGAGAGAGAGAGAGAGAGAGAGAGAGATCACGGGAGAGGAGGGAAAATATTTTTTTTCTTTTCCTTGGTTCCTTCTGGTGCACTGAACGAGAGAGAGAGATTACAGAGAAAGAATTGAGAAAGAAAGTGAGAGAGATAGAGAGAAGGGGTTCTAAATTTTTTTTTTCTATTCTTTTTTTTCTAACTTCTATTTCAACCGAGAGTTTCCTCTTTCTTCTTTTTTTTCTTTTTTTCTTTTTTTTCTTTTTTTTTCACTCTAACAATTGATATAGAGAAGGAGAAACCTCGGGGACGTCGGGTCGAGAGAGGTGCCGTGTTGGGTTCTGATATCAATTTGATGCGGCGACGACGTGAAAATAGATCGACGGCAACTCCGGAATACGAACGGGACTGGATAGGATGCTACCTCGCGCAGCTCGGCCTCACGCCGGACAGTCTCACACCGGGCGACACTCAGATCTCAAAAATGAGAAAGGAGGGAAGGGAGATGAACAAAGGGGCAAAGGCTCCTTCAACTCAATTCTTTCATTCATACAACATATCTCTCGTAGCACACCTTTGACCTCTTTATATAGGAAGAGCCAATACATAAAAAACCCTTAAGACTCTACTTATTTGTATATATATCCTAGCCTAACAAGACAACCCCACCAACCAACTTAAAGACTTTGTGAGTTTTAACCAAATAAAATATAAAAATTACACACATGGTATTTTGACTTAGACTAGCCTAATAAGACGAAAATAAAAATACATGTAAGGATACATGTATATATATACACAAATACAGATACTCGATACGCAATATACCACCGTAAGGATAGGCCGAGTCTTCAGGAAGGATCTCCGAGCCATAAGCTCGGTGTCGGGACAGTGCGGCGTCGGTTCCGAGTAGTGGGCCCAGTAGTGGACCCGGTGTCCCCACCATTTACTCAATAAAACTCAAATATTTAAAACCATACGTAAGATGAACTTCTGTCAAAATCTCGCAAAGAACCACCTATATATCCTTCGATTCATACACTTGGATTGGTACAATCTTCTGAGACACGCACAAATAAAAGAGAAGCCGAAAAGTTCTTCTGTTGAATTGGCCTTGTAAGTATGTTTATATTCAATTATGTAGCTAACAGTACTAATATTAATTAGGGACACGGATGATGCAAAATGAAAGGCTTGCCCCTTCATTGTTGTTCTAAAGCAGTTGTATCCTGATGTCATGAGAACCAAATATTTGTAATGCTACGTACCCAATAAGCCAAGAGTTGTACATCCTACGAGTTTGGGTCGTCTCAATTAGACTGGATCCTCTAATAACAGAGGGCAACTACGTACATATATATCAATCTTTTTATAAGAGATGGTGGTTGCCGTGTGGTTTGCATGCATGCTGAAAGCCCCTCCTATTTGCTAACCAAGGGACGGTGATAGTAACAAGATACCATGTTAACTAATTGAGAAATTAGAAAGCAGAGGGAGAGATTCTCGAGGTGTAAGGTAAGAGAGAAGGCTCTGAGGAGGAAAGATCCCGAGGTGTAGGGAAAGAGAGAAGGCTCTGGGATCATTATTAGTTACCGGTGTTGTTTGTTTTTTTTTAAAGGTGGGGGGATGCAATTTGAAATCTAACACAATTAGTTGAAAATTCAACCTAAGCACTTGACGTCCTGAGTTCAAAATGAGTTTTAGACTGAGTAGATTAGTGTATTATCTTTTTACAAATAATATTTTGTATCTTCTACCGACACTATGGGATTTGTCTAAATTTAAACAAGTTGTGGGATTTTTGAACGGTCTATTTACCTTGAATTTGAAGGGCTTCTTCTTGGAAGTCCCTCTTTTTTCTTTTATCACTGATAGTGCTAACGATGCGTTTGGTCAGTTGTGAACTACTCAAAACTTGACTAAAGTTACCTAGACTTGGCTTGATTCAAATAACCCCAAGAGTCGAGCCCAAGCTACAATCAGATGCTAGGCATTGTTTGGATGGGTTTTTTTGAGGGTGATTTTTAATCTCGAAAGTCACCCTGCGAAAAATCCAAACAAATATTTTATTGTCACATCAAGTTTTTTGAAAGGTGATTATTTTGATGTAAAGAGATATAAGAGGAAAGAAACTCATTTTAAAAAAGTCTCAAAATATCCCTTAACATAACTTTTTGTCTCCCTACCCTACTTTTTCAAAAAAAGTAAAAAAAAAATGGTGTCAAACGGTGCCTTAGTTAAACAACACGAAATCGAGCTTCTTTAGGTGTGTCTACGCAGAGTGGGTTTTTCACACGAGAATTTTAAGCCTAACAAAAGATAATTAAAAAGCTTATTGACCCTAGAGACTATAAAGCCACCCTAACTTTTTCCTTGCAACTAGGGGCGGCAATGAGACAAGCCGCTCGTGAACTGCTCAAGCTCGGCTCAACTTGGCTTAGTTAATCAAATCAGCCAAGTATAAGTTTGAGATGAGGCTTGTTTGACCAAATGAGTCGAGTTTGAGCTTCTTTGAGCTCACCTTGATAGGTTCACAAGTCAAGTTAAATAAAATATATTTATTTTAATATATTTCATATATATATATACCACTATTTTCAAATCATAAGCGTAGACAAGGTGCCACTATGCTTGTCAATTAAGATTTATCTTGATAGATGTGAGATTAATAAGCAATCTTTTCAAAGTAGATTAGTATTAAAAGGGAGGGGACTAAGAGTGGGGCTCGAAATAAACTCAAGCTCATCTTGGCCCAACAAGGAGACCCACCAAAGCGCAAGCTCGAGCTCGAGGTCGACCATTGTTGGTCAAGTCAAACTCAAGGCTCGACTCGGCTCATTATTGGACCTACTTTCAAGTCACACGACCAAGGCCGAAGCCATCTTAGCCGGATGAAACAGTTTGCTTGCCGGGTAACTCAACAACCCAAGTCTTCCAAGCTCCAGTTAAACTCGAGCTATTCACATCTTTCACTAAGACAAACTTGATCCCATAAAGTAAAGCCATGCTTGTGCTTGAACATATTTGATCAGAGCTGAACTGAAGTACATCAACACTCAGTTCAGCTCAAATCATTGCCACTCCTAATGACTATCTTGAACAGAATGGTCTTGGACCCTTTTTTGTTCATTGCCCCCTTATTCCTTGTTCTTTTAAGGCCACTTTGATAATAGATTAGGATAAGTGAATCTGGGTAAATCCTAGAGAACACTTGGGCCCGGTTTGATAACCGGTTTGTCGGGGGGCGGTCGGCCGCTTCGTGGGGCGGGCTGCCTCCCCCCCTCACACACAAGCGGTTATCCGCGCTAGTTCTGACATTGTCCGTGGAACAAGCCTATCCTACCCGGTTTTCAAAGATGGCCTTGTAGATTCATTTGCTTTACCATACATGTACACAAAAATTCGCCTTCTTATGAAAATCCTTCGACACATTCGCTTGGAACCTCTCTATCAACAATTGGAGAAGGGGGGGGGACTATACTCCATCCATGCTTGAAAATTCTCTATGACTCACTTCCTTTTATTCATAGAACAAACTTTCGGTATGTCAAGTTCAAGCTCACAAAGAACGACCAAAGACATGAATCAAGACACGTTAGTATAAAGCAGCATGATACATGTTACCGATTCAGAACAAGAAGTTTCATCTAATTGGCCAATTCGGCAAAAAAAACAGACACACTTAGGGATGTAAACAAATCATGGCTCGGGTAGACCAATACCATATCTTTTCCGTGAAAATTTTACAAATATTATCTCCGGATAGTACTCTATTATTTTCGCGGATATAGATACATGTATATCCATCACATGTATGGATATATCCATGAATATCCATATCTGTACATAAAATATGAGTCTACATTCACATCTAAAGAAACGTGAGATTTATGAAAATTAGAAAAATAAAAATTCGATCAATTCTTTCCTTTCTAAAATAATTTTTAAATTTTATAAAAACATCCTTACAATTTTAACAAGAAGTCCAACCTCACAAACTCATCAATAAGACAGACAACAGATTAAATTCATGTCAAAACAGACACAATAAGTTATTAAGAACGGATTCGGATCGGATATAGATTAGAGTGCACTAAATCTATACCTTATCCGAATATGAAACAGATATTTTAAACATATCCGAATCCGAATCTATATCCGTTTATTCAGATATTACCCGACACATCGTGAGTCGGATGACGCAGATAATCAAATTTACGGATATTTTTGACATCCCAAAAAACTACTTAAAGTGGAGTCCCTTGTCAACCTTCCATTTCTCACCTTCCCGTTGATCCCCTCTTTCCAGCTGTAACTCGCCTCCACAGCGTGGACTATCTTACCACCCGGTTTACATGTACATTGTTAGATTTATTTTGCTGGTTCTTGAGAAAACACAATGATGGCACTTGAGACTCTCAAGTACACTGTACATAGCAATCATCGGTTTCTATACAAGTTGTTTTCATTCAAATACACTACACGGGAAACAAAAAAATAGATTTAAGCCCAACCCAAACTCCAGTCATATCTTGACTAGGGCCACAATGCAGATTTGGGCAAGGCGTTACAAACGACCAACTCTGGGCGCTTTTAAGGAGATGACTGTTGCCAAACTTAGACCCATGTACGACAGCCCAATAATCCTTTAAATTGGGTGGGTAGTGGGAAATTTCTCATATCAAAGCATGGTTGTAGTCATGGTAATAGAAGTTCTTGTTGATGAAATGTGACAACCACCTGGAGGCCAGGAATGAGAGGACTGCCACGCTGATTAGTGCGCTCCGAGTGACTGTGGATATCAAGCTCTGCTTCATGGCAGCAACAATTCCAATCAGAGCTACTGAGACTATCTGCAGGGAAACCTCAAGAACTTGTAGACCCCTTAGTGCACCACGGCAGCTACTGCATTGCACAGAATGGGACCAGTACCTAGAAGAAAACCATGCCGTCATTAGAATGTCAAGCAAAATTCTGAAACATGCCCTAACAAGGCTATGTTAATGTGCAAGGAAGATGCCAAGTGCTTTGCAAGGAGATGGCAGATGTAAAATGAGAAATCCATGGTTTCTTTTGTTTACAACCGTGTGAGGGAATGGGCTGCTATTCTATGTAACGTGAATTCCCTTACTTCGTCTCTTTTTGGCTGTTTGGGAGATTAGGGTGCTCCACACTTTCTAAGTGTGGCCTTTTGTTGTATATGTTTTTGGGGTTGGCATTTTTGGGGTTCTCACAGCCTTTTCTTATACTTGTACATTCTCTTTTCATTTTATACATTAGTGGTACCCACTTTCAAAAAAAAATGAAGTGAACAGGGAAATAATAATCTCTCTTGCATGAAGCACGCTCAAACTTCTCTGCTACTTTACTTTCCTTTTGTAGCATGTGCCATCATGAAGTTCTTAATAACATAAACAATCTTAAGCTCATGCAATCTCACTTTTAAGCTACCATGACCAGAAACAACACTGGAAATTCTACCTGTCCATGAGCTGTTCTCTAGGAGGTGTTGATGGAAGCTCCGACTTGAAGTTGGTTCCCCAATTGACTTCATTATTTGAATACTTCCTCAACCATTTTCTAAAGGCGACAACCATTGTGTCTGACTTTGTTGGCACGAAACAAGCCTTCTGCCAATTAGAACTGCCAATGCTGGCTATCTTATGCTCCTGTAAGTGTTTGACAGAAACAAAAGGCCAGTCATATTTTTGATCTATCCCAAGAAAATGACTTGAAATCACAACATTTCATTAAGAAGAATCATCATATAAACAGAACGAGGAGTAATAGAAGTAGCATCTACTGAACTCTTGTCCAGAATGCTGAGAAAATTGACATCTTTTAAACTACTGAGTATATGGTCGATAAAATCGGAAGGGGTAATATCGCAAAAGGCAGGATTCTGCAAGAGAAAGAGAAGACAGCTAAAAGACAATGAAGGCAAGACTACCTGAGGAAGATCAGCCAATGCAGTATAACAGAAAAAATAACTAAAGGCATCATAATACTTTTCTTCTTGAGAAAGCACTGACCAACCTATAACATTACCGAAGACACGGTCGGGAGAATGAGAAAGTTGAGAATGGCGGGAAATGCAATAAGCTGGCGAAGAGCCCAACTTTGGAACACCAACTATAGGATTAATCGAAAACTTCCCAGCTGGAAGGCCAGAAAATGAATGTCTCATTTCAGGCAGCAGCATGTGGAACAGAAAAGACTGACAACATTCTCCTTTTAAAGAATGAAAACCTTCCAAGTTTCAAATCTTTTGGGCAATCCCCCAAAAAGGCATTTCCTAGAATCTTAGAAGAAGTAATGACAGAGAAGAATTAGAGGGACGATCAGAAGAAGTTGACTTTGCCAGACCAAATATGTTTTCTAAGGCCATCATTTTATAAAAATTCATTAATATTCTGAGTCACTTGAAATAAGTAATTACGTATATACTAATAGAGGGGGGGGTTTAACCCCTAAAAGTAAAAGACCGAACTTTAGCAGAAAAAAATCCTACTTGATTTAGCTTCACCAATTGACCAATCTTCCATAATTATTGCTAGATGGCCGTTTAAGCTAAAACCCGCTTATGAAAAATAAACCCACTTTGATGGTACTCCTTAATCTGACATCTTCGGAGCGGCGAAAGTTAGTATCATGGCTAGTGACATACAGGCAGGCCAACATAATGGCAGACTTCCTTTGACTTATTAGGAGTCGCCCATATTCACAAATTACAGAGGCAATCGGAAGAAATTTAATGAGATTATTACTTCAAGAGTCTCAGAGAACATAGGAATTTCACAGAAGCAAATGAAAACAAAAAGAAATATCTAAGATCATATGTGCATAATTAAAAGAGAGATATATAAAGCTTGAAGAAATGGACAGACATTCCAGAGGGCAAAATGGTATTGAAGATAACATATACTAAAACACAAAAAGGTTCGCATGATTGAGTAAGCTGAATATCCACAGACTGTTTCAACATAAAGCTGAAGCTGAATATCCAGCGACTGTTTCAACATAAAGCCCTAGTTATTGTGTAGCATCCATTTCTAACATCTCTCTATCCCAGTCATAAACCCCTTCTAGCTAGCAGCTCCTACAATCATACAGTCATCAATTGTCAACAGCCACCAGTCACCATCAAGTGCCATTTTTCCTTGTCATGTGATCCATTTTGTCATATACAACTAACAGGATTACATCATCATTCAGCATAACCATGCATTATGGTGCCCCAGAAAAGATGTTTGCCACCCCAATAAAGATCTTGCAAACATATCTTTGGCTCTCGCTTCAGATTATTAACTCCTTCAGTCCCTATACTTCTTGCCTCTACTTGGAGCTGAGAGTATATCTAGCCAGAGTCCATGTTCACTAATGCCATAGCCATACGGCTGTTAGGCCCTCTTTGTTAATAGGTTAGCATAAGGACGAATATCTCATCCTACCATTTTTCTTAACCGGATAAGTGGTTCGACCTCATTCCCTCGAATGAGTTGTTCCACCGTTTCCTCATATTTGTGTTGCCTTTACCCCATGTCTGCAAGATCCACCCAAAGTCGGTTACTGCAAAACCGACGAACAAGCCATCCTCACCGGGTGCAACCGGCGAATAGGCCACCCGATTCTTGCTATTCGTTTAACAAAGTGGGCCTTAGAGATTAATCTCAAAACCAGGTGGTGGCATTGAATGTAGAGGATCCATTACTACACTAAACACCTCACTTTACCCATCCAAAAGGGAATAAACATATCATTGCATAAGCACGCTGCTCGCTCAAATATACAGGAGTCTGGCATTGTAAATATGCAGGATCTTTAACAATGCTGCTTAACCCTGGTGGATGCCACCGGAGGGAAGAGAGAGAGCAGAGGGAGAAGGCGGTCCCCCCCCCCGCGCTCTAGTCCAAAGGGCTATAAAAGCCCATCAACTCCATTTTTTTATGCTTTTCTGATTTTATGTCAACGCAGCGACACATGGAGATCTCTTCTATTGTTTGTTGCTTTCCTTTGGCACCGTCCCGCTCTCCCTTGACTCCGGAGTGAGGGGACTTTGCTGCGGCGCATTGGGAACGCTCCCAGGGAGCTAGAGACTTTGGCTTTTGTCAATTTATTGCGTGGGCATGTGACTTTGATCGCCCACCAAGTGTTTGAAGGAATTCCGGTGTACTAAAACATGGCAGATTTATGGGAATGACCCGACCTAGGGAATCCTGAGACCATTAAAATTGTCCAAGCATGGAACAATCACAATTTTACACCGATTTATGCTGTCGCATGATGGACCGGTTTTAAATATTGTTCTCTGAAAATATTAGAAAAATGCCAAAAATTATCGGTGTGGCGCCCCCTTCCCGCGATCCCGTATCGTGTCCGGGGACGTCACAGCGGATGGACGGAAGTGTTGTGGGCCGAGATATTTGCAAGACGCTAAAGGCCAAACCATCACATATTCCAAAAACATAACCATACCATTTCCATAATATAAACACGCATAATTTACATCGTATACAGAGTACTACATATCTCTACTCAAAAATCATATTTACATTCATTACACAAAATAAAACCAAATCTACTTATTATATGCAGCGGAAATTCAAATTACGCCCGGGATCACCCTCCGACCTACTGTCCGTCGGAGTCGAGGTACACACTTGTCAGTTTTCTGAAATGGTTAGGCAACAGATATGAGTCCAAAGACTCAGTAGACATTAAAACCAATCACATACTTATCATATACTAAACTGTGCAAATCCATGATATATATAAAGCTAATCACAATTTCACTGGATTGTACACATACTATGAATGCGAAGGAAATATAATAGAGCAAAATAATTTTCATATTTATAAGCAAATGCATATAACAAATCTTATCTGACTTATATATAAATGGCATAGTACATATCTTAGCTAAATCAGAGCTTATACAGATGAACTTATTTTCAGATCATATCAAAGTCATATATCAAATCTGAACTTCATATTATTTGACAGCATATATTGGACAGACATCCCGTCACTAAAAGCAGTAGCAAACACATACCTAGGCATCCATACGTCGACATAAAGACAAATAGTCTAAACGCTGGAGCCTGTCGGCCTTGATCAATCACGCAGGATCGGGAGTTAATACTCCACCATTCCCCAGATAATTTTCTTATTCTGGGTTCCGGATTTTTCAGAAGTTCGTTTGTCCTCGGAAATGGACCTAATCCCGTAGCGGAAGCTAACTACGGTTTGTCGCCCCACACCTCCTTAAAGTGACACAGTCCATATGCTTAATCAAATTTTTATTCTTATTATGATGCTTATTACATAGTCGTCTCAATACTTAAAACTTGCCATTGAACTTTACAAAATAACTGGATCGTATTTTAATATCAGGAATTAGATTTTAATCATAGGGTAGTGAGTCAAATTCATTAACTAAATAAATTACTATTATATAACATTCGAAGAGATTAGAGTAGAGAGAGAGTAGAGAGAGAAAGTAGGAGATTAGAGAGAAATTAGAGAAGATTAGAGAGAAAATAATATTTTTACAGAATGGTAACTAAATAAATAACTGATTCTAAACATAGATCATTGAGTTAAATAAATCAATGACTTAAATCACATTTCAAACAAAATCAAATCAAAAAAATGTAAATAACAAATAACATGCACTCGGTTTATCATGCCTACTTTTAGAATGGACTTCCGAATTGACTTTAGTATCTCACCCGAGCTCCCGTAAAAGTACTTGCGTAGGAAAAGATAATTTTTCAGTCCCATATGCGTAAAGAAGGGTGAAATTGTCCAAAATAGCTTCAAATCCTCCGTCCAAATTTTTATCAAATATTTATATTATTCTGATGTTCTATTATCTTCTCCGTTTATTAATAAGAGAATAAGAGTGGAAAGAGAGATGAGAGAGAAACTAGAGAGAGAAAGTAGAGAGAGAAAATAGAGAGAGAAAGTAAAGAGTAGAGAAAGTAAAGAGAGATTAGAGAGAGTAGAGAGAGAGAGAGTAGAAAAGAGAAAATAAAAATAGAAAAAGAGAGATGAGAGAGAGAGTGTGTGTGTGTGTGTGAGAGAGAGAGAGAGAGTGTGTGTGTGTGTGTGTGTGTGTGAGAGAGAGAGAGAGAGAGAGTGGGGAGGGGAGTGAAAGAAGAGAAAGAGTTGGAGGGGGAGAGGGGGGGTGGATACGTGGGAAAGAGAGGGGGAGAGGGGGGGCTTTATATAGGGGAAGGGGAGGAGGAGATAAGAGGGAAGGGGAGGGGTTATGTGGGAAGGTATTAAGTGGGGGAGGGGGGATGAGGGGGAAGAGTTAAGTGAGGGAGGGGGGAAAGATATTTTGGAGGAGGGTTACGTGGGGTTTGGGCTTTTGTGTGTTTTTTTTTTTAATTTTGGTTGGATTTTTATATAGAAACCCCTAAAAAGTTAACAATAACATGGTTTCAAGGAATTATTTTACTCTATCTTATTTTTGACCATAGTTGTCAAGGCGGGCGCCTAGGCGTCGCCTAGGCGCCGCCTAGGCGCTTAGGCGCTCTTGAAAGGGCAAGGCGCTGTAGCGCCTTATTCATACTGGAAAAGGCGACCTAGGCGGTCGCCTAGGCGGGCTAGGCGCCAAGGCGGGCGCCTAGGCGCCAAGGCGGGGCCAACCTTGACCTGTCCGAACCGGATCCGACCTTGTTATGTACATTTAACTCTTTCTTTCTTATAATTTTCTTGATGTTATTATATTCTTTTGTAATTTTTCTGAACTTTTTACATTTACTTTTGAATCTTTTGTATTTACTTCTAATTTTTTTGTAATTTGTTGATACAACTTAGTTTTCTATAATTGTCACATAATTTAATTACAATAGTTTCTTCATGTAATTTATTTTTTTATATTTTTCATATTTTTTATTCTTGATTTATATATTGGAGGATATATATTTTTGATTTTTTAATTAGTGGCCGAAGTGTCGCCTAGGCGACGCCTAAGCGAACGCCTTGTCGCCTAAGCGTTTAGGGACCCCGTGAACGCCTTGGGTCGCCTTGTCGCCTTGACAACTATGTTTTTGACCTACCAAACGTCAAAATTTGAAAATATGCTCAAACATGAAACTTGTAGATCTCTGAATTCTCTTTCCAATGGACCTAATATTGACTTTATTCTGACATTCCTATGAGGAGTTACGTATTAATAAAAGAAGATATCTATTTAATTTGCATACTAACATTTGTTAAACCCGTATTTTCTATACAGTTCAAGACATTGAGATTTGATTTAGATAATCTGAAATTTGTATGGGTTCCAGAAGTAAAGTGCTTAGTTATTTTTAGGTTTCGAACGGATTCGGGTGTTACAAATCTCTCCCCCTTAAACAAATTTCGTCCTCGAAATTTAAAGATTTATGCAATACGTACCGAATAGTTGTGGATATCTCTTCCTCATTTCATCTTCCATCTCCCAAGTAGCTTCATCTGCTGAGACGCTTTTCCACAATACCTTCACCAATGAAATTGTCTTCGTTCTCAGCACTTGTTCCTTTCGATCGAGAATGCGGATTGGCTTCTCCTCATATGTAAGATCTGGCTGAATTTTCAACTGCTCATGCTCCATAATGTGCGATGAGTCTGACATGTATTTTTTTAACATGGACACATGGAATACATCATGAACTCCTGACAATGATGGTGATAAAGCCAGCTGATATGCCATCTCACCAATCCTTCTTAAGATTTCAAATGATCCAACGTACCTTGTACTGAGCTTGCCTTTCTTGCCAAATCTCATTACTCCTCTAGTAGGCGAAACCTTCAAAAATACGTGATCCTCGACAGCAAATTGTAGATCTCTCCTTCTATGATCAGCATAACTTTTCTGCCTACTCTGAGCTGTAAGTAATCTCTTTCTAATCAAATAAACCTTTTCTATACAATCCTGTACAATCTGTGGCACAATCAACCTCCGCTCACCAACCTCATCCCAACAAACAGGTGATCTACACAGTCTACCATATAATGCTTCATATGGTGCCATTCCTATGCTTGCATGATGGCTGTTGTTATATGCAAACTCAATCAAAGGTAAATGTTCATCCAAACTGCCTTTCCAGTCCAAAATGTACGCCCTCAACATATCTTCTAATGTTTGAATGGTTCTCTCTGATTGTCCATCTGTTTGAGGGTGAAAAACTGAACTAAATTTCAATTGTGTACCCAGTGCATTCTGTAAAGTCTCCAAAATTTTGCAGTAAACCTTGCATCCCTATCTGAAATAATAGATACAGGCACACCATGAAGTCTCACAATTTCTCTGATATACAAATGGGCTAAATCTTCTAACGATTGTGTCTTTGTGATTGCCAGAAAATGAGCTGACTTAGTCAGTCTGTCAACAATTACCCAAATAGAATCATGTTTTCTCCTAGTCATTGGTAATCCCATCACAAAATCCATAGTGATATGCTCCCATTTCCACTGTGTTATTTCCATCAATTGTAATGGTCCCGCTGGCCTTTGATGCTCCGCCTTTACTTGTTGACAAGTAAGACATTTGCTGACAAAGTCTGCTATATCTTTCTTCATGCCAATCCACCAAAACTGTCTTTTCATATTTTTGTACATTTTTGTACTGCCTAGGAGAATAGAATATGGTGATTTATGTGCCTCAGTTAATAGGTCTTTCTTTATTTCTTCATTCTGAGGTACACACAATCTTCCCTGAAACCTGATTGCCCCGTCTGTACTTTGAGTAAATCTCGGTGTGCCAATCAGTCCCTGTAACTGCTGATCATTTAGTTGTGCTTGCACAATTCGCTCAACCATTGCAGACTGAATAGTTAGTTGTGCCAAAAATAAAATTTTCCCTTTGTATACTGAAGAATACTCTACTACATCAGATGTCATTTTCCAAGTTTGGCGCAACTGGATTGCCATTAACCTCTTCCTGCTGAGTGCATCTGCTACCACATTTGTTTTTCCTGGGTGGTAATTTAATGTGAAATCATAATCCTTCAAAAATTCAATCCACCTTCTCTGCCTTAAATTTAATTCTTTCTGAGAGAAAATATATTTTAAACTCTGATGGTCTGTAAATACTTCAAACTGCTCATCATACAAATAATGCCGCCAAATTTTTAGAGCATGTACCACCGCCGCTAACTCCAAATCATGTGTTGGATAATTCACCTCATGATTCTTTAGTTGTCTAGATGTATAAGCTACTACTTTGTCATTCTGCATCAGGACACATCCTAATCCTTTTCTAGAGGCATCTGTATATATCACAAATCCTCCTGACTCACAAGGTAAAGTAAGCACTGGGGCTGTAGTTAACCTTGTTTTTAATTCCTGAAAACTCATTTCACATTTATCTGACCATTCAAAAGGAACTCATTTCCTAGTCAATTTGGTCATAGGAGCTGTAATAGAAGAAAAACCTTCAATAAACCTGCGATAGTAACCCGCAAGACCCAAAAAGCTCCTAATCTCACTGACATTCTTCGGCCTTTCCCAATGCAAAACAGCCTCAACTTTAGTTGGATCAACAGATACTCCATTACCAGAAATGATATGCCCTAGAAATTGAACATGGTCTAACCAAAATTCGCATTTACTGAATTTTGCATAGAGTTGATGTTTCCTTAAGGTTTCCAACACAATCCTCAAATGTTCTTGATGGGTTTCAACAGTAGGAGAATAGATTAACACATCATCGATAAACACCACTACAAATGTATCCAGATATGGTTGAAAAACTCTGTTCATCAAATCCATAAATGTTGCTGGTGCATTAGTTAACCCAAATGGCATAACCAAAAATTCATAATGCCCATATCGTGTTCTGAAAGTAGTTTTTGAAATATCTTCTTTCCTAATCCTTAATTGGTGGTATCCAGATCTGAGATCAATCTTTGAAAATATTGTGGCAGCTCGTAGCTGATCAAATAAATCATCAATCCTTGGCAAAGGATACTTATTCTTAATGGTCACTTGATTCAATTTCCTATAGTCAATGCATAATCTAAGAGACCCATTTTTCTTTCTAACAAATAGAATAGGTGCACCCCAAGGGGATACACTTGGTCGAATAAACCCCTTGTCTAGTAGTTCTTGTAATTGTTTCTTTAATTCTGCCAATTCAGCTGGTGCCATTCTGTAGGGAGGGATGGAAATGGGTAAAGTACCCGGTGAGAGCTCAATAGTGAACTCCACCTCTCGGTGTGGTGACAAACCCGGAAGTTCATCAGGAAATACATCTGGAAATTCTTTGACAATATCATTATCTGAGGTGATTTTCTTATTTTCATTAGAAGGAATAGCCACTACACTAGCCAAATAACCTTGACACCCACTTCTGAGCCATTTCAAAGTCTTAAGGGCTGAAACTAGTGTTTTACTGGAACGGTGCCTTGGACATTGATAGTGAAATATCTGCTCTCCAAGTTTCTGAAAAATCACTTTCTTTCCATGACAGTCTAGAAGGGCAAAATTTGTATCTAACCAATCCATTCCCGAGATGACATCAAAATCAGTCATTTCTAGCAGATACACACATGCTGGCATAATCCTCCCCTGAATCACCATATCAATGCTAGGAATAACAGAAGTCGTTCTAGCTACCTCGCCAGTTGGTGTGTTAATGGACATCTCATCCGTTTTCACAATTTGTATATCTTTCAACAATTCAGCAAATCCGAAAGAAATAAAGGAATGTGTAGCACCCGGATCAAATAAAACTCTAGCATGTATAGTATCGATAAGAATAATACCTTCAGCTACTGCATTGGCCCCGGGTATCTTCCTTTATTAGTGCATATACTCTGGCTTGAACTCTCCGTTGCTGTTGTGGTTGCTGATCTTGCCTTGGCCTTTTGAGACAATCCCTTATCATATGCCCTGTCTGACCACATGAAAAATATTTACCTGTAGCCCGCCAACATTCATTACCTCTATGCTACATCCCGCACTGTTGACAAGCTGGCAGATTATCTCTCTTAACTGGTTGAACTCTATCTGGAAAAGCCATCTTCAGCTTCTTATCTTTCCTCACAATTGAACCAAGATTATCCCTTTTTGCATTATCCCTTTGTCTTTCTACTAAGAATTCCTCATATTCAGTTTCTGCAATAAAAGCAATCCTCAAAGCTGCTGCCATAGTCTGAGGCTCAAGGATTGCAACTCTACTTCTAATGTTACTTCTCAAACCTCTAACAAATTTCTTCACCCTTCTAAGCTCATCTGAACAAATATAAGGGGCATACTTTTTCAATTCAGTAAATTTTGCTTCATAATCGGCAACTGACATACCCCCTTGAGTCAGATTTAAAAATTCAACTTCTTTCTTGTCCTTCACATGCTGAGGGAGAAATTTTGTATGGAAGACATCAAGAAATTCGTTCCATCCAATCTCAATCTCTCTATCTCTAAAAGTGGTTCTAAGTGCAGACCTCCACCACTCGTCCGCACGGTCCTTCAACATAAATGTAGCTAATATCACCTTATCCTGCTCTGCACATCTAATGGCCGTGAAAATCTTCTCAATTTCTCTCACCCAGTTTTCCACAATCTCCGGGTGACTCTCCCCCTTAAAAGAAGGAGGACTCATATGTCTGAATTTCTCCATCAGGGTAGCGCCTGCTGCCCTATTCGGTTGTTCTTGCACACGGTTTTGTAATTGGGCTTGCATCATTGCCTGAGTTTGGGCCTATAATTGCATAGTCTGCACTAACCCTTGAAAAACTTGTGTGAACCCTCCTAAATCTGGCACACCCTGAATAGGTAACGCACCTTACCCACCGGGAGCAAGCTCGCCATAAATTGTTTCCCCGACAACCCCTTGTGATGTCCCATTTGAGGGCGCAGACTCCTCGAGAGAAGTATTAACCTCAACCCTATCACTCTCTGCCATCTCCTGCGAGGGAGAACTAATCCGAATTAGTATGATTCTAGGTTTGACATTAAATTCTAAAATAAATTCCTACGATCTTGTGGTATGGTGTATAAATTCAGATGGCTGCCAATAATTTCAAGCCTCACAACTTTGCTCTGATACCACTCTCTGTGGCGCCCCCTTCCCGCGATCCCGTATCGTGTCCGGGGACGTCACAGCGGATGGACGGAAGTGTTGTGGGCCGAGATATTTGCAAGGCGCTAAAGGCCAAACCATCACATATTCCAAAAATATAACCATACCATTTCCATAATATAAACACGCATAATTTACATCGTATACAGAGTACTACATATCTCTACTCAAAAGTCATATTTACATTCATTACACAAAATAAAACCAAATCTACTTATTATATGCAGCGGAAATTCAAATTACGACCGGGATCACCCTCCGACCTACTGTCCGTCGGAGTCGAGGTACACACTTGTCAGTTTCCTGAAATGGTTAGGCAACAGATATGAGTCCAAAGACTCAGTAGGCATTAAAACCAATCACATGTTTATCATATACTAAACTGTGCAAATCCATGATATATATAAAGCTAATCACAATTTCACTGGATTGTACACATACTATGAATGCGAAGGAAATATAATAGAGCAAAATAATTTTCATATTTATAAGCAAATGCATATAACAAATCTTATCTGACTTATATATAAATGGCATAGTACATATCTTAGCTAAATCAGAGCTTATACAGATGAACTTATTTTCAGATCATATCAAAGTCATATATCAAATCTGAACTTCATATTATTTGACAGCATATATTGGACAGGCATCCCGTCACTAAAAGCAGTAGCAAACACATACCTAGGCATCCATACGTCGACATAAAGACAAATAGTCTAAACGCTGGAGCCTGTCGGCCTTGATCAATCACGCAGGATCGGGAGTTAATACTCCACCATTCCCCAGATAATTTTCTTATTCTGGGTTCCGGATTTTTCAGAAGTTCGTTTGTCCTCGGAAATGGACCTAATCCCGTAGCGGAAGCTAACTACGGTTTGTCGCCCCACACCTCCTTAAAGTGACACAGTCCATATGCTTAATCAAATTTTTATTCTTATTATGATGCTTATTACATAGTCGTCTCAATACTTAAAACTTGCCATTGAACTTTACAAAATAACTGGATCGTATTTTAATATCAGGAATTAGATTTTAATCATAGGGTAGTGAGTCAAATTCATTAACTAAATAAATTACTATTATATAACATTCGAAGAGATTAGAGTAGAGAGAGAGTAGAGAGAGAAAGTAGAGAGAGAAAGTAGAAAGAAATTAGAGAGAGATTAGAGAGAAAATAATATTTTTACAGAATGGTAACTAAATAAATAACTGATTCTAAACATAGATCATTGAGTTAAATAAATCAATGACTTAAATCACATTTCAAACAAAATCAAATCAAAGAAATGTAAATAACAAATAACATGTACTCGGTTTATCATTGCCTACCTTTAGAATGGACTTCCGAATTGACTTTAGTATCTCACCCGAGCTCCCGTAAAAGTACTTGCGTAGGAAAAGATAATTTTCCAGTCCCAGATGCGTAAAGAAGGGTGAAATTATCCAAAATAGCTTCAAATCCTCCGTCCAAGTTTTTATCAAATATTTATATTATTCTGATGTTCTATTATCTTCTCCGTTTATTAATAAGAGAATGAGAGTGGGAAGAGAGATGAGAGAGAAACTAGAGAGAGAAAGCAGAGAGAGAAAATAGAGAGAGAAAGTAAAGAGAGTAGAGAAAGAAAGTAGAGAGAGATTAGAGAGAGAGATTAGATAGAGTAGAGAGAGAGAGTAGAAAATAGAAATTAAAAATAGAAAGAGAGAGATGGGAGAGAGAGAGAGTGTGTGTGTGTGTGTGAGAGAGAGAGAGAGAGAGTGGGGAGGGGAGTGAAAGAAGAGAAAGAGTTGGAGGGGGAGAGGGGTGGATACGTGGGAAAGAGAGGGGGGGCTTTATATAGGGGAAGGGGAGGAGGAGATAAGAGGGAGGGGGAGGGGTTATGTGGGAAGTTATTAAGTGGGGGACGGGGGATGAGGGGGAAGAGTTAAGTGGGGGAGGGGGGAAAGATATTTTGGAGGAGGGTTACGTGGGGTTTGGGCTTTTGTGTTTTTTTTTAATTTTGGTTGGATTTTTATATAGAAACCCCTAAAAAGTTAACAATAACATGGTTTCAGGGAATTATTTTACTCTATCTTATTTTTGACCTACCAAACGTCAAAATTTGAAAATATGCTCAATATGAAACTTGTAGATCTCTGAATTCTCTTTCCAATGGATCTAATATTGACCTTATTCTGACATTCCTATGAGGAGTTACGTATTAATAAAAGAAGATATCTATTTAATTTGCATACTAACATTTGTTAAACCCGTATTTTCTATACAGTTCAAGACATTGGGATTTGATTTAGATAATCTGAAATTTGTATGGGTTCCAGAAGTAAAGTGCTTAGTTATTTTTAAGTTTCGAACGGATTCGGGTGTTACAATCGGGACCCAACAATATGATAAAGCTCTATCGGCAACAATGATAATGTCAACAAATATGATAACAATGAGCACAAGAAACTCAAAGAAAGCATACATCTTCTCTGTAGCATATGACACAGCATACAATTCAAATATGCATGTCCCGATATCAACTAAGATCACGAGGTTCATCCAAATTATCCCCACACAAACATTAATAGATAATAAATCACCCCCAAATGTGTCAAATCTTAAGATTTGATCATGAATTAAAATAAAATTTATATGGTTTTCTAATTAAAATTGACCAAGTTTACCTGGAAGTGAAGAAGATACAGATCAGAATCTAGAATAAGATTTTGCTCCAAATGGAACATCCATCGAGGTACAATCCGGTCAATCCAAACAGCAACATTTTTGGGGAAAACCCAAATCAATCGGCTTCTGCCTGGACTAACAGGGATGCAAAAAAAAACCTGAAGAAATCTCCTTGCCTTTTGCTGGGAACTAGAAGGTAATTCCTAAATCATAAATACAAAATAAGAACAAAGAAAAACCTGTGTGAGTTCAAAACAGGCCCCACAGAATTTCACTTGAACAAAGTCAAAGTCTATCTCTTTGGCATGTTTGAAGTCTACCTCATCAGTAATTTTGAACAAATCAGCACCACTATGTAAAGCCAAATCAGGAGCAACATAAAAGAGACATGGTGCTATAAATGTGCCATAGCCAAGCTCCAGCTCCGCAAGGATTCCAGAACTGTTAAGTTTTGGCACTGTTATATCCAAAGGCCTGCCCCCTTCTCGATCAGCCCTAGTGATGATAGAAGGAAATCAAATAATGGTAACAAGCTAAAGGACACAGGAACCTATGGAAATTAACAAGGAATAGGAACATGAAAATATTCTTATATTGCAGGAGATTCAAGTTGCCTTTCAGTTTTGGTTCTTTTCCAGAAGAAAAAGTAGTAAGGAGATGACCCTTTTTTTTGAAAGTAACAAAGAGATGACCTACAAATGCAACCTGGGATCATATACATAATTTCATTCACCAGGTTTGACATATGAAAAGGATGTGCGCACCTTGTAGGACTTTTTCTTCTTTTTGGTACCCTCATTATTCCATAATGTGCATAGTGGACATGAGCAGGATCCATGAGATTTTCTACTAGAACTTCGTACCTGAAACAGAAAGAAAATCATCTGGATGTATGGCCCTTAAAAGAGACTCACACAAGGAATGTAGATGACAAGTGTGATTCAGCCATATCATATTCTACACTTCACAGCGACTCCCAAAGTTTTTGGCAAGAAAATGGACACTGTTTACTAGATGAATCAGAAATGAAGCCATTCATTCCAAGAGTGTACAAAAGTTTTCTTCAAGATGAAATACGGCATCCATAAAAATATAAAAAACATTGATGAACAAAAGGGAAAAAACTATATCAATTTATACACAATAACAAACTGTTAATCAATGGTCCTCAAGCACACAGACTCAGGAAAACCAACCTGCCAACTAAGTAGAAACAATATTAAACACATTGGATGATAGTGACTGCCTTCGAATATCCAATGATTCCTCTCATATAATATCCAGCACAGAACAAAACACTGAATCCTCTTCCATACCCTACCAACCACAGGCTGGTAAAACCAATCAGCAAGTTGTCCAATGTCCTCAACATGTTTGGGCCTTAGGTCAACAAGCTAAATGTTTCCCAACTATGCCAACAACTTAGTATGCTCTTGCATCTTACTGTGGCCACCTATTTCTGCAATTTCACCTTGAGGTTGCTCTTCAAAATTATCTTAAACAATCCTTCCCAACAATATATTGTAGAAAGAGGCATTTGGATCACTAAAACGAGTAGTTCAGGAGTTGCCACGTAAATTGAATGTTTCAAAATTTGAGAAACCAAAAAGAAGTGACCAAAAGTGACTAGACTCCAAACGCATGGTCTTTTTTTTTTTTTTGAAAGTGTCCAAACGCATGGTCTTACATTGATGGTTCATGCTTCTGTTAAGTACGGTGCATAGAGCTCAAGCTATTATACCAAATTCTCATGGTAAATGCACCTTAGCTGCAGACTATCGTCACCACGATATTTACGTCCAATACAGAGCATGACATCTTCTTCCCCACCTGGGCAGCTTCACACTGATCGTGTCCACATAAGAAATCCCTCTCACTACATCCACTAATGTGTCACACCCGACATGGCACACAAAGGAACATTCTGTGTTCCCCATTATGGATTTTCCACACATGAGACATTTGACCTTAGCTCATGGCACCCATGCCTCTTGCTTGTTGTGCCATTGAAGGATGCCAAGAGCCCAAGACAGGTACAAAGAAACTCAAGGGACTTGTATTTTTGGCTTTTTTACTTTTCAAAAATATTTTTAACTAATTTTGGAACAGGAATGTAAGTAGAGAAGGGGGTAAAGAAAGATCAATTCTGCATCGGTGCCTCTGTGAACTAAGGCCCTTTTTCTGTCCTTTCCCTCTCCTCACCACTCTCTTATCCATAAGCATCCTATGTGTTTCATTTCCCTTTCTTAAAGGGCACGTGGAAAGAGGGATGAGTGGAGGGATAGATTAGTTCCATTTACCTGTGACGTATAAGGCCCCTTTCCTCTTCTTTCCTCTCCTCACTCTCTCTCCCACATTCTTCGCCTTCACTTAAATGCTATATTGGGACAAACCACAACTTTATGATTACATGATCTCCCTCTATACAAATCTTCTTCTTTTCTCCTTTATCTATTGAATGTCTGGTCGTCATCCCAAACAGCAACAAAAAAGAGTGCCCTTTTCACAGCATTCATTCCTATCTAGCTGTTCAGCAAGCTCACAATCAACTAGCCTCCATATAATATTCATTGCAAATATCAAAAACTGCAAACACAGGTATGAGACCATCAACCACATAATCTAGGATCTTACAGTCCTATATATAATATATTAAGAGTGTTACTAAACAAAAGTCCATCTAGACAGAAGATCCGCCTGTACATCAACAAAATAACAGTTTCTGTGATTTCATATCCAGCAAAATTGTCTATCAGGTATATCCCACATTACATGTTTGATCTTATGACTGCTTCTGAACCTTGAATCCTGTGCAACAGCTTTCAAGATAGACTATGCAAGGTAGTTCTTGTCTTCATCCAACTTGCTCTATGCGAATAACTGCTGTATGTACCTTTTACCATTAGTCTAGACTGCAGATTGGAGATGTTCAATGCCAGATCAAAATATTATGTCACCAATAAACTCCAAATCCACCTAGACACAAGGTAAAGAAGAAACTACTCAGTTACTAAGGAGACTGAAAAGTGGCTATGAGATAAGTATGCAGGTACACCTCTACATGGAAATGGTAACCATGGTTGCCCACATAGTTCTAGGTTAGGAACTCCTGCATAGCCAGGACATGTGATGCGGAGCAAGACTAGTGACGTCAGTGCCATATTTGTGGGTCACCCAATTGCATTATTTTTACGAAAGATGATCAGTGAGATAGTAAAGTCATTTTTTTTATTTTATTATCTACTTTGATTTTTATGTAGAGCCTTTTCTATTTTTGTAATTTTGGCGTGATTTTTACACTATTTTATTGCGTGCACAGGTATTTGGGTCCAAAAGAGTAATAGAAGGATTCGGGTTAAACTAACCACTATAAAATAGAGATGCAATCATCTTTTTCAATTAATGAAGAATTTTGATTGCGAATTTCATAATTTTTCCCCTTCACTGAGAGAGAGAGATGAGAGAGCCCTGAGAGAGGGCCGCTACCCAAACCTAAGCCGCCGTACACCCCACCTCCTTCTTCCTCCCTTCTCTTCCTATCACTCCCTCCCCCAGCTGCAGCCAACCCCCTGTCTACACAGCCACCCCTCCCAATTCCCCTACCCCTCCACCCTCGTCTTCTTCTTCCTCAACACTGCATACAAGGTCGTCGGCCCACCCCGTAGAGCCGCGCTGTCAACGCCACCGGTCCTCCGCGACCACTGCCTTTCCCGCACAACCGTGGCCGAGCCAGCACCCCGCTGCACCGGCACCGGATGATGTCCGACCTTGCGGCCGCCTCCAGCGCCCGCCGCGACTGCTTGCAGTTGAGCCACCACCAGCCCCCCTGCTCCTCCCCCATCCTCTGTCAGCGGGCAGGACAGGAACACCCATTGCAACCCTACCCGGCGCCTGTGGCCGCCTCCGTGGCCCCTGCTGCCGCCGCACCCATGCTGCCCTCGAGCAACTGCCTGTACGCCCTCAGGTACTGATATGGCCGCCCAGCCCACTGTCCCTCGTGCAGGCGGACCACATCGCCACCAGCCACTTCGAGACCTCCTTTGGGGGCCAGTGGTCGCCACGGCCCAACCAGGCCAGACAGCACCTAGAGAGGCCAGTTCGGTCCATGTGGGAACCGTCATCGCTGTTCCGCATCAACGTGACTTATTGGACCAAACCTGCCGAGCAATACCAGATGTGAATCAAAAGAATGACAAGGCTGTGGACTAGCCTCTGTTATGTGCAATATCTAGAAGAGATAATGAAAAGAAGATGGGCTAATAAGGCACAGTATTTTTGGCTCTTTTGCCCCGCTCTAGTCAGCTACAGGTGCATGTTAGTTTCATTTACAAACAAGGCAGCTCTCCTTTTAGTGTTTTGTGGTGGTACATCAAATTTATCCTAGGTGATGAGCACATTAAGGGCCGTTTTGTTATCGGAACAGGGGGCAGATATCATACATGATGAGAGAGATAATCTATTGGGGCTCACACCCTCCCCTCACACACATACACCATATTCGACCCCGGGCGGCGTGTTTAATCTCGGAGGGTCGAACACGGTATCCTACCTGAAAAATAAAGAGGGCCTAAAGATATAAGGATCAAGGTAAAAAAGACACCACGAAGGTCAGGCTAAAAGGCACGGAGAACACGATGACATAAATGTGGAGAGCAACACCAGACTTCTCTTATCAATAACAGGCCATTATCTCATAATCAACTTCATATTTTAATAGAAATGGGATGATAATAATGAGTCTACTCTATTCACCTTAGGTGTCTTCACCTGAAAACTATATAAAACAGAGATTGGACCAGAACCAACAAGATTAAGTGGACTCTTTAGCAGTGTGTCGAGTGAAAGGTTATGAACTTATGATTGATTGCAAGCGGTGGAATTAGGCGGTCCATCATCATGGAAAGTAAGAAGATATACCTGAGAAGATTAAAAATGTGAGGTACCAAAAGATTCGTGGGCAAACTATTGGAGATGACACAAGATAACTCTGGTTAAGTGTTTATTGACAAAGAATAGAGTGGGAAAGAAGTCGAAAAAAATATTGATGAGTAGTTAGTTACACTAACTACTAGGAAAAAAATTGTACAATAAATTAGGAACCCAGGAGGACGAAAAGAACATATTAAAACTTGCTAGATTAAGTGAGAGAAAAAATAAAGATCTTGACCATGTTCGATGCATTAAAAGTGAAGATCAAAGAATTTTAGTTAAAGATACTGAGATTAGAGAGATGTGCTATAGTTATTTTCATAAATTACTTAAATGTGAATGCGTCAATAATTTATCTTTAGAAGGTGTCCAGGAGTCAACAAATTTAGATAAATATTAATATTTTAGTCGTATTAAGATGTCATAAGTGGAGGATGCTCTAATAGAAATGAAGGCGGGTAAGATCTTAGGACGACATCGCTTACCTATTAAAGTATGGAAATGTTTAAGAGATATTGGTATTAAGTAGCTGACTAAACTTTTCAACAAAATTTTGAAGGAACGGAAAATGCCAAAAAAATGGAGAAAAAATGTTGTGATTCTTTTTTATAAAAACAAAGAAGATATTTAAAGTTACAATAATTATCGTGGAATTAAACTTGTAAGTCATACCATGAATTTTAAGAAAGAGTAATCGAGAAACGCCTTTGATGTGCGACTATTGTATCAGAAAATCAGTTTGATTTTATGCCTAATAAATATACTACAGAAGTTATTTTCTTATTACGGTAGTTAGTCGAGAAGTATCGAGAGATGAGGAAAGATTTATATATATTTTTTCTTGATTTGAATAAGGTGTATGATCGAGTATTGAGAGAGCTGATTTGGTGGACATTAGGAAAGAAAGGAGTTTCTCAAGGATATATAATTCAAGATATGTATGAAGGTACTATTACTAGCGTGAGAACTATTGCTGAGAGATTTGTGAATTTTTTGTTACTATAGGTTTGCATCAAGATTTTGCATTAAGTCTGTACCTCTTTCCCTTGATTATGGATAAAGTAACAAAACAATTGCACGATGATATCTCTTTGTGTATGCTATTTGCAAATGATATTATTTTAATTGATAAAAAAATTGATGGTTTAAATGTTAAATTAAAACGTCGGAAGCATGCCTTGGAGTCTCAAGGTTTAAGAATTAGTAGAAGTAAGTCATAATTTATGTACTGTAATTTTAGTAATGGAAGAGTGGCACGGGAAGACATAGTTCTAATTGATAGACAAAGCATTCCTAAGAATAGTAGTTTTCGGTACCTAAGGTCTATTATTCAGGAGAATGTAGAGAACTATAATGATGTTGCACACATGATTAAGACAAGTTGGTTAAAATAGAGAACCACATCAGGAGTCCTTTGCGATCAGCGTATACCTGTGAAACTTAAAAGGAAGTTTTAGACCTAGTTTGTTATATGGTACTGAATGTCGGGTATTAAGAAAAGAACACATTCACAAAATGTGTAACGGAGATAAAGATGTTGAAATAGATGTGTGGTAAAACTAAGAAAGATAAAATTAGGAATGAACACATTCGACTTGGATGTAGCTCCAAGTGATGGTAATATGAGGGAAAAGAGGCTCAGATATTTTGGGCATGTGCACCATCACCCTAACTCAACACCAGTTAAAAGATGTGACTAAATATTAGTGGATGTTAGAAAAAAAATTCGTGGAAGGCCTAAAATGAGATGGTGTGATGTTATTAGAAAGGACATTGGCTTCTTAAGTTTAAATAAGAATATAGCACTTGATAGAATTCGTTGGCGAAATAGGATTTATATAGCTGACCCCAAATAATGAGACAAGGCTCTGATGATGATGGGTTAGTTACACTACAATAAGGTCTTGTACATAGCTCATCAAATTCACATACTGTCAAACTACACAGGGGAGAAAATGGTTTTGCAATAGATCGTAGAGGAGGAAATTTTCTTACATTAATGACCTGATGGATCTATGTCTAATGTGGTCTAAGATAGAGGGTAATTCTCCATTTGGACCCAGTGCATTGTATTGCCCTGCAGTTTTTATATGGGCACATAAAGATGATACTCTTGGGCTCTTCAGTTCAAAATCTTAGCTTAGAATGTTATCAAATGTTATCATCATTGTCCAACAAAGAAGGCAAAATAGACAGAAGCATCAGCAGACAAAATCAGTGAAAGCTGGCAAATGAAAATTTACCTACACTATTATCTTCATCCAGCAAGAAAACTGAAAGATATAGAATTGTGAATAGATATGTATATAAAAGGAGAAGTTTCTAACTTGACCGGCTAAGTAGTAGTGTAGTAACAAACAACATCCAATTTTCCCCGAGAAAAGACTCTTAGATGTTGAAAAGAAATGGAGTGAATTTCATAGGAAGAATAATACCCTTGAATCCTTGATTACTTCTTCAAACTCTATGTCCTTAACTAATTTTTCATGGGTTTCTATCTATATTAATCTTAAATCCATAGGATTGTCACCCGGTTCAACAGATTATTGAATATCTGAAGCCACTCTCTCCTTTTTTTTTCTGAAACGACAACTTTGAATCCATATGAAACAACAATCATGAATAGTGGTGACTAAAACTTGGTAAGTTTATCAACATTAAAAATGAAACATTAGTGAACGTTATGCCATGCAAAGGATGAAATGCTCAAGTAAAAGCGGAAAGATAGTGCTAGCTGAATTTTTAAGTCAAGACAGGTATTATTATTTGTCAGTTAGCTCATGAAGGAAGGCTCAGACTCGAGAGTCATACCCACAGTGCAGGTCTCTCATCCCCATTGTACCGGTGTATGATGGGTCATCCACCTCTGGAATGTAAGGAGGTTTCTTCTTCATTGCGATATCCTTGAACTGTGGATCACTGTTAGGCCAGAACCATACAATCTTGTTCTGCTCGAGACTCGGATACACATTTGCACAAGCCTTCTTGAAAGTGTGCACCTGCATGGCATTCAAGAAGCTCATTAGAGTAAAAGAGAGAAATATTTAAAATCATAAGACTCTGTGCTCAAACACCTGAAGGTTATAAATAAACACTATCCTTAAAATGAAAGTATATGAAAGAATCACACGTGCTTAATTAAGAACGATGAGAGAGTGGTCAACTTAATTATAGAGAGAGCAGTTTGACCTCATATTTTCCATTTTTTTCCAAAACAAGGAGAGAATACAAGTGACCCAAAGATATAAATGCAGAATTTGGATTGGGGGGGGGGGCGAGGGGGAAGGAATTGGTGACAAAGCAACTCAAATTTGCCCCTTGCAAGGTCCATGTCATTGTGAATTAATGACGCCAACGTAGAAGATTTCAATAACCATGTACGAACACAAATCGGTCAAACATCGTGTCAGAGAACAAGTTGTTAGATTTATCCCATGAGGTGGCCTAAATAAAATGGGTCTCTTGGGTTATTTTAAAGTTGCCCAGTGGTACGAGGATATATCTCCAAGTTCTGACAAGGAAGAGGTCGTTTTTTAAATAGGAGTCTCGATGGGTGGACTCTATATAAAGAGGAGTCGTCTTGGTCCCTCTCTCTTAAGGGTCTGTTTGTTTCTCGGGCGGGATACCGTGTTTGACCCCCTAGGGTCGAACACGGGCCATGTGTGTGAGGGGAGAGGTGGGCCTCACCCCCAATTCTCTCTCATCGTTTAACAAATCTCCAGACAATTCATTTATCAAACCGACCCTAAGCGAATGCACTTGGGTTGCCCATCAAACACCGAGGATCAAGAGGAGAGGTGTAGCGAGAGAAGGCCATCGGCTCACCCAGTCCGGTGTAGACCTTGGTCGTGCTCCAATATGCTCTAACGTGGTCGTGGGTAGGGCGATCAATGGGCGGCATCGGCCCGACAGGTCTGCGGGCCTAACTCAATTTCGGGTCGGGTCGCAAAATCTTTCTCGGTCCGAAAGTTTTTAATCGGACCTAAAAGTTCGACCCGACTAGACTCGCAGGCCGGACTCGAGCTTTGAGTTCGGCCCGCAGGCCGGCCCGACCCGTTCTCTTTTTTATTCTCATTTCAAATTTTAAAAATTATTTAGTTAAAACTATATTATTTTACTTAATTAGAAAATTTAAAACTCTCTTTTCACATAAATTATGTAATTAATATCAAAATTTTAATTAATTTAATGAGATTATAAATCTTATATTATTAAATATATTACTTTTTATTATTTTATTTAAATTGTCGGGCCGGAGTGGACATTAGTCAGGCTTTGTATTTTTTAAATAATGTCGTGCCCGGCCCGACCCGACATAGGTGACTCAGACTTTAATATTACTAAGTCAAATCCGAGTCGAGCCGACCTAAACCCGATCTGAGCCCGACCCATTAATAAGTCGCAGGGATCTTCTCCGCACAGTGCGTCCTCCATCGACTGAGCGATGGATTCAGGAAGACTTCCGTGTATGAAATCCAACACAAGTAACTACATAGGGAACACTAAACCACGAAATGGGCAGAAGATGGCTGTGCCCGAAACTTCCCATCCGAAATGTTTGCCCCCGATGTGCAGGTCACTTCCGTTTCTTTAAGATTAAAAAGAAAAAGGAAAAGGAAATGGAACAAAGGAGATTGCGAAAGCTCACCAATACCTTTGAGTTCTTACCAGAAAGCTCAAATTTTTTGTTTTATATGAGACAGACAAGAGAAGCAAATAAACATTCTCCAGAGCCGAGAAAGAATCGAAAGAGCCATTACGGAAATACGGCCATACCGGTGGGCCATCGGCCGGCGCCTGAGGGATATACTTGCAGCTCCCGGCGCCGTCGAAGCACCAGCCGTGGTAGACACACTGTAGGCGGCCCCACTGGTCGATCCGCCCCTCGGAGAGCGGGGCCAGCCGGTGGGGGCAGCTGTCCTCGAACACCTGCCACCTCCCCTCCGCCCTGTCCCACCACACCACCACGTCCAGCCCCAGCACCTTCTTCCCGTGGGGCGCCCGCTTGTCGAGGTCGCACACGGGCGCCACCGGGTACCACTGAGAGCGCCAGTCGAACACCGCCCCTCCGTCCCGCGCGTCCCCCTCTTCCTCCACTACCACGTCCCCCTCCGCCGCCACCGAGAGGGAGTCAAAGTCGACGAGCGCCGGGGTGGAGGCGTCGGGGGAGGTGGAGCGGAGCTTGGGGTGGGCGCCCACCCTGCGGCGGCGAATAGGGAGGAGGGGAGAGCAGGGGTGATGCAGCCGGTGGAAGAGAGAGGTGGGGGTGGGGGTGGGGTGGGGTGGGGTGGTGTGGGCGGCCTGGGGAGGAGAGTGGAAAGGGGAAGGGTTTCCATGGCGGGGGAGAAGCTGGGGGGAGCGTGGGCGGTGGCAACCAGCGTGCGAGAAGCGCGCCAAGGCGGAGGGAGGGCGGCGAGGGATATCCCTGTTCATTGGAAGACAGCACGACCAGTGGCGGTCTGTCTGCCCGCCGTTCCGTGTACGCCATTCTCTCGTCCATGAAAAAGATCCTTCTGTCCGCGACCACCCTCGTGCCAGGGAGACCTTGTGTTCAACTATGAGTTTGAGTTTGACGCATCGATCCGCACCATACCATTAGAAATCTCAAACTATCGTACCATACCGATACCGAAGGTTGGTATGGTCGATCCATGATATGCTCGGGGTAGGGCAATGTCACATGCTAACTTACTCAAGGGTTAGTGACAGAGTAATGATATGATTGAGGTACGTAACGATATTAGTCGCACTTCAATAATAGAGGTCAAAAAGTGATCTCTCTCTTTGTTCAAAAAAAAAAGTAATCTCTCTAAGTATATGTCATATTTTTGAAATTTATTAGGTGAGAAGAAGAGAGATTATCTAAAAGGAACATCTACGAGTAAAGAAAAAATGTCAAAAGGAACTTTGGATGTGATCGTAGGGGATAATCCCCCGATACCTAAGTAAGATGAATACTTGAAACGGGTGATGAGTGCTTGGAAGAGAGAGTAAAGTAGGGAGTATAGTCAACGTAGAGTGCTACACTCTTAGCCCAGCTTTAGTTGGGGATTAAAGTTAGCCCAGATTAAAATAAGTTGATTAAGTTAATCCACGGTTATTCATATTTACTTGGATTGTGCACTGGATTAAGTTATCTCGCCTATGGAGGTAGGATAGGTTAATCCAGATTAGTCCGGATTAAGTCAAGTTTAAGTGGATTTACTAAATCCACCTTTCCCAAAGTAAATTCAGTTAACTTTGGAGATAAGTTGGCTTATCCCTGGGATAAGTCCGAAACAAAGCGGGACTTAGAGTGCTTATCTAGGGTACTTCTTATAGGGTCCTCTTCGAGCATGTCTCTGTCGTATACGTTACCTAACTTGATGGGGGAACGGTTGTCTGAGATTGTGGGATCGTGGAACACTTGGCCTTCCTCTTGGCAAGAGATGAGGGGACGTGGGTCGCCCCTTGATGTCCATTACTCAGCCATTATGGTGATAATGGCTCCCAGATCATGTGCCATGTGGATCGTGGGGTAATTACGTGACGAGGCACGGGCCCGAATCCTGGGCCAATCGTCGTTGGGCCCATGGGCCAATCGTCGTTGGGCCTTAGTGGGCCTTAGTGGATTATTCCCTCCTCACTACCCCCCCCCCCACTCTTGAGCAGCAAGAGTGCTCAGTGTTCAGAATGAAGTGTTTGCTGGGAATGTTTATCCGCCCAAAGGTCTAGTCGCCCTCTTAGGTCTTCCTTCTCAAAAAAGGGTTCCTTCACCTACTCTGTATAGGTCACATGGCATTTCTCTAGGGTTCTCATTACCGTGGACGTCAATTTGGCTAGGAGCTCAATATGCACGGTTCCTCTTGGGCATGACATCATCTTTATCATGATCAAATCCCATCACGTATGGGAAGATGGGCACAGACTGTTCTTACCACCATTCTTGGAGTTCTCCTGCTTTCCCTCAGTCGTTGAAGGCGATCCATCTTGCCTCTGACGATTTAATCTCGGTCGTTGAATTTGAAGCGTTGTGGCTGCCCTCTCCTTTTAAATAGGGGTGGGAAGGGGCCAAGTGGATGTACTTTCGCCTTCTACGGTGTCGGGCTTTCACTGCTCCTCCTTAGTCATCTTTCCGCTTATCTGGGCTTCCTATTTTCTAGTGAGACATGCTCTATTTAGTGCCACGCCATGCCTCCTCATAGAAAGCTTCTTCTTTCCGAGGGGTTTGGTGTAATACCCTGGATTCTTATCGGGTCTTTCGGATCCTTTTCGGAGAGTTTCGGATCGCTTTTGTGGGTCTTGAGTTGAGTTTTACGATTTACGTGAATTTTTCTCTCGTACTAGTTACGGAACCCTGTGGTGAGTTTATTTCTCAGTTTATCGACTCGTGGACGCCGCAGTTGCGTTGTACTCTTCCCGAGGATCGTTTCGACTATTTTTATATATTTTTCAAAATTAGTGAATTTTCGGGCTAAAAATCAAAATTTCCAGAAATTAGGAAAATTCCTAATTTCTTTTCCTTTTATTCTTTTTCTTTCTTCTTCCTCTCTCCTCCCTTTCATTCGCCACCGTGACCCTCTCTCTCCCCCGTTTTCTCTCTTCTCTCGCCCTCCTGGCTCCGGTTGTAGACGGAGGAGGCACGGGCAGGCTGAGGTGATGCTGTGGGGGTGGTCCGGAGCGTGATGGGGCGAGGATCGGACCGTTTCTGGCGCGATCCCAAATGGTGGATTCAAAGTCGACGGTCGAGCTCGCGATGTGGTTTTCGACGCGGTTTAGTCACTACGGTGCACGGAATCATCAGTGGAGGTAGGGAAATGGATCACCTACTTCTCTGTTACGTTCCTCGCAGTTTCACGTCGAACGGTGAGCATACGAGTGGGTTTTACCTTGTTAGGGTAAAATCATGCTTTTGGGGTGTTCGTAGGGTTCGCCGGAAAATGGCGACGGTTTTTAGATCAGTTGATATCATTCGAACCCCTGGAATGTCAGCGTTCCAGATATGCTGATTTCGTGTCGATTGGTTGTCATTTGGGGCCGGTACGAGCCCGGGAATCCCGGTGACTCAATTAGGGTCAATTCGGTAGAATTGCCCATTTTTAGCCGTTTGTGCGTCGTTTCGACCCCTTCCGGAGTGTGGAAGGTCGATATTATCATTGTGATTGTTTCCCCTTCGATCGGGATCGAATGGGGCATGGAATCGGGATCGAGGTGTAGGGTTTGGCCGGTTTTCCGTCGTAACCGGTCGACCGGACCGGATGGGCCGGTCGACCGACAGGCGTCCGCAGGACCGTGTTGGTCCGGTCGTTGGTTCGGTCGACCGACCACCCTAGGCCGGTCGACCGACCCTGTTAGGTTGACCGACCCCAGGGGCCAGGTCGACCGAAATTCACTATTTTTGACCATTTCGAGTCCCAGTCGGTCCGGTTGAGACCCAATGACCGACCTATGGCCTCGCGAGTGTCTCGGACACCCTGTGAGCTCCGTGTCCGTGTTTCGATGTCGGGAGGTGTAGTGTTACTTCGATTAGCGTGCCCGTAGGTGTGTGTATCTCGGGCTTTGTGTTACGCTCGATCGAGTCACCGTGTATCGGTGTGAGTGCGGTGGGGTTCCCCCGCATGTGAGTGGCCTCCCTTGAGTTCCCGTTTGAGGGGATGGTCTCGGCGGCTCGTGGTCTGCTTCGGTATTCGTGTTACCGTGATTTCAGACCTAGTCAAGAATTTAAGTCGGTTGGCCTTGGCGGCCCAACCTTTATGCGTTTCTTCGCTGTAGCGCGCCTTTCTTAGGCCGCTACATCTCGTTTGACTTAGGTCAATGTTTTAGGGCGGTTAGTGTGGCGGTTATCTCTTGGACCGCCTAGTCCGTGTGGCGGGTCTATATTAGACCACTTTGGTGGTTTGACCGAATAGGTCGGTTCAGGGTTGACTGGGTTTAGCGACCTAATCCTTGACCGCTACAGTCACCTAGAGGCCCATTCTATGACCACCAGCGTATGTTCCTTCGTTTAATTTCTGAGTGTCGTTTCCCGATGTTTTGACTTCTGATTATCTTAGCTTGACTTTGTGGGTTACCCGCTGTCCCGTGGATGTCTTCTGACATCCTATGAGGGCTACAACCATAGTCATATAGCCAGGAGTGCCTTTGTATCGCTTCAGAGTCATTATTTAGGTTCTGGTCAACCCGGTGAGACCCAATGGTTGATAAGTAACCTTGTGTGTGTCTCGACTATTCTGGATAGCTCGAGACAGTGGTTCTGGATGCCTTGAGGTACTGTCCTACCTCGGTTTGTGTGTCCAGGTGCTTTGAGAGTCTTGGTGCTCTCTCAGGTCTCCGTGAGTCATTTTATACGGTTATGTGGATCTGAAGATCCATGGTCGTTTCCTGTGGCTTAGGATTAGGCTGATTGGCAGTTTGTTATCACCGTCATGTGACGATATTGACTCCGAGTCGTGAGATTCAAGGATCGTTGTGTCAGCAGGTCTAGTTGCCCTGTCCTGAGTCTGTTGGCAGTTGATGTACTACCTTTGTGCTTCGTAGTACGGGAGACAGTGCGTGCTTAGCTTGTCTGTACTCCAGCTCTAGTGTTTCAGAGTCTCTGTGTCTAGTGAGCCTCCACTAGTCGTAGCCCGACGACCTCGAGTGTCGGCCCACCCGGGAGTGGTGGCGAGGGCAGTTCCCGAGATACAGTTTTTAAGCTAGTTTCTGTGGGCCCCTACTTTACGGTAGCGTCCTACTGGGGGGGAAAACTAGCTAGAGGCCTGGCTCTAGACAAGAGTCGGTGTGTGCACAGTGGTCAGGGGCGTTTAGACTGGCGCCGACGGGCGTGACTCGTTACTGTAGTTCCTGTTCTTGTTCAGCACGTACCTCAGTCACCCGCCGTTCTAGGCGTCCGTAGGGAGGTACATATGGCGCAGTATAAGACGTCAGTGGACGCATCTTGCTGTTCTTATAGTGAGGAGGTGCTTCCGTCACGTGACACGTGACTCTCGCATTTCTCGCGCGTCGTGACCTTCCCGGGTTAGTCTCTTCTTGGCCTTACCCGAGGTCACTGTTGTGTAGCATGTATGACGCTCTAGTTGTGCATGCGGTTATGTTTAGGAGAGCGTGCACGGCAATTGAGTCGTGTAGGCTTTAGTGTTCTGTGTCTGTCCAGGTCTTTTCTAGGCTTTTCGTCTGTCTTCGTAGGTTTTCGCCTAGGGCCTTGTGCTGTGTCAGCAGATCGGTAACTCCTGACTTTGTGAGATCAGGGTTCGCCTTTCTATTGCTGTTTGGAGTAGAGGTTAGTTCGGCAGCCATGTTTTGCTCGGTACGGCTTTTCCCTTTTTTTTTAGCTATTTCTACTCCTTCCATTCCCGGTTTTTCTTTTATAGCTTTCTAGTAGTAGTTTCCTGCTTTTCCTGCTTTACTACTACTGCTGCTGTTTTAGCTGTTGTTCCGTGTTGCTGGGTTATTTTTCAGTGGGGATCCGCGTGACCCCTACTGAGCCAGTGACGCGAGGCTCACCCCTACTTTTCAGGTGTGGCCGTCTCTCCTTCCTTTGCAGTTCCTGGTGTGGTGAGTTCGTAGTTGCCAGCGGTACCTGCGCCAGGCTTCCCCCGACCTCAGTGTACGTCTTCTTTCTGCCAGATTGTACTTGTCTTTCCTTTGGACTGGACTCTGGTATAATTGTTAATTTTAACTGTTAATGAAAATATAATTTTATTTCTGCTACTTTAGCAAACCTGATTAATAAAATTTAATTGCTTACTGTTATATCTGCGACTTCAATGTACTACACGATAATCCTTTTTCCCTTCGGTACTTTACAGCTCTTGGGAGGCTTCACGGATTCCAAGTGGTATCGGGTCGACTCAGTAGTCCTATCGGGTATATCCGGTATCCGGAGTCTGGGTCATCACATTTGGTGAGGAATCCTCCTTTGAGGCCCCAATGGCTTCTCACAAAGAACCACAAAGTGGTCCGGGCACCTCAAGGGTTCCCACTCGTCCCTATTCTCCTCTTGTTTCTCTAGTCGTCTACCGTGTGATCTAGGGTTTAAAAGAAGCCTACCATATCTCGACTCTTCCCTACTCAAGATGAGAATTTGGGAGTGTGTTACCCTGGGGGGATTGGCATTCCATTCAAGCATTTTGCATTGGTTTTCGTCTCCCCATTCCTGCTTTCTTCAAGCACCTCCTTTGTTATTACAGTTTTTACCTGGGACAATTGGCACCCAAGTCCTAGAGGATATTGTGCATTTTCGTCTAGCGTTGTGGTGAGATTGACATCGCCCCCCACTGCAAATCTCTTCTACTCCCTCTTCTACCTCTAGCGGTGATCTGCCTTTGGTAGTGACGAGTTCTACTTTAAAGCTCACAACGGGAAGTAGTTCATAAAGTTCTCATCCACTGTCTCCAACATTAAGAACTAGCAAGACTACTTCATGATCATCACAAAAGTAGGTAGGAGGGGCCAAGCAGATGATTGGGTCTTCGCTTCTTGTGCCCACTCCCTCCTAGCATCAGACTCTGCCTTGTTACTACCACCCGGTGATAGGTCAATTGTCAACACAATTCTCCGCCGAAGGTTCATCAACGCAGACCATCAGTTGACTCCGACCTTTCTGAGGAGATTGGGCTTGAGCCCCGCTTTCTCCCCCCGGTAGGATCCATAGCTTGATGGGTTTCAGCCCTCCGAAAGGTTACTGGTAGCTTTTTCTTTGCTCTTTAGGTGTGCTCAAACCACATTTGGATGCTCCGATGGTCAAGCATGTGCTTCGGTTCTCCAACCTAGTGCTGCCGTCGATGGATCCCCACCCTCAAGACCATTAGGAGACATCACCTCCACCTCAAGTTCCATTGGGTGTGTTACAATAGTAGTGGCTCAACCGTTGCAAGGTGTGGTCTCTATTGGTGCTCCTCTATCAGTGATTCCCCTAGCTCCGGGCAGCCTATGGTATCGGTCATTGGTGGACGTCTAGGCAGTGACTACTCCTGCAAGGCTATCCAGTAGTTCTCGGGCATCTCTCCCCACCTCGGCTGCCACTTCGAGTAAACTTCGAGTAGGTCGGGGATGCAGGAGCAACTTCCGAGCACTGCCAAGGAGGAGACGTCGAGAGTCATCAAGCCAAGCACACCTGAGGATCTGTCCTCCACTCCTTCAGCCCCACCAAGCAACATCGATTCAATGACATGGGACAAATGCAGAGGTCTCTCCCTAGATGAGGTAAAGGTCTTGGCGCGGCAATGTAAGAAAGGGAAAATGCCTAAAACCCATTCGTCGGTCCTTGCTCATCGGAAGATGCTGAGTAGGACTCCTCCCTCTTTGCCGCATTGTATCCCTTCTCCTGAGTATTGGGATGCCTGCGATGGTCAACGTGTCATCATTTTGGCCCTTAGCTCTTCCTCTACATTGGGGATCCCTCGGCGGAGGATCCCATAGGGGAAAAATAGTAGTTCTCTCCCAATTGCTTAGGAGTTGATGGAGGGAGTCCTTCTCCCCATCGGCTGCCAGAAGGTGCACGACATCCCACGTGACTCCCTGATGGCGGAAGGCTATCATGGGTTGATCTTCGTCCCCATATTCTATCGGCCTTGGAAGGGTGTCTCGTGGACACGTCGGAGGAGACCTCTTGCCTGCAGAAGACTATGGCCAATCTTGCTGCCAGACGAAGCGCCTTTGAGCTAGACAAGAAGGCCCTCAAGGAGGCAAACCATGCATTAGAGATGTCAAAGTGGTGGTCTGAGGCAAGGATCTTGGCTTAGGACTAGCTGAAGGTGGTAGAGGCGGCAAGAATCGAGGCAGAGGTGGCAAGGAGCATAGCAGAGAGGGAAGCGGTCATGGCAGTCGAGCTATTTCGAGCATCCAAGGAGTTCCAGGAGGAGCTCAATGAACTGGTCCTCACCATTTACAAGCCCACCACAAACCGAGGATTCTACAAGGGTTGGATGGCTACCCTAAAGGCTATGGCCAAATTCGCTGACAATCCTGGGTTCCTTGATCTCCAGCCTCCTCCTAACTCCAACGAGGAAGAGTAGTCGCCGTCAACAGTGTTAAGGAAGGTGGAATGCCTGTCGAGTAGGATGGGCGGTCCAAGGAGGCTCTCAAGGTCGGTGACATCGATACCGCTCGAAAGGAAGGAGTCATGGATGTATCTGATAGCCCCCCAGCACTTTCCGCAGTCCTTCTGACTCCTACTTCTCCCGTTGTCGAGCACAAGAGTCATGCGAAGGAGTGAAGAGGACATATGTTGCCAGCTATCATCCTCTTCTTTTATGTTCCTTTTCTTCTAAGCGTGCCGCAGTCTTTGGTCCAGATTCAGCGGCAGAGTGTGGCTGGAGGTCAGTAAAGTCAGTGCACGGGTTGTGGCGATTTGCATCAAGGCAGATCGTGTCCGAGTGCTAGGAGATGCTTCAGGTGTGGTCAGGTAGGACACAAGGCACGTGATTGCCCCGAGGGGCGATCCCAGCTGAGGTAGTGATTTTGATGTAGCGAGGTGCGGTTTCCTAAGACACATAATGCATGGCCCTAGTGGTTGTAGAGGCGTCCCACCTCCTAGAAGGTATGTGTTGTTTATTTTTGAGATTAATTCCTTGCTGTGTATTCTGATTAATTCTGTGACTTCCTCATTTTAATTGTGTCTGTATCCATCCCTAAACGTTTCGGGGTTTCTAGAGTGTCTTGAGTATTAGTAGTGGAACTGCATGTTAGGAGTGGCGTGTCCCTTTCTCCCCCAGTGTTTTGGTGTGTAAGTGCCGTTGAGTTGGTGCTGAGCCGATTGGGTGGAGTTACCTGTCGGGCGAATATGATGTGTTCAGAGGCTGGGGTTGGGCCTCCCAAGGTGTTTTGGTACAAGAGACCTGCAGAGTTGTAGGTGGGTTGTTCGGCCTGCAAGAAGCCTGTGTTCCAGAATCGAGGGGTGTGCGCTTCTCCACCCATATTTCTGGGCTTAGCCGATTTATGTTGGGGGCCGTGTCATGGCGGATGTCAGGTTTTTCTCCCATCCCGCAATTGGTTGGTGCAGAGTTGCACAACGGAAGCGTGGTGGGTCTATAACCAATAGGCCCCAAGATCGGAATGGTAGTTGAGGGTGGAAATCGTTATGGTGTTAAGTGAATCTTGGAGGTTTCTTGGTCAATTGTAGAGTGTTTCCTTGGGGTTTGAGGCATTGTTGGCCAGGGGCGTGGCCTTAATTGCCGTGTGTTGGCGGCAGTGTCGTGCTAGTGTTGAAAATTGGGTAGCACAGTGGTAGGAGTCGTTGGATGTGAGTAATCGTGCGCCAGTCTTTTAGCGAATTGTGTCACGTGGCCTGAGGATGAATTGATTCGTGATTAGTATTGAGGACAGGTTGTGGGCATTCGGACTGGTTTTTAGGCGCATGTGTGCTTCACCCGAGTTGAGGCAACGATTTGACCGACCTTGATCGGTGTTGTAACGACCCGCCATCCGAGTACCAGAAAGGAACCGGCACGACTCGGACCTCAGCCCGCCACCCACGAGTCCGGGGACTCGGAAGGGCTAAAAGATGGTGTGGGGGCACACGAAAATCAAAAATAACTGCAGAGCTAACACAATGAACTAAATAAAGTGCATGGAATTAAATAAGAACTCAATAAATAGCTACAAGGTCCAGAATATCTCATGTCCAAAATAAGTACAACCAGCAGAAAGTAAAGAGTACAAGTACGCGGGGCATACCCCGGCTCTGGCAACTGGCACTAACCTTGGCTACAGGAACCACGCTGAACCTCGTACGCGCCTGCCAACCTCGCCTCACCTGAAAACACAGGGGTGAGCCTCATCTCATTGGCTCAATAGGGATCCCGTAGACCCCTACCTCACAACGAGGAAAACAAGACGGCAAGAAAAGTAACGCTAAAGAACAGAAGTACGACGGTAAGGACAATAAATAAACGAAAAATCTCACTACGTCTAATTGTACCAACCGACCACGGTCCGACGGGAAAATATGTCCGTACCTGCCAGAAGACAGGAGCACCACCCACTAGAAGCAAGACCAGATGCGTTCCCTGACGTCTTACACCACGCCCAGTGTCTCCCTACACGCCCCAGGCGGAGACTGAGACACACTACAAGTACCACGAACAAGGACTAGCTGGGGGTTGCGCTCATCAGCGCGGGTCCGACAGCCCCCAACTACGTATGCACACATAGACCATGCGCCCTACGTCATATCCTCTAGCTGGTTCGTCCCCAAAGCCCGGACTCAGGCTGCGCGAAGGGGCCCTACGGTAACCAGCCTAAAATCGTCTCTCTCAGGTAAGCCGCTCCACCACTCCCGGGTGGGTCAGCACACGAATGCTGTAAGAAGGCTACGTCTAGTGGACGTGACACTGGAGGTAGGAACTCACTAAACAAACAACGGGAACCACGAAATACGTCAGACGAGGTACGGAGATGGCCCTCCGTACCAACACCGACTCTCGGTGACACGAATTGGGGAATACAGATGCCCGGGACACAGACGAGGTCCAATCAACCTTCAAGACACACTAGCACACTAACCGAGGTAGTTCACTCCTCCGGGGATCCTCATGGCGTACCCATGGCTCTCACTGGGTGCACAAGGCATTCCTTAAGCCACACGCCACAAAGGACCAAGGATCAGCTCAATCGGAGGCTAACATGGCACCAAAGAAATCCCGGTCGCGAAAGAAATAGAGTGGCAGTCCTCCATGGACCGTCACTCCTAGTGGTGGCCAGCCCTGGGCTGTAACAGGGCCCCTGGCGGTCTCCCTGAGACCGCTAGGACGAGGCGACGGCCATCTCTATGGCCGCCACCTGGCGAACCTGGGGGGGGGGGGGGTGAGTAGCGGCCCATCTCCAGGCCGCCACCCCCAATGGGGCGGTCACCCATTGACCGCAACCACCAGGAAACGGCCATGCCATGGCCGCAACCCAGCGGGGCCCCCCCAACGGTTAAAAACCCGTACTAGAGAAACGGTCAGAGGCTGACTGCTACCCCAAGGGTAGCGATCAGTCGCGAGACCGCTATTGGGGGTTACAGTCTCCCCGAGACCGCTACACCCCACCGACAGTTTGAAACAAATAACGGCCCCCTAGAGGGCCGCCCCATGATGATGGCGGTCTCTGGTAGGACCGCCAGTACGAACCGAGTGCGAAAACGGCGTGAACGGCTAAAAAAATCCAAACCACGCCCCAATCACCCTCAGATGATGGAGAAACAAAGGGAACTCTTCTTCAACCGTCCTAGATCAATCCATGCCCATAGAATGGTCCAAAACTTCGAAGAACACTAGATCCGGCGCTCAACCCCAAATCATGGATTTTTCCTTTCCGGCATGAAACACGCCCCTCTCGACCCCTCCTCGGCCCAGGAATCATGGGGAAAGCAGGAAAGAGGGTAAGGATCCATCCCCCTACTTCAAGGAAGGCCAAAACCACCGGATCATCGCAAATCATCAAATCACATTCAAACCACGAACTCCACACCCTATTCCGAGATCACCGCCGCCGCGATCACCTCGTCGCCGTCCTCGCCGCTGTGGCCTCCCCTTGGCCCGCCGTCCGCAACTGGAGAGAAAGAGGACGCCGCGTCGAACTCGAACGGGGGAGAGGGGTGCAACGGTCGGGAGGGGAGCGGGTGTAACCTCCCGGATTTTTTGGATTATTTGTCGGAACAGGATACGTGGGTTCCGGATCGCTTTAGTGGGTCCCGGATTGGGTTTAGCGGTTTACGCGTATTTTTATCTGTTGGACCTTCGGAACCCCGCGTAGGGTGAACCGTTGCGTTCTCCGATTCTAGGACGTTACCACTGCACTGTGCTTTTTCCGAGGATCGCGGGGAGTATTTTTCCCTATTTTTGGTATTTCCAGAATTTCCGGATTTTCATATAAATAACCCCCTCACCCTTTTCTCTCTCCCCATCTCTCATTCCTCTCACTCTCTCCCTCTCTCTTCTCTCACGCTCTCTCCTCTCACGCTC
This sequence comes from Amorphophallus konjac, assembly GCA_022559845.1. Taxonomy (NCBI): domain Eukaryota; kingdom Viridiplantae; phylum Streptophyta; class Magnoliopsida; order Alismatales; family Araceae; genus Amorphophallus; species Amorphophallus konjac. Next base: position 397,568,452 of record CM040122.1, read on the forward strand.
TCTTCTCCAGCGACCGACGGAGCGGGGCACGGGCGAGGCGGGGATGGCACGGGCGAGGCAAGGGCGAGGACGGAGTGAGGATTAAGGCGTGGAGGCGCGTGGAAGCTCGGCCGCGAGTTCATGTCCCAGCGGAGTTCCAACGACGTTTTTCTTCACGGATCGGCGTCCACGGCATGTTAAATCTTCCATGGAGGTAGGGAGATGGACCCCCGGCTCGTTTACTTCCATTCCTGTGATTTTGGTAGGCCGTGGTGAGCCGAGCGGGCTTATTTTTTGGGGAAAATACATGTTTTTGGGGAGTGAGCCAGATCTAGCGTTTTAATCGTATTTTTGGGGTTTAAATGGGTCCTCTCGATGCTAGGGAGGTCGGGGAATGATTTCCCCTTGTTTTCCCCTTGACGTGGGCGTGAACGGGGCAAAATGGAGTTTTCCACCGAACTCGCCGTTTTCGGGTTTACGGATATGTAGCGGTCCTACCAGGGACCGCCACTATCCCTGGCGGTCCTCTGGGGGCCGCCACTTACCCCCCTATGCCTGTTGGTTTTGCAGTCGCGTGATAGACCGCCTAAAGGGCTTAGCGGCCTGGTGTGGACCGCCATGCACCCTGTGGCGATCAAGCCAGGACCGTTTATAGTCTTTGTCATAACGGGTGTGTGGCGGCCTGAGGGTGACCGCCTAGGTCCAGCGGCGGCCTTGCGACTGGCCGCTACTCCCCGAATAGCGGCCAAGGCACGACCGTTTTTCTGTTTTGGAGTCGTTGTGGTCAGGAGGGGTAGCGGCCATGCAGCTGACCGCTAGGTAACACCTAGCGGTCAGGCAATGGACCGCCATCCTTCTTGGCGGTCTGGGAGTGACCGCCTGGGTTCTGGAGGCACTTGAGGCTATGCGGTCCTGCAACTGGACCGCCAGGCCTGGCTATGCGGTCCTAGCTAGACTGCCAGGCTCTGTGATGGTCCAGGGAGGATCGCCACTTGGTTTTAGTGCTTGCCATGCCCGTTTAGCGTCGTGTTGGTCTCCGGTCTACCCGGTTGTGACCCAGTGATCGACCTTTGGCCTGCGAGAGTATCCCGGACACCCCGTGAGTTCTGTGACCGTGTTTCTGGGGTGTCTGGAGGTACAATGTTATCTCGATTAGCATGCCCGTAGATTTAGAGGGTCCTGGTGACCCTGTGTGTGTGTTCCGGGCTTTATGTTACGCTTGATCGAGTCACCGTGCATCGGCGTGAGTGAGGTGGGGTTCCCCCGCACGTCGTGAGTTTCTCCGGAAGGTGGTTTCCGAGTGGGCCATGCGTAAGGCCTCGGACTGCGAGTCCAATCACCCAGCCTAGGGCTGGAGGTTTCCTATTTTTTCTTGAGATGGGGAATCAGCTTGGCGGTCTGTGAGCTGCCTTGGGAATCATTATTTTGTGTTTTCTACGTGGGCCGTGTGTGTTGCCTGTGGACTGTGAGTCCAATTACCCTACCTAGGGCTGGAGGGTTTCTTAGTTCCCTTTCTGAGGGAATGGTCTCGGCGGTTGTGAACTGTCTCATGAGTCATCGTGCCGAGATTTCTGACCCTAGGGCTAGGGCAGATTGATGGCGTAGCGCCGTTCGGTACAACGGTCTTGACCCCGAGTCTTGTGACTCAAGGACCGTCGAATTTAGGGAGTCTAGAGGACTGTCCAAAGTCCAGTGACTTGGCACCACTTGGTTCTTCGTGACTTTCACGCAGGATGCGTGTGTGTTTCTCAGAGTTTCTCCTCGGAGAGTGGTCACATTAGCGACTCCCCACTAGTCGTAGCCTTCCGACACACGTGTGGTCCCACAAAGGAGTGGTGGCCTGAGAGAGACGATTTTTAGGCTAGTTACCGTAGGGCCCCACGTCTTGCAGCCAGAGTCCGGATGAGGGGAAAACCAGTCAGAGGGCCTGACCTAAGACGCATGGTATGTGTGTGCACACGTGGTCGGGGGTGGCGGACCCGCGCTGACGAGCGCGACCCCGACCAGTCCTTGTTCTGTGGTTACTTGTACGGTGTCTCAGCCTCCGCCAGGGGCGTGGTAGGGAGACACTTGAGGCGTGGTCTAAGACGTCAGTGGACGCATCCGGCCTTGCTTCTAGTGGGCAGGTACTCCTGTCACGTAAGACGTGACTCTCCTATTTTCGGTGTTATTTTCCAGTATACGAGAGGAGGTTTTCTGGACTGTGGACGCTTGTTTCCCGAGGTAGAGGCCGGGGTGTCGGTGGCCTTACTGAGGCTTCACCCCGTTAGAGTTGTGTTCACGGCAACGTGGTCGTGACTTTGCCTTGGACAGCGTGGTTCAAGTTGGCCTTGTCTGGGAGGACAAGCCTTCACGGTAAGATTGCTGTGAGTTTTACCTCGATAGGTGGTGTTAGCGTGGTCCGGTTCCCGATGGTGAGATCAGGAGTTCCTTTCCCCCGTTACCGGTAGGAGTAGTTGTAGAGCCGTGGTCTTATCGGCTATCGTGGGTTGGTAAACGGGTTCCCTTCGCCGTAGTTGTTACTCCACCGCTGTTGCTGTTGCTTAGCTAGTACTGCTTTCCTTTCCACTGTTGTTTTTGATTGGGGTTTCGCGGGACCCCTGCTGAGCCTTTATTTGGAGGCTCATCCCTGCTTTTCAGGTGTGGCGGTTCTTCCTCGAGGTTCGAGAGTGCTGTTCGGAGGTTCTTAGTTGCCAGCTCGTCAGGTCGGGTGTTTACTCGATATTGGATACATTCTTCTGCCTTAAATTATACTTTCGTTGGATGGGACTCTGTTGTAGTTAGATTATTTATTTCTGTTAATTGTTGAATTGTCCTGCGTTATTTCCTATTTTCTTGTACCTCCACACCCCTTTTCTGCCCTTCCGAGCCCTCCCGGCTCGTGGGCGGCGGACTAGGATTCGAATGGTATCAGGTTCTTCCCGGTATCCGGATCTTGGGTCATTACAGCGGGGGTGTCACGGGAGAGAAAGGGAAGGAGAAGAAAGAAGAAAAATAAAAAGAAAAAGGGTTCATTATATAGAAATCCAGAAAATCCAAAAAATGTGGAAAATTGGGAAAAATCATTTTCCCGATCCTCAGAACACGCTCGACGCGCTGGTAACGTCCCGGAGTTGAAGAACACAACGGTTCACCCGGTACGGGGTTCCGAAGGCTCGTCAGGAAAAACACGCGTAAATCGCAAAATGCTCTCCGGGACCCCCGAAAGTGATCCGAAACCCACGGATCCAAATCTGAAATATATTTGAAAAACCCGAGGCATTACAGGTGTGGTCGTGCTCGAAGTGGGTTCAAGGAATGGAGCTGATTGGGGTCAAGGGTGTGACCATGTGGGGATGCCATGAGTAGTCGAGGAAGCTAATCAAGTTATCTTAGCGCCCAGGTCACATGTGGTTTAGCATGTTAGTGGCTCTGCGGACGTGGTGTCCGAGGCTAGATAAGTGATGGATGGAGCGCTCGGCTATAACGAGACTCGAAAGAGTTTGAAACTTGGTGCTATTGGAGTATCGCTGACCGGATCATGGTGCTATGGTAAGAGGTTTCCCCTAGCTCGGGAGGAGCGGTGCAAGGGGACAGCGAGTGAAACGAGCGACTGATTGACCTGAGCGGTGTTGGGATAAGGTGGGCGCTAAGAGTTGGATGTTGTCGTTTGGCAGTTCATGGGAACTGCGGGGTTCCCAAGTGCGGGTTGGATGGCTGTAATGTGGAATAGCTATCTCCTCATCAGGAAAAACACGCGTAAATCACAAAATGCTCTCCGGAACCCCCGAAAGTGATCCGAAACCCACGGATCCAGATCCAAAATATATCCGAAAAACCCGGGACATTACAGCCCCCCCCCCCTAAATAAATTTTGTCCTCGAAATTAAGACTAAAGCACAAGAACATGGGAGATAACTCACTCGAACAGGTAGGGATACAACAGCCGCATCTCTTCCTCTCGCTCCCACGATGCTTCACCACCAGAGTGACGCTGCCAAACCACCTTTATCAGGGGAATAACCTTGTTCTGTAAGCATTGCTCATGCCGATCCTCAATGCGGATAGGGTACTCCGGAAGGGACAAGTCTGGAGTCACTTCGGCCCAAATAGAGTCTTCCAAGACATGGGAATCATTGGGCATATACTTCCGTAGCATAGACACATGGAACACGTCATGCACAGCAGCTAGCTCCGATGGTAACTGTAACCGATAAGCAACTACACCAATACACTCGACAATGGGAAAAGGACCAATGTAGCGGGGTCTCAACTTCTCATGCTTGCCGAAGTGCATCACACCCTTCATGGGAGAGACCCTCAGGAACACCTGATCTCCTACTGTAAAGCTGAGGTCTGCCGACTCTGTGCCACCAACATCTTCTGTCGGACTAAATGCACCACCTCAGTACACTACTGCACCAAATCTGGTCTTGTCAGGACACGCTCACCCACCTCAAACCAATCAAACAGAGTCCGACAAGGTCGCCCGTACAATACCTCAAAAGGAGCCATACCAATACTCGAATGATAGTTGTTGTTATAGGCAAACTCCACTAATGGTAAATGGTTGGTCCAACTCCCTTGCCACTCCAGGCAACATGACCTCAACATACCCTCCAAAGTCTGGAAGGTCCTCTCAGACTAACCGTACGACTGAGGATGGTAGGCCGAGCTAAACGCCAACTCTGTGCCCAAAGCTCTCTAGAAGCACCTCCAAAATCCCGAAGTGAACGAGGATCAAGATTGGACATAATGGAGATAGGAACTCCATGCAATGGAACGATCCGCTCCACATATAAATGGGCCAGCTTATGAACACTCCAACTGACTTTGATCGGCAACAACCGAGCCGTCTTCGTCAGTCTGTCCACTAGCAACCAAATACTATCATGCCCGCTGGATTTCCTCGGTAACCCAACCATGAAATCAATGGTCACGTGGTCCACTTCCACGTGAAAATCTCCAAGGGCTGAAGTGTAGCACCTGGTCGCTGGTGCTCCGCCTTCACCTGCTGACAGATCAAACACCTGGCCACAAATTCTGCGACATCTATCTTCATACCAGGTCACTAGAACTATCTCTTCAAATTCTAGTACATCTTTGCCGATCCCGGATGCACGGCATACCGGCTCCCATGAGCCTCCCACAACACTACGCATCTCACATGCTCCTCGACTGGGACGTACAGCCTACCTCTGAACCTCATAGCTCCATCCTCGCCAAACTCCACCTCGGCCATCGACAGAATTTGAGGTAGCTCGGGGTCCGCACGCTGAGCCTCTGTCACCTGGTGACGAATAGCTGGCGCGACTGTCTAGCTCACGAGAACAGCTGAACCCTGATCCCGTGGGACCTTGAGCCTAAAAGTCATGGCCGGCACTTGCTCCCATAACTTCCGCAACAACATCTGACTGACCATCTCCTTCCTACTCAAGGCATCAGCCACGACATTCATCCTGCCAGGCTGATAAGACAGAGTGAAATCATAATCCTTCATGTACTCCATCCACCTCCGCTGCCTAAGATTAAGATCCTTCTAGGTAAACACATACCTCAAACTCTGATGGTTAGTAAAAATCTTAAACTTCTCTCCGTACAGATAATGCCTCCAGATCTTTAGAGCCAAAATCACAGCCGCCAACTTGAGATCATGAATGGGATAGTTCTCTTCGTGCAGCTTTAATTGACGAGATGCATATGCTACAACTCTACCATGCTGCATCAGCATGACGCCCAAACCTACCCTGGAAGCATCTGTACACACCACGAAACCTCCCGATCCAGAAGGTAACACCAACACTGGAGCGGTAGTGAGCAATCTCTTCAGATCCATAAAGCTCTACTCACACTCCTCCGTCCAGATGAACGGCACATCCTTCCGCGTGAGTTTGGTCATCGGGACTGCAATGCGGGTGAAACGCTAAATGAATCTCCTATAATAGCCTGCAAGCCCTAAAAAGCTCCGAATTGATCTCGGTGACAGAACTCGACCTCGGCCACTACACCACAGCCTCGACCTTGGCCGGATCCATGGAAACACCATCACCAAAAATCACGTGCCCTAAAAAGTGTACCTCTCGAAGCCAAAACTCACACTTGTTGAGCTTGGCATATAGCTGGTGATCTCGCAAGGTCTGCAACACAACCCTCAAATGATGCACATGCTCCTCAGCAGATTACGAATACACAAGGATGTCGTCCACAAACACGACCACGAACTGGTCCAGATACGGACGGAACACCCTATGCATCAAATCCATAAACGCCGCGGGGGCATTGGTGAGCCCAAACGACATCACCAAGAACTCATAATGCCCGTACCTTGAGTGGAACACAGTCTTCTCAATGTCAGACTCTCAGATCCGCAGTTGGTAATAACCTGACCTCAAATCAATCCGTGAAAACACATGGGCCGACTGAAGCTGATCAAACAAGTCATCAATCCGAGGCAATAGATACTTGTTCTTAACAGTCGCCTGGTTCAGTTGTCGGTAGTCGATACACAACCCCAGACTACCATCCTTCTTCTTCACGAACAACACGGGCGCACCCCAAGGGGAAAAGGTAGGATGAATATACCCCTTGGTAAGGAACTTCTGCAACTGCGCCTTCAACTCTCTCAACTCCACCGGTGCCATCCGATACGGGGCCTTTGACATAGGCGTCGTACCTAACACCACCTCGGTCACGAAATCAATCTCCCGCTGTGATGGCAACCTTGGAAACTCCTCGGGAAAAACATCAGGGAACTCACACACAACCGGAATATCCTCCACTTTCTGACACTGCTGATCAACTGTGACCACCGAAGCGAGAAAACCCTGGCACCCCGCATCAAGCAATCTACGGGCCTTAATGGCTGAAATAAGAAAACGAGGAGAGGAAGACCGGATACCTTAGAAGTAGAAGGTGGGTGCATGAGGATGCTGGAAGTAGACCCTCTTCGAGCTGTAATCCACCATGTCACGATGGGCCTTGAGCCAGTCCATGCCCAAAATCACATCAAAATCTTGAAGCGACAATGCGTAAAGCCTAACCGGTAAGTTCCGCCCCTTGACCCACACATGCACCTTCTCAAGGCAATACGGGGTGAGCATGAAATCATCGATAGGCAACTCCACTGTCAGGTCACAAGACACCTCAGTCACCAACTCCTCAGCACTCTGAGCGAAATCCTCCGAAATGAACGAATGGGACGCGCCAGAATCAAACAAAACTCGAGCCGCACAACCCATAATCAGAAAAGTACCTTCCACTAACTGCGATGCCTCAGCCTCCGCTCTGGTCATATGCGTAACTCTGCCTCGGGATCTCTGCCTCCTTATAGTAGCTGATCGGGACAACTGCGGAAACTGACCCTACTACTGGTACGGTTGCTGCTGCGGTGGTGGCTGTTGGGGCTGAAACTGCTGTTGCTGCTGAAACTCGTGCAGCTGACACGGTCTCTGAGGATAGTCACGTGCCATGTGCCCTTGTCGGTCACACCTGAAGTATATCACGGGCGCCGAGCACTGCCTGCCTGGATGAGAATCGCCGCATTGAGGACACACGCCCCGAGAACCACTCATTGAACATTGACGCTGGTAGGGTGTGGGCTGCTGAACACTGCTCGCTGATACGTGCCCCTGCACTCTACAATCTCGACGCCTCCTGCCAAAACCAGCGAACCTGAACAACTTATTGAGCTTCGATCCAATGGATGACGAATCTTGTAGCGGCCCAAGATCCGGATACCGGGAGGAGCCCGATACCATTCGAATCCTGGCCCGCCGCCCACGAGCCGGGAGGGCTCGGAAGGGCTAAAAAGAGTGTGGAGGCACAAAGAAATAGGAAATAAGGTAGGACAATTCAACAATTAACAGAAATAAATAAACAACTACAACAGAGTTCAGTCCAATAGAAAGTACAGTCTAAGGTAGGAAACGTACCAAATGCCGAGTGAACACTCGGCCCGACGAGCTGGCAACTAAGAACCACAGCACAGCACCCTCGAACCTCGAGAAAGAACCGTCGCACCTGAAACGCAGGGGTGAGCCTCCTGTCACTAGCCCAGTAGGGGTCCCGCGGAACCCCAACCGAAAACAACGGCGGCACGGAAAGCAGCAACTACAACAAGATTAACAGTAACAATAGGAATAGCAAACCGGTGGCCGATAAAACCGCGGCTCTATAGCTACTCCTACTGTACCGAAAAACACGCCCTGATCTCCCAGTCGGGGGACTACCAGACGACGAACCGCCCTAGTCACGCTACCAGGAAAACAACACTACGCCACTGTCGTGGAGGGCTATCCTCACGGGCAAAGGCCCACACCGAAACCACGCGGTCTAGAAACTCGGTCACGACCTCACTGTCGTGAACACAACGCTTGTAGACACGCCAAAATTGACGCTTTGTTGATTAAATCTCATGTCACTATGATAATACCCCAAAGTGAACTTCAATATTTCTATAAAATGAAGTTTTTCTATTTTTTGTGTGGTTTTGTGATTTATTCTTGCATTTTGGTGATTCACGACCTGATGAAGGGCGTGTTTTAAATAGCGACCTAATCTGGGGCGCGTTCTAAAGAAAGGATGACCAAAGATACGGGCGTCATTTCCTGGTATTTTACGAGTCCCGCTACGATTGAAAATCAGTGATTAATGTCCTTCTTCAGGGCGTGTTATTAATCAACGCCTTTGCTTCAGGCGTCTTTTTGGAATTTTCAAATAAGAAGGTTTTATTACTAAAATTGAATCCAGGAAGTGACGCCCTGATCCTGGTCGTGTTTTGAATTAACGTCCTTGGGCAGGTCGTCAATTGTTGAATTGACGCCCTTCGGTAGGTCGTGTCTCGCTCCTTTTCGTGTTCTTCCTAAACTCGTCTTTCCTGAAGAGTTCCCTGCCTTTCTTGGTCACTTTGCTCGATCTGGGAACTAGAGTCCTTGCCTTTGATAACCACTGCCTATTCTTATCTTCCGAATCTGTGTTTATCTTTGATCGAGACCTTATAAAAGGACTCCTTGGTCGATCTCGCGTGAGTTTTTTTTTGAGACAGAAGACAGAGCACAGAGAGCATCCAGCAGGGAAGGGTTTTCTTCATCCGTGCGATTTCTTCATCTTTTTCATTTGCTTCTTGCTGCTTTGTTGGTTCTCCCCTTTACTGTTTACAGGAACAGCAGGGGTTCCTTCTCTTTTGTTTATAATTGTCTTCATCGCATCATCACGTCCATCGTGTTGTTTTTTTTCTTCTGTTGCATTAGTACTGCATCTCCTCTCCTCACCCTTAATTCTCTAGGGGTTTTAAAACCAAACAAAAAAAAAGGTGCGCATGCTATATTCATATTTCATCATCATATTGTTTATTTGGATTGATACTACACTCACTCTTGGCTGATCCACTTTTTCTTTTATTTGTTTGTTCTTCGTTTCAAGGTAATCAACAAGGAAAGCCCCCTTCATCGGCCGGCCGATAGAAGGTGGAGGAAGGAATTCACATCAATCCCGCATCTTATTATCACCAGGTATTCGCGATCATCTTTTCTTGTTATCGAGGTAACCCCTCTGGCGATTACTCTCCTTACTAGCACCACGTGCTCTCTTACTCCTTTTTTTCACTATTCTTCTTATTATTCTTCATATTCTTATTATCACTCTTATTCCCCTCTAAGAGTGAATTTTTCCATGATCCACAAATTGGTGATCACGGTGGGACTTCCACTGTTTTTATTTTGATTACCATCTCTATTGGCACCCACGTGTGCCCTTTCCTATTGGCACCCACGTGTGCCCTTTCCCCTTCGGCACCCATGTGTGCCCCTTTCCCCTCGGTACCCACGGTACCCCTCCTTTTGTGCCCCACGGGCACCCTCCACCGTGCACACTGCAGACTCCCGGGATCAGCCAGTTTGTGATCTGAATTAACACCTCACTTAGAGGAGCGTTTTAATTTAACGCCTTCATCCAGGGCGTCTGATTTATATTTAACGTCTTCTGATAAGGTGCGCTTCATCATATCCCCTGCTTTTATTACGCTGTTTGTGGATTCACGCCCTTCCCCAGGGCGTCTCTTTATTGCTTAGCGCCTCACATCAAGGCGCGTTTCCAGATTTGACGCCCTCTTCAGAAGGCGTCCTTTTCACGTATAGCGCCTCACACTAAGGCGCGTTTTCTCCATTGCCTGTGGCAGGGATTCACGACAGTCTCACCGTCGTCTTTTTTGTTGACAGCGACCGTGGCTAGGTCGTCTCTTTCCTGTGATTTTACAGAACCCTGCTGTCTTTGCTTATTCATGCTGCATTGATTCTTATATTGATTGTTTGGCTATATTGGTGTGATCTGCATATCTTGGCTTGCATCTTGTGACATTTGGTTGAGAGACCTCCTCTCTCTACACTAGGATTCCACACACCTCTCTTGGAATCGGGACAACCCTCCATTGAGCATTCCGTCTCTTTGGACCGGAAATCCCTTTTCCAAGACCTCCGTAAGTCCCCGCACCCATGGATTCCCTCACGGACGCCGGGCTGGTTGTACCCTTGAAGTACCCGAAGTATAGAGAACCCATCGTTGGTGAAGAGAGAGAAAGAACCTAGTTGACCCGGAAGTCACACTTTGATCCAAACTAGATTTCACTTTGCAAAAGGAGTGAATTATTCTACAAATTAATCCACCCTAATCTCAAGCATAACACTAAAATTTTACGTTCATCTCAACTTGATTGCATAAATTTGGTTGGATTGATTTGCTTAAAGTTTGCTTGGATTGAGTGCTTTTTGTGTGATAACCCCTTTCATAAAAGCTTCCCCCCTTTCTTAAAACATGAAACTCCGTTCAGGTAAAATCATCAACATGGCAGGCTACGGGTATTCTTATGATGATGAGGATGAGAATGTTTTTGGTCAATATGAAATCCCCCTCCAAGATTCCATTTATCATGAGGGAAATTACCCTCCTCCTCAGTCTCATTACCCTCAGGTTCATGTGGTTGATACCACTCCTCAAGAGGTTGTGCCCTCTTCTCAGACTTTACCCTCCAACACTTCGGGGAACCCTTCCCCATCCTTCAATGTCACGGATTTAATTAATGCTCTATCTCAGTTAGATGATTCCCAGCGGCAGGCAGTTCAGGCCGCTTTGAAAGGGAAGTCTGTTCCCTCTTCATCCTCTAATCCCCCTCCGGCCGAGAGTGGCCATCACCTCACCAATGACCAGGCGGTCTTGCACAAACCTCCTTCCCGTCCACCAACGCCCGGTGCGGCCATGCCGGTCCAACATGCGAGCTACTCAGCGGTTAGGCCTCAGTCTCTCCAACCTCCCTGAATTCTACGGACTCCTATACCGCATTCTTTCCTTCAAAATCCGACCCCAGTCGAGTCTGATACTAATATTTTACTGCTTCAAAAGTTGGCTAGCATGGAAGAGCAACTTAAGAAAGTCACTGCGGCCAAGAATGCCCCAGAAATCTCTCTCCCCACACTACCGGTCTTCCATCTGCCACCCTCTGAGATGCCAAATTTCCGGCGATACAATGGGACTGGTAATCCTTTCATTCATTTGAAGGATTTTATGTACGAAACCTCCTTCTGGCAAGACAACAAGGCCTCTTTGGCCTATTTATTCAGGAGATCTCTGGAGAGGCCAGCCCTTGAGTGGTTCTATTCGTTGGATCCCGCTGATGCCAGCGATTTTGATATTGTTCAAAAGAAGTTCTTGCAGAAGTATAGAGACCGGGTCGGACCCTCCCTCTCAGTCACAGATCTGGTTGCAGAAAAAATGAAGCCCGAAGAGGACTTCATAATATTTGCTGATAGATGGCGGTTAATGGCCGAGAAATTGAAAGACACTTTGGCGGAACAAGAACAAGTTAAGATGATAATTTCCAATGCAACTCCTCAGTTCCGGCACATACTGGCCATGAACAGATTAACAACTATGGAAGAGCTCTATGAAAGAGCTCGTTATATTCAGACACAGATGAAGGATTCGCCCATTATGGGCATGTTTGAGCCGAAGCCACGGCTATTTAAGAAAAGTACAAATGTCAACAACAGCGGGCCCACGACTGAGGGTACAATTGCAAACGAGCAGGTTGGTGTAGTTGGTCACCCCCACCATCAATCTAACCCACGGCCTAACCCACCTCCACCACAAAACCCCCATTTCAACTCGACTCCACAACACCAATTCGCACCCCAACATTCCTTTGCTCCATCGCAAAACCAAGCGCCCCGCGCTAACCCTCCAGCTCCGCAACAGTACCACCAGGTACCACCACCTACCAACTATGGCCAACAACAACAACAGAGACCACCACTTGGCCCCAAGAGAGCTCACTACCCTCCGCTGCCAGAAAGTCTCCCGGATATTTTCAATGCCTTGATGGCCGCCAACCTGCTCGTGTTACCGAGGGAAAGAACAGCGTGGCCTGCTAATGTTGACACATCCCGTTACTGCGCCTTCCATCGCGCACCTGGTCACAACCTCGATCGTTGCTTTCACTTCAGAGATTATATTTATGATCTAAATGACCAGGGCGACATCAACTGGGATGAGATGAGGCAGTTTATTGCCACCATGAAAGAAAGAAGGCCTCCTCGGCAGCAACAGGCTCAGCAGCCACAGCAACCAGTTCCACAGCAGCAACAACAAGCTCCAGCACCTCAGCAGGATATGGGGATTGTCCACAATCCACTACCAGAGCACCCACCAAACCAGCACGTAAACCCTGTCACGTCTCTCCCTGAGGTGGAGAGAGGGCAGGGATGGCATGAAGAAAACGCCTCTGTCGGGGCATTTAATCACAATCAAAATCAACCTCCGCGCCTCTTGCGCACCCTTCCTTCTTTTGCTACTCCCCAATTGAGCCGAGCTCTTCTACGCCCCGTTAATCCACCTGCTCCCACCAATTCTCCAACCTTGCCAACCCGACCCTTTCTTACCCGTTTACCGCCTCCGCAACCTACCACGCAGCGAACTCCGCTATCCACCACCAACCCTTCACCTTCGCCGTCTAGACTACTCCTTATCCGCCCGTCGCCAACGCCCGCTGCACCCACCACCACTACTCTTCCATCGGCAAGGAACCCTCCATCATCGGCTCCCCCATCTTTTATACCCATATCTCTCCTCATTCCACCCCCAACTCTCCTTGCATTCGGGTATCCCTTTCTACTCATACGCCTCCTGCGGGGGCATCTTTGTCAAACTCTTCATCAATGCTCCCTACAGGGACTCCCTCTGCAAACACCCCTCCACCACTTCTTAACGCCAATACACCCTCCTCCTCTTCCAACCCCCCTCCTCCTTTACTTGCCCCGACAGAGGCACGACAAAACGTGGCACCACTCCGCATTGGACGGATGTTCCAGCGCATTTTTCCCCAAAGAGAGCAAGAGCCCGCGCAGGGGCCGAATGAACAAGAACAAGAACAAGAGTCAGTGCCAGGAACTCAGTATGATTTGTTAAAGCACTTGGACCGAACTCCAGCGAGGATTTCAATTCTGGAATTAATCAAAAGGTCCACCACTCACCAGCTAGCTCTGAAAGAGTATCTGCAGAAGGTCATGGTCAATGAAGACATTCCCAGTTGAGCAGATAGTCACAGTTTTAACGCCCGCTAGCAGTCAGCCGGCGATTACTTTCCATGAACATGAGTTGGCACCACTCCCAGCGAGAAAGTACGCTCTATGCATCACAGTTGATATCAATAAGGTGGCTATTAAGCAGTGTTTGGTGGACACTGGTGCATCTATCAATGTGTTGCCACCTAGCACTTTAAAGTTGTGTGGCATTCCGGAAAGCCAAACTCGGCCATCTACTATAACAGTCACTGCTTATGATAATACTAAGAGGCCTCCTCTAGGCATGATCACACTGAAAGTCAGTTTGGGTCCGGCCACAATCACGGTCGATTTCCACATTTTGGACATGGATCCAACTTTCAATGGCATTCTGGGCCGCCCCTACATTCAACAGCTCGATGCAGTGTCCTCTACAAATCACCAGTGCCTTAAGTTTCCACACAAAGGCCGCGTCATCAAAGTTACCAGTATGCCAATTCTACCAGAGGAAGATATACACTTGACTTCATCAGTCCCTTCTATTTGGCTTGCCAACAAGCCGTTGCTATCAATACTAGACCTCCCTTATCCACGGCCAATGTCGCCCGAGACAGTCACGACAGTTGCTATGACAGCCTTGCCTTCACAGGGGAAGAAGAAGAAAAGCATGATAAATACCCCTGGTTGGAAAAATCTAATGAAAATAGGGTATCAAAACGGCAAAGGTCTGGGTGCCAGTTGTCAGGGTAGGACTAGGCCTATTAAGCCTTAGAAATTGATTGCAAGAGGCTGCCTGGGCTACAAAGGGTCGGGCAAAAATGAAGATGAGCCATGGGCAGTTATGACATCCACCTTGAAGACAGATCGCCAGCCGCTTACTTGGACATTAAAGACACATTTTGTCACGGGTGGCGTTCAGAATAATGAGCAGACTACAATAATCACCTCCATTCTAGACTATCAAGATGTTCATGCAAGACAGTTTGCTCGTCATATTGCACCATTGGCCACTTATAAAGCCCTGGAATCTCTAAGACCCGATAAAAGAAGGAAGATGGATGATCCAGAGTGTGATTGGTACAGATGGTTCGATATGTATGATATTACTATTGCTTTGAGCCGTCTCTTTATGCCGACTGACCCGGAGTGACCGCCACTAATACATGAATTGATTGAAATGCCGGCTGCGATTACAGATAAGAGGCAGTTGCTAAGTGATTATACGGACACTGGAGAGCTAGATGTTCCATATGAAGAAGGATTTACAACAGACAGGCTGTGGGCCGGCCTCTTTTCCTTCACTTCTATGCATTCGTCTCTTCTAGCTTCCCTGCATTCTCAATTTTTCTCTCGCGTGCCGAGACCGCCGCCAATTCTGGTCAGCTTTTCTCCAGATTCACTGCAGATTTCTCTCCCGATTCCTCCTTTGCTCCTCGAGCAATTCTCCAAACTCTCCATCACACCCCCACGCGGGTCATCTCTAATTCAATCTTTCTCCAAGCTTTCAATCTCCACTCCTCCTGTTATTCTTCCTTCACAATGTTTTCTTCTGGAAAAGGAAAATAAAAATAAGGATAAAGATAAAAACGAAAAAGAAAAAAAATGCCAAAATCCCAATTTTCCAACCCTCCATCTCCGTTGAGGAGACTTCTTATCTCTTTTCCGAGTGTGTCCCGACCCAGGGGCCACTCCTCCATGATTCATTGATAAATCCTTTCTTCCCCTCTGGTGAGGGGTCTCCATCTGTATCTCCTTCTGTATCCACTTGTTCACCTCCTTCCTCTTTTTTAGCTTATTTCAATCAAGCTAGTTGTTCTTCTTCTTCTAATAAAATTCTTGGGGTAGATCTTCATAAGAAATCCAAGGGTAAGCAGATTCCGCGTAGATTTCTGTTGGAGCTAACCAGAAGGTGCCATGCTTGTTTAGCCCTTCCTGAATTCGTGGAGAATCCGGTTATCCTGCCAGGGTTGGAATATGAGGATGCTAATATTTCTTATGAGGGTTTAGCTATCTACGAAATCATGAATGATGAAGACCCTATTGAAGAGGGGGATGAAAGTTATGAAGAATATGAGGACGAGGCTGATGCCTTTGCCAGTGGCATGAGAAGATTCGACGAACCATCAGCCTCAGTAGAAGAGCCTACCAAAGAAGTTAATTTGGGTACCGAGGAAGACCCTAGGATTGTCCTCATCAGCAAGAATTTGCCGCCCTCCGAAGAGGAGGCGCTTATTTTGGTACTTCAAGAATACAAGGACGCGTTTGCGTGGAGTTATGAGGATATGCCTGGATTAGACCCTGCGCTCGTTGAACATCGGCTTACACTTAAGCCAGGGTCTGTCCCGGTCAAGCAACGGTTGAGGCATTTCCACCCTAACATGGCTTTGAAAATGAAAGAGGAGGTCGACAAGCTCCATAAGGCTAGATTTATCAGAGTTGTCCTCTATCCTAATTGGGTGGCTAACATCGTCCCTGTCATGAAGAAAGATGGAAAGGTTCGGATTTGCATAGACTTCCAGGACCTCAACCGTGCGTGTCCTAAAGATGACTTCCCCCTACCTCATATTGATGTTCTGATTGATAATACGGCAGGATTTGAGACTCTCTCTTTTATGAATGGTTTTTCATGCTACAATCAGATTCGTTTGGCTGAAGAAGATCAAGAGAAAACATCCTTCACAACACCATGGGGAACATACTGTTATGTGGTCATGCCATTTGGACTCAAGAATGCTGGAGCCACTTATCAAAGAGTAATGATGGTGATTTTTCATGATATGATTCACATTTTTATTGAGGTGTATGTGGATGACCTGGTTGTAAAATCAAGGACAAGGATTGAGCATCCTGGGGTTCTGGCTAAAGTCTTGCAAAGATCACGAGAATATCAATTGAAGATGAACCCTAAAAAGTGTGTATTTGGTGTTTCTTCAGGGAAGTTGCTTGGTTTCATTGTTAGCAAGAGGGGAATTGAAGTTAATCCCAACAAGGCAAAGGCCATCAGAGATATGCCTCCTCCCAAGAATTTGAAGGAAGTTCGAGGATTAATCGGGAGGCTGCAGTTTATTCGCCGCTTCATCTCCCAACACTCACAACGATGCATGCCGTTTTACGAGCTTACTAAGCTGGGAGTCAAGTTTAATTGGGATGACAAGTGTCAGGCGACTTTTGACGGATTGAAGGATTATTTGGCCAATCCTCCTATCCTGAGGCCGTCGATTCCAGGCAAACCACTTATTCTTTATGTTTCTGTCCTGGATGACTCTGTAGGTGCTGTCCTAGCTCAAGTGGATGAAGAAGGGAAGGAGAGGGTAGCATACTATTTGTCTAAACTTCTAAACCCTTGTGAGCAAAGGTACTCAGCCATAGAGAAGACTTGCGCTGCTTTAGTCTGGGTAGTTTAGAAGTTAAACCACTATTTCTTAGCTCACGAGGTTCACCTCATTGCTCGCATGAATCCAATTAAATTCCGCCTTGAAAAATCTGTCCTCACTGATCGATTAGCACGCTGGCAAAGCTTCCTCTCCTAATTTGACATCACTTACATTCAACAGAAAGCAATCAAAGGCTACGCCATTACCGAACACCTTGCTCATCACCCTCTCCCCCGCTTTGATCCTGTCAATTCGGAGTTTCCAGACGAAGAACTGATGTCCATTAATCAACCCCATGATCCTATGTGGACATTACATCTTGATGGAGCTCTAAATTCCCAAGGAAGAGGGATCGGCATGGTTCTTTTAACACCGGAAGGGGTCACCATCCCATTTGCTGCTCGGCTCACTTTCCCTGTCACGAACAATATAGCTGAGTATGAGGCCCTGTTGGCTGGTCTTCAAACCGCTCATCAATATGGTGTCACTCACTTGCGAATTGTTGGTGATAGTCAGCTTATTCTGTGCCAGGTGCTTGTCAAGTGCCGCACTATCAACCCTAAGCTCAAACCCTATCAGGAACTTGCTTCAGCTTATGCCAAACTTTTCACCAAGTTGATCTTTGTTCATGTCCCTCGAAGCCAGAACATCCTAGCTGACGCTCTTGCCTCTTTGGCTTCTGCTCTAGTCTTCCCTCCTGAGCGTGATTTTCATGTTCCTTTGATTCATCAGCGTGACACTCCAGCTATCAAGGATCGTGCATTCCTCGATATTAGGGATAAGGTGCTCGAGAGGGTCAGGCGGAGTGAATCTCTTAAAGGCAAAGAGGTCATGTTGTTAGATTGGGAAGAAGAGTTGGCTGATGAAGAGAAACCTTGGTATTATGAGATTGCCAGGTATTGCAATGATCAATCCTATCCCGAGGAAGCCACTGTGGAGGAGAAGAAGGCAATTAGAAGAGTGGCTCAACGTTATGTTTTGGTTGGAGGTGTGCTCTACAGAAGAGGGCTCACAGGTGTTTTATTAAGATGCCTCGACGATGATGAATCTTAGGAAGTTGTGGAAGAGGCCCATTCTGGAGTATGTGGTGGTCATGTGAACAGCCAGATGTTAGCTAAGAAGATCCTTAGGCTAGGCTTCTATTGGCCAACTCTAGAAGAGGATTGCTCCATCTATGTTCGAAGGTGTGTTAAGTGCCAACTGCACGCCGACAAGATTCATTCTCCTGCTTCTTCACTCCATCCTATGTCCTCCCCATGGCCTTTCTCCATGTGGGCTTTTGATATCATTGGACCTCTTGGTGATTCGAACCTCCTGACCAAGCAAAAGTCGTTCATCCTCACGGCAACGGAATACTTCACCAAGTGGGCGGAAGCGGAAGCTTACGTGGCGATTAAAGCGTCAACAGTCTACAAATTCATAATGAAGAACATCATCGCGAGGTTCGGCATCCCGAGTACCATCGTCACCGACAATGGACCTCAATTTATCTCTCAAGAGCTCAAGGATCTCTGCAACAGGTATAACATTGCATTGCATCATTCTTCTCCCTATTATCCGCAGGGCAATGGCCAGGCAGATGCCACTAATAAAACTTTGATCAAAATCGTTAAAAAGACGTGTAAGGCTAATAAATTTTCGGATTGGCCAGACAAGCTGGTTGAAGCTCTCTGGGCCTATCGCACTTCCATTCGTACCCCTACTGGGCAAACCCCTTTCGCCCTCACTTATGGAATGGAGGCGGTAGTCCCTTATGAGATCCTCATTCCATCTCTGCGAGTACAATTGGATAAGGAACTCTCTATTGATGAGCGTCGTGATTCACTCCTTGCCCATTTGGAACTCCTAGATGAGAAGCGTCTGGTCGCCGCTGAGCATGCGCGCGTTTATCAAAATAGGCTGTCACGTTTTTATCGAAAGAAAGTAATTGAGAGAAAATTCAAAGTCGGTGAGATGGTAGTCAAGAGAATTTTTGTAAAACCTGGAGGCCCCCGCTCAAAACTCCAACCAAACTGGGAAGGACCGTTTGTTATAAAAGATGTTTATCCTG
This sequence comes from Amorphophallus konjac, assembly GCA_022559845.1. Classification (NCBI taxonomy): domain Eukaryota; kingdom Viridiplantae; phylum Streptophyta; class Magnoliopsida; order Alismatales; family Araceae; genus Amorphophallus; species Amorphophallus konjac. The sequence goes on from CM040122.1 coordinate 397,587,381, forward strand.
GTAATGCTTATAAACTGATTAATGCTGAAGGGCAAGAGCTAACTCACCCTTGGAATGGTCTGTACCTTAAGAAATATTACCCCTAATCCAAAAACCAAAAAAAATAGAATTTTCCAAAATCCAAAAAAAATAGAATTTCCAAAATCCAAAAAAAAATGAATATTGAAAATTTTTAAAAGGGCTGCCATGGCACACAAGGGCTCAAGGTCTGAAAGGTCAAAATTCAAAATTCATTCATCAGTCTTGTTAACTCAAAAGGGGGGTTGACACCCACACACATTACACACTCAAAACCGTGAACTCAAGTGGTGCAAAATCCGAGGGGAAGTCAAAAAACCTGACTAAAGGCGAAGACGATGCCCATTCTTTTTCTCTTCGGCCCATAAGGGAGGAAAGGAAGTCTCGGGGTAGATCCACCAAGCCTATCCGCCGCCCTAGTAGGTGGAAGTCAGGGCCCAAAAGGGAACAAATGCCACAAAATCCCAAGTACAATTAGGTTTATTTTTCAGCAATACAATTCAGTTCCAAAGTGAAAGTCAAATCATGAAAAGAAAAGCATGTCAAGAGGGCAAAGTCCCCGCAAGGAAAACCTTGGGCGTATGCATGCAATAAATGAGGCAAAAGGTAACAAAGTTTTCCTACGCCAAAGATCGAACCCCAACAGACATAGGGTAAGGGGAAGTGGTTTTATCTAGAGTTTCTCATAATCTCTTATGGGCTTCCTTATATCTTCGTTTTCTTTGTGGTAAGTCGTAAACCAGCAGAATGGTCAAGGCTAACCTAGGAGATTGCACCATGCGAAATCTTGGGTATAAGTTAACTATCATCACGTCACCCCCCTTTTGATTAATCAAGAAAGACCAACGAATTTTAAATGGTGACCGTGTAGGATTAAGAGCCCGGGTGGCTTTGTCAACCCAAAGAAAAAAGAATTAACGCCTTTTATTAAGGCACTTTTTATTGAATTCACGCCTTTATTCAGGTCGTCTCCTTCAAAAAAATGCCCACACATATGGTCGTCTTTTCAACAATAAAAAAAAAACGTTTTTCAAATTCACGCCATCATCTAGGGCGTCTTTTATTTGAATAACGACCTAATCTAAGGCGCGTCTTTTGAAAAATAAAAGGAAAAAAATATATAAGGAAAAGAAAAGAAAAGAGGAAATGGGATTTGTTCTTCATGTGTGTGCTTGCATCATTACATAGGGCATCTTGATTATTGTTTGTATACGTGTGCTTGCGTGTTGCATCTCCCTTTATTGGTTATTTCATTTGCCTTATTTGATTAAAGGCTTGGCCCCTTGACCCGCTACCCAGGTCAAAAGTAAAGGCATCCCTTGCTTATTGAGCAAGGGGCCAAGTCGAACAAATGAATTAACCTGTTTATTTAAGTGTAAACCACAGCTACAAGTACAGGGCAAAGTGAAGCGAACACGAAGAACGGGAAAAGAAGCGAAGTACACAACCACAAGTACACAACTACACAAGTGCTCAGGTAACAAAAATCTCAATCTTATATATATATATATACATCATGAATATCTGAGTACAGGTGTGAGGGTGGAGGAGTACAAGTAAGTCTCTCAGCTCTCGCCTCCACCCTCCTCTCTCCTACTCTCTACCTCGTCCTCGCCGTCCCGAGGAGGCACTGGTGGAGGGGGCATGGGTCCCCGAGAAGAAGCTGGAACTCGAGCTTGGCCCCCTGCCTCGCTCCTCTCTCGAAGAGAGGAACCCGCCACAAAGGTGGAGCTAGTGAAGGAGTACCCCGCAGCACGAGCTCGCTCACGCCCTCGCTGGAGACGCTCCTCAGCAACTCATAGCCGCTCCTGAACAAGGACCAGCTGCGTCCGCGAGTCTGCCAGCTCGCGCTCGTGTGCTACCACTAGCTCCTGGTACCGGGCACGCTCTGACTGCTGTAGCTCCTGGTACCGGGCACACTCTGACTGCTGTAGCTCGTGGTGACGGGCACGGTCCGCCAAGTGCTCCTGCCGCTCTCGAGCACGCTCTCGTCGCTCCAGCTCAAGAGCCACCCGCAGCTCCGCTACGTCCTGAGGCAACTCCTCCCGTCGCCGCACGGTCCGCTCCAGCTCTGTAATCCGCTGCTCGCGGATCGCCAGCTCTGTCCCGGCCAGGGCAGCCTGGGTACGTGCCACCTGTAACTGTCTGGTCTGCAAACAGGTAAACAAATCCTCAGTTCCACAGTTCAAACTCATGAAATAAGTAATGCATGACAGAAAGTAAATCACTCACCTGGGCAGTCATCGCTTGCTGTCCCTCGCAGACGCAAGCAAGAGCGGCTCGAAGCTCCTCAGTCTGAAAAATGAATTTTATCAGTGCATAATTATATAATTAGTAATTGAATAAAGGCTTGAGTTTTAGAAATTTACCCGTGAGGCGAGGTCACGCTCTGCAGCCTCGGCCCGAGCCACCGCTCCCGCTAGCTGCTCTGCTAGTGCAGTCACCTCTGCACTGGGTCCCCTCGAGCTAGAGGCCTCTCTCGTATCTCTCCCTACGGCTCCCTGCTGGGTACGCTGCATTCATTGAAGTCGTCAGTGGCTAATCATCAATAATTCAATAAAAATTCATTTGCATATAGAAATAATTTAAACACTCACCAGGGTCTCTAGGTCGGCCCGTGTGGCGGCCAGCTGGTCCTCCAGGCCGTGTAGGTGGGCCTGGGCATCCATCGCCGCTATGTCCCGTGCATCCTGCATCCATTTCATATTAGTCACATGACAGTCACATAAGCATTTGCATTCAATTTAGAAATAATTGCATTCATACATACCCTTAAGACCCTCATCTGGGGTCGGCCGGCGTATACCTCCCAGTAGCGCCGGAGGTACTCGGAGCTGTCAGTCGCCTGGGAGGTGACTCGGGTCCCACCTCGCCGCCAGTCGGCGTACTGGTCCTCGAACCGCACCCTCCAATCGATCGCCTTCATGCGACCACGTGTCTTCTTTCCAATCCCTCACGGCTCCCCTACCTCTATCCACTCCTGGTGTAGGCCTAGGGTCCTCATCACCAGTATAAGCCGTAACGGCTCGATCTCGCTCAAGCAGTGAACCCAAAGCTCATGCTCAAAGCGAGGTCGCCCCGCTACGACCCACGGTTGGCCCTCGTCGGTCATCCCCTCGTAAGGTCTCCACTGCACCTGCATCCATAAACATGCACGTCATCAACATCTTTCTATCATCATAATAAAATCAAATAAACAAAAATGCATTCATCATGCATACCAGCGAGGGAGGGAAGTCACGGAACTCTCTCCGTAGCACCCATAACTCGTAGCCGAGTGGGGCACCAAAAACGACTGGCAGCCAGCGCCGTGCTAGAGGGAAAGCACCCTCACCTCCTGGCCGAGGGTCAGCACGCCCCATGGGCATGTATAGATGGCTCCAAACCTGCATCCATGCATAGCATTAGTGAGGCATTCACATGCATAATAAAAGAAAAGAAAGAAGAGAGGAGAAATACATACCTGAAGAAAAGGTGAGAAGCCACAGACGGTCGTCTCTCGTCCTATCCACGTGGACAAGTCGGCTAGTAGGTGCGCCAGCAGTGCCGCTCCCCAGGCGTATCTGCCAACTCCCTCTAAATCCTCGAGGATGCCCAGGAATCGGCAGTTGATGACGTCACCCTTCGTCCCGAGCAATAGCCTCCCGAGCAGCAGCAGTAGAAACCTCCTCAAGTCTCGGTCTGCTCTCTCCCTGTCAGCTGGGTCCTGGCAGTAGACCGCCCTAGCCCTGTCTATCAACCTCTATGAAAACTGCTCCAAGGACTCCCCTGACCTATGCCTAGCATCCCCTAAGCCCATCACTGTAGTCAGGTCGGTGCGGAAGATAGTCCTACACTCGCTAGGTGTCTCGTAAACCATCTCTAGCCCTAACAGCCTCTGGGCAAGCTCGGTGTAGTCTGGTAAGGTGATCCCGCTCACTGCCTCCCCGTCTACCCTAAGTCCAGTGATCCTAGCTACATCCTCTAGGGTAGGGACCATATGCCCCCAAGGCATCAGAAATGCCCGGCTAGTCCTATCCCATCTCTCCCTCAGAACCTGGATAAGTGGTAGGTCAGGTCTGACTGTGTAATATCCCGGACCTTTCGGATCCTTCTTCATGGGTCCCGGATCTAGTTTTCGGAGTGTCCGGCTCCGTTGTGTCCGAAATTTCGTTTCGGACATCTTTCGTGTTCGGATCGGCGCGATCCGGAGTCGTTTCGGAGGCCCGGAGGCGTTCCGCGGCTTTTTCCGCGTGTGTTTTCCGATTCCCGGTGTGTGTTTCGGCTTTTCTCTTCGGACGCTCGTTGCGGGTGAACCGGGCTGTTCACACGGACACGAGTGGTACCGTTGCGATCGGTGCGTTCCGAGGATCGCGGGGGTGTGATTTCCTATTTTTTGGAATTTTACGGATTTTCCGGGTTTTTCTATAAAACCCTTTTTCTTTTCTCTCTCCCCCACCATCTTCTTCTTCCTCTCTTCTTCTTCCTCTTCCTCCTCCACCGTGTCTCCCTCCCTCTCCCTCTCTTCCTCCCGGTTGGCCACGGCGAGCTCCCCTCCGGCTGCAGACGGCGGCGGGGCGACGGCGCGGCGACGTGGGCGGCGGCGAGGCGGTCGTGGGGGCGTGCGGCAAGCGTGGGAAGCTTAAGGAAGAACGAGGGTTTTCAAGCGTTCTTCGCGATTCGTGGACGATCCGGCGGAGCATTCGCTCCATTGAGGTAGGGTGACGTTCCCTAGCTCTTCGCCGTTCTTTTCCGTGGTTTGTAGGCCGCGGGGAGGCCGAGAGAGGCATGTTTGGGCGTTTTTGGGGTTTTTCCATGTTTTGGGGTGAGCCGCCCGATCTATGGTTTTAGCCCATGATTCTATGTTTTGGTGGCTTAGATGCATGCTAGGGGTCCCCAGGGGTCTTCCCCCTTGTTTTCCCCCTCTCCGGTGGAGGTACGGGGGCGTGGTTGGTGTTTTTGGGGTTTTCCCGCCGTAGCGTGCTCTGGGGCAAGCGACGGTCACTCCAGTGACCGTCACATGCTTGTAACGCCCCTAGAGGGGTGCGTTACTTCCCTGGGTGTTGGCCTTTAGGGTCGAGGGCTGTAGCGGTCCTGCGACTGGCCGCCGTTTGCTAGTGACGCCCCTGGGCTGGGCCGTCACATGCTTTCGACCGTTGGGTTTTGACCGTTGGGGGTCAGGCCATGTAACGCACCGAGATAGGCGCGTTACATGCGTGTAACGCACTGGGGCAGGAGCGTTACTTCCTGTTGTCCCCCATGTGGATGGGCCAAGCGACGCGCTGGGGCAGGCGCGTCACTTCCCTTTCCATCCCGAGCGTGAGGGCCACGCGACGCGCTGGTCTAGGCGCGTCACATGCGAGTAACGCACTGAGCCCGACGCGTTGCTTGCAAGCGACGCGCCAGGGTAAGCGCGTTACTTTCCCTGTGGTTTTCGTGGGTGTGGGGTGCCATGTGACGCCCTGGCCTAGGTGCGCCGCTTCCAAGCGACGCACTAGGGTAGGCGCGTCGCTTCCCCCTACCCCCTGGCCGTGTGACGGTCCGCCTTAGACCGCTATTTCCAAGTGACGGCCCTAGAGTGGACCGCCATTTGGCAGTGACGGTCTGAGGGTCGGACCGCCACTTCCTGTGTTGCCCCATGAGGGTGGCAACCTCGCTTTTCTCCGACCGTGGTCTCCGTGCGACGGGACTAGTGCGTGGGGTGATTCCCACACGTTGTCGGGCTTGGGCGTTGTTTTCCGTAACTTGAGAGTCTACTCCTTCAGTGACCCTCCACTAGTCGTAGCCTACTAGTACGCGTGTGCTAGTCGCACCAGGGAGTGGTGTACGGGCTGACCTTTAGAGACGGTTTGTGGACCGGTTACCGTTGGGCCCCACGTCTTGCAGCCAGAGTCCGGCTGAGGGGAAAACCGGTCAGAGGGCCAGACCAGGGACGCGCGGTCTGTGTGTGCACACGTGGTTGGGGGCGGTTGGACCCACGTCGACGGGCGTGACCCCAGCTAGTCACTTGTTTGTGGTTACTTGTACGGTGTTCGCGCCTCGGGTAGGACCTACCACGTCAGGCGGTTCACCTGCGGTGCGGTGTAAGACGTCAGGGGACGCTACCGGCTGTGCTTCTAGTGGGTGGTACTCCTGTCGAGTACGGAGTGTCAGACTGTCAGTCGTGTGTTTCCGACCTTCGGGTTTTGACGGTTCGACCGTTGAGTTTCGGTCTTCTCGTACCGTGGCACGTGTGTCGGTTTGCGTGCCGTAGGGTCTAGTTCTGTAGAGTACAGGGCTTTCCTTTCCGAGGTACTTTCCTACCGCTAGAGTAGTGGTTTCTCGTTTTTCGAGGTAGGGTTCGAGTGATCCCTACTGAGTCTTGTTCCGAGACTCATTCCCTGCGTGTTTTCACCGTGTTTCAGGTGAGGCGCCACCTTCGGGGAGCGTGTCAGGAGCGCAGCGGAAGCGTGGTGCGGGTGTCCAGAGGTAGTGCCAGAGGTCAGAGCCGGGGGATGCCCCGTGTAGCTGTACTTTTCTTTCTTGTCACTGTACTAGTCGTGGACTACTGTTGCTGTTGTTGTTATTTTATTGTGGACCATGTAAAATGTTAAATTCATTTCCTGCTTAATATTATAACTGTTTAATTTCTGCAATTATTTGTGATACTTGTGTAGTTTCCACACCATCCTTTTAACCCTTCCGAGTCTTCGGACTCGTGGGTGGCGGTACGAGTCTCGGGTTATCGGGCCTTCCCGGTAATCGGATTCTCGGGTCGTTACAGCTGGTATCAGAGCGCGGTTGTGGAATTACATGAGAATCATAGGTAATTGTATTGGTCCACTAGTCCACAACGATGATGTACATGTGACGCTGGCATGGGGCACCGCGTGTTTTATTTTGACCTTGCCGTTTGTGTGTTTTCTGTCTTGTGCTTCAGGAGCGAGGATGGCGCCGAGGAGGAGTTCTCGCTCTCAGCAGGGGCAGTCGGCTGGAGGTCAGGAGATCCAGCAGGGGGTCCAGAGGGACCAGGAGGAGCATAGCAGAGTTCCGGGAGCTACCGAGGCCGCGGATGCTGCGAGGGCTCCGGGGGCCGAGGGTTTTCTCCGTGGCATGTACCATCTCATGGCTCAGCAGTTCGGCGGAGAGGCCGGTGAGGGCTCGTCAGTCAGGGGTGGGCCAGGCCGAGCAGTGAGGGACTTCATGCAGTTCCATCCACCTTACTTTAGCGGCCAGGCAGACCCTGATGCGGCTCGTGATTGGCTTGATGAGATGGAGCGGGTGTTCAGTTCTGCGAAGAGTGCTGTCGAGGACAGAGTGGTGTTGGCCTACAACCAGTTGCAGGGTACGGCTCGGAGGTGGTGGTCTTCCGAGTGGAAGACGTCCTTTCAGCTTCGTCCACTTGAGCAGGTCGAGTGGGATGACTTTGTCAGTGCTTTCGAGCGTACGTACTGTCCAGATGTTGTTGCTACGCAGCGGATGCGGGAGTTTCTGGAGCTGGTGCAGGGTGACATGTCCGTGTTGCAGTACAGGGCCCGATTTGTCGAGCTGGGTCGGTACGCACCTCATATCATGGAGCATGAGAGGGTGAGGACGACGCAGTTTGTGCAGGGCTTGAGGCTGGAGCTGAGGCACCATCTGATCGCGAATGGGGCCACTGATCTCGAGACGGCGTCTCGTGTTGCGATTTCCTTGGAGATGGATATGCAGAGGACTCGAGGACCGATCAGCCAGGGGCAGTCTGTGTCAGGTCGCAGCCAGCAGTCGGCTACTCAGCAGCAGGGTTTCTTTCAGTCTGCGTCGGGTGGTTCAGGAGTACCGGCATCGGCAGCTTCGGTGACAGGATCTGCGTCCTTCGGCTCGAAGGTCAAGAAGTTCTTCAAGAAGGGGTTCGGCAAGAAGAAGTCCAGAGATCAGGGGCAGGCTTCATCGGGCAGTGTGCAGCAGCCGTTTCCTTTGCAGCGACAGGGATCGGTGGGTGGATCGCGAGGACCTTGTCCACGGTGTAGTGAGACCCACCCAGGCAGGCAGTGCACGGCGCCGATCATCTGTTTTCGGTGTGACCAGCCAGGGCACATGGCGCGTGACTGTCCTCAGAGGCCGCCGCAGCAGCAGGTTTCCCAGCAGCAGCAGCAGCAGGGACAGTATCCGCCGCTACCCAGGTCAGCTAGTGTGGGAGGCAGGCAGAGAGCTCGTGGCCAGATCACGCACTTGACCAGGGCAGAGGCAGTAGCGTCGCAGCTCGTGGAAGGTACCGTTCAGATTTTGGGTTGTGCGGCTCGGGTTTTATTTGATTCTGGCGCGTCTCATTCGTTTATTTCGGAGGATTTCGCGTCGAGCGTCGAGGAGCCGGTGACCCAGTTGTCCTGTGATTTGGCTGTGGAGTTGCCTTCGGGTGACTTTATGGTCACTCCGTATTGCTTCGACCAGGTTCCGGTGTGGATCGATGGACGGAGTATGCCAGGCAGGTTGTATGCGTTGCAGCTTCGGGATTATGATGTGATTCTAGGCATGGATTGGCTCGAGACTCATAGAGCGGTGGTGGATTGTGGAATGAAGAGGGTCTACTTCCAGCATCCGAGCAAGAGGACCTTCTATTTCCAAGGTATCCGTTCCACCTCTTCTCGATTTCTTATCTCTGCTATTCGAGCCCGTCGATTGCTTGATTCAGGTTGCCAGGGTTTTCTCGCGTCAGTGGTTGTGTCTGACCGGATGGAGCCGAATGTCGAGGACATTGCGGTGGTGTGCGAGTTTCCCGATGTTTTTCCTGAGGAGTTGCCTGGATTACCTCCCCAGCGGGAGATCGATTTCGTGATCGAGGTTGTGCCTGGTACGGGACCTTTGGCGAAGGCTCCCTACCGTATGGCCCCCGCTGAGTTGAGGGAGTTGAGGGCGCAGTTGCAGGAGCTGTTGGCCAAGGGGTATATTCGTCCGAGCTTTTCCCCTTGGGGTGCGCCCGTGCTGTTTGTGAAGAAGAAGGACGGTAGTCTGCGGCTGTGCATTGACTATCGGCAGCTGAATGAAGTGACCGTTAAGAACAAGTATCCGTTGCCGCGGATTGATGATTTGTTCGACCAGCTGCAGTCTGCGCGAGTGTTCTCGCGGGTTGATTTGCGGTCCGGTTACTATCAGCTGAGAATTCGCGAGTCCGATGTGGAGAAGACTGCGTTCAGTACGAGGTACGGGCATTATGAGTTTCTGGTGATGCCGTTTGGGCTCACCAATGCCCCAGCAGCCTTCATGGACTTGATGCAGAGGGTGTTCCACCCGTATTTGGACCAGTTCGTGGTCATCTTCGTGGATGACATCCTTGTTTATTCGCAGTCTGCCGAGGAGCATGCGTACCATTTGGGTGTGGTGCTGCAGACGTTGCGAGATCACCAGTTGTATGCGAAGCTCAGCAAGTGCGAGTTTTGGCTCAGCGAGGTGCACTTTCTGGGGCACGTGATTTCTGGTGATGGCATTTCCGTGGATCCCGCCAAGGTCGAGGCCGTGATGCAGTGGCCGAGGCCGAGGTCGGTGACGGAGATCCGGAGTTTCTTGGGGCTTGCGGGTTATTATCGCCGGTTTATCCAGGATTTTTCCCGCATTGCGACCCCGATGACGAGGCTCACGCGGAAGGATGTGCCTTTCGTCTGGTCCGAGGAGTGTGAGCAGAGCTTTAGGGAACTGAAGAGGTTGCTCACCTCGGCTCCGGTGTTGGTTTTGCCTTCTGGATCGGGAGGTTTTGTGGTGTGTACAGATGCTTCCGGCGTTGGATTGGGTGCTGTTCTGATGCAGCATGGTAGAGTGGTGGCTTATGCATCTCGGCAGCTAAAGCCCCATGAGGAGAACTACCCTACCCATGACCTTGAGTTGGCGGCAGTGATCTTCGCGCTGAAGATCTGGAGGCATTATCTGTACGGTGAGAAGTTCGAGGTGTTCACTGACCATCAGAGTCTGAGGTATGTGTTCTCGCAGAGAGATCTGAACCTCAGACAAAGGCGTTGGATGGAGTTCATGAAGGACTATGACTTCACCCTGTCTTATCAGCCGGGCAGGATGAATGTCGTCGCCGATGCCTTGAGTAGGAAGGTTGCGGTCAGTACCTTGATGCTGAGGAAGTGGAGGCTCTGGGAACAGGTGCCCGAAGTATCTTTCAGGCTCAAGATTCCCCAGAAGCCAGGGTTGGCAGTGCTTGCGAGTCTGACTGTCACTCCTGCTATCCGTCGTCAGGTGACAGAGGCTCAGCATGCGGACCCTGAGTTGCCCCGGATTTTGGCGATAGCTGATGTGGAGCTTGGCGAGGACGGTGCTGCGAGGTTTCGTGGCAGGCTGTACGTCCCAGGGGAGGAGCAGGTTCGTCGTGCGGTGTTACGCGAGGCTCATGGGAGCAGGTACACTGTGCACCCGGGTGCGACGAAGATGTATCGGAACTTGCGGAGGCAGTTCTGGTGGCCTGGCATGAAGAGAGATGTGGCCGAGTTTGTGGCCAGGTGCCTGATCTGTCAGCAAGTGAAGGCGGAGCATCAGCGACCAGGCGGTACTCTCCAGCCCTTGGATGTTCCTGCTTGGAAGTGGGACCATGTGACCACGGATTTTGTGGTGGGGTTGCCCAGAACCCCGACTGGGCAGGACAGTATTTGGTTGCTGGTGGATCGGCTGACGAAGGTGACGCGGTTGCTACCGGTCAAGGTCAGCTGGAGCGTGCCTAAGTTGGCTCGTCTTTATGTGGAGCGGATCGTTCCGTTGCATGGGGTTCCCATTTCGATCGTGTCGGATCGGGATCCGCGCTTCACTTCTGGATTCTGGAGGAGTTTCCAGCGAGCTCTTGGCACGGAGTTGGCATTTAGCTCGGCGTATCATCCACAGTCGGATGGCCAGTCTGAGAGGACCATTCAGACTTTGGAGGACATGCTGAGATCCTGCTGCCTGGAGTGGCAGGGGAGTTGGATTCGTCACCTACCGTTAGTGGAGTTTGCCTATAACAACAGCTTTCATTCGAGCATCGGCATGGCTCCTTATGAGGCATTGTATGGGCGTCCTTGTCGGACTCCACTTGATTGGTTTGAGGTGGGTGAGCGTGTTTTGACGGGACCGGAATTGGTGCAGCAATGTGTGGAGGTTGTGCACCTGGTTCGTCAGAACATGTTGGCGGCCCAGAGTCGGCAGAAGAGCTATGCTGACCGTAGGCGGCAGCCCCTCGAGTTCGCCGTGGGCGATCATGTGTTCTTGAGAGTTTCTCCGATGAAGGGGGTGATGCGGTTTGGACGGCGTGGGAAGCTGAGTCCCCGCTATATTGGTCCTTTCGCGATTGTGGAGCGCATCGGTGAGGTTGCTTACCGGTTGCAGTTACCCTCTGAGTTGGCGTCGGTGCATGACGTGTTCCACGTCTCTATGTTGCGGAAGTATATGCCCGATGACTCTCATGTGCTCGAGTTTTCCGTTTGGCCTGAGGTGACTCCAGATCTTTCTCTCCCAGAGTTTCCGATCCGCGTGGAGGATAGGCGAGAGCAGCGCCTGCGGAACAAGGTCATTCCCTTGGTAAAAGTCGTGTGGCAACGACACTCTGGTGGTGAGGCTTCGTGGGAACGTGAGGACGAGATGCGTCAGCAGTTCCCGTACCTGTTTGAGTGAGTCTTCCTCTTCTTTCCCCTTGGGTTGTTCTCAATTTCGAGGACGAAATTCCTTAAGGGGGGAGGGCTGTAATATCCCGGACCTTTCGGATCCTTCTTCATGGGTCCCGGATCTAGTTTTCGGAGTGTCCGGCTCCGTTGTGTCCGAAATTTCGTTTCGGACATCTTTCGTGTTCGGATCGGCGCGATCCGGAGTCGTTTCGGAGGCCCGGAGGCGTTCCGCGGCTTTTTCCGCGTGTGTTTTCCGATTCCCGGTGTGTGTTTCGGCTTTTCTCTTCGGACGCTCGTTGCGGGTGAACCGGGCTGTTCACACGGACACGAGTGGTACCGTTGCGATCGGTGCGTTCCGAGGATCGCGGGGGTGTGATTTCCTATTTTTTGGAATTTTACGGATTTTCCGGGTTTTTCTATAAAACCCTTTTTCTTTTCTCTCTCCCCCACCATCTTCTTCTTCCTCTCTTCTTCTTCCTCTTTCCTCCTCCACCGTGTCTCCCTCCCTCTCCCTCTCTTCCTCCCGGTTGGCCACGGCGAGCTCCCCTCCGGCTGCAGACGGCGGCGGGGCGACGGCGCGGCGACGTGGGCGGCGGCGAGGCGGTCGTGGGGGCGTGCGGCAAGCGTGGGAAGCTTAAGGAAGAACGAGGGTTTTCAAGCGTTCTTCGCGATTCGTGGACGATCCGGCGGAGCATTCGCTCCATTGAGGTAGGGTGACGTTCCCTAGCTCTTCGCCGTTCTTTTCCGTGGTTTGTAGGCCGCGGGGAGGCCGAGAGAGGCATGTTTGGGCGTTTTTGGGGTTTTTCCATGTTTTGGGGTGAGCCGCCCGATCTATGGTTTTAGCCCATGATTCTATGTTTTGGTGGCTTAGATGCATGCTAGGGGTCCCCAGGGGTCTTCCCCCTTGTTTTCCCCCTCTCCGGTGGAGGTACGGGGGCGTGGTTGGTGTTTTTGGGGTTTTCCCGCCGTAGCGTGCTCTGGGGCAAGCGACGGTCACTCCAGTGACCGTCACATGCTTGTAACGCCCCTAGAGGGGTGCGTTACTTCCCTGGGTGTTGGCCTTTAGGGTCGAGGGCTGTAGCGGTCCTGCGACTGGCCGCCGTTTGCTAGTGACGCCCCTGGGCTGGGCCGTCACATGCTTTCGACCGTTGGGTTTTGACCGTTGGGGGTCAGGCCATGTAACGCACCGAGATAGGCGCGTTACATGCGTGTAACGCACTGGGGCAGGAGCGTTACTTCCTGTTGTCCCCCATGTGGATGGGCCAAGCGACGCGCTGGGGCAGGCGCGTCACTTCCCTTTCCATCCCGAGCGTGAGGGCCACGCGACGCGCTGGTCTAGGCGCGTCACATGCGAGTAACGCACTGAGCCCGACGCGTTGCTTGCAAGCGACGCGCCAGGGTAAGCGCGTTACTTTCCCTGTGGTTTTCGTGGGTGTGGGGTGCCATGTGACGCCCTGGCCTAGGTGCGCCGCTTCCAAGCGACGCACTAGGGTAGGCGCGTCGCTTCCCCCTACCCCCTGGCCGTGTGACGGTCCGCCTTAGACCGCTATTTCCAAGTGACGGCCCTAGAGTGGACCGCCATTTGGCAGTGACGGTCTGAGGGTCGGACCGCCACTTCCTGTGTTGCCCCATGAGGGTGGCAACCTCGCTTTTCTCCGACCGTGGTCTCCGTGCGACGGGACTAGTGCGTGGGGTGATTCCCACACGTTGTCGGGCTTGGGCGTTGTTTTCCGTAACTTGAGAGTCTACTCCTTCAGTGACCCTCCACTAGTCGTAGCCTACTAGTACGCGTGTGCTAGTCGCACCAGGGAGTGGTGTACGGGCTGACCTTTAGAGACGGTTTGTGGACCGGTTACCGTTGGGCCCCACGTCTTGCAGCCAGAGTCCGGCTGAGGGGAAAACCGGTCAGAGGGCCAGACCTGGGACGCGTGGTCTGTGTGTGCACACGTGGTTGGGGGCGGTTGGACCCACGTCGACGGGCGTGACCCCAGCTAGTCACTTGTTTGTGGTTACTTGTACGGTGTTCGCGCCTCGGGTAGGACCTACCACGTCAGGCGGTTCACCTGCGGTGCGGTGTAAGACGTCAGGGGACGCTACCGGCTGTGCTTCTAGTGGGTGGTACTCCTGTCGAGTACGGAGTGTCAGACTGTCAGTCGTGTGTTTCCGACCTTCGGGTTTTGACGGTTCGACCGTTGAGTTTCGGTCTTCTCGTACCGTGGCACGTGTGTCGGTTTGCGTGCCGTAGGGTCTAGTTCTGTAGAGTACAGGGCTTTCCTTTCCGAGGTACTTTCCTACCGCTAGAGTAGTGGTTTCTCGTTTTTCGAGGTAGGGTTCGAGTGATCCCTACTGAGTCTTGTTCCGAGACTCATTCCCTGCGTGTTTTCACCGTGTTTCAGGTGAGGCGCCACCTTCGGGGAGCGTGTCAGGAGCGCAGCGGAAGCGTGGTGCGGGTGTCCGAGGTAGTGCCAGAGGTCAGAGCCGGGGGATGCCCCGTGTAGCTGTACTTTTCTTTCTTGTCACTGTACTAGTCGTGGACTACTGTTGCTGTTGTTGTTATTTTATTGTGGACCATGTAAAATGTTAAATTCATTTCCTGCTTAATATTATAACTGTTTAATTTCTGCAATTATTTGTGATACTTGTGTAGTTTCCACACCATCCTTTTTACCCTTCCGAGTCTTCGGACTCGTGGGTGGCGGTACGAGTCTCGGGTTATCGGGCCTTCCCGGTAATCGGATTCTCGGGTCGTTACAGACTGGCTCTATGCTAAGGAAGGCCCCGAACCCCATAGCATGTACCCTGGCTCTCTGGAACTCGGGGAGGCCGTAATATGCTGCTCGGACCATGACCCAGGAGATCCGTGTCCTCATCAACCCCTGCACACATGAGGAAAGAGATTTTGGTTTAATTGTTCAATTATTCTTGTTGAAATTCACTTAATTGCCTTGGTTTGAGATGTTGAAGTTTGATTTAATTAACGACTATCCCAAGGTCATGGTTTGTTTAATTGGCGCCCCTAAGGAGGGCGTGGTTTCTAAGAGAGCATTGAATTAACGACCTACCCTAGGTCGTTGTTTATCTAAGAAACGCCCCGGTGAGAGGCGTGGTTATGAGGTTAATTTCTAAATTCCTAAAAGGATTTTAAATTAACGACCGTCCCAGGGTCGTAATTTCATTAAGTAACGCCCCTGTGTAGGGCGTTTTCTGTTAAAATGGATTTTGGGTTTTAATAATTTATTCGGGAATTAATAAAATGGACGACCATCCCTATGGTCGTTATCTGTTGAATTGACGCCCCGATGGGGGGCGTTACTTTCCAGGGTTGTGAAAATAAAATCAAAAACAGCATGCGATATAAATCATGGAAAAATACATAATTGAACAAATATGCACGGAATTAACAGCATGATTGACATGGAAAATATATATATGATGATAATTTAAATGGACGACATGCTCTAGGGCGTGTTTTCATGATGATAATTATTTTTTAGGAAATAAAATGAATTCACGACACCCATATGGGCGTCTCTTCTTGAATTCACGACACCCCTGGGGGCGTCTTCTTTCTGAGTTGCAGGTCTTCTTGCCCGGGGGCTATGGAAATTGAGGTAAAAAAAAAAGAAAAAAATGGGAATTAGGTTGGGGGCCTACCTTGTGGCGTTTGGGTTCTTCCCGTGGAGGGCGTGGTTGCCGTGGACGTCGAAGCTGGCCGGGGCGAGGAGCGGCCGCCGTGGCCGGCGGTTCCTCATTCCTTTCCTCCCCTCCTTGTTCTTCTTCTCCCTCTTCGCCTTCGTCTTCTTCTTCTTCACTTTCATCTTCTCCATCTCCCACGGCCTCGTCGTCGCCGTGTTCTCCCTCGTCGCCGGTCGCCGCCGTCGGTGCCTCCTTGGCCGCCATAGGGGGAGCCTCCTCCTCGACATGGGCGTCTTCGCCCAAGTCTACGACCTCCGGTGCGGCCACTCGCTGCCGTTTGAGTCCGCCGGCCATAGTTAGGGCTAGGGTGAGAGGGTTTGAGAGTATGAGAGAGAGAATGAGAGATGGGGGAGGGTTACGGTTAGGGTTGCAGAAGAGAAGAGAGGAAGAAGGAAAGAGAACGAAGGAAGAAGAAGAAAGGAGGGAAAGTTAAGTCGAACGGTCAAAAAGAATTAACGACTTAAGGAAGGCCGTGTCTTATGGAATTGACGACTTAAACAAGGGCATTTTTTGATGATTGACGGCATTGCTTAAGGCGTTATTTTTGTTTGCATGGGGAATGATAACCGTCGTCAGACGCATTCAATGGAGGTTGATTGATGTGATGGGAATGATGATTACTGTTTCTGAGTAACGACTACGCTTGAGGCGTTATGTATATGAAACGTGGCTTTGCTGAAGGCGTTATTTTTAGAATTTCAACGAATACTTTTTGGAATATAAATCGAATTAACGCATTGTCCTAAGACGTTATTCAGTTAACGCCCGTTGGTGTAGGCATCAATTATGAGAGATCAATCATTGAAGACGACGTGTGCTGAGGCGTCATTTATAGAAGTAACGACATTGGCTGAGGCGTTATTTGCAACAGAACCGCAAGTTATTGGAAGATTTGATCAGAAACACTGTGTTATCGGCTCAATCAGAAAATTATCATTGATTTATTTGGAAGAAAGATTACATTGCATTCAATGAGCCATTTTGGGCCTCAAGCTTCTTAAAGCTATTACATAAGATTTCCACTGTTCTCTGTCTTCTTCTAAGTTTTCCACAGGACGATGAGCCTTGTTGATTTTCCACAGAGCTTGGATAGTTGTGCACTCTTCTCCATCTTCATTGCTGCCGAGGTCCCGTGTCTTGATCGGAGGGAGATGAGATGGATCTTCGAATACTTGCCTTGGAAGCCCGAGTTGAGGAAGGCACCGATGTGAGTTATATAGAACGAATTCTGAAGCGCCTATGAGTCGAAGGTCCGTGCCAGGGGAGAATCGTACGCGGAGTTCTTGAGTCTTGAGTATTCCTGGGGCGTAAGTAAAAAGGTTCTTTGGCATTACCTTGAGATGTGCTCTCCATTCCACTCTCTTTTTGATTTGAGGTATCCGATTCATCACTCTATTGCTTATTCCTAATGAACCGGTCATGTAAGAGAGTGGGCTTTTTGAGAAGATTCTTGAAGGTTGTTGGGTCTCCTCGCATGGATCAAACTTGAAGTGGATATCTACCCAACTTGAGAGTGCTAGCATACATCCATAGATGGGTCTTCCCATTGCCGCCGAGGTAAGCCCGCTATAGAGATAGGCTAGAATTGCTGCTCCCGGTCTCTCTCCTTCCCATAGGCTCGCTACGGCGCTTAATTGGGTCTCCTCTAGAAAATCTTCCGTGGATGGAAATAGGATCGCTCCTGCCAAGCATACCACGAAGGCCTTTGCTACCCGTTCGATCTCTTCTTCTTCTTTAGCTTGATCCGCTCTCTTGTACACCCAAGAAGCAAACTTTAAGAGATTGATTCCTTTTGTAGCTTTAATTTGGTTCACTAAGTTTGGGCTGGGAATTAAACTTGTTAGTAGCTCATGTGAGGAGATTGGTCTTGGCATGATGGCCATCTTTTCCTCTTCTCCTTGCTTCATCTTCTTTAGGCCCAAGAGCATCTCTAGTTCTTCTAACAGGATTGTGGCTTCAAAAGTTGAGAAAAGGAAGGTATGAGTGGAAGGGTGCCATGTTTCAACTAAAGCTCCTATGGCAGCCCAATCAAGGTGAACTTGATCATAGTGTTTGGCATGAGTGATTAGGCCTAAGAGGTGCCATCTTGCTAAGTAGACCCTCATGTCTGAAGAGAATTTTGAGAGCAGAAGAGGCAACCACTTGACTTTTGTGAATCTTCTTGCACCCGGAATATTTGGATAATCCTGCGGAAGGCAGAAAAGGAAAAGACAGAGAAGCGGATGAATACAGAACGAAGTAATGCAGTAAGAATGATGAAAAGGAACGTAAAGCAAACTCACATACCTGGTTCGATGCAATTCTGTTGTTTATATGTCCGTTGATTTCTGAGAGTCTAGGAGTGGAGATCTTTGATCTCTTGATTGCCCTCTCCATCTTCTACGGTTATTTCAATGGCAGTCTACAGGAAGAACTTGAACAGTAGCAGTACCTGTGAACAGACAGAAGTAGCAGAAGAAGCAGAAATTCGACGAGCTGTTTGATTGATCTGAGGAAGATACTTCCTTTTTATAGAAGTTTGGAGAGTCTGATGCCTGTTCGAAGTTGGAAGATTGATTACAACTAGTACTGGGATCAAGCTTTTGATTCTTAGTCGGAAGCGGGGTGTTGCGAACTCCAGTTGATTAACGTCCTTCGTTAGGGCGTCAATTGTGAAATTGACGACCTTACTGGGGTCATTTTTTATTTAGCGCCTTCTTGAGGGGCGTCTCTTTCTTGAACTTTCACCTCAATCAACGCCTTGATGAAGGGCGTGTTTTATTTTTAGACGCCCTGATGTCAGTCGTCTCTTATAAATTTGACGCCATGCACCGCAGTCGTTATTTTATTGGCTTGAAAGTTTGGTTCCTCTATGCTTTGATGAGCTTAAGTGCTATCTTTTAATTGGAGTTATTTTTGGTTAAGCACTTATGATCATATTTTGCCTTGCTTTGAAAGAACTAATGAGTTTTTGAGTGCAGAAGATTGCAGAGTTCGAGGAGCGTGGGTCATGTGTCGGAGGATCATCGCTCTGTTTTTGTATTTCTTTCCTGTAAGCATTGTTACTATATGGTATCTACGCTATTATAATATATCAAGGACCTTGTGGTTCTGATGAACCTGGAATTTGAGTTCCCCTTCATCAAAAACAGTGATAATTCCAGGAGAGTCTTGATCACACGGATAGGCCGTTGAGTCATTAAAGGTCTGGGACGATGGTTCTACTTTCTGGGTTGATGCGCGGACAAACGGGCTTCGGCTTAGTGTCAGCTCAGAGATCTGGATTCTTGACCAAATCTAGATGGCTTAGCAATATTATCCTTGATTATTTTCTATTTTTTAGTTTGTTTTTAATTTTTCTTTTAGCCCAGCATGCATCATGTAGGACTTTGAGCTTCATGCTGAAAATCTTCATATTATGGTAATAATGAAGGTCGCTCGCTCTTGATTAAGTTGATATGAGATATTCCATTCCAAATCGAGTACTTTATTCTCTTTAAAGCCGCTCAGGCTAGTTCCTTGAAACTTTTCCTTTGCTGGATCTTTATCTCAATTCTCTTTATTTTCCTGCAAATCCACCTTGGTTGTAGCACGTCCACATTGGCTGGTAACCGCTCTCCAATGGTGTCTCCCTGTCGTGCCCACGTGCACATTTTATTTACTTAGTTTAGTCTCCTTTATCCAGCAAATCGATGCTTCCTTGGAATTACCTGGAGTTGTTTCACTTTGAATCTTGGAAAGATTTTCCGATGCTTAGTGTCTGAGGCATGTCACATCACACCTTGGCATCTACTTATCAGTTCGTTCCACTTCATTTCGCTTGTTGCACTTTCTCTCCATTTTGTCTCACTCCCTTGCAAAGCAGACGCCAAGGCGGGGCAGCTGTAGACACGCCAAAATTGACGCTTTGTTGATTAAATCTCATGTCACTATGATAATACCCCAAAGTGAACTTCAATATTTCCATAAAATGAAGTTTTTCTATTTTTTTGTGTGGTTTTGTGATTTATTCTTGCATTTTGGTGATTCACGACCTGATGAAGGGCGTGTTTTAAATAGCGACCTAATCTGGGGCGCATTCTAAAGAAAGGACGACCAAAGATATGGGCGTCAATTCCTGGTATTTTACGAGTCCCGCTACAATTGAAAATCAGTGATTAACGTCCTTCTTCAGGGCGTGTTATTAATCAACGCCTTTGCTTCAGGCGTCTTTTTGGAATTTTCAAATAAGAAGGTTTTATTACTAAAATTGAATCCAGGAAGTGACGCCCTGATCCTGGTCGTGTTTTGAATTAACGTCCTTGGGCAGGTCGTCAATTGTTGAATTGACGCCCTTCGGTAGGTCGTGTCTCGCTCCTTTTCGTGTCCTTCCTAAACTCGTCTTTCCTGAAGAGTTCCCTGCCTTTCTTGGTCACTTTGCTCGATCTGGGAACTAGAGTCCTTGCCTTTGATAACCACTGCCTATTCTTATCTTCCGAATATGTGTTTATCTTTGATCGAGACCTTATAAAAGGACTCCCTGGTCGATCTCGCGTGAGTTTTTTTTTGAGACAGAAGACAGAGCACAGAGAGCATCAAACAGGGAAGGGTTTTCTTCATCCGTGCGATTTCTTCATCTTTTTCCTCTGCTTCTTGCTGCTTTGTTGGTTCTCCCTTTTACTGTTTACAGGAACAGCAGGGGTTCCTTCTCTTTTGTTTATAATTGTCTTCATCGCATCATCACGTCCATCGTGTTGTTTTTTTTCTTCTGTTGCATTAGTACTGCATCTCCTCTCCTCACCCTTAATTCTCTAGGGGTTTTAAAACCAAACAAAAAAAAAGGTGCGCATGCTATATTCATATTTTATCATCATATTGTTTATTTGGATTGATACTACACTCACTCTTGGCTGATCCACTTTTTCTTTTATTTGTTTATTCTTCGTTTCAAGGTAATCAACAAGGAAAGCCCCCTTCATCGGCCGGCCGATAGAAGGTGGAGGAAGGAATTCACATCAATCCCGCATCTTATTATCACCAGGTATTCACGATCATCTTTTCTTGTTATCGAGGTAACCCCTCTGGCGATCACTCTCCTTACTAGCACCACGTGCTCTCTTACTCCTTTTTTTCACTATTCTTCTTATTATTCTTCATATTCTTATTATCACTCTTATTCCCCTCTAAGAGTGGTTTTTTCCATGATCCACAACGCTGTCTAGGGAAAAGCCCTCGGTGACGCTCACCAGAAACCCCATACCTCGACTCCGGGAATGCTCCCGAAACTACACACAAAACCACGTCTCGCAGACGTGAAGCGGATCGCGACTCACGAGAAAACTCACGTCACGTGACGGGAGCACTGCCCACCAGAAGCAAGGTCGGATGCGTCTACTGACGACTTAGTCCACAGCCTCAGGTGTCCCGCTGCGACTCCCCAGGTGGAGACTGAGACATCGTACTAGTAACTAGGAACACAAAATAAGGACAAGCTGGGGTCACACTCGTCAGCGCGGGTCTGACGTCCCCAGCCCAATGTGCACACACAGACCATGCGCCCTAGGTCAGATCCTCTAGCTGGTTCTTCCCCTGAAGCCCGGACTAGGCTGCGAGTGGGGGCCCTACGGTAACCAGTCGAAAAACTGTCTCTCTCGGGTAAGCCGCTCCACCACTCCCAGGTGGGTCAGCACACGCGTGCCGTAAGAAGGCTACGACTAGTGGGAGGTCACTAAACGTGAACACAGAAAGCCACTCACTCACCCATCGCGAGTAACCCGGAGTAACAAGTGGCACGATGCCACCAGACTCTGGACAGCCCACTAGACCTACTAAATCCAACGGTCTTTGAGTCACCAGACTCGGGGTCAAGATCATGGTGCAAGGACAGCTCCACATCATCAATCTGCCCTATGCCTAGGTCAGAAACCACGGTAGCACGAATACAGAGGTAGCTCGCAAGTCACCAGGTTAATCCCTCGTCTCAGGGACACACAGAAACCTCCAGCCCTAGGCTGGTTGACTGGACTTACAGTCCAAGGCCACACACACGGCCCACTCGGAAACCACCTTCCGGAGAAACCCATAACGTGCGAGGAAGACCCACCGCACTCATACCGACACACGGTGACTCGATCTAGCGAGAGCACGAAGTCCGAACACATGGGGTCACCCAGACCCGCTGTAACGACCCGAGAATCTGATTATCGGGAAGGCCCGATAACCCAAGACTCGCACCGCCACCCATGAGTCCGAAGACTCGGAAGGGTTAAAAGGATGGTATGGAGACTACACAAGTATCACAAATAATTATAGAAATCAAACAGTTTATATAATTAAGCAGGAAAATAAATTAACATTTTACATGATACATGGTCGACAAGATAAATCAAAATAACAACAATAGTCCACAACTAGTACATAGACAAGAAAGAAAAGTACAACTACACGGGGCATACCTCGGCTCTAACCTCTGGCACTAACGCTGGGCACCTGAACCATGTTGAGCCTCAGATGCGCTCCCCTGAAGCCGCGCCTTGCCTGAAATACGGTGAAAACACGCAGGGAATGAGTCTCGGAACAAGACTCAGTAGGGATCACTCGAACCCTACCCCGTGAAACGGGAAACCACTATGCTAGCTGCTAAGCGAGTACCTCGAAAGGGAATGCCCTGCAACTACAACACCGTCTCGCAGCACGAAAATTGACACACGCGCTATGGCAAGACAACCGGAACTCATCGGTCAACCCGACGAAAGCCCGAAGGTCAAAGTCACAAAGACTGACTGACAGTCTGTCACTCTCGACTCGACAGGAGTACCTCCCACTAGAAGTAAGGTCGGATGCGTCCACTGATGACTTAGTCCGCACCTCAGGTGTCTCCCTCCGGCCCAACGGGAACTGAGACACCGTACAAGTAACCACAAACAAGTGACTAGTTGGGGTCACGTCCGTCAGCGTGGGTCCAACCGCCCCCAACCACGTGTGCACACACAGACCGTGCGTCCCTAGTCTGGCCCTCTGACCGGTTTTCCCCTCAGCAGGACTCTGGCTGGTAGACGCGGGGCCCGATGGAAACTGGTCTAAAAACCATCCTCTGGGAAGCCTCTCCACCACTCCCTGGTAGGACCACTAAACGTGTAAGCATGCTACGACTAGTGGAGGGTCACTAAAGGAGTAGACTCTCAAGTCAACGAAAAATAATGTCCGCATCCGACGACGTACGGGGACTGGAGAGGGGGATTTCTGTAGCCCATCTAAGAGCAGCCAAACTAGGTCCATCAGGACCAAACAAGGCTTAGCTCATCCAAGTGACAGCCCCATAAGGCCCACTTAGGCTAAAAAGCCCAATAAGATTACTCGGGATCTCATCCTTCCTCGGCGGCCCTTAGGCTCGGAAGGCCCGAGCGTCAGTCAGAACGGAGGAAGACCCATGCCCGAGTTATCCCCTCATCGGGATAGAGGCAAGCGCTCAGCGCCCACTCCGACCTATCTTCATCCGAGCTATGCCTATCGCCCGGACAGGGTTGGCACCTTTTATGCTCGGACCGACCGATGATTGATTATCCACGCTGCCATTGAGAGCCCTTTATGAGCAGGAGTTTATGAGGATAAGAGACCCATGATCCCGCAAGGCTATGAAGATCCCACGATGAGGACGTAAAGATCCCAGGATGAGGACGTAACTCCCGCCTGAAACTCCTCAGCTTACGGGACTCATAAGGTGAGCACACTATATAAACCTGGGACTCCCTCCAGTGAAAGGTAAGGGCAATACACGCCTAAAATCCCCTGAGCAGGAACCACTTCACCACCTTGGTGTAGGGGGATCCCGTGCACCTCTTTCTACCTCCCTCCCTATCTTCCACCATTGCTCTACTGACTTAAGCATCGGAGGATTTTCCCAAGGGAACCTCCCCTAGGCCCCCTGATCCGTTTCTCTTTCTCTATAGTTCACTGTTCGGTGATCATCTACCCAGCTCAGGAGCCGCGCGAGATCACGCCCCTTCATCTGGCGCCGTCTGTGGGAAACGACCGAAGAGCCAGTATGGTACGAAGAAGTTCAGGGTGGAGGTCCGCCGACGACAGGGGAAAGACAATGGTAGCGGCGGAAGAGGGCCCTCCTCAAGCCTCACAAAATCCCCCCTCCAATGCCAGCACTCCCGCCGACGGACCGCCCCCTCCCGCCACCGCGATAGGGGTACCGCTTAACGGCGGCGCCGACGCCTTCCAAGCCCTCAACGTAAAATTGGATGTCCTCGTGGAACTCATGAGGACTCAGGTGGCCAGGGATGGAAGGTCACGCACCCCTCCGGAAAGCCCCCCCACGAGAACGTGTCCCAGTACACCGCCGGAGGTCACTTCACCCTCCGAGGGCAGCAGCTTATTCGCAACAAGGCAAGAGGACCCTCACAAGCCCCCCCTCCGGAGCAAGAGGCCTCCTCCACACCGAAACGGGGTAAGAATGGGGCACGCCGTCCACTCCCGGAGACCGAAGTCCCCAGGGAGCGCCAGGACAGCCTGCCATCACGCCCCCTCAGCCCTACGGCGCAACAACAGCTGGAGTTGTCCCTCCGTCTACGAGAGTTCGAGAGGCGCTTCGCAGCACAGGAGCGCGCCTTACGAGCCTTGTAGAAGACCTCTCCACCAGAGGACGAGGAGAGATCCCCGTTCTCTGACCATATCTTGAAGGCAGAGGTATCTCCCAGATCTTCTATCCCGACCTTCAAGCCTTACGACGACCAAGGCGACCCGGCCGACCACTTCGACAGCTTCGATGCCCTGATGACCCTTCATGGAGCGTCCGACGCCATCAAATGCCGAGCCTTTGCGACCACCTTGGTCCAAGGCGCCCAAGCATGGTTCCGGGCCCTCGCCCCCGGATCCATCCGAGACTTCAAGCAGTTTGGACGAGTACTCAAGGAGAGTTTCACCGGCAGCGGCCCCCCGAGGTTGATAGCGGGGCTTTTGGCTCTCAAACAGGCTCAAGGGGAGAGACTCCGGGCCTACATCAACCGATTTAAATCAGAAGCCCTGAGAATCTCCCGTCTGGATGTAGCCTCGGCCATAACCGCGCTGACCGGAGGCACCTGGGACGAGAACCTCCGCCGCGAACTTGTCCTCCACCCTCCCTCGACCCTTGCCGAGCTATTGACTCTGGCATTACGCCATGCTGAGTGCAAAGAAGTTCTCAGCGCCTGCCGAGGCGCAACCGGCTCGGGTCAGGAGGGGGACAAGAAGCGAGCACCCGAGTCAAGCTCGGGCCAAGGAAAGAGGCGGAACCGAGACGGGGAGCACAAAGAACCATCCAGGAAGTACGAGCGGTACACTCCCCTAACGGCTCCAGTATACGAAATATATGAAGACATCAAAGGCTCGGGCCTCCTCCGCCAACCCGAGCCAATGAGGTCGAAAAGCCGCAATCGCAGCAAACATTGCATGTTCCACAGTTATCACGGGCATCACACCGGCGATTGCCATCAGCTCCAATATGAGATCGAGCGCCTCGTCCGCCAGGGACACCTGTCCCGATTTGTGGCCGGGCATAAGGAGGACCGAGGCGCCCCAGAGGAAATCGACAACGCCCCTCGCGGGGTCCATATCAACGTCATCGTCGGAGGAGCTGCATCGGGAGGAGATAGTGGCCGAGGAAGGAAACGTCATGTTGAGCGGGCGAGCCGAGCCATCGAGCCTCCCAAGGCCCCGCCGAGTGAGCCTCAGGTCATAGTCTTCTCCGACCGAGACCTGGAAGGGCTGACCACCCCGCATGACGACGCCCTAGTCATATCGGCCACAATAAACCATTGTAACGTAGACATGATTCTAGTTGACAATGGAAGTGTCCCCGATGTATTATCCTATGAATGTTTCCTTAAGATGGGGGAAGATCCGTCTAAGCTCCGCCCGATCCGAACCCCCCTGTGCGGGTTCAATGGCCAGGCCACTTATCCCGAGGGAGCCCTCAGCCTGCCGGTTACTCTTGGCACCGCACCCAAAACCGTTACGGTTATGGCGGACTTCATAGTGATCAAGGGTATGATAGCGTACAATGCAATCTTCGACCGAGGGATCCTCAGCCGAACGAAAGCAGTGCCTTCTACCAATCACCAAAAGATGAAGTTCCCCACCAAAAATGGGTTGGGGGAAGTCCGAGGTAACCAGGACATGGCCATAAGGTGCTACAATATCTCGGTTGAAGCCACAAGGCCGGACGGGAAGAACAGGGGCCCCCGGGAAGTCGAGGAAAAATCCGCAACCGCCGAGCCTGGAGGCGAATTGCTAGCGGTTTTCTTAAACGACGACCCGACCCTGGGAGTAAAGATTGGAGCCGACCTAACATCTGAAGCCCAACAGCAATACAAAAAGTTTCTTTCCGCGTACGTCCGAGTCTTTGCATGGTCTGCTGATCAACTCCCTGGGATACCAGAGGAGACGGTGATGCATAAGCTCAACCTCGATCCAACCATCAAAGCCGTACAACAACGCATAAGGAAGCACGCGCCAGAGAAGCACGCGATCATCAAGGAGCAAGTCACCAAGGGGCAAAAGACTGGTCTTTTCAGACCGATCCTGTACCCGACATGGCTGGCTAACGTCGTCCTGGTACCAAAAGCTTCGGGAAAGTGGCGAATGTGCGTGGACTTCACTGACTTGAACAAGGCCACTCCAAAGGACTGCTATCCGTTACCGAGCATCGACTAACTGGTTGACTCAACCTCGGGCAACGAAATACTCAGCTTCCTAGACGCCTATTTAGGTTACCATCAGATCAGAATGCACCCCAAAGACGTCGAGAAGACAAGCTTTATCATCGACTTCGGCGTATACTGCTACACCCGGATGCCTTTCGGGTTGAAGAACACTGGAGCCATGTACCAGAGGCTGGTCAATTATATGTTCGAGGGACAGCTCGGTCGGAACATCGAGGCCTATATTGACGACATGCTCGTGAAGACCCCCAAGGCCGAGGACCACTTCGCCGACCTAGCGGAAACCTTCGACACCCTCCTGAAGTACAACATGAAGCTCAATCCTGCCAAGTGCGCATTCGGAGTAAGGTCCGGGAAATTCTTGGGCTTCTTAGTCACCCAGCGTGGGATCGAGGCCAACCCCGACAAGGTCCAGGCCATCCTGGACATGCGCCCACCCACCTGCATCAAAGATGTTCAACGCCTTACCGGGCGCATTACCGCGCTCAGCAGATTCCTGTCCCACGAGGCTGAACGATGCCTACCCTTCTTCAAAGTGTTGAGGGGGCCTAAAATGGCATCTGCTACATTCGCGTGGGACGAGGAATGCCAAAAAGCGTTCGCCAAGCTTAAGGAGTTCCTGGCTTCGCCTCCGGTGCTTTCCAAGCCCGTCCCAGGTGAAACCTTGCATCTCTATCTCTCGGCGACTCCATCTACAGTTAGCTCGGTCCTAGTCAGAAATGACTCGGGAGTCGAGAGACCGGTCTACTACACCAGCAAGGTGCTCAATGAGGCTGAAAGAAGGTACCCCGCAACCTAGAGACTCGTGCTAGCATTGGTTACCTCGGCCAAGTGCCTCCGACCCTATTTCCAAGGGCACTCCATCACCGTGCTGACCGGCGAACCATTGAAGAGGATCCTCGCTCACCCTGAAGCCTCGGGACGCCTCGTCAAGTGGGCCATCATGCTCGGGGCCTACGATATATCGTATCGGCCTCGCTCGGCTATCAAAGGCCAGGCGCTCTATAATGCCCCAGATTTTCGGATCCTTGTTCGTGGGTCCCGGATCTGGTTTCTCAGAGTGTCTGACTCCGTTATGTCTGAAATTTCGTTTCGGACATCTTTCGTGTTCAGATCGGCGCGATCCAGAGTTGTTTCGGAGGGCCGGAAGCGTTCCGCGGCTTTTCTGCGTGTGTTTTCCGATTCCCGGTGTGTGTTTCGGTAATTCCTTCGGAACCTCGTTGCGGGTGAACCGGGCCGTTCACCTAGGCGAGTGTGGTACCGTTGCGATCGGTGCGTTCCGAGGATCGCGGAAATGTGATTTTCCTATTTTTGATATTTTTTGGATTTTCCGGATTTTCCTATATATAACCTTTTTCTCTCTCTCCCCTCTCATTTCACTCTTCTGTCCCTCTCTCTTCTCATGCTCTCTCCTCTCTCCCTCTCTCCTGACGACAGACGGGGTGGAGCGTGGGTGAGGTGGGGTCGGCGCGGGCGAGGCACGGGCGAGGATGGGTGAGGATCGAGGCGGTGGAGGCGCGGTGAAGCTCGGCCGTGGGTTCGTGGAACGGCGAGGCTTCAACGGCGTTTTCTTCGTGGATCGGCGTCCGTGGTGCGTCGAATCTTCTGTGGAGGTAGGGAGATGGACCCTCAACCCGCGTACTTCATTTCCCGCGAGTTTTGTAGGCCGTGGTGAGCCGAGCGGGCTTGTTTGGGCGTTTTGGGGAAAATGCATATTTTTGGGTGTGTGAGCCGAATCTTGTGTTTTGATAGTGTTTTTGGGGTTTAAATGGGTCCTCTCGGTGCTAGAGAGGTTGGGGAATGGTTTCCCCTTTTGTTTCCCCTTCACCTGGGGGTGAACGGGGCGTGGAATGGTTTTTCCCGCGGTTTCCACCCTTTTCGGACGCGGACTGAGAACGCGCTAGTCTCAGGTAGTGTGTTCTTGAGGGTCGCGCCGCCCCGATGGGGCGCGTTCATCGGAGAAGATGAACAGTAAGGCGGTTCCTATCGCGCTATAGGGTCCTAGCGCATTTTGCCTTGTCGCGCTAGGTGATCCTAGCGCGATCTGTCCTGGTCACGCTATAGGCCTATAGCGCGATCTGTCTTGTCGCGCTACCAGTGTATAGCGCGTTCTGTTCTGAACGCGCTATGCGAGGGTAGCGCGATCTTGAGGGGACCTACCGGGCCACCCAGGGCGGGCAGTCTACGGTTGATTGTTCTCCCCCTGGGCCGTGTGTGTCCCGGACATCCCGTGGAGTTCCGTGACCGTGTCTTTGGGTGTTCGGAGGTTCCGTTGAGCTCGATTAGCGTGCCCGTGAGTTTAAGGTTCCGGGTGACCTTCTAGTGTTCCGAGTGTGTTGTGTTGGTCTCGTGAGTGTCTCGGACACCTCGTGGGTTTCGTTACCATGTTTTGGGGTGTCTGGAGATACCGTGTTACCTCGATAAGCGTGCCCGTAGGCTTGGCGGGTCCGGGTGACCCCAGGTGTTCCGGGCTGCCGTGTTCTTGCTAGATTGAGTCACCGTGTATCGGTGTGTGTGTGGTGGGGTTCCCCCGCATGTCATGAGTTTTCCTGGAAGATGATTCCCGAGTGGGCCATGTGTTTGGCCTTGGACTGCGAGTCCAGTTATCGGCGTGGCGGCTTGGGCGTTGCCTTGGGAATCGTGCTTCTGTGCTTTCCACGTGGGCCGTGTGTGTGGCCTTGGACTGTGAGTCAAGTTGCCCTGCCTGGGGCTGGAAGGCTTCTTAGTTCCCTTCCTGAGGAAATGGTCTCGGCGACTCGTGAGCTACCTCGGTATTCGTGCTATCGTGGTTTTAGACCTAGAGATTGGACTAGATTGACGGCCTTGTGCTGTTGCGTGCGACGGTCTTGACCCCGAGTCTTCTGACTCAAGACCGTTGGATGTAGTGCGTCTAGAGGACTGCCCAGAGTCCAGTGGCTTAGCGTCACTTGGTTTTTCTTGACTCTCGCGTAGGGTGCATGCATAGCCATGAGCTGCAAGTCCCGTTCCTTCTCCGACTGTGGTCGTCGTGCGACGGTGCCGGTACGTGGGATGGTCCCCGTACGTCGTCGGATTCGGACGTTGTTTTCCGTTGACTTGAGAGTCTACTCCTTCAGTGACCCTCCACTAGTCGTTGCCTGCTTACACGCGTGTGGTCCCACCAGGGAGTGGTGGAGAGGCTACCCTGAGGACGGTTTTAGACTGGTTTCCGTCAGGCCCCTCGTCGTTAGCGAGAGTCCGGCTACAGGGGGAAAACCGGTCAGAGGGCCAGACCTAGGACGCATGGTCTGTGTGTGCACACGTGGTTGGGGGTGGTTGGACCCACGCCGACGGGCGTGACCCCAGCTAGTCACTTGCTTTGTAGTTACTTGTTCGGTGTCCGTGCCTCTGGTAGGCGCTACCACGTCAGGCAGTTCACCTGCGGTGCGGTGTAAGTCGTCAGGGGATGCAACCGGCCTTGCTTCTAGTGGGAGGTACTCCTGTCAAGTCGGGAGTGTCAGACTGTCAGTCTCTGTGACTTTGACCTTTGGGTTTTGGTCATGTTGACCGTTGAGTTTCGGTTGTCTCGTCGTGGCACGTGTGTCGGTTCTCATGCCGTGAGACTAGTGCTAGTAGCTTTACCGAGGTTGCATCTTGCTGTGCGGTACCTGTGACTAGGTGGTCAGGGTTGCACCTTGGACAGCGTGTCCAGGTTGACCGTGTCTTGGGAGACAGGCCTCTACGGCGCGGTTGCCGTGGGTTTTTACTTCGGTGGGTGGTACTAGTGTGGTTCGGTAGCCCCCGACCGTGAGTCCGGGGTGTGTTTCTGGTACAGTAGGAGTAGTTGTAGCGCCGGGTTTCGACCGGCCACCGGGTTTACTGTTCCTGCTGTTGCGGTTGCTCTTGTAGCCTTCCTTTCGGCTATCGCCGTTGTTTCCGGTTGGGGTTCCGCGGGATCCCTGCTGAGTCTCTGTTTTGGAGACTCATTCCCTGCTTTTCAGGTGAGGCGGTTCTTCTTCCTCGAGGTTCGAGGGCGCGGTGCGGAGGTTCTCAGTTGCCAGCTCGCCGGGCCGAGTGTTCACTCGGCATGTGGTACGTTTTTACTGCTTTAGACTGTACTTTCTATTGGACTGGACTCTGTTGTAGTTCTTTATTTATTTCTGTTAATTATTGTCCTGCTTTATTTCCTATTTCTTTGTGCCTCCACACTCCTTTTAGCCCTTCCGAGCCCTCCCGGCTCGTGGGCGGCGGTTCGAGTCTCGGGTTATCGGGCCTTCCCGGTAATCGGATTCTCAGGTCGCCCCCGACTGTCGTGGCTCCAAGACTCTCAGGAGCCTCCCAACCCTCAGGATGCTCGAAGATTGAAGTACCAAGCTCGGCGATTCGTCACTCTGGATGGCGCTCTCTACCAGAGATCCATCTCCGGTCCTCTCTTGAAGTGCCTCAGCACCGACGAAGCCAACCGAGTGATCGAAGAAGTTCACGAAGGTCTGTGTGGAGCGCATTTAGGAGGTAGGTCGCTCACTAGGATCTTGCTACGGCTAGGTTATTGGTGGCCCACTCTGCAGTGCGATTGCTCGACCTACACACAACACTGTGACCGGTGCCAGCAATTTGACCACTTGGTCCATCAGCCAGCAACGGAGCTCATCACCCTAGCCGAGGCTTATCCTTTTGCTCGCTGGGGAATCGACATCCTCGGGCCATTCCCCACGGCCCAGGCCCAGAGGAAGTTCATTATCATCGCCATCGATTACTTCACTAAGTGGATCGAGGCCGAAGCCACAGCAAGGATCACCGAGACAGTCGTCTGGAATTTCATCTACAAGTCGATCATCTGTCGTTACGGCATCCCCCGGGTGATAGTAAGTGATAATGGTCGGTAATTTGATTCTCGTTATCTCCGAGACAGATGTGCCGACCTAGGCATTCGTAATCACTTCACCTCGGTCGCCCACCCTCAGGCTAACGGGCTGGTCGAAAATGCCAATAAGACTATCTTAAAAGGCATCAAGACTAGGCTCGGCAAAGCCAAGGGCAGCTGGCTTGAGGAATTGCCGAACGTACTCTGGTCACACAGAACGACTCCCAGAACGGCAACCGGTGAAAGCCCCTTTCAGCTGGTATACGGTACCGAGGCCGTGATCCCGTTGGAGATTGGCAACCCCTCCCTCCGAGTCATCTGCTTCTCATCCGAGGCAAACAACCAGAAATTGCTCGAAAACCTCGACCTAGCAGATGAAGTCCGAGAGATTGCCAGCATCAGAGCAACGGAATACCGACGCCGCCTCACTCGATACTACAATGCCAAAGTCCAAGATAGACACTTTCAACCGGGAGACTTCATCCTTAGAAAAGCCGAAGCCTCTCGACCACTTGAGGCGGTGGGCAAGTTATCCCCTAATTGGGAAGGCCCCTACCGAGTGGTCGAGATGCTCGGAAAAGGAGCATACCGTCTATCCACGATGGAAGGAGAGCTCATCCCTCGGACCTGGAACGCGACTACACTACGCAAGTTCTACTTCTGAATACTGAGCATTGTGTAAACGACATGAGATAAAACAAAAGGCTCCTTTCTTTTATTCAAACAACTCACTTGTACATCAGGATGGCAGAAGCCAAGAAAATACATGTCAAAAAAGCAAAAAAATCCATCTGGCGCCGCCGTATGAGCCCATCGCTCGGCTGACTCGGTTGACCTTCCTGCGTCCAGCCACTGACTCTGCCTCGTGTAGAAACTGGCTCGGATAAAGGGTAGTCGACCCCGTTGACTCGGGCAGCTCGGGACAAAGGTGACAGAGGGATTAGGAAGGAGAAGGCTACCTTCCAAGTTGAACTTGGAAGAGAAAGGGGAGAGGGAACGCATATGAAAGCATTCTCCCCGCCAACCTGCCAACTCTTTGGAAAGAAGAGAGTGCAGGCACCCTCGAAGAGTGAAAGAAATGAGGAGAAGAGCAGAAGAGGGAAAAAGAGGCTGCGGGGGGGAGAAAGAAACCAACAGAGCTGGACGAGGAGGCAGGGGAAAGCCCGAGAAGGAGGGAGCTTAATTGGCTTCCTCCTCCCCTCCATGAAGTGAGCAGGAAGGGACGGGCGGCAGGGATGCCTGATGCCCCCATCCGTCCACCATCTCGCCCCCCTGCAAGCGCCACCGGAACTGATAAAAAGAAGACGACGTGCCTCCACACGTCGGACCTTCTTCAGACCCATCCGCCGGTCGTCGGACCTCCTTCAAACCCGAAGCAGTAAGGACTCTCTACCCTCCGTCATCGACAGCTTCATCTTCCGGGGCGTCTTCCATGGTCCAAATATAACAGCACAACGCTACGTGAAGAAAGAATGAGGAAAGACTGTCAGGGAAACCCCTAAGCGGTGGAGAGGAAGGGACGCCCTTCAGACCTTTTATAGGCGAAGTGAGGCTATTTGCCTTAAATGATTCTCTCCTTGAAAACACGCCAAAGGGATCTCTCCCTACGAATGGTCACCTCGAACTTCTCATTTTCGCCCCAGCGGGACACACGAAGCGGCCAGACATTCAAAGCATGAGAAAACGGAAAGACACCCTGTCAGACGCTCACCCAACCATCAGGCGAGAACCACGCAGAAAGTATCAGCTCTTTCCAACCACTGCAGATACGCTGAACAAAATACGGCAATGGCGATACGGAACAGATAAGTCTTCATCATAACGCTATTGCCTTATCTATTTTTCTACACAAAAGAGGAAGTTTTTTCTTCAAAAAGGAAAAAGACATACAAAAAGAGGAAGCAAAGCATATACATCAGGCCTCCGGCCCACCTTGAAGCCCGGAAGTGGAGGGCTCAAACGGTCTGCCCCCGGCATCCTCGGCGACGGTCGACCCTGGCACTGACCCCACCGACGTGGGAACTGCCTCGGTTGTATGCCCTCCCGAGGCATCCGGAGTTGGCGACCCCTCGAACGAAGAGCCCCCGTGATCCTCTTCATCCTATGCCGAAGCAGAGGAACTGGAGGATGACAAGTTCGAGTCATAGCATTGTCCGGACGGGAAGTCAACTACCACGGACGCCTGCTCCTCGGCATAAGAGACGGCCCTGTCGTAGCCTTGCTTGAACCCCTTGCGGATGCCCCGGCGAAGTGCTAACTCGTAGTAGGGGAGGGTAGCCTCCTTAAGGTCGACCCGGTAGGCCTCTTAGCTTTTGTACTGCTCGAGAGCCTCTGCCTCGGCCGATCCCACCCTACCAGCGAGCTCGGCCTTCTCCTGCTCCGCCTCGGCTGACTTCCGCTCTGCCTCAGCCGTCTGCTTTTCGGCCTCCGCCGCCTGCTTCTTCGCCTCGGCCCGATCAGCCTCGGCCTCCCGCCGAAGGCGCTCGGCTTCCTCCGCTCGGTCTACCAGCTCTACACGTTCGGTCTCCCACCGGCCATCCAGCTCAACGCGTGCAAGGCGCTCCTCTTCAAGAAGCATGTTCTTCCTCTCGAGCGATTCACGGGCCTTAGCTAGCTGCTCGGTTAGCACCCGGGTCTCCACCTGGCTCGACCGCACCAGTTCCCTGACTGAGGAAAGCTCCCGCCGAAGCCCATCACGCTCCTCGGCAAGCCGAGCCAACCTTCTGTCAGACCCACTGAGGGTCCAGGCCAGATTCACTCGCTCCGACTCCGACCGAGCATCCGCTTCTGCCAGAGTGGCCCCCAACTGGGCCAGGACCAGGCTGCCCTCCATTACCCCAGCGAGGGCCGCAGACAGGGAGTACTGCCTACCTCCCCCCCTCACCTTCGCTGCTATGCCGCGGCATACCTGGTGTAG
Source organism: Amorphophallus konjac (assembly GCA_022559845.1). NCBI lineage: Eukaryota > Viridiplantae > Streptophyta > Magnoliopsida > Alismatales > Araceae > Amorphophallus > Amorphophallus konjac. The sequence continues at coordinate 397,621,062 of CM040122.1, forward strand.
AGGGCCCGAGATACCAAGCCTCTTCAAGGCCGTCGGAACAGAGAACCCCCCATCACCCGGCGCCCCTCCGAGTGGCTTGAACCAAGCCCCGGCCTCGGTCACCTCTCGTGCCTCGGTCGGATTTTCTTGCGGCCCCCCAACCTGGACCGACTCGGCACCTGCACCACCAGCTGAAGCGCTAGCCTCGACCACGGCCCCAGCATCCCATGCCTCATCCACGGCCCCCTCGGCCCCTACCGAAGGGAGAGCCGGGCCAGCACCATTGCCAGTCGTAGGAGCAGCCCCGGCCCTCTCGGCTCCGGCTGAAGGAAGAGCCAGGCCCGCATCGTCGCTGCCCGCAGGAGCAGCCCCGGCCCCCTCGGCTCCGGTCGAAGGAAGAGCCGAGCCCGCATCGTCGCCGCCCGCAGGAGCAGCCCCAACCTCCTCGGCCCCCTCTTGCTCGGCAGGTGGGAGAGCTCGCCCGGTAGGGTCGGCCCCATCATGCTCGGCGGAGGGGCGAGCCATAGCAAGGTCACCTTCGACTGCGGGTACGACCCCGGCCTTCTTGGCCCGCTTCCTGGCCTTCACGGCGGCCCAGATCATGCCTTCCACGAGGTCCTTGCGCTTGGACCCCCACGGCCTGGAGGATTCACCCTGGGCCGCCCCCTTGCCCTTATCTCTGGTTTGGGAGCGACCCATGGGAGCAGCCGATTCATCAGTAGCCGAGTAATCGCCAAGCTCGATCACCTCTGTGGCCTCCTCCAAAGCCTGCCGCCTGGTGTCTGCACGAAGAGGAAGAAATATTCAGGAAAAGAAAAATGATCCCAACATCCAAAGGAGAACCTAGTTTGTGGCACCTGAGCCCGACGGATGCAGCCGCGTAAGAAGACACCGCTCGATATTCTCTGGAGTAACCAGCTCTTCTGTGGATTGGCGGTGCTTCAGCAAGATAGCCGCATATTTCTCCACATGTGGAGGGAACTCATCCTGCCTGGGAGGATATTCGGGTGGAAATTGGGGATTACTAGACACCTCCAGGTTTCCTCCACTGAACAAATCCCCACCCAGAAGAATTGAGTTTTCCACCCCTTATGCGAAGAATCCTTCGCAGCCAAGGAGATATAGCTCCTATTCCGTCTCGCCTGGATTAAATAGAAACCCTTCCCGGCCGAAGGATGTGCTTTCAACTCAAAGAAATAGTGAAAGAGGTCCAAGGAAGGAGGAACTCCACACTGACGGCAGAGAATGCGGAAGTCGGAAAGAAGAAGATAAGAATTGACTACCAACTGAATGGGCGCCAACAGGAAAAAATTGAGAAGCTGAAGAACAAAAGGTTTGAAGGGAAGGCGGAACCCACCCTTCCACAGTAGAAGGAAAGTACAGATGTGGCATGTACGAGAGTCCAGGCTCGTCTCGTGTGGAGAAGCCGCGATAAAGCGGAACTTGTGGGGCAGGCGATACTGGTGCTCCAGCCTTCTCACATCCGCCTCCCCCAGTTCACTGCAGTTTGAAACCGGCGCCTTCACCACTGGCTCGTCCTCCCACTCCTCAGCATCCGAACGCTGGTCCGCCATGGAATTTGGAGAAGAGTTTGAGAAAGGCGATCTCGGGACCCCGAAGATTCCAGGGGAAGAGGAAGCCGCCGGACTGCCTCCGCGGTTATCTCCGCCAACTCCACGAACGCCGCTGCAAGCCTCTGCTCTTCCATCGTGTCCTCACGACGCATCGAAGAGCCCAAAAGCAGAACGGAGGAGAGCCAAAACCCTAAAGACGGAGGAAGTCTGGAATGACAGCAAGCGCCCAACGCCTATATCCCCACCCGAGAGGCGGCGCGTCGTTCCGACCTCCGAGAAAAGGGGGCCCCTTCAGTTCAAATCCGTCAGGATCATCATTATTACGGGCCCAGGTGACCACGGCACGTGGCTTCCTAACACCGCCAGATCTCCACCCACCTGAGCCACGCTGGTCTAAAACCCCAACAGCTACTCTTCCGAGCTTACTAAAGCTCGAGAGTAGGAGGGGGACAAGTGGAGAGGGGGATTTCTGTAGCCCATCTAAGAGCTATCAAACTAGGTCCATCAGGATCAAACGAGGCTCAGCTCATCCAAGTGACAGCCCCATAGGGCCCACTTAGGCTAAAAAGCCCAATAAGATTACTCGTGATTTCATCCTTCCTCGGCAGCCCTTAGGCTCGGAAGGCCCGAGCGTCGGTCAGAACGGAGGAAGACCCATGCCCGAGTTATCCCCTCATCGGGATAGAGGCAAGCGCTCAGCGCCCACTCCGACCTATCTTCATCCGAGCTATGCCTATCGCCCGGACAGGGTTGGCACCTTTTATGCTCGGACCGACCGATGATTGCTTATCCACGCTACCGTTGAGAGCCCTTTATGAGAGGAGTTTATGAGGATAAGAGACCCATGATCCCTCAAGGCTATGAAGATCCCACGATGAGGACGTAAAGATCCCACGGTGAGGATGAAACTCTCGCCTGAAACTCCTCAGCTTACGGGACTCATAAGGTGAGCACACTATATAAACCTAGGACTCCCTCCAGTGAAAGGTAAGGGCAATACACGTCTAAAATCCCCTGAGCCGGAACCACTTCACCACCTTGGTGTAGGGGGATCTCGTGCACCTCTTTCTACCTCCCTCCCTATCTTCCACCATTGCTCTACTGACTTAAGCATCGGAGGGTTTTCCCCAGGGAACCTCCCCTGGGCCCCCTGATCCGTTTCCATTTCTCTACAGTTCACTGTTCGGTGATCATCTACCCAACTCAGGAGCCGCGTGAGATCACGCCCCTTCAGGGACCATCCCACGTACCAGCACCGTAGCACGACGACCACGGTCGGAAAAGAAACGGGACTGCGAACCACCTGGTGCAGCCCTGAGCTTGAAGGTCTACTCTAGACGCGCCACAAGCTCTGACGATCTATGGCTAGACCGTCACAGCCATCTGACGGCCCAACATAAGCGCGTCAGACACTCGGTGCAAAACTATGTGTGACGCGCCTACCCTGGTGCGTCACAATTTGTGACGCGCCAGCCCTGGTGCGTCACATGACAAGAAGAAACCAATTGTGACGCGTGCCACTCGGTGCGTGACAGTCTGTAACGGACCAACTCTGGTGCATTACAGGGTGCGGATGTGTCAGCTCTTACACACCCACATAGGGGCGTTACAAGGCTGTGACGCGCCAGTACTTGTGCGTCACACGCCTTGACCCCCAACAGTCAAAAACCAAAGATCGAGTGCCAACGGTCGGATCGTCGCCTGACGGTCCTACCTAGGCGCGTCACAGCGCCGTGGTAGTCTATCGTGGGACCGTCACAGTCCACGACCCCCAGTTGGCCAACACAGAGCTGTGACGCACCCACCTTGGGGCGTCACAAGATGTGACGGTCACTTGAAGGACCGTCACACCAACCCGACGGTAAAATGGCGTGAAATGCCCAAAAATACCAACCACGCCCCCATGCCTCCATAGGAGAGGGGGAAATCAAGGGGGAAGCCCCCTAAGGACCCCTAGCATGCATCTAAGCCATTAAAACGCCGAATCGCAACCTAAAAACATAGATCGGGTGAACTCTCCCCAAATCATGGAAAACCCCAACCCGACATGGAACGACATGGAAACCCATCTCTCGGCCTCCCCTCGGGCTAGAAACCACGGGAATGGAATGCGGGGAGCTAGGGAACATCACCCTACCTCAATCTCGCTTCGAGGCACTCAGGATCACCCACAAATGATGAAGAAAGCTTTTAGAATCCCTGCTCCTTCATGCTTCCCACGAGCACCGCACGCCCACGAGATCACCTCGCCGCCACCCACGTCACCGCGCAATCGCCCCGCCACCGTCTGCAGCAGGAGAGAGGCCCGCCGCAGTCGAATGGGAGAGAGAGGGGAAGAGGGGGTGCTCACGGTGGGAGGAAGAAGAAAGAGGAAGAAGAAGAGAAGGTGGGGGGAGAGAGAAAAGAGAGGGGTATTTATAGAAAATCCAAAAATTCTGGAAAATATCGACAAATTAAAAATCACATTTTCGCGATCCTCGGAACGCAACGATCGCAACGATACCACTCACACCCAGGTGAACGACCCAGTTCACCCGTAACGAGGTTCCGAAGGAATTACCGAAACACACATTGGAAATGAAAAAACACGTGCGGAAAAGCCGCGGACGCACTCCGGGCCTCCGAAACAACTTCAGATCGCGCCGACCCAAACACGAAAGATGTCCGAAACGAAATTTCGTACACAACGGAGTCGGACACTCCGAGAAAGTAGACCCAGGACCCACAAAGAAGGATCCTAAAGGTCCGGGATATTACAGCCCTCCCCCCTTAAGGAATTTCATCCTCGAAATTCAAGAAAAAAATTCAGGGGACGAAGAGGAAACTCACTCGAACAAGTAAGGGAACTGCTGACGTATCTCGTCCTCACGCTCCCAAGAAGCCTCACCACCAGAGTGCCACTGCCACACCACCTTAACCAAGGGGATGACCTTGTTCAGCAGGCGCTGCTCTCGCCTATCCTCAACGCGGACGAGAAACTCTAGGAGAGAAAGATCTGGAGTCACCTCAGGCCAAACAGAATCCTCAATCACATGTAAGTCATCGGGCATATACTTTCGCAACATCGAGACGTGGAACACGTCATGCACCGACGCCAACTCAGGGGACAAATGCAATCGATAAGCCACCTCACCGATGCGCTCCACAATGTGGAAGGGACCAATATAGCAGGGACTCAGCTTCCCACGCCGCCCAAAGTGCATCACCCCTTTCATCGGAGAAACTCTCAAGAACACACGATCGCCAACGGTGAAAGTGAGAGGCTGCCTCCTCCGGTCAGCATAGCTCTTCTACCGACTCTAGGCCGCCAACATGTTCTGACGAACCAGGTGCACAAGATCTACACACTGCTGCACCAACTCCGGTCCCGTCAAAACATGCTCACCAACCTCGAACCAATCAAGTGGAGTCCGACACGGACGCCCATACAACGCCTCATAAGGAGCCATACCGATGCTCGAATGATAGCTGTTGTTGTAGGCAAACTCCACCAACGGTAGGTGGTGAATCCAACTCCCCTGCCACTCTAGGCAGCAGGATCTCAACATATCCTCCAAAGTATGGATGGTCCTCTCAGACTGACCATCTGACCGAGGATAGTACGCTGAGCTAAATGTCAAATCCGTGCCAAGAGCTCGCTGGAAACTCCTCTAGAATCCAGAAGTGAAATGCGGATCCCAATCCGATACAATGGAAATGGGAATTCCATGCAACGGAACGATCTGCTCCACATAAAGACGAGCCAACTTGGGCACACCCCAGCTGACTTTGACTGGTAACAACCGAGTCACCTTCGTCAGCCTATCCACCAGCAACCAAATATTATCCTGCCCACTCGGAGTCCTCGGCAATCCCACCACAAAATCAGTGGTCACGTTGTCCCATTTCCACGCAGGAACATCCAAGGGTTGAAGAGTACCTCCTGGTCGCTGATGCTCCGCTTCACCTGCTAACAGGTCAGGCACCTGGCCACAAACTCGGCCACATCTCTATTCATGCCAGGCCACCAGAACTCTCTTCGTAAATTCCGATACATCTTCGTCGCACCCGGGTGTACGGTGTACCTGCTCCCATGAGTCTCGCGCAACACCCCACGATGAACCTACCCCTAGGCTGGGACGTACAGCCTACCACGGAACCTCACAGCACCGTCCTCACCGAGCTCCACATCAGTCATAGCCAAAATCTGAGGCAACTCAAGGTCTGCATGCTGAGCCTTTGTCACCTGACGGCAGATAGCAGGCGTGACAGTCAGACTCGCAAGCACTGCTAACCCTGGCTCTTGGGGAATCTTGAGCCTGAAAGACACTTCGGGCACTTGTTCCCAGAGCCTCCACTTCCTCAACATCAAGGCACCGACCGCGACCTTCCTACTCAAAGCATCGGCGACGACATTCATCCTACCCGGCTGATAAGACAGGGTGAAGTCATAATCCTTCATATACTCCATCCAACGTCTCTGCCTGAGGTTAAGGTCCCTCTGAGTGAACACATACCTCAAACTCTGATGGTCAGTGAACACCTCGAACTTCTCGCCGTACAGATAATGCCTCCAGATCTTCAGCGCGAAGATCACAACCGCCAACTCCAGGTCCTAAAAAGTGCACCACTCTACCATGCTACATCAACACAGCACCCAATCCGACATCGGAAGCATCTGTACACACCACAAAACCTCCCGATCCAGAAGGTAAAACCAACACCGGAGCCGAGGTGAGCAATCTCTTCAGTTCCCTGAAACTCTGCTCACACTCATCAGTCCAGATGAAAGGCACATCCTTCTGCGTAAGTCTGGTCATCGGGGGCGCGATGCGAGAAAAATCCTGAATGAACCTCCGATAATAGCCAGCAAGCCCAAAGAAACTCCGAATCTCCCTCACAGACCTCGGCCTCAGCCACTGCATTACTGTCTAGACCTTGGCAGGGTCCACGGAAATACCATCACCAGAAATCACGTGCCCTAAAAAGTGCACCTCACGAAGCCAGAACTCGCACTCACTGAGCTTCGCATACAACTGGTGATCCCGTAACGTCTGCAGCACCACACCTAAATGGTACGCGTGCTCCTCGACAGATCGTGAATAAACATGGATGTCGTCCACAAATACGACCATGAACTGGTCTAAGTACGGACGAAACACTCTCTGCATCAAATCCATGAAGGCTGCGGGGGCATTGGTAATCCCGAACGGTATTACCAAGAACTCATAATGGCCATACCTCGTACTGAACGCAGTCTTCTCCACATCGGACTCGCGAATCCTCAGCTGATAGTAACCGGACCGTAAATCAATCCGTGAGAACACTTGTTGGCCCAGATAGAGATGGCGGACAAGAAGGGGGGTTGAATTGTCCCCTTGACCTAGATGGCGGATTTAAAAATTCTCTTTACTGAACACAGTGGAATTAAATATCAACTACTTGATTAGCCTAAACACATATGAGATTTAACAGGTTCTCTCAATCTTTCCGATCTCACTCGTAATAACAATGCAAATGTTGGAGAAAATTATGCCTAGTACGAATAACAGAAGTAACAGTGTGCAGTGGTGTAGTGAGTAAAAATCTATTAAACTAACCTGTGAAGCGAGATAGAAGAAAGGGACAAACACACAGGCAATCACAAAGGACACGGATATTTTTAGGTGGTTCGGGACCACAAGGGCTCCCTACGTCCACCCCTCACCCAACCGGGTGAGGCTTCACTACACGCTACTTTCGTAGCAACACGGGGACGAACCCCAACCACACACACACACGCTACTTCTGTAGCAATATCCACACACACACGACGTGGAACACACCCCGGACAATAAGCACACACGGAGACGCAGCTCCGTACACGATCCACAAGGGACAAACAATCACACACACACAAGCCGCAATGTCCGCGGCACAATAACTCCACAACCGTTCACCGACGGTTCACACACTCACAGACATGATGTTTAGAAATGAAGGATATGATCAATACAACTTTAGAAACCTAAAGAGATTGACTCCATTAAGCACAAAAAGGATGTAGAAAGAAATTCCTATCGAAGAACAAGGGCTATAGAATGTCTTCTCTATGCCACGGGTCGGAGGGTAGCCGGATGATGACGTTGAGAGTGTCCTCTTGATCCCCTTGATGATCCGCTCCTTTTCTTCTTCTTCCACGAGCTCCAAATGTCGAGGGATGTAGATCGAATCTAGCGTTGAAGCTTCCTTGAGCTCTCTTCTTTCTCTCCTACAACAAATAGAACAAGGTTAGCCAACGAAGATATGATAAAACCCCAAATTCGTATGTTATATATACAAGAGGGATAAGTTGTGCAAAAGACCACAATACCCTTGCAAAACCCTAGCAAAACCACCCCAATATGTTCATTAGTAACTCAAGGGTAAGTGTGTAAATTTTCATCCCAATCGGAGGTCATTAGACCAAGTTTCGTTGACTTACGGAATTCCCGCACGGTGCTGCGAACAGGGGGGGGTCGACCCATCTCATGGGGGGGTCGACCCATCTGCCAGACAGATGCTGTCTGGGCAGATTTTACAGGGGGGTCGACCCACTTGCAGAGGGGGGTCGACCCACTTTCAGCCAGAAGCTTAAAAACAGCCTGTTTGCCCAGGGGACGACCCATTGAGCATGGGGGTCGACCCACTGACCTTGGGACCTTGAAAAATGATTCTTAAATGCATTCCCAATGATCTAAACATGCAATCCATTGAACCCAATCATGAATTAAAATATTTGGATCATGCATTCACATTTAGGACTAGTTTTGAGTCCAAGACCCAAAAGACATGTAATATGATTATGAAAGCATTGGTATGAGGCACATAAATATTTGATCACATTTTCAACTCAAGAACTTCCTCAAGAACATGCATAAATCACTTGGTAAAGTAACACCAAAACCAATCAAATATTGCATGAAAGAATAGAACTCAACATGAGCATGATGCAATATGAACTACAATTATCAAATTGACAATTTGGAAGCCAATTAACCCCAAAGCCATGAAGCATAAAGTAAGCCTAATCTCCCCACATGGAAATCCATCATAAGAAGATTCTTACCGTGATTTCAGAGATTTCTAGACTTTAATGAACCCGCACCTTTAGACAATCAATTTCATGTTATGCTTTGATCCATGCCAATGAAGAATCGAACTTGAATGCATTATCCACACAATACCACCTCTTCAATGCATTTCAACCTTGATGAACCTGCACATTGGTATGTTGAAAGTGCAACTATATGCACAACTGATTCAAACATTTCCAAACCATATTTTTCACAGGTTCACCTTTCAAATACAATTTAATCAAGCCAACATGAATTAGATGAATTGAGAGCAAACTCAAATCTCCACTTTGTATATGCATGAAACTGAATGTATAGACTTGGAAACTTGAAGGCACAAGACAATGTATAGACTTGGTAGAAGGCCAGCGTATAGACTTGGAAGATAGAAGCTCAATGTATAGACTTTGAACTATGAAGGCCAATGTATAGACTTGAAGTGTGAAGGCCAATGTATAGACTTGGATTGAAGAAGGCCAATGTATAGACTTGGTGTGTGAAGGCCAATGTATAGACTTGGTTTGAAGAAGGCCAATGTATAGACTTGAAGTGTGAAGGCCAATGTATAGACTTGGTGGCCAAAGGCCAATGTACATACTTTGAAATATAAAGCCCAATGCAACAAAAAACCAATGCAATCCAATGCATGAAGGCCTAGTCATCATTTTACCAATGAAAAAACATCATGTATGAAATACATCAAGAGACCAAGGTCAATGCATATGACCCAAGGTCTAAGAATTTGAACCAATCATCAAAAGTGAGGTTGACTTCACAAAGCACATTTTCCATCTAAAGAAGTTATCCACCAAGCATCCAAACCTGCAAAATAAGATATTGCGACATAAGCTCCAAAGTGATCAATGAGTATTTTTCACAATACTTACACACAATATATAGTTATCATCAAAACCATTGTCAAAGACAACGAGGGGACGCACAGAACCCAACAATCTCCCCTTTTTTGATGATGACAATATATTGTGACAAATGTTAAAGTTCTCTCCCCCTTTGTCATTAGCAAAAAAAAATGGGGAACTGAGGGAATACACCTACCATGAGAGAAAGGTGTGTAAACTGAGAATCAATCAAAAGTGTGGAATTTGATGTGCAATCAGGAGACGTGTGAAATAATTGCAAAGGCTCAATTTTTGTAAATTTTTGCTATATGTTTAACAAAATATGCACAAGTGGCATAAGGTAACTATATGCAAAATCTGAAAATTGAGTTATGCACAGAGTGTATTGTGCTAGAAGAGCACATTATTCTTCCCCATTTGTCAAGAGCAAAAACCAACCGACAATGGGTTATTGAACCTGTTATATACACGTATAGCCTAAAGATGCATGTATGCAAACTTAAATGTGAAATGAAGTATGCAAGCCAGCAAACAAGCAAGCATGCATTGGAGTTAAGCACACAAACAGTACTATAGCTCCCCCTTAATGGGGTAAGGGGATAGCAAAAGAACAGTTCATTCAAAATCAAAATGTGAGATATGAACCATAATCAAAAAAGGTAGTGCATTCATATATGCAAGGTACTACATAAGCCATGATAAGAACAAATTCAAGATATACAATCATCACAAGAATACCCAATTGAAATTTATGTAAATGAGCAATGAACTTCAAGTTTATATGGATATTAGCAGAGTTTCTAGAAAACACTAGAGGGTTATTTCCTTCCTACACTTCCATTTTGATCCTCGACTATTGGTAACTTCGCTCAACCCCTTTTTATTTTTCTTTACTTGGATTTCACTGTTCGGCGCGAGTCACCTCATGTGTCTCAATGGGGTTTCCCGACTTACTAGGATTCATCACAAAATGTGGATTTTGTTTCACCTTTCGACGAGAGTTTCCTCATTTATTTCAGTGGGGATTCCCGGCTACTCAGTTAGACATACCACTTATTTAAGCATGCGGGGTAGGCAGCTTTTTCCTCACGATTCTCTCAATTTCCATGTAGAAATTTGTTTCCCATGAAGTGTTAAAAAGAATTTCTAAAATCCTTATCAATCAAAGTCATATGCATCATTTTAGGAATAATGTATGGGTAATTACTTTGGATGTAGAAGATGAATTTGCCTATACACAGTTATGACTCCCCCTAAATGTATGCACAGTTGAAATGAATCATCCTCCTTTGTATATGTCACTTTTCACAAATGATTAAAATCACTGCATTTTATATAGCAAGGAGGTGAGGTCTTAGAAGATTTGCAAGGAATTATGTTCTAAAATTATATACATGCATTCAAGCAAGGATATAGCAAACTATTTAAACAAAGTGATTTTCGGTACGCGGCGGGGAACATAGGTCCGAAGACCACCATCACGCATAGTGAAAGCTTCCGGCTAGACATAATCTAACCTTCCACAAACACTATTTTATATACCGAAAAATCATAGCAATCAAGCACACAATATGAGGAATATGCAAATGTATGCAAGCAAGTGCAAATGTATGCAGGTGAGGATGTATATGATATGTGCAACATGTTTTATGCAACTTAAGCATGTGATCTATGTATGCACACGTGAGTGATTATTTACAAAAAGTAAGTAAGAGTTTGAAAACTCTATGCACAATGAGAAGCATTCAAACCAAATTTTATTTGCAAGAGTTGATTATAAGTGTGAAAACAATTTATGAGAAGAGTAAAGCATTTGAAGATAAAATTTATTCACATGGAGTGAAAACAGAAGTGATCAAGTCATTCTAACATGGAACTCAAAAATTCTCAAGATTTCCAAAAGATACCATAACCAGTGAACTAAGTTGGAAGCATTTTTTTCTCGAAACATAAATTTTACCTTTTCCAGATTTTTTCAAAGAGAACCATGTGAGACAAAAATTTCAAAACAAATCATTTTCTTCCTCACCTTGAGATCCCAATGTTTATTAATTTCTTCGACCTCAAGGTACCCCTGCAAAATAGATTCTCAAGTTGTATGTTTGGGTACCCAAACCATCTTGGGTCCCGAGGGGTTAGTCCTAGCATGAACAATTGATTTTCTATATTGCCTCGCATGCCAATCATCATCCAATCTCATAGTAGAACAGTCATCCATGGAATGACCATTCACACCACAATAAAAACAGTAGAAAGATTTTCTTTTCATGGATAATTTCTCATCATTTTTCATTAAGGAACAATTATCCATCATGTGTCCTTGTTCACCACAATAATAACATGAAAAATTCTTGTTGGCAAACCATTCATCATCATCTTTCTTCATGAAGCAATGTTCAAAGACATGTCCATGCAATCCACAGTAATAGCAATGAGCATTTAAGGTTTTCTTCATTGGTTTATCAAGATTGTTAGGCTTATCAATAATTTTCAATTGTGACTTCAGTGCTTCATTATCATCATATTCCATCAAGGAACAATCATACATGTCATGTCCATATTGTCCACAATAGTAGCATGAAACATTTCTCCTTCTACTTGGTGCATGATTATGTTTAACAACAGAGGATTTTGCATGCACAGGAGAGCAATCAACAACATCTTTTTATTTTTCAATTTCTTTATCATACAAGGACAAAGATCCATTCATCATCTTAATTTCATTTTCTAGTTTCATGATTTGCAAATGAGAGTTAGCAATCTCTTGTTCACATGAAACAATTTTCTCATTCAACAGGCAATTAACTGTTTTGTGACTTTCAATTTCTTGTTCAAGAATATGCAGTTTGTCACAATCATCAACAATCACACTTTTCCTTTTTCAATCTTTTCAAGATTTTTCAATCTACTTTCAAGTAAGGAAATTTGAATCAACAATGCATTATTTTCATTTTGGAGTTTGTCAAATGAATTTTTGTTCATGGAGGTGTGTTCAAGTTCTTTCATTTGAAAACTCACGTTATCATTAACAATTTCATTCATTGCTCTATTTGATTCAAATTTGTCATTCAAATTTTTGAAGTTTTCTATTTCCTTTCTCAGTTCTTTCAACTTTTCAGACTCATCATTAATCACCCATTTTCCCTTTTGATAGACAGAGAGCTCATCACTCAATGCCTTAATTTGTTCATTCAACTTTTCATTTTCCTCTCTCAAACAACAAATTTTATCTCTATGCATTTCAACATCAGCGAAGAGAGATTCATTCACATTTTTGAGTTCTAAGCATTTCTCACATAAAGCATTTTCATGAAAAGGATTTTCAAGTTTCTTCTTGAGCTTTTTATTTTCAGATTTTACTGTTTTATGTCTTTCAAGCAACTCATCATAGGCATCCATTAATTCTTCAAAACTTAATTCATCATCAGAATTTGAGTCAGAAGATACCTCCTTGGATTCTAGGCCTGAATGATCATCCTCACTATTTGCCATCATGCAAGCATCTTCTAGCCCTCCTTCATGAAGCTTGATCAGTTGATCTATGATTTCTTTGATCGAGCTACAATCAAGAACAAACGGAAATTTGTTAGAGTCAATTGCAGCTTTAAGAGAATTCAAAACAAAAAGATTATCAGAGTTCATTTTCCTATGTTCATCAGTCCACCTTAGTTCATTTTTGGGTAAGACATGTGGACCATGAGAGATTAATTTTATGAGTTTCGGATCAATCCCAGAAATCCAAACACACAATTTTCCAAGCCATGATGTAAAATCAAAACCATCAAAGACATGAACTGAATTTAGACTAGCCATCATAAAAAGATCTTTTCTCCTAGACCATGAGGTCCGCTGAATAAAAATCAGAGAATGGGCTCTGATACCAATTGTTGGCCCAGATAGAGATGGCGGACAAGAAGGGGGGTTGAATTGTCCCCTCGACCTAGATGGCGGATTTAAAAATTCTCTTTACTAAACACAGTGGAATTAAATATCAACTACTTGATTAGCCTAAACACATATGAGATTTAACAGATTCTCTCAATCTTTCCGATCTCACTCGTAATAACAATGCAAATGTTGGAGAAAATTATGCCTAGTACGAATAACAGAAGTAACAGTGTGCAGTGGTGTAGTGAGTAAAAATCTATTAAACTAACCTGTGAAGCGAGATAGAAGAAAGGGACAAACACACAGGCAATCACAAAGGACACGGAGATTTTTAGGTGGTTCGGGACCACAAGGGCTCCCTACGTCCACCCCTCACCCAACCGGGTGAGGCTTCACTACACGCTACTTTCGTAGCAACACGGGGACGAACCCCAACCACACACACACACGCTACTTCTGTAGCAATATCCACACACACACGACGGGGAACACACCCCGGACAATAAGCACACACGGAGACGCAGCTCCGTACACGATCCACAAGGGACAAACAATCACACACACACAAGCCGCAATGTCCGCGGCACAATAACTCCACAACCGTTCACCGACGGTTCACACACTCACAGACATGATGTTTAGAAATGAAGGATATGATCAATACAACTTTAGAAACCTAAAGAGATTGACTCCATTAAGCACAAAAAGGATGTAGAAAGAAATTCCTATCGAAGAACAAGGGCTATAGAATGTCTTCTCTATGCCACGGGTCGGAGGGTAGCCGGATGATGACGTTGAGAGTGTCCTCTTGATCCCCTTGATGATCCGCTCCTTTTCTTCTTCTTCCACGAGCTCCAAATGTCGAGGGATGTAGATCGAATCTAGCGTTGAAGCTTCCTTGAGCTCTCTTCTTTCTCTCCTACAACAAATAGAACAAGGTTAGCCAACGGAGATATGATAAAACCCCAAATTCGTATGTTATATATACAAGAGGGATAAGTTGTGCAAAAGACCACAATACCCTTGCAAAACCCTAGCAAAACCACCCCAATATGTTCATTAGTAACTCAAGGGTAAGTGTGTAAATTTTCATCCCAATCGGAGGTCATTAGACCAAGTTTCGTTGACTTACGGAATTCCCGCACGGTGCTGCGAACAGGGGGGGGGTCGACCCATCTCATGGGGGGGTCGACCCATCTGCCAGACAGATGCTGTCTGGGCAGATTTTACAGGGGGGTCGACCCACTTGCAGAGGGGGGTCGACCCACTTTCAGCCAGAAGCTTAAAAACAGCCTGTTTGCCCAGGGGACGACCCATTGAGCATGGGGGTCGACCCACTGACCTTGGGACCTTGAAAAATGATTCTTAAATGCATTCCCAATGATCTAAACATGCAATCCATTGAACCCAATCATGAATTAAAATATTTGGATCATGCATTCACATTTAGGACTAGTTTTGAGTCCAAGACCCAAAAGACATGTAATATGATTATGAAAGCATTGGTATGAGGCACATAAATATTTGATCACATTTTCAACTCAAGAACTTCCTCAAGAACATGCATAAATCACTTGGTAAAGTAACACCAAAACCAATCAAATATTGCATGAAAGAATAGAACTCAACATGAGCATGATGCAATATGAACTACAATTATCAAATTGACAATTTGGAAGCCAATTAACCCCAAAGCCATGAAGCATAAAGTAAGCCTAATCTCCCCACATGGAAATCCATCATAAGAAGATTCTTACCGTGATTTCAGAGATTTCTAGACTTTAATGAACCCGCACCTTTAGACAATCAATTTCATGTTATGCTTTGATCCATGCCAATGAAGAATCGAACTTGAATGCATTATCCACACAATACCACCTCTTCAATGCATTTCAACCTTGATGAACCTGCACATTGGTATGTTGAAAGTGCAACTATATGCACAACTGATTCAAACATTTCCAAACCATATTTTTCACAGGTTCACCTTTCAAATACAATTTAATCAAGCCAACATGAATTAGATGAATTGAGAGCAAACTCAAATCTCCACTTTGTATATGCATGAAACTGAATGTATAGACTTGGAAACTTGAAGGCACAAGACAATGTATAGACTTGGTAGAAGGCCAGCGTATAGACTTGGAAGATAGAAGCCCAATGTATAGACTTTGAACTATGAAGGCCAATGTATAGACTTGAAGTGTGAAGGCCAATGTATAGACTTGGATTGAAGAAGGCCAATGTATAGACTTGGTGTGTGAAGGCCAATGTATAGACTTGGTTTGAAGAAGGCCAATGTATAGACTTGAAGTGTGAAGGCCAATGTATAGACTTGGTGGCCAAAGGCCAATGTACATACTTTGAAATATAAAGCCCAATGCAACAAAAAACCAATGCAATCTAATGCATGAAGGCCTAGTCATCATTTTACCAATGAAAAAACATCATGTATGAAATACATCAAGAGACCAAGGTCAATGCATATGACCCAAGGTCTAAGAATTTGAACCAATCATCAAAAGTGAGGTTGACTTCACAAAGCACATTTTCCATCTAAAGAAGTTATCCACCAAGCATCCAAACCTGCAAAATAAGATATTGCGACATAAGCTCCAAAGTGATCAATGAGTATTTTTCACAATACTTACACACAATATATAGTTATCATCAAAACCATTGTCAAAGACAACGAGGGGACGCACAGAACCCAACAACACTCGAGCCGACTGAAGCTAGTCGAACAAATCATCAATCCGCGGCAACGGATACTTGTTCTTAATGGTCACCTCATTCAGCTGCCGGTAGTCAATGCACAACCACAAGCTACCGTCCTTCTTCTTCACGAACAACACGGGCGCACCCCAAGGGAAAAAGCTAGGACGAATGTACCCCTTAGCCAGCAACTCCTACAACTGCGCCCTCAACTCCCTCAACTCAGCGGGGGCCATACAGTAGGAAGCCTTCGCCAAAGGTCCCGTACCAGGCACAATCTCGACAACAAAATCGATCTCTCGCTGGGGAGGCAATCCAGGTAAGTCCTCCGAAAAAATGTCGGGAAACTCGCACACCACCAGAATGTCCTCGACATCCAGACACGGCTGGTCTACCAAGACCACAGAAGCGAGAAAACCATGGCAACCCGCATCAAGCATACGACGAGCTCGATACGCAGAAATAAGATAACGGGAAGAGGAAGACCTGATACCTTGCAAATAGAAGGTGGGTCCACGAAGTTGTCGGAAATAAACCCTCTTCGAGCCACAATCCACCAACGCATGATGTGCCTCGAGCCAATCCATGCCCAAAATCACATCAAAGTCCTAAAGTGGCAACGCATAAAGCCTGGCTGGCAAACTCCGCCCTTCAACCCACACAGGGACCTCATCGAAACAATACAGAGTGATCATAAAATCACCCGAAAGTAACTCCACTGCCAAATCACAGGATAACTGGGTCACCGGCTCCTCGATACTCAGCGTAAAATCCTCTGAAATAAACGAATGAGACGCGCCAGAATCAAACAAAACCCGAGCCGCACAGCCCAAAATCTGAACGGTACCTTCCACAAGCTGCGACGCCACTGCCTCTGCCCTAGTCATGTGTGTGATCTGGCCTCGAGCTCTCTGCCTGCCTCCCACACTCGCTGACCTGGGTAGCGGCGGATACTGTCCCTACTACTGCGGCGGCTGCTGCTGTGGCCTCTGCTGCTGGGGAACCCACTGCGGCTGAGGAAACTGCTGCTGCTGCTGTCTCTGAGGACAGTCACGCGCCATATGCCCTGACTGGTCACACCTAAAACAAACCACCGGCACCGTGCACTGCCTGCATGGGTGGGACCCGCCACACCGGAGATACGGTCCTCACGATCTACCTACTGATCCTTGACGCTGAAAAGGAATCGGCTGCTATACACTGCCCGATGATGCCTGCCCCTGATCCTTGGGCTTCTTACAGAAACTCTTCTTGAGAAACTTCTTGACTTTCGAGCCAAAAGACACAGATCTTGTCACCGACGCTGCCGGTGCCGATGCTCCTGAACCACCCGACACATACTGAAAAGAACCCTGCTGCTGGGTAGCCGACTGCTGGCTGTGACTGGACAAAGACTGCCCCTGGTTAATCGATCATTGAGTCCTTTGCATATCCATCTCCAAAGAAGCCGCAACATGAGACGATGTCTCCAAATCAGTGGCAGCGTTCGCGACCAAATGGTGCATCAACTCCTGCCTTAAGCCTGTACGAACTGTGCGGTCTTTACCCTCTCATGCTCATGATATGAGGTGCATACCGACCCAGCTTAACAAATCGGGCCCTGTGCGGCAACACGGACATGTCACCCTGGACCAGCTCCAAAAATTCACGCATCCGCTGCGTAGCAATATACTCTGGATAGTACGTACGCTCAAAAGCGCTGACAAAGTCGCTCCACTCGATCTGCTCAAGTGGCCGGGACTGAAAAGATGTCTTCCACTCGGAAGACCACCACGCTCGAGCCGTACCCTGCAACTGGTTATTGGCCAACATCGCCCTGTCCTCTGCAGTTGTTTGCGACCGCGGGGGGGGGGGGGGGGGTCACTTGTCGTTTTGTCCTCGCGGCGGGGGTGTAGACTCACCTTTTAGGGGTCGAGATAGGTTGACTGGGCATGCGGGGATTCCGGGGGTATTGAGAAGAAGGCAGAGAGAATGATAGAACACACTGGCAGGTATGGCGTATGGTTCATCATTCTAGGAGACTGGGACATAGATGGCTGGGTGGAATGCGGGCGTGCCAGTCGATTTCTCGACAATCACCTATGGAATCGGGGATTGACCGGGGAAGCGTCGCCAGGATATGGCACGTGGCTCGAGAGATCGGGTGACACGTGGATAAAAGGGGTTCCACGGGTGCGAGTGCGCAGGCGATTATAGGGATTCGTGTACTGGACGTCTTTCTCCACCGTCCGCAAGCAACCGGTGTTTATTTTACATCGGATTGAATCCGAATACCTTTGTTTCTTCTGCCGAAGAGAGAGTCAGGGACCTTGGTAGCCGCGACGTCGGGAGGGCCTAGTCCGTGCAACAGCGACAGGGCAACAGCAACACAATAGGGATAACTGGGGGCAGAGAGACTGGTTCCAGCGAGGAGGGGGACCCGCTCCCTGACTAGATTACATGAATTATATGCCATGAAAGGCATTTATATGGGGGCATGAGAGCCCGATTACAATTGCTTGCAAGCCGCGGGACAATTCCGTCATTTGTGACGGTCCCCGGGTCATTGCGTTATTGTATGGGTAGTTCTGTATCTGTACGTAGTGTCCGCCAAGGGACCTGTGACTTAGCAGGATGGCGCCCGAGGGGCGTCACAATGTATTCCCGACATGAAACAGTGTCGAGGTCGGGGCAGTAGGGGTGCCGTAGGCACCATTGTGCTGGGGAAGTTGAGTGGTCGGGTGCCGCGGGCCCCGATGTGACTGGAGTAGCTGGCAGTCGGGTGCCACGGGCACCGTGGTGACTGAGTGGCTGAGTGGTCGGGTGCCGCGGGCCCCGATGTGACTGAAGTAGCTGGCAGTCGGGTGCTGGGGGCACCATTGTGACTGGAGTTGTTGAGTGGTCGGGTGCCGGGGGCACCGTTGTGACGGGAGTTGTTGGCAGTCAGGTGTCGGGGGCATCGTTGTGACTGAAGTAGCTAGGTAGTCGGGTGCCGGCGGCACCGTTGTGACTGAGGTAGCTGGCAGTCGGGTGCCGGGGGCACCGTTGTGACTGAGGTAGCTGGCAGTCGGGTGCCGGGGGCACCGTTGTGACTGGAGTAGCTGGGTAGTCGGGTGCCGGCGGCACCGTTGTAACTGGAGTAGCTGGATAGTCGGGTGCCGGCGGCACCGTTGTGACTAGAGTTTTTGAGTGTTCGGCTGCCGGGGGCACCGTTGTGACTGAGTGACTGGCAGTCGGGTGTCGGGGGCACCGTTGTGACTGAGTTGTTGAGCTGTCGGGCGTCGGGGGCACCGTTGTGACTGAGTTGTTGAGCTGTCGGGCGTCGGGGGCACCGTTGTGACTGGGGTAGCTGGCAGTTGGGTGCTGGAGGCACCGTTGTGACTGGAGGAGGTGGGCGCCGGACGACCTCGATGGTCGTGTTCAGGGCCCTATGTGACTGGCAGTCGGGTGCCGGAGGCACCGTTGTGACTGAAGGAGGCGGGCATCGGGAGACCTCGATGGTCGTGCTCCGGGTCCGGTGTGACTGGCAGTGGCCTGACACTTCATCTTGCGCCAGGACTTGTAAATTGTGCCCATTGTCCTGGTAACGGCACTGAGGGCATGCTCATCGAGATGACGCCCAGGTGGCACACAATCATCGAGGTGAGGCCGAACAGGGTGCTTTTGTCAAGCGACATTAGGGTCGTGCACGACTATCAAGGTAGGACCCGGGCAGAGTGCTTTCACCAAGCAAGATCTGGGGTCGTGCACGATTATCGAGATGACATATCACAACAGGGGGCTGGAGGTGAGTGTTTGGGCTAGACGCCGTATGAGGGATGCTCATGCGGCATGCCCTCGGCGTGAGCCTAGCAAACACACACACAAATCTCCCGGAGATGGGTGTTTGGGCTAGACGCCGTATGAGGGATGCACATGCGGCATGCCCTCGGCGTGAGCCTAGCAAACACACATAATTCTCCTTAGCGCGCCCTTGTAGTCCGGGGTTGAGCTCCTTGCATTGATGCTTGATGCATTTGGTGCTTCATCCATGCCCTTTGGGCTCCCAAGGGGGGGCTTTTATAGTGAAAGGTGAAGGGTCACAGGGGGTTTACACGGACCAGCTAAGGGGGGTGAGCTGGTCTGCGTAAACCCAAGTCAATAGTGTCACTGGGAGTTACACGGCTTGAGAGAGGGGAAGGGGTTTACGCGGACTTGCCAGGGGGCCTGAGCTGGTCCGCGTAAACCCCCCCTGGGATGGGGGTTTACGCGGACAAGCCAGGGGGCCTTGGCTGGCCCGCGTAAACCCCCCCATGGTGGTTTAGGCGGGTTCGCTCCGGTCTTTTCTTTCTTTCTTTTGAAAAATTAAATTTTTTAGTTGAATGGGGGTTTACGCGGACCAGCCAGGGGGGGTGAGCTGGTCCGCGTAAACCCCCCTTGGATGGGGGTTTACGCGGACCAGCTAGGGGGCCCTGGCTGGTCCACGTAAACCCTCCCCCCATGGGGGTTTAGGCGGGTTTGACCATGGGTCTGACTGGGGATTTGACTGGAGATTGACTGAGGGTTTGTCTGAGGGTTGACCGAGGGTTTGACCGAAGTTCTGACTGGGGTCTGACTGGGGTTTGATTGAGGGTATGACTGGGATTTGACTGAGGGTCCCGAGTCGAGCTCCGACTTGCTATAGAGTGGCTGGATTATACGCGCCCACCAGGTGCTCAGGGAAGTTCCCGACACGCGTGTGCGGGCCGTTTAAGGGTGCTGTGAGCTCCTGAAGCTTACGGTTGGCCTTGACGGGTCTTCCTTTGACTTCAGGGGGCTGGAGGGAGGCGAATCGAGGATAGACCCTGGCCTCATTGTTCGGCGCCATGTGACATGGCTTGTAGTCAGGGTGCCCCCGGGTCGGCTCGGGTAGCTATGTTGAATGCGGGCAAACCCGCAAACTGAGTGATCGGGGGTGGACCCGATCGATCGTTGATGTTGCCGTGGGTCACAGCTAGCTGGTTAGGACCCTCGGTTAGGCCCGGTGACTGGGGCGTCGACATGACGATGCAGTTTTTCTGGTGATCAGGGTGACCCTTGCTCCTTAGCGAAGAGCCGTATGAAGCAGCAGGCCGTTCTGAGTCCCGAGTTAACTCGGTTGTTGAAGCGTCGGCGGTGTGATACCGTATGCAGAGTGTCCGGAGGTGATCCCCGAATCTTTACAGAGTGTCGTAAGGTACGACAGGTTGTCCCGAATCTCGAAATCGACTCGGTTGTCGAGAAACTGGCTGGCATAGTGCCATTTGCTCGGGGCCGATGCCCGGTTGTTATGTTGCGCCGCTTGACCTGACGACACATCTCGATTTCTGAGCATAACTCGACTGGTAGAGTAACTTTGGTGATATGCCATTTTGCTCCATTTAGAGAGTATTTCCCTATGCTTAATCCTTGATTAATTCGAGAAAATAAGCCGGTGCCAACAAATGCCCCCCACGGGGCCTGCGTCGGAGGTGAAGACGACGGCGTGCGGCCCGTGCGCCTTTCAAGCTTGATTTCTCCCAACCTTATTGGCGTGTGGGATTTACTTGTTCTGAGGTTTGACGCTCCCATTGCGATCTTTCATGCGACGGTGGTACATTTGCAGGAGACCGCTATGTCCGAGAGGTTGTAGAGCTGGATTTCAAAGGGATCTGAGTGGCTGGATACACGCGTGGTGCTTGAAGTTGGAGCCCGCTATCCGTGACTTGGGAATTCTATTCCCATTTGTCTCGCATGTCGGGCTTGTAGCAGAGGTGTGCAGGGACTGCATCACGGGATTAATCAGGTCTGGACGCCGAACTCTCCATACAGGTGGTTGCCTCGGCGGTTGATGGTGTGACTGGGCTGGACGCCAATGCCGATGGCAAAGGGAGGCCAAGGGAGCCTAGTGTAACAATGCTTCTGGCTTTGTTGCCTATGTCTGGGGCCTGCCTTGCGCAGCGGGCTTTGTTGGTTTTCTGAGGAGAGGCAGCTCAGTGGAAAGGACCCTCCCCCATTAGAAATCTGAGACAGGGGGAGGCCAGGACTGTCGAGTCCATCGCGCCTAGTAGGGTGGCTGGCGAGTGGTGGGAGACCCCTTGTGGCTCCCCATTCATTATCTGAGATTGCACTGGCAGGAGTCATGTCTTGCCCCCGGAGGTGGACTTGTAGACTGAGATTTATGTTTTCTCAGGTTTTCCACCTTGTCTGAGTCGAGGAGTGCCCTGAGTATTTTTCACTCCTGGGCCTGTTCTCTTGTGAGCGTGACTGTAGCTGACGATGCTGTGTAAGGGGGTTCGAGACTTCCCTATCTTAGGAATTGGAGGGCCACCCATCCCTCGGCCCCTGGGATTGCTGGCTGGCGACAAGATGACTGCCGCTCTGACTAGGGCTTTGTGGCGAAGCCTGTGGTCGATCGTTAGCAGCCTACCACTACTGTGGTGGTTGATTCTTCTTGTGGGATACTGTATCGTCTGTTGACCGCCCATGGGGGCGCATTTGCCAAGCTTGGCGCCCACCGTCCTATGGGACGGGCTGGTCACAGCTCCGAAGCATTGTAGCTGGAGTTGTGTTGTAGGGCACTTGCAAATCGTCAAGTTATGATGCTGGAGGCCACTTTGTCATGGCTGGATGTGACTGGGATTATAGCTGGTGGGTCAGGGGTTACAGGGGAACTGGGATTATACTAGGGCTTCAAAGTTGAGAGATTCCAGCTTCTGCCAGGGCCGCCATTGCACGGTCAAAGTGGTAGGGACCGGTTGGTTGGCTGGTGGTGTCAGGGAATCCAGAGAGGCCGGAGTAACAGGGGGATGGATGACGTTAACTGAGAAGTGGGCCGCTGCGGAGCAGCCACGTGGACCACACCTAAGAAGTAGGGTGATCCACCGACTGGGGTGAAGCTACCGAAGACAATCGGTGTCGTAGGTGTGTTGGTCTGATGCTGCTGGAGGCAAGATTCGGCGAGACATGTTGACCTGGTGTTGCTGGGGGTCGGCCTTGGCAAGGGTCGTTGACCCGGTGTTACTGAGGGCCTGCCCCAGGGATGCATGTCAGCCTGGGGTTGCTGTAGACCCGCCTCGGCGAGGCATTTTGGTCTGGAGTTGTTGGAGACCTTCCTCGGCGAGGCGTCTTGGTCTGGAGTCGCAGGAGACCTGCCTCGATGAGGCGTCTTGGTCTGAAATTGTTGAAGACCTACCTCGGCGAGGCATTTTGGTCTGAATTTGTTGAAGACCTGCCTCGGTGAGGCGTCTTGGTCTGAAGTTACTGGAGACCTACCTTGACGAGGCGTCTTGGTCTTGAAGTTGCTGGAGACCTGCCTCGGCGAGGCGTCTTGGTCTGAAGTTGTTGAAGACCTACCTCGGCGAGGCATTTTGGTCTGAAGTTGTTGAAGATCTACCTCGGCGAGGTGTCTTGGTCTGAGGTTGTTGAAGACCTACCTCGGCGAGGCATCTTGGTCTGAAGTTGCTGGAGACCTACCTCGGCGAGGCGTCTTGGTCTGAGGTTGTTGAAGATCTTCCTCGGTGAGGTGTCTTGGTCTAAGGTTGTTGAAGACCTACCTCAGTAAGGCATCTTGGTCTGAAGTTGCTGAGACCTACCTCGGCGAGGCGTCTTGGTCTGAGGTTACTGGATTTGCCCCCAGAGAGGGGTGTTGGCTTGGAATCGTATTCGGCCGATCCTCGCGGTGTATGGTCGAATGTTGATGCTGTCGGCTGACCGTCATGGTGAAGTAACCGAAGTTGAGGTCGTCTGACCCTTTAAACAGTACAATGACCACAAATGATGTTAGACACATAATCATCATAATATAGTGGATGGTACCTGTTAATGTGCCGGTTGACCGCCGAAGTGTATCGACTAGGAAGTCCACTCGACTGATTGCTGAGGTATATTGACTGGGAGCCACGATCAGCTGATCACTGAGGTGCCGCCGAAGGCATGGTTGCTGGCTGACCATTGAGGTGTGATGGTCGGAGCGTGGTAGACCGACCACTGGGGGTATGTTGGTCTGGAGCTGCTGTAGACTGGCCTTCAAGGCGTGCTAGTTTGTAAGGTGTCTGGATTTGTTCATGTGGTTGTTGTTGTTGATCAGCCTATGAGGTGTAGTGGCCTGTTTCCAAGGCTGGGAACTGGATATTGGAGGTCTGTTTGAGTAAGGCGTATTAGCCTGTTGTCGGCCGCTAGGATTTAGAGGCTAAAAACCTAGATACTTAGATTGGAGACCCGCCTGGCTAAGGTATGCTGGTCTACTGATGGAAACTGGAGGTCAGAGGCTGGAGACTGGAAGACAAGGATTGGATCCTGGGACTGGAGATTGTGACCCAGATACGGGAGACAAAGTACTGGGGCTGAGACTGGGAACCGGGAACTAGACATCGGGACTGGATACCGAGACTGGAGACTGGAATCTGGACACTAGGTGCTGGGATGGAAGGCTGGGACTGGGAACTGGATGTTGGATATGGCGACTGGTAATTGGATACTGGGTGCTGGGACTGGAGGCCTGCCCCTATGAGGCGTGCTAGCCCATTGCTGGAAATTGGAATTGGAAATGGGAAATGAGAAATTAGATGCTGGGAACTGGGCATTGGAATCGGAGGCTGGAACTGGAAGTCGGAAGCGGAGTCCTGGTGCTGGATACTAGAAATCGGGGTACTTGAACTAGACGTTGGAGGCTAGGTACTGGAACTAGACACTGAAAACTGGATACTGGAAGCTGGATTTTAGAGCTGGGTATTAGACATTGGATACTGGAGGCTCGATACTGGAAGCTGGGTACTGGAAATTGGGTACTGGAAGCTGGATATCGAAGGCTGGGTGCTGGAGGCCTGCCTGAATGAGGCATGTTGGCATGGATGGCTGGAGACTGGAAGCTGGAGGACAATCCATAAGGCGGTGTTGACCCAGAGGACTGGGGACTGGAAGCTGGAGGCTAACTCGTAAGGGTGTGTTGGCCTGTATTGCTGGTGACTGGAGGCTAGAGGCCGACCCGCGAGGGTGTTTTGGCCCACGTTGCTGGGGACTGGAGGTCTACCCGTAAGGGTGTGTTGACCTATATTACTGGAGGGTGAGGGCTGGAGGCCGGCCCGTGAGGGTGCTTCGGCCTATGTTGCTGGAGACTGGAAGCTGGAGGCTGACCCGAGAGGGTGTGTTGGCTATGTTGCTGGTGTTGTTTAGCCTATGTAGTTGGAGTTGAGGTTTGCTGGCACGTTGTCATGGTGGCGTAGCCAGAGACCGGGACTGGGACTGGAGCTGGCTGGCTAACCGTTGAGGTGTTGTAGCCGGATACTGGGACTAGTGATTGGAACTGGGCGGCTGGCCTGTGGAGGCGTTGTAGCCGGAACTGGGACTGGAACTGGGCAGCTGGCCTGTGAAGGCGTTGTAGCCGAAATACTAGGACTGGAAGTTGGAACTGGAACTGAACGGTTGGCCTGTGAAGGTGTCGTAGCCGGAATGTTGGGACCGAAAATTGGAATTGGAACTGGGAGGTTAGCCTGTAAAGGCGTTGTAGTCGAAACTGGAACAGAAAATTGGACGACTGGCCTGTGAAGGCGTTGTATCCGAAGCTGGGACTGGAACTGGGCAGCTGGCATGTGAAGGCATTATAGCAAAAACTGGAATTGGAGGCTGAGCGGCTGGCCTGCGAAGGCGTTGTAGCCGAAACTGGAACTGGAGACTGAGCGGACGACCTGCGAAGGCGTTGTAGCCGAAATTGGAACATGGAGTTGGCGGCTGGCCTGCGAAGGTGTTGTTGTCGAAACTGGAACTGGAGACTGAGCGGCAGGCCTGCGAAGGCGTTGTAGCCGAAACTGGAACTGGAGACTGGACGGCTGACTACTGGTGTGTAGTAGCCGAAATACTGGAGCTGGTCGGCAAACCGCGGAGGTGTATAGCCAAATAATGGAGTTAGAATTGGCGATGGCTGACCCTGGGGGGCGTAGTGGCCGCCAGTTTTGTGGAGTGATGCTGATGTCACCGTCGGCGGGATGCCACAGTTGACGGCTTTCATTAGTGAGGAGTAGAGAGGGAGAGAGTTTTTTTTCTCTTTACCAGCTCTACCGCCCTTGCGGGTTTTCGCCAGAGCTGGCCCCCTTTTTTCTTTTTCCTATGCGCCCTTGCGGGTTTTCACACTGAGGGGCTTCCCTATTTTGCTTGAGGCGCCCTCTCGAGTTTTCAGCTCAGCTGGGTTGGTGGCAATTTTTACCCCCAGTCGCCTCGTAGAGGGAGTTGATTGAGGCCACCGGGGTATCTCTATTTTTAACCCCATTTTTTTTGACCTGGGATCCTTGTGGCTGCCGTCCGTAGCGTGCTGCTGTCAGGGGACATGACCTGGAGTTTGTGCTGTTGATGTCTTGTCGCCATCGTAGCCATGGTAGTTGCTTTGGCTGGTTACAGAGTAATCTGCAGTTTGACTGGTGACCTGGGAACCGGTGAGCCTTGGTGGCGTATTACTGGAATCATGACTGGGATCTGGGAACTGGTATGCTTTTACGGCTTATTGCTGGAGTTATGACCGGGTTCATGGTGACTCGACCATGATAGGCTGGTGACTAGGAATTATGGGTTGTTGGATCCTCATGATAGATGGATCTAAGGTTGATGTGATTTGAAGGCCAACCAAGATGGTGTGTAGGCCGAGGTTTACTGGAATGAATGACTGGACTAGTGCATGAATTGCTGGTGTATATGGGCTGACCGTGGAGGTGTGAGGCTAGAGGAAGTGTGAGCCAGCTGAGGTGGTGTATGGCTAAATGGGAAGTATAAGATCAATGAGCTAGAGAGATGTACTAGCCAGAGACTGGTATAGGCCACCAAGGGAGGGGAGTGGCGTGGGAAGCTGGTTTAGGCCGAATGTGATGGTATATGGCCGACAGGGAGGTGCAAGATTTATAAACTGGAGCAGGGGATTGGTCAGGGACTGGTACAGGCCAACTGGTCGGGGATTTGGTTGCTGGAAGGTGGGTAGCTGGTTGTCCCTAGCCGAGGGAGAAGAGAAATTTTATTTTTGTTCTCTTTATCAGCTCTACCGCCCTTTCAGGTTTTCGCCAGAGCTGGCCCCCTTTTACTTTTTCCGATGCGCCCTTGCAGGTTTTCGCATCAAGGGGTTACCCAATTTTGCCTGAGGTGCTCTTGCGAGTTTTCACCTCAACCGGGTTACTGGCCTTCTTGCCCCCAGTCGCTTCCTTGAAAAAGAGAACGACTGAGTTCGCCGGGGTATCTCTATTTTTAACCCCACTTATTTTGTTTTTTTTTTGGTTACCTGGGAGCCTCTTGGCTATGCGGTGACTGGCGCTGGGTGTTCTTAGCTTGCTGCTATCGAAGAACACTGTTAGTGGGATCATTGTTGTTGATCCTCTGTGTTGATGTTGGAGTTCCTTGCTGGGGCCTGGCTGGTTGCCAAGCAATCTGGGGCTTCACGTAGACCTTCAAGCTGGCTGATCCGTGTAGCTTGTAGCTGGAGCGCGAACTGAAGCTTGAACGGATCGACTTTGGTGATGCAAAGGCTGAGGTTCTGGGTTGTGGTGGCGGTGGGCCAAGAGTTGACGTAGGCCAACCAAAGAGGTGTATTGGCTGAAGGTTATGGATTTAACTGACTAGGAAGGTGTACTGGTTAGGGACTGGGTGATGTGTAGGCCTACCATTGTGATATTTTGGCCATAGATCAAGTGTTTATTTGACTGTAGAGGTGTTTTAGTCAAGGGTAGGTGTAGGTCGACTGTGAAGGAGGACGACCAAGGTAGAGGCTTGACCAGCCATGGCGGCATATAGGTCAAGGAGGGTAGCGGCAAACGGAGATAGCGTGAGACTAGGAGGAACATGTAGGTCAACCATGATGGTGTATTGACCTTGATGCTGGGTGGTGACCAACCATGATGGTGTATCGGTCAAAGATTGGGTGTAGGCCGACCGGTGTGGCGTGATGGCTCGAGAAAGGTATGCTGACCCACTATTGCGGTGGACTAGTTAAGGATTTAGGGTGAGGTGGTTGGCTGTTCCTAATGAGGAGAAGAGATTTTTCTTTTTCTCTTTACCAGCTCCGTCGCCCTTTCGGGTTTTCGCCAGAGCTGGCCCCCTTTTACTTTTTTCGGTGCGCCCTTACTGGTTTTCACACCGAGGGGTAGCCCGATTTTGCCTGAGGTGCCCTCGCGGGTTTTCACCTCAGCTGGGTTTGTCACCTTTTTGCCTCCAGCCACCTTATAGAGGGAGTGGCTGAGTCGGCCAGGGCATCTCTATTTTTAGCCCTTTTTTGTTTTGTTTTGTTTTTTTTATACCTGCGAGCCTTGCAGCTGTCGTCCTTAGCTTGTTGCTGTCGGGGGACGTTGCCCGGGGGTTGCGTCATTGGTGACTTGTTGGTGTTGTAGAAGCGACCGTGGATCGACCCTCAACCGAGTAGCTCGGGACTTTAGGGTGGATCCAGAGAATGGCTGGTCTTTGCTGTAGGTGGCCGGGACTTTGACTGGGATCTGGGAGGCTTGGCCATGATGATCATGACGACCGAAGCTGCGCTTGGACTGAGAGTCTGCCAGGGTGTTGCTACACCTTGAGACATGGTAAATACTGAAGGGATAGACCTCCCGTCAGGGTTTGCTGGTGGCCACCGGTGGGGACCCGATGGAGCTTTGCTGGTGTCATCAGTTGGCGTTGCCCGGGATTCAACCGAATCGTTGGCCGAAGCAGATGGAGTTTATCTCGAGCTACTGGGCGGGTGTCGGCGGGATTCACCCTCTTTCACCCTGCTGGCTTTTGAGCTTGGTACCATTCTGGTGAGTGAAGGGTCCTCTTGACTCGGGACCTCCGAATGGGTTGGGCCTCTTTTCTAATGACCCATATTCATTCGAGGGAGGACGAACGCTCCTCCTTAGAGTTGCCCCCATTGTTTGGGCTTGGAAGTCTAGATACTGGACCGGGGTGATTGCCCCCAGTGTGATACCGGTGCATCGACTTCTCTGAGCCTCACCTAGTCTTCTGGAGGCAGGGGTGGCGGCGGTGGGTCACCCATTTTTTCAGCCACTATGGCACCCCTTTTTTGTTTGCAGGGTCGAGGTTGACTCAGCACCAATGTGGTGGACCGAACGAACCCGGTCCGGGGTTGTATGGAGCATGGCATTTCTGGGGAGTGTCAGTGTAGTTGGAACTCGGGAGTGCAGTGCCCGAGCTGGGGACGACAGAATGGCGACCTAGAACTTGGCGTTCAGTTGGTCCATCAGAGTTGTTGCCAGAACTCGGGGTTCGTGACCCATGTTGTGAACTGAGGATGTCAGAGGGGTGGTGACCCAGAACTTGACCCCCGTACTGGGTGTTGGAGAAGCTGGTGCCCGAGGCAGAAAGCCTATATTGGGAGCTGATGAAGCTGGGATCTGGGACTAGAAACCCAAACTGAGTGCTTGACGACGCTGGGTTCCAGAGCTAGAAGCCCGTCTTGAGTATTGATGGTGCTGGGACCCAGGACTGAATGTCGGTCTTGGGCGTTGTCAAAATTGGAACCCGGGGCTGGAGGCCCATCTCGGGTGCTGATGACATTGGGACCTGGGGCTGAATGCCCGTCTCTGGTGTCGATAAAGCCGGGACCCGGGGCTGAACACCCGGTCTTAGGTGTTGGTGGAACTGGATCCCAGGACAAAACACCCGTCTTGGGTATTGATGGAACTGGATCCTAGGGCAGGCAACCCGTACTGGGTGCTGATGGAGCTGGAACCCGGGGCTGAACGCCCGCCTTGGGTGTTGTTGGAGCTGGATCCCTGAGCTGGACGACCCCCTTTCTTTTTTGGTATTGCTGGAACTGGAACCCGGGGCTGAACGCCCGTCTTGGGTGCTGGGGATGTGGGAATATTGGGACCCAGGGCGGAGCGCCCCTCTTGGGTATTGATGTAGCTAAGACCCGGGGCAGAAAGCCCGTCTTGGGTGTTGATGTAGTTGGGACCCGGGGTCGGAAGCCCGTCTCGGGTATTGATGTAGTTGGGACCCGGGGTCGGAAGCTCGTCTCGGGTATTGATGTATTTGGGACCCGGGGCTGAAAGCCTGTCTCGGGTATTGATGTATCTGGGACCCGGGGCTGGAGGCCCATGTCGGGTGTTACTGGAGCTGGACCCCGGGGTTAGATGCCCGTCTTGGGTGTTGCTGGAACTGAGACCTAGGGCTAAAAGCCCATCGTGGGTGTTGCTGGAGCTGAGACCCAGGGCTAGACGCCCGTGTTGGGTATTGTTGGAGCTGAGACCCAGGGCTAGACGCCCGTCTTGGGTGTTTCTGGAGCTGAGACCCACGGCTAGGCGCCCGTGTTGGGTGTTACTGGAATTGAGACCCAGGGCTAGACACCCGTGTTGGGTGTTGAGGTGGCCTTGTCCCAAAAGGGAAACCCTTTGCTGGGAGTTGGCATTGCTGGATCGTTGGGGTAAAGATCTCGTCGTAGAGCTGGGAGGCCAGGGGCCCAATGCGGAGAGTCCGCATCGGGGACCGACCTTGATGAGACCCGGGGTCGTGTACCCGAGCCAGATGCTGGGGAGCCTCGAACTCGGGGTTGAAAGCCCGTATTGAGTGCCGGCTCGTCGGAGACTCAGGTCGGAAGGCTCGTATAGAATACTGGGAGGCCTTGACCCCGGGGTGGGAAACCCGTGCTGGGGGTAGGCTTGGCTGAGACTCGGAGCTGAGAGCCCGAGTGAGTTGCTGAGGAGCCGGGGACCCGGGGCAGAAAGCCCGTGTCGGGTGCTGGTGGAGCTGGGGACCCTGGGATCAATGACCGCATGGGTCTCTGTTGCTGGAGGAGTAGAGGGGCCAGCTGCCTATATGGGCAGTCACCGGACTGGGCTGCTTGTGGGCCACGGCAATGGCGCCCAAGGATCAGGGCGAGACGAAGGCCAAGGCAGCGTCGCCGAACACGATTGGCATTGCCAACCGTAGGTGCCCGGTGTGGATGGCGATGATGATTGAACCGTAGGTCACTATCACCACCGGTTTGTTGTTGCTGTTGCTGGTGCAGGTTGGTCGCTCGATGACGACCGGTCGCATGTTGCATTCTGGACAGGGGGCCCTCCTCTTCCTCTCCGATAAGAAAATGTGAGGGCATTGCGGCATACACTTGACAGGTGTGACTCTTCTTCGACAGAAAGAAGAAAGGTAGGAGAGGTCCCACCGGGCGTGCCATCCTTGTTTGCGACCGCGGGGGGGTTACTTGTCGTTTTGTCCTCACGGCGGGGGTGTAGACTCGCCTTTTACGGAAGGTCGAGATAGGTTGACTGGGCACGTGGGGATTCCGGGGGTATTGAGAAGAAGGCAGAGAGAACAATAGGAACGCACTGGTAGGTATGGCGTATGGTTCATCATTCTGGGAGACTGGGACAGGGATGGCTGGGTGGAATGCGGGCATGCTAGTCGATTTCTCGACAATCACCTATGGAACCGAGGATTGACCGGGGAAGCGTCGCTAGGATGCGGCACGTGGCTCGAGAGATCGGGCGACACGTGGATAAAAGGGGTTCCACGGGTGCGAGTGCGCAGGCGATTATGGGGATTCGTGTACTGGACATCTTTCCCACAGGCCGCAAGCAACCGGTGTTTATTTTACATCGGATTGAATCTGAATACCTTTGTTTTCTTCTGCCAAAGAAAGAGTCAGGGACCTTGGTAGCCACGACGTCGGGAGGGCCTAGTCCGTGCAACAGTGACATGGCAACAGCAACACAATAGGGATAACTGGGGGCAGAGAGACTGGTTCCAGGGAGGAGGGGGACCCGCTCCCTGACTGGATTACATGAATTATATGCCATGAAAGGCATTTATATGGGGGCATGAGAGCCCGATTACAATTGCTTGCAAGCCGCGGGACAATTCGTCATTTGTGACGGTCCCCGGGTCATTGCGTTATTGTATGGGTAGTTCTGTATCTGTACGTAGTGTCCGCCAAGGGACATGTGACTTAGCAGGATGGCACCCGAGGGGCATCATAATGTATTCCCGACATGAAACAGTGTCGAGGTCGGGGCAGTAGGGGTGCCGTAGGCACCATTGTGCTGGGGAAGTTGAGTGGTCGAGTGCCGCGGGCCCCGATGTTACTGGAGTAGCTGGCAGTCTGGTGCCGGGGGCACCATTGTGACTGAGTGGCTGAGTGGTCGGGTGCCGCGGGCCCCGATGTGATTGGAGTAGCTGGCAGTCGGGTGCCGGGGGCACCGTTGTGACTGGAGTTGTTGAGTGGTCGTGTGATGACCCGAGAATCTGGTTACCGGGAAGGCCCGATAACCCGAGACTCGAACCGCCGCCCACGAGCCGGGAGGGCTCGGAAGGGCTAAAAAGGAGTGTGGAGGTACAAAGAAATAGGAAATAAGGTAGGACAATTCAACATTTAACAGAAATAAATGAACAACTACAACAGAGTCCAGTCCAACAGAAAGTACAGTCCAAAGCAGCAAAACGTACCACATGCCAAGTGAACACTCGGCCCGGCAAGCTGGCACTTAAGAACCTCCGCACAGCACCCTCGAACCTCGAGGCAGAACTGTCGCACCTGAAACGCAGGGGTGAGCCTCCTGTCACTGGCCCAGTAGGGATACCGTGGAACCCCAACTGAGAACAACGGCGGCACTGAAAGCAGTAACTACGAAAGCATGAAAGTGACTACGGTGGCCGGCAAAATCTCGGCTCTACAGCTACTCCTACTGTACCAGAAAACACAACCAAGTCTCCCGTCGGGGGACAACCAAGCCACACACCCGACCACCCGATTCCACGATCGAGGACCACCAGACACGAACCGCCCTAGCCACGCTACTAGGAAAATGCCACGATACCTCCGTAGCGGAGGCCTGCCCTCACGAAAAGGGCTCGAGCCAAAACCACACGGTCAGGGAACACAGTCACGACCTCACCGTTGTGAACACAATGCTGTCTGGGGAAAGGCCCTCGGTGATGCTCACCGGAAACCCCAGACCACGACTCCGGGAACACTCCCGAAGCCTCCCACGAAGTCCCGTCTCGAGGACGGAAACAAAACCCGGTACACGACAACACACGTCACGTGACAGGAGCACCACCCAGTAGAAGAACGACCGGATGCGTCCCCTGACGTCTTACACTGTGTCACAAGTGTCTAGCTACGACGCCCCGGGCGTGAGACTTAGACACGCAACAAGTACCACAACAAGGACTAGCTGGGGTCACGCTCGTTAGCGCGTGTCCTAAGCCCCCAACTACGTGTGCACACACAGACCATCTACTCTAGGTCGGGTCCTCTAGCTGGTTTTCCCCCCCACCGGACTCTGGTGGCAAAGGCAAGGGGCCCTACGGAAACCAGCCTAAAATCGCCACTCACTGGGTCTCGCTCTCCACCACTCCCAGGTGGGTCCGCACTCGCGTGCGCAGAAAGCTACGACTAGTGGACGTGTCACAGAACGTGGACACTGAAAACCACGCATGCACTCATTACGAGTAACACGGAGTAACAGGTGGCTCAAAGCCACCCGACTCTGGACGGCCCACTAGACCTACTAAACCCAACGACCTTTGAGTCACAAGACTCGGGGTCAAGACTGTTGCACACGACAGTACTGAGCCGTCAATCTGGCCTAATCCCTAGGTCCAAACCACAATGCGATAACCCACGAGGTAGTTCACAACCGTCGAGACCCATCTGTGGACACCGAAAATTGCACATCCAGATGCCACGCTCGGCCCAGCATCAACAACGGCCCCGAGTGAAGAAACCCCGGAGAAATCAAGCACAAGAGGCCCCACGGCCCATGGGCCTCGAAGAAAATCAAATGGGCCACGACTCGTGCTCACAATGGGCTCAAAATTGCCCATTTAGCTCTTCAACGGCACGCCCATCCTGGGCTTCAGCGGCACGGCCTTCAGCGGCACGCCCAGCCCCTTCGGCTGCCCAGCGGCACACCCTTGGGGTCTTCACCGGCACACCCCCAGGGGGGTTCAACGGCACACCCCCAGGGGGTTCAACGGCACGCCCCCTGGGGGGGTCTTCAGCGGCACACCCCCAGGGGGGGTTCAACGGCACACCCTTGGGGTCTTCACCGGCACACCCCCAGGGGGGTTCAACGGCACACCCCCAGGGGGTTCAACGGCACGCCCCCTGGGGGGTCTTCAGCGGCACACCCCCAGGGGGGGTTCAACGGCACACCCTTGGGGTCTTCACCGGCACACCCCCAGGGGGGTTCAACGGCACACCCCCAGGGGGGTTCAACGGCACACCCCCAGGGGGGGTTCAGCGGCACACCCCCTTTGGGGTTCAACGGCACGCCCCCTGGGGGGTCTTCAGCGACACACCCTGTAGGGTCCCCAGCGGCACGCCCTTCAGCCGTTCAACGGCACGCCCATCCGGGGCTCCAGCGGTACGCCCTTTTGGCACTACAGCGGCACGCTTGTTCAGCCCTTCAACGGCACAGCGGTGAAGCTCTTTCAACGGGCGACGTGAGGCCCATGCCCTACACATCCTTGGCGCGCAGTGGAGCCATCTCAGGTGGCAGCCGATCGTTGGGCCACGTGGCCTAGTCCACTGACAGCCAGGACAGGCAGGTCAAACCTCATGATCACGGGCCACTTCCCGCTTCGGCGGCCGTGCTCGAAGGCTCCCGCCGCCCGGGGTATAAAAAACCCCTTCTCTTCGTTTCACAGGAGGAGGAGAGGACAGACGGAGAGACGTACACAGACGAACACAAAGAGGGGGAGAGGCTCCGACAGTAGAAGACACACACACAGGAGAAAGAGGAGGAGAGAGAAGAGAAGAAGCGACCCTCCCGGCCTGAGCTCCGTCCGACGGCCACCGGGAAGAAACGAGAGTAAGAGGGAGAGAGCTTAATGTAACGGGGGAGAGGGTTGGGGATAGTGGCGAAGGTCTTAGGCCCCAGTGCTTCTGCCCTCTCGCATTCCATTCTTCCCTCCGTTCTCCGTTTTGTATTCTTTTTCCTTTTACTCTATGGCCCCATTTGGGGAGTTTGCTTTTGCCATATGTATGAAGGGCCTTGCCCTCTTGATTCTCATGAATGAAAACCACCCTCTCCGGGTTTCTCTTCGATTTTTGATGTTTTATGCTAGGCTTCGCGGGCTTTTGACGGACTATCCGTTCCTCCCTCCGTCTCCCCATTTCTCTGGTGTTCTTGGGGCCTCCGTGTCTATATGACCGTCCTCCCACGATCCTTAGCTTTATAGGCCCTTCGATTCCTTCCGTGGCCCTCTGCTATGTCCACCGGTTTAGGAAGGAGGGAGACCCTCACCCTCTCTCCCAATACACAGCAGCCAAGTGGCTTCTCCCCCGGCCTTGAATCCCTCTCCCATGCTCTTGGATGGCCTGCAGACCTCCCAGCCCACACACTCAATCCCCTCTGACTCTCCAACGATGCACCTTTCCGGCACTTGGCCGGCACGCCCAGAATGGCCTTCAGCGGCACACCCAGGCCTGGCCTTCAGCGGCACGCCCAGTCCTGGTCCTCAGCGGCACACCCAGTTCTGGCCTTCAGCGGCACGCTTCCCCCTTACCCTCAGCGGTGCGCCTAGATTGGCCTTCAGCGGCACGCTACCCCTATGGCCTTCAGCGACACACCCTTCATTTCCTCAACAGCCCCCTTCTTGGCCTCGTCCCCGGGGCCTTTCCTTCACGTTTTTCGAGGTTCCATAAAGGTGTTGCCCCTCCAGGGGGGCCCACCTCCAGTTGTCGGGTTCCGCCACTCCATGTGGGCGCGTTCCCTTTATCTCCCTTACGCCCCGGGTCAAGGGGAGATGCTGCCGAATTTTCGTGAGAAATCAATGAACAATTAAAGAGGCAAAAGGAATCAATAAACGAATAAGAACGATCAACAATGAAGCCTTCCAATTTATCAAATCACTGCCGGCATCACAACGAAAACCGAACCGAACTAATTAACTACCCGGTAGCCCGAGTGTCCGACCCGCAAGAAAAGAGGCCGAACCAAACGAAACAAAACAAGGGAGGAGTTTTATATAAAACTACACAAAAGTTAAGATAAGAAGAAAAGAAAAGCCTTAAAACAAATAATCGAAAACTGATCGAGCCCCCATTGGCCTTCAGCGGTACGCCCCATTGGCATTCAGCGGCACGCCCTCATTGGCCTTCAGCGACACGCTCCCCTTTGCCTTCAGCGGTACACCCCTTTCAACCCTCAGCGGTACGCCCCTTTTTAACCTTCAGCGGTACACTCCCTTGAGCCCCAGCGGTGCGCTCCATTGGCCTTCAGCGGTACGCCCCATTGGCCTTCAGCGGTACGCCCTCATTGGCCTTCAGCGGCACGCCCCCTTGCCCTTCAGCGGTACACCCCTTTAGCCTCCCAGCGGCACGCTCTCTGCCCTCAACGGTACACTCCCGTTTTCCCCTTCGCCGGCACACTATACATATATGCATATACAGCCTGATAAGGGCATTAATAATAGCAAATAAATTAGTAAAAATTACGCTGATTAAAGGATTCCGAATGCGCAATATTAATCACAATAAAGAGGCGGGAGGGGTAATAAAAAAATAAACAGCAAATGAATGATAATAACAAGAATAGTCATGAATAAAAAGAAGAGAAATCATCCCGGACAAAGGCACGAATAAACAGTAAACATCAAATCAGAAATCCCAGAAGATACGACTAAGAAAGCCCCAGATAAAAGACGCTAATGCCCACACTGCAGCTCTCTCTCTCCCCGGGACCCGGGGTAAAAGGAACAACGACGCCGCCCTTTCAGGTCGAACTCGAACCTTGGGAATTATCCCGATATGGCCAAGTTCTGACCTAATCTTGGGCCGACATCCCAATCGGACCGGATTTGTTTCTCGTTCCGGATACCTTCCGAATCCTCATTAAAATTGCCGCATGCTCGGCAGACATTTGAAGGGATCCACCCCGGTTTTTCTCGTTGTGTCTCTGCCACGGACCTGTGTCCGAATACTAGAAGGTCCACGGAGCGACCGACATGGCCGACAGTTTATAGCCCCGATATGACCTTCAGTGTGACCTATCCCTATCTCTCTCTCTCGCATAATCAGTATCACTCTTTTCGGCCGCGGGGTCCCTAATTTCGGCAATTAATCAAGGGTATTCCCTCGTATGGGGGATGTAAATGACGTCGTGACCTTTATGGCGCGACGGGATTCGGTCCCGACACGAACCACACAATCGTCTGACGAAGTCAGATTCGAGCGCACCATGGGCTCTTCGGAGCCCGAATAAATCGTCACTTCGGTGACTGGCACGCCCACGCACCCAATAAACCAACGATCGCGCCGAGATACCGAGCGAACGAAAAGCGCGTCCACAACTCTGGCACGCCCGGTGGGACCGATCCACCCTTCATCTCTTTGCCGAAATTAGGGGCCCCGCGGCCCCCTTCTTGTAATACTAATTATGCTACTTTCTTAAATGCAGAAAAAGAGAAAGGCATCATGGAGCCGACAATGGCTGTTGTCTGCAGCCCTGAGGTTGTGAAGAATCATGTGCGAGGCGGCTACCTGGCGGTGCCCCTCACTTTCGGGAGCTTCCCTCCCACCGTGGGCTTCCCCAACTTCTTGGGGGTGGCCTTCGTTGACATCCTCGACGCACGAGCGCCCGAGGAGCCTCAAACCAACGCTCCCGCTCCGAGAGCCGTCGAAGCTGCCGCCGGCCGAGCGGTGGCCGAAGGCAACAATAGCGTCCCCACAACGACGCTCAGCTGCAACGTGCACCACGTGCACCAGACCACCGGCCCGTTCCACCAAGGGTCGGCATCCCACCGAAGGAGGCTTCGGAGAGGCAACACCGGCGCCGGCTCAGGGCGTCGCCTGTCCAACTCCGGAAAGTCCATGACGGTTGGGGCCCTCCGAGTCCGCCTAGACGGCCAGAGGTCCCAGGTGACGCCAGACCGCGTCGTCCCGACCGTCCCAGTCCGCAACTCCTTTCAAGGGCTGGAGAAACTAAAAGGGAAGGTGACGCCCGCTGTTGTGGCCACCCCACCAAAGATTGCACCGGCTCGCAAGCTGGCCAAACTGAAGCAAGTCTGGGTACCCAGGGAGGCCCAGCCCACTGCACCCGCCCAGGCGGGGCCCAGCACTTTCCGCCCGAGGAGGGCCCGAAGAGATGACGGGGTCGAGGCAGTGACCCCCACTCTCCGACCGGCACCCGTCATTCCGGTGCCGCCCGAGAATGCTCATCGCCGTCGCCGAGGGCGCCGGCACAACGCCGCCCGCCCGGCACTCGGGGCCTACGCTCCTCCTGCTGCCGTCATCGACGCGCAACCACAGGCCGCTCTCCCTGACCAGGAGTGGGAAGGGATCGAGCAGGCTATGAGAAACTACCTCCGAGGCCCTGGCAGCACCCCCGCTGGCCGCCAGAGACTACTGGGGGCAATGACCTCCGCCTTCCAGGAAGAAAGGGGGGAACCTGCACCTAGTATGGAGTCGAGGACCCGCCCGGAAGAGCCGCGCCAGTCCCCTGTACGGGAGGAGGCGCCGTCCCGACGGTCGGTCTTCGACAGGCTAACATTCCCAGGAGGACCGTCCCGGAGGGCGTCAAGAAGAAACAAGAATAAGAAATGGCAGACATTCACCTGCAATATGGCAGGGGTCCATGGTCGGTATGGGGCCCTACCCACCGACCCGGAAGAATTGGCCAGAATAGCCGCCAGGCCGGGACCCCTTACCAGAAGAAGGAGAGCGGCAGGCG
Organism: Amorphophallus konjac; assembly: GCA_022559845.1. Taxonomy (NCBI): domain Eukaryota; kingdom Viridiplantae; phylum Streptophyta; class Magnoliopsida; order Alismatales; family Araceae; genus Amorphophallus; species Amorphophallus konjac. Next base: position 397,659,743 of record CM040122.1, read on the forward strand.
GCGCGACACCCACGGGGCCCCTCACGGCCCTCACGGCCAATGTGGTCACCACCGGCGACACGAGTGGCGGACCCTCGACATCATCCGAGGACGCCCCGGCCGAAGAGACAGGGGGCATGCCCAGTCTTCCCACAGCTGATCCAGCAATGCTGCTCATGATGCAACGATTCCAGCAGGAAATCGAATCACTTAAAAAGCAGTTGAATGAGCGAAACACACCACCCCCAATGTCCTGGCAGACCGAGACCATACCCGAGGTACCCAGGGACAGGGGGCAGTCTTCCGAGGCAGCTCTTCCGGCAACCCTCGATCCCCCCGGGGGCACGCCCCCGCAGCAAGCACATTGCACAGCGGTGACCCCGCCACAGGCTCCGCTTTCACAAGGGTCCCCCATGGCCCCCCGAGCGACCGTGGTAGTCACCCCGAGCGCACAGCCCGCTCATTTCTACCCGAACCCGGTCGACCCGGCGGCAGTCAGCCGGTTGATGCTTGAGCAGATGATAGACATGAAGTTGGCCGAAAGGGGCGATGGGGATCAGACGCCTTTCGACGTCTACCGAGTACCCTACCCGGCTCAGTATGCTGCCAGGAAGTTGCCGGCTGGCGTCACCAAGCCGCCGAAATTTGAAAAGTTCAATGGGCAAGGATCTCCCAGAGAGCATATTGCCTATTACGTGAACGTCATGGGAGACCTGGCTGCTGATGAGGCCTACCTCCTGAAGTTCTTCGGTTCAACACTCACCGGGCTTGCCTTTGAATGGTACTCCGGCTTGTCGCCCGGGTCGGTGGCCGATTGGCCCGACATGCAGAAGAAGTTCAAGGAAAGATTCTACGTGGCCGAGAGAGAAGTTACTATGACTGAACTCTACGCCACAAGACAGAAGAATGATGAGTCGGCCCTCGACTACATCAAAAGATGGAGGAACCTTAGTATGAGGTGCAAACGCCCCCCGCATCAGGAGGACGCAGTTCAGATCTGCAAGCAAAACTTAAAGAAAGAAATCCTAGAAAGAATGATCGGCACTGAGGTCAAGACATTTGACCGTCTGAACAATGTGGTAGCGGAGATCGAGGCATTCTTGGCCCGATACTCCTCCACCCCAGCCATGTCAAGCCAGAGGGCCAGGCAGGCGGAGAAGAAGCCGGCTCCCCCGGAGGTGCATGCACTAGACTTCCAGGCTTTTGAAAAGCAGAAGGAGAAAGCCAAGGGAGCGGCTAACCCTCCGCCGCCCAGAACCACAGAACGGCGGGAAGGCCCCTCACTAAGAGAGAAGATGAGAAACAAGTTGTATTCCTTCTCCCGGGACAAGTCCAAGCTCCTGTTTGAGTGGGCAACCAGCTACAATAAGATCACATTGCCAGAGCCGAAAAGGCCTGGCGACTCAAAGAAGAAGGATGACCCGCGCTTCTGCATGTACCACCGGGTGCTCGGGCATACTATTGAAGATTGCTACGTCTTCAAGGATGTTATTGAGTCCTTAATCAGGGACGGGGAGCTGGACATGGGGGAGCATAAAGTAGACCCCCCGCAGCCACACGAGCTGCCCAGCATAGCCTCCTCCGTCAATATGATCTCACTATATCAGGAGCTGCCAGAAGAATGGGCGAAGGCCTGTGCCCGTGCCACTTATGAAACCTTTATCATGGCCCCAGCTCAAGACCAAGAAGGGTGGCAGACTGCACCCAGAAAAACCAGAAAGGCGCGCGCCTCTCGACCTACCCCAGGAATTCACTCGAGGGTAGCAGCGCCCCTGCCTGCACCGCCCCCGGTAAACCCTGTTTGCCACGACACGGCCCCCCGGCTGGTCATGAGGCGGCCCACTCACAACAAGAAGAGCTCTGCCCCGCTGCGGATGTACAAGAAGACTAGCCCGGCGGTTGAAAAACTCCAGGCTATTATCGACGGGCTTGAAGATTATAAGCAGCCCAAAATCCAGCCCGTCGAGCTAAAACAATATGTCCCCTGGGAGCAGTTCGAGTCACTCGAGCTGGCTCCAGGAACAGAAGCTGATGCAGACAAAGAGCCTCCCCTGTGGGGTGAACCTATTCGAGAGCAGCCGTCCGCTGCAGCGGGCAAGAAGAAGAAGAAGAGAAGACCCAGGGGCAAGAAGAAGAAGGAGGTCGTCTTCGCCTGCAACACCCTCTCGGCGTTGTTCGACACCTCTCTCTCCCTGGAAGAGAAAGAAGAAGAGCCACCCCATGAGCCGGCGGAAGTGAGTCAAGCTGAAGCATCCACCTCCCAGCACGCCACCAGGTCAGGGAGGAAGTGGGGGCGCTCTCCTCAGGGCAGCCTCAACATCATGCTCAGGGGGGAACAACCATACCAGGTTCCCGAGCCCGAGGTCCGAGGCACCGAGATCCCTCCTCCATCAGGCCTCTACCCCGGAGGCACCAAGAGTCAAGGCGCCCCGTCGTTCGCCGAGTTCTGTCAGCTCGAGCAGGAAGGCGGGCGCACCCCCAGGGGCCCGCTGCGACCAGTAAAGCAAGCATTCCCCAAGCTCTGCCAGCTGCAACTCCTGCCCAGCCAGAGGAAGAATTCAGCGGCACCCCAAACCTCGCCGAATTCATGCGAACAGCGGAGGAGGCCCAACAGGCCCCGCCTGCTCAACGGGCTACAACAGATCCCGCAAAGGAGGCGTCCCCTAATCCGGCACCCCAATCCCAGGATGAGGGCAGGCGCAGCAAGCCCGAAGAGATGAAACTGCTCAAGGTGCGGGCGGCCGAGCGAATAGTCAGACACCTCAAGAAAATCCGACCCGGTTCACGGTGTGGGAGATGCTGTCCTTGAATGAAGAAACACGGCAAGCCATCATCGCCGCACTCCAGACGCCAGCACACCTTGAAGCCTGTTTGGCAGAATTATCACCTGAAGTAGCAGTGGCTTTCACAGAAGATGACATGCTCCTACCGACTTGCAGCCATAACAGGCCCCTCTACATGAAAGGGCAGCTGAACGGCCAGCCTATCAACAGGGTCTTGATCGACCCAGGGGCAGCAGTGAATATACTCCCGTACCGGGTATACCAGAAGCACTACTTTGACGTACACCTGGTCGAAGTTAAAAATGTCAAGATTGCCGGCTTTAACCAGAAATGTGAGGTTCCCATGGGGGTCGCAGAGTTCAACTTGACCTTTGACGACTTCACCTCCAAAGTCCAGTTCCACGTCATCAACTCCAGCACGTCCTACAAGGCGTTGCTCGGCCGGCCTTGGCTACACCAAAATAGGGTGGTGCCCTCCACCTTGCATCAGTGTATCAAGTACCCCTGCGAGGGAAAGGAAGTCAGAATCTTCGCCGACCTCCACCCGTTCGAGGTGTTTGAGTGTCACTTGTCAGATGCTAATCTGTACTTGGAAGAGGCGAAGCAAGCTCCTCAAGCTGCCCGAGACAAGGGAAAGAAGAAAATGGAATCGGGAGGCTGGTTTCCTCCGCCGCCCCCAGGCTATGTGGCTCCCCCACATGTACCATGTATTGCACAAGAGGAAGGGGTATTTAGGGCAGCCCCTCTCCCCATCTACCCCACACCGGGGGCACCCTGCCTCGAAGACCTGCTAGAAGATGTCAGGGTCCCGCCAGGGATCGTCAAGCCGATAGCGGAAATTGAATGCCAAGCGGCTGAGCAATTGAGAACCTTCGAGGTGCCTAACCCCGAGGGGCCGCCCACTATCTTCTATGTGGCCGGGGAGAAGCCGGTCAGGGAAGACGACGATTGCCGGTTCCCTGACGAGTTGCATGACCCGCACGTCCCCATTACGGGACTTCCCCACATGACTGACCGGGCAGCCAGAATGGTCAGGAAGCAGAAGATTCCTCCCTACCAGCCCTCCAGCCGGAAGGAAATGTTTGAAAAAATGTGGAATCCACCAAACCTGGATCGACGGTTGCTGAAAGTCACCAAGCACCCCGGTCTGGGCTTTTCACTAGAAAATTACTACGAGACTGATGTCATATCGGTCTCAACATGGCCCGGCAACGATCCCGTAGAAGCTACAGATTCGCGGAAAGCCTGTCAAGACGCACATCCTGCGCCCCCAGTTCAGGAGGCACAAGACGAGGAGATCTTCCTTTGGAAACCTCCCCGCCGCCGTTGCATAGAGAAGACCCCCTCCTTCTCCGAAGTGTCGACCTCGAAAGGGCACACCGGCGAAACACCTTCGCCCCGGCCGGCCGGCGAAGCAAGGAGCAGCAGCATGGGCCATGCTCCGAATTCCCCTCGATACGACCCCGTCATGTACGCCTTGTACCACAGGCAGCAACGGGAGATCGAGATGCTGAAGAGGCGGCTAGCCGAGTTAACCTCGCTAGTCGCCGACCTGATCCAGGGCTCCCTCCCCCCATGGGGTGGCCGGATGCCTCGGCCCCGAGGCGCCAGTCCCAGCACCCCCGCTTTGTCAAGGCAGGAAATGAGAGACATGGCAAGCTCGCTGACCGAGCGGCCGACCAGGCAAGGGCTGACACTCCAAGAGAAGCTACAGAAGCCTTATTCCTTTCCGAGAGAGAAGACCCGGGGCATCTTCGACTGGGCATGCCACTACGGCAAAGTCTCCCTTCCACGGTCCAAGAGGCCGCAAGACACCCGAAGAAGCGGGGACCCGCTATTTTGCCCTTACCACCAGATGCTGGGCCACGCCATTGAAGACTGCTATGTCTTCAAAGACATTGCCCAAGACCTCATTGACAGGGACGAGCTCAGGATGGGGGATTATGTGATAGCCCCGCCACGCCCCCATGTGGCGGACAGCCCCAGAGCGGGAGCCTACACCGTGTCCATCCACTACCAGGCCCCTGAAGATGCGGCTGCCCCGGCCCCCGTCCAAGCTATCTACGATGAGTACATAGAAGACCCCGGGGTGGCCCTGTGCCTTTCTGCACCAGCGGACCTCATAGACCCGGCGGCTGCGGTCCAAGAGGACTGCACGGCAAATCCAGCCACCACACCCAGCCAGGAGGAGCAAGAAGACGAGGATGCCATCCCCGAGCCCGAAGACAATGAAGGCCAAGACTTCGTCGATTTGTCGCCAGCCCCGCCGGAAATTGAAAATGGCGGCCGGGCCACAGTCGACGAATTGATTGAGATCAACCTCGGCACAGAAGGTGACCCCAGGCCGACCTTTCTAAGTGCTCTCATCCCCCCTCGTGAGAGAGAACAATACATGAAGCTGCTACAAGAGTTCCGGGATTGCTTTGCCTGGAACTATAAAGAAATGCCCGGACTCAGCCCCGAGGTGACTCAACACATCCTGTCCCTTGATCCCAAGGTGGAGCCAGTGAAGCAGTCTCCCCGGCGCATGAGGCCAGAGTTAACCAGCCAGATCTGCAAGGAGGTCGACAAGCTCATAGATGTCGGCTTCGTGGCGGAAAACCAATACACCACATGGTTGGCCAACATTGTACCAGTGAAGAAGAAGAATGGACAGATCAGGATTTGCGTGGATTTCCGCGACCTGAATAAAGCCTGCCCAAAAGACGACTTCCCGGTGCCTATCACCGAAGTGATGATCGATGCAACTACTGGCCACGAGGCCTTGTCCTTTATGGATGGGTCGTCCGGCTATAACCAAATCTGGATAGCCGACCACGACCGGATTCACACCGCCTTTAGGTCACCTAAAGGGATATTTCACTACAAGAGGATGCCCTTCGGCCTCAAGAATGCTGGTGCCACATATCAGGGGCGATGACCAAGATCTTCGACGAGCTGCTATACAGCAAGGTCGAATGCTACATCGACGACCTGGTCGTCAAGACTAAAAAGAGGGATGAGCATCTGAATGACCTCAGGGTCGTCTTCCAAAGGCTCCGTCTGTACGGGCTGAAAATGAATCCCATGAAGTGCGCCTTTGGCGTGTCCAGTGGAAAGTTCCTCGGCTTCATCGTCCGACACAGAGGGATCGAGATCGACCCCTTTAAGATAAAAGCTATCCAGGAGCTGCCCCCTCCGAAGAATCTGGGAGAGCTGAGATCCCTACAGGGGCGTCTAGCTTACATCCGCAGGTTCATTTCCAACCTGTCGGGGCGCTGCCAGCCATTCCACAGACTAATGATGAAGAATGCACCTTTCAGCTGGGGTCATGAATGCCAGCACGCGTTTGACCAGTTAAAGGAGTATCTGGAGACCCCGCCTGTCCTGGGGGCACCTGTCAAAGGCAGACCGCTGATTCTATACATAGCGGCCACCGAATACTCACTGGGGGCAATGCTCGCCCAAAACAATGATGAGGGAAAAGAGCAGGCTCTCTACTACCTCAGTCGAAGATTGGTGGGTGCAGAAGCTAAGTACACCCCGATTGAGAAGATCTGCCTTGCCCTGGTCTTTGCAGTCAAGAAGATGAGGCACTATATGCTGTCCCATGAAGTCAGCTTGATATCCAGGGCCGACCCCATTAAGCACATCCTTTTTCAGCCCGTCCCAAAGGGGCGCCTTGGCAAGTGGGCCGTGCTACTCATGGAGTTCGATATCACCTACGTGCCGCAAAGGGCCGTTAAGGGACAAGCCGTCGCGGATTTCTTCGCAGCACATCCCGTGCCCGAAGACTCCCCGTTGGCCACCGAGCTACCTGAAGATGAAACACTAGAGGTAGACCAAATACAACAAGCCATCTGGCAGCTTTACTTTGATGGAGCCTCAAGGACAGAAGCGACCCCGTCCGGGCGCACCAAGGTACGAGCCGGAGCAGGCATCGTCCTCAAGTCGCCGGACGGAGAGGTGATGCACACTTCCTGCTGCATCAGCAAACCCTGCACCAATAATGAAGCAGAGTATGAAGCCCTGATCATCGGCCTCCAGGTCGCCCTCCAAATGGAGATCAAAATGCTCCAGGTGTTCGGCGATTCGCTGCTGGTCGTCAAGCAAGTCCAGGGGCAGTTTGATGTCCGAAAACCTGAGCTGCTCCCGTATCACACTAAAGCAAAAGGGCTCATGGAGCGGTTCTACCTCCTCGAGATAGGCCATGTCGCCAGAGGGGAGAACGCACAAGCCGACGCATTGGCAAAATTGGCAAGCTCACTGGCGGTGCCCCCAGATGGATATCTCCATATCCAAGTAATAAACCAACGCCAGATGCCCAGCATGATAGAAGAAGAGCCGGAAGAAGAGGACCTACAGGTCGCTACAGCAGAAGCCGTCAGCCTGCCTGACTGGAGGGACCCCCTAATGCAGTGGTTCAGGCACCAGCAACTACCCGACCGAAGAGAAGAAAAGATCAAGCTGGTCAGAACCAAGGACTCCTATGAGCTCCGAAGCGGAATATTATTCCGGATTGTGGCCGATGCCAAACGGAAGCTACTCCTCCGATGCTTGTCCATTGAAGAAGCTTGGAGGGTTATGAAGGAGGTCCATGCCGGCATAGCTGGCGCACACCAGGCGGGGCCGAAAATGAAAATTGAAATCAAGAAACTTGGCTATTATTGGCCTGCAATGTTCAACGACTGTTGCGAGTATGCTAAGTCGTGTCAGAGATGTCAGGAGCATGCCACCATTCCCAGAAGACCTCCTGCACCACTACACCCAACAGTGCCCAGTTGGCCGTTCGCCCAATGGGGAACGGACGTCGTGGGCCCCTTGCCCGCGTCTTCCACAGGTTGCAAATACATTCTGGCGGCGACCGACTACTTCTCCCGCTGGGCCGAGGCCGTTGCCTTACGGGAGGTCACCGGAGAAATCGTGGCCAGGTTTTTCCTCCGCAACATCATATTCCGGTTCGGCGTGCCCGACCGAATTGTATCAGACAATGGCAGCCACTTTCGCAACCAGAAAGTCTACCGACTAGCAGAAAAATACAAAATTGATTGGAGGACCTCAACTCCTTACAATCCACAAGCTAATGGGCTGGCCGAAGCTTTCAATAAGACACTCTGCACTCTCCTGGCCAAGACTGTTAGCCCTAACAAAAGGGACTGGGAAGGAAGAATGTATGAAGCACTTTGGGCGTACCGAACCGTATACAAGACCCCAACGGGCTGCTCGCCCTTCTCTCTCGTATATGGCTCGGAAGCAATCATCCCCGTCGAACTGGAGATACCGTCCCTCAGGGTCGCCATTCAGCATGGGCTTGTCCCGAAGGGCAGACCAACACCGAGCGAAGGCTCGATGAACTCTCCAGTCTGGAAGGAAAGCGGCTTCAAGCCCAACAGAATATCCAGGTCTATCAGGCCCGGATTGCACGCGCCTTTGACAAGCTCGTCAAGGAACGCGAATTCAAGAAGGGTGACCTTGTCATGGTCAAGAGAAGAGATCTCATGGCGGCCAACCCCAAAGGTAAGCTAAACGAGAACTGGCTCGGACCCTACGTAGTCCAGAAAGTCTACGAAGGCGGAGCCTATGTAATTGTCAACCACCGCGGGGAGGTTCAATTCCCGCCTCTTAATGGAAGGCACTTGAGGCTGTACCACGCCCCAGCGCCCCCATTCAGGTAATAATATTACTCTTCGCCCCATTTTGGGGCGGATTTGCGTGATTAATGTCCGAATGATTTGGCCACCAGCCGGGTTCCCGAAAAAGGGAAGAAAGGAATAGAAAGAGAAAGAAAGAAGAAGCAAAAAAAAAGAGAAAGACAAAAAAAAAGAAGAAGCAAAAAAAATGGAAAGAGGAAGAGAGAAGAAGCAAAAAAAAGAAGGAAAGAAAAAATGGAAAGAGAAAGAAGGAAGAAGCAAAAAGAAAAAAAAAGAAGAGAAAAAAAAAGAGAGAAAAAAAAAGAGAGAAAAAAAAAGAGAAGCCAGAAAGGGGAACGCCCCCCATTTCCAGTCACCGCCCCGCATCAGCGGGGGTACCAAAATTGATTTAAAAAGAAAGAAACAAACTCTTCTCTCCGTCCTTCCCGAGCGATGAGTACCCCTTTGGCTCGGACCTCCCGTCCGGGTCATTGACTAAACAAACTCTTCTCTCCGTCCTTCCCGGGCGGTGAGTACCCCTTTGGCTCGGACCTCACGTCCGGGTCATTGACTAAACAAACTCTTCTCTCCGTCCTTCCCGGGCGGTGAGTACCCCTTTGGCTCGGACCTCACGTCCGGGTCATTGACTAGACAAACTCTTCTCTACCCCCCCCCCCCCGGGGCGGCGAGCACCCCTTTGGCTCGGACCTCACGTCCGGGTCATTGACTAGACAAACTCTTCTCTCCGTCCTTCCCGGGCGGTGAGTACCCCTTTGGCTCGGACCTCACGTCCGGGTCATTGACTAGACAAACTCTTCTCTCCGTCCTTCCCGGGCGGTGAGTACCCCTTTGGCTCGGACCTCACGTCCGGGTCATTGACTAGACGAACTCTTCTCTCCATCCTCCCCGGGGGGCGAGCACCCCTTTGGATCAGACCTCCCGTCTAAGTCACTGACTAAACAGACCTTTCTATCCGCCACCTCTGAACGGCAAAAGGGGTCTCTGGCCAAGTACCCCTCACTCGAGACCAGCACGCGCTTCCAATATTGCGGCAAAACCAGGGAGTTGCCCGTTCGGTATGGTGGAGTGGTCCCCTCGTCCTCCCCCTGGGAAGGCGAGCACTCTCCTGTACCCTGACATGGGTCCCTGCCTGGTCCTTCCAAAGTGAATCCCCGCAAAGACTCATACCCTGCCAATGGGCCCCTACACGAAAAGGGGGGAAAGATACAAGAGCGAGGGAAGAGGAAGGAGAAAACAATATGCACGGAAGAGAAAGAGGGGTGGGAAAGCTCCCTCCGGGATAAATGCATACACCAGGAACGCGTGAAATCATAAATGCTTTGCTCTATTCAAAAGAGGATCAAACTACATGTGCTGCGGGGCATACCCCTGTGTTACATTCAAAAAAAAGAAAGAGAAATTAAGGGATGCAACGCTTAGTCGATGTCCCTGAAGATGTCCTCGAGGGGGAGGATCCCGACGCAAGGGAAGTTCGTCATATCGCGCAGTCGGCCCCTCAATCCCTCAAGACGGGCGAGCTCCGCTTCGACGGACGCCATTTCAACGTCGGCGACGGCAAGAGCTTCCCTCTCCTCTGCCACCGCCCCTTCCGCCTCGGCGAGGCCAAGTTTAGCCGCAGCGAGATAGCCCTCCAGCTTCTCGATCCGGTTCTTGAAGGAACGAACGCTGCCTTCGCCTTCCTCTAGGGCCTTTCCGTGGCGTTCTCTACTGTCGCGTCGGGCCTTTAGGGTCTGCAGATATTCGTCTGCCTGAGCATCAAGGGCGGCGCGTTCGTCAGGAGCCTGGGTCTCCAGGAACTCGCGGCGCTTGACATACTTCAGCAACAGCAGAACCCGCCGCGACCATTCTCCCAGCGGGCAGCTGAGCACTTGCAACGCCCCGGTCAATTGCACCACTATAGTATGCACCTCCCTATATGACAGAGAAGGGTCGGCGAGGAGCATGGTCCGCAGAGTGATCAGCATTTGGCGTACTGGAGCTTCTGATGACATATGGCTGACTGAGGGCGCTACCGGAGGAGTGAATTCCACGGTGCTGTCCACCTCTGCCCACAGGTCGGTATCTGCCGCCACTGAAGATGAAGGAAGGGCGAGGGTCAAGTCGCCCGGCCGGCCTAGCTCGACGAGAGACTCTTGGCCAACCACTGCCTGGGGAACGGACGAGACCATTGCCGAAGCCTCCGGCGCCCCCATCGTTTGGATTTCCCCTGCCCCCTTTGCCTCCGTCTGGCCCGACCCTGCCACTGCTCCAAGGGGCAGGGGTGCAGGGGCCGTCACCTCGGCTAGAGGAGGAGCTTCGAGTAAGGACAGGCCCGAAGTCGCCACCCATGAACTCCTCCCTCGCAGCTGAGATCCCTCCAGATGCGCACGGAGCCCCGCAAATATCTGCTGCAAGAGCGGGTCCTCCATCTGAGCCGGGAGTTTCGGGAAGGGCGGAAGCGGAACCACCAGCTGGGGTAAACGTCCCGCTTCCACGAGCGCAGCCAGTCTCTCTCTCTCCAAGCCCAAGACTGGAGCCGGCCCCTCCACCGCTATCGGGCCAATGCTCGGTCTCCGTTTGGCCACTGCCTTCCGGATACGACCAGGCGCCTTCCCCGATATCGGCATCGCCTGACCATGGGAATGGGAATCAGCTATTCGCCATCTAAAATAAACCATGCAAAAGGGAGACCGTGGAGCCCGCATACTCACCTCAGCCGCTGGGATGATGCTACCTTCAGGCGCGATCTCCCCCTCCTCCAGAGGCTCGCCCGCCGCTCTGGTAGTACCGGAGGGCTCCGCGGGCATTTCCTCTCGAAGGGCGTCGAGTAAAAGAGCCAATTTGCCCATGCCGACATCGACCCCTGTTGGGCGGTCGATCAGCGCAGCCGGGGCAGCCTCCTCTGCGACCTCAAGTTCGGCCGGTTCTTGAAAATCCTAAAAAAGGGGGGGGGATAAAGTCGTCAGTCAATCACAAAAAGGGAAGGGAGAGCCGGCCTAAACAAGCTCACACTCACGGCGGTCTTCCCCACAAGGCTCGGGGAGCCAGCAAGTAAGGGGGCCCCGAAGACCGGCTCGGGCGGCTCCGATGCCCCGGACACGCCCTCGTCAGGAGCTGCTTCGTCGGAAGAGTAGTTGTAATCTACCTCTTCCCCAGGCGGAGACTCGACCGCCGTCGGCTCGGCCTGGGCCGGCAGAGGAGCTTCCTCCTCAGAGTCTCTGTCCAGCACGTCCTCCCTCGGGCTAGGCGAGGCTTGTACTCCGATCTTCTTCCTCCTCACATATGTCAGCGTCATCGGGAGGTCGAGATCAGGCCACAATGACTTGGTGGCCGCCGCGGCAACGCCTGTCATGCAAAGGAAGATAAGCCATGCTGAATCTACTGGCCCCCAGGACACAAAAAAAGGAGTTAACCGTATAGTCGAAAATATTTACCCCCTTCAGTTCCTGCGACACGAGATGACCCACGGGCTTCCTCAACAGGCAAACCCTTCTCGGGAGTCCCAGCCGTACCCTCGCCCGGGAGCAACACGGGCGCCGATTCCTCCATGCTGCCCGTGAGATAGAAGCGCATCGTCGCCATGCGCGAATCCGAGGCCAACTCGGGAGGCCGGTCGACCGCAGACGACACGGGCGGCCGATGAATCTCACCAGCTTCGCGGCTCGGTTCGGTCTGCGTGGCTTCGAATTCCTCGAAGGACAAGACAGGGGCCACCGGCGAGGCTGCCGTCGGAGCCGGGGATGCCTCGGTCCGCTGCCGTTTTACCGTCTTTTGCCCGGCCACCTTGGCAGCAGCCAGTGCCTTCTTAACGGGCGACTGTGCCCGGGGCCTTCCCGTTGCCTGCGGCAAGGGAGCCGGAGCCGCCGCCGGGGTCGCCTCTGCCGGGACCGCAACTTCACCCATGTCAGGCGAGGGCACGGGCTCTCCCATAGAAGCTGAGATAAAAGAAGTATCCAGGTGTCAAGACTCCACTCCAAAATAAAAGGGGGGGGGGGGAGATTCAAGAGACACGCTAATGATCGGGAACACTGACCGGCAGGTTGACCTGGCTCGGGACGGGCAGCTTCGAATTCCTCGAAAGACGGGACTAGTGGTGCCAGAGGAACAGCCGTCGAAGCCTTAGCCGTTTCTGTCTTCCTCCGCTTTGTATCCCGCTGCTTAGCCGCCTTGGCGGCGTCCACCGCCTTCTTCACAGGCGATTTAGCCCGGGGCCTCTTCGCAGCCTTAGGCAAAGGAGCCGTGGTCGGGGCCAGCGGCGCGGCTTCAAAATACGCAGGCTTCTTCACCAGCCGGAGGAGGTTCCGGTACGTGGCCATCTGCGTGCTGTCGGGATGGTCTGCAAAGAAAAGAGGGGAAAGAACGAACATGCATATACCATTAGTACCTAACTCACCGCGAAAGCCGCAGCGCTGAGGGACAAAACCGAAGAGCAAGAGGGAACTGAATACCATGAGGGCCAGTGTACAGCCGCAGCGTGATCGGCCAGTAGCTCAGGGATATCTCCTTGTCCCGACGTGCCGCCTCCCGGACTAGCCAACAAACGTCCTCAATAGTTTGACACCGGTCCGTGAGGTTGGCCAGATCCGCATGCTTCTTGGAAGAAAGGTGACAGAAAAGATTGAAGTGGTCCATGCCCCACCCATCAGCATAATAATAAGGGATGTGCAGGCGCTTGCCCAGGATGGAGGCCGTCACATCTTCAATCTTCATCCCATTCACCCGGAGGAGGATATATAGCCACGTGGTATCCTTGTAATTCTCGGGCTTCCTCTCCTCCCGCCTCACGAACGTGCGATACAGGCAGGCCAAGTCCCTCTCTGGGCGCCAGCTCTTGGCAGGAGTCCCCTCTTCCTCTATGGGGATGGGTAGTTCATGAGCTCCAGACGGTCGCTCCCCACCCGGCACAAGTCCCGCAGCGTCTTCTCGTAGTCATCCTTAGCCGCTGGGGGTAGCTCCACCTTCGGCGTCGGCCTCATGTCCCGGGCTTCCCGGCGAGCCATCAGATACGCTGCCACTTCCTTTTCCTGTCTGTTCTTGAGCCGAAGAAGATGGTCTGGCTCGATATCAAGCACTGGCACTGGCTGCCGGCCAAGGAATCTCCTTTCGGCGCCATCCCAACAATCGGTCTTGTGCAACCGATAGAAAGCCGTCCGGGCATTCCACCACTTTATGTAATCTTGGGTCACTCGGGGGACACGACCCGGGGCCGGTACTCTGAAAGAGGCGGAGTCCGCTCGGTGGAAGAAGTCCCACCAGCTTTTGGCGTGCTCGGCAACCAAACTTCCCCGGACATTCCGCGAGGGCAAGCCGAATTGCGCATGATAAGCAGGGATATGCTGATCATACCCGAAATTGCGACCGAACCGGAAAGGGTAATATGGCTCCAGCAACACATTCTCCCCCTTTCTGAATACCAGCACGCTCGGGCGAATTGACAGCGCCCAGTCTCGCAGTTCCGGCTCCAGTAGTGGGCGCACCACGTTCTCCTGGCTGATAGGATGAACGTACCTCTCCACCTGGTCATCCTTGCATTCCCTCTTATTGTTCACGAGGGGGCTTGAGTGTGCGGCCAGCGTCCAGAAATGAATAGTACCGGCTGCATCCCGGGGAACCGTGGTCAACCGCCCCCGGATATCATACATCCGCATCGAGGTAGAAGCCGGCTCTGCACTCGCGAACTCCAGCATCCTCGGTATCAGCCCCCAATCCTGGAGAACTCGCGGGGCAAACTCCGGGAACAGCGAACAAACCCACGCGTTGAAGAAGTGCAGTGGGCACACATACCGGGCCTGCCTGGGAAACTGGTGCGTGCTGATATCCCCCAAGGCCTTGTAAATTAAGCAGAGGGCGGCCGGGCACAGAGAAAGCTTGATACCCCACGCCATCTGGCACGCCGGGTAGATGGCGTCCGGCCGGATAACTGTCTCGTCGCCGTACGGCATGGCAAATGAGCATAGCCAGTACGTGAGATAGGCGGCGCAGTGGGTCTGGGGATCCAAACCCATCGGGTTAGGCCCGCTTCGACGCCCTCTAGACGGGATCTTCACGTCAAGCTTGGGCTTTGCACGCTTCTTGGGAGCCACGGCAGTACCAACGCAGGGGAATTCCTCGTACCGCTTCGGCCCGTCGAAGAAATACTCCAGCCACAGGGGCATGCGCACCCTCTTCCTGTCCCCACGGGCGGGCTGCTTCCCCTTGTGCGACAGCTGGTACAGCTCCCGGTACGCCTTCATCAGGTACCGGTATGAATACCCCAGAGAATAATAGCCGTCCCCGTTGGTCTCGTCTTTGATTAGGTCCGGGAGGCATATTTCTTCATAAGGCTCCCCGTCAATGGGCAAGCCGCTCAGCTGGCTTAGGCTCCATAAATCCAGAGAAGTCTCGCCCTCCGCCGTGTAGAAGGTGTTAGTCGCTGCGCTGAACACCTCTATCATGCCGCAACAGAGGCCCTTGGAAATGGGATAGCCATATCGGGAGGCGTATACGCTGTGATAAACGCCGACCCGGACCAGCAAAGGAGCATAGTTGAACAGCACATGCTCCGTGAACTCCACCGCCCTCTCCCGAAGGTGTGGGCGTCCTGAAGCTTCAGCTCCCCGAACCAGCCCAGTGATAGATCATACTTAAATCTGATGGCCAAACAGTCCAAGATGAAGGGCTCTTCCCTGTAGCCCCACTTCAGGGGAGCCAAGAACAGGCCGAACCGAGGCGCCTCGTTGTGCACTTTCCCGGCAGACAAGTCCCATCTGGCCGGAGTAAACTGAGGCGCCCGCACCAGCTTGTCTTCAGCCGGCAGTACCCCTTCGATCCCCAGGACCGGCTTCCATTCCCGGGCTTCTCCCACCAGGTACATCGGGATACTCCGGGGAACGCTGTACAACAGGCTATCCCGGGCCTGCAGTATAGCCTGTTCAGCCTTCTTCACGACCCGGAAGTCTCGCCCTTCCCGCGAGCGAAAATGCTTCAGAAATCGAACCAGGTGTCTGTCCTTCGGGAAGTCCTTTCTGTACTCCCCGGTGACCCGGTCAAATGTGAAGCCACTGTCAACTCGGGCAAGCCTCTGGAAATCCTGGGTCTCCCCGTCGGACTCAGATGACTCTGCCAAAGCAGCTATTTCTGCATGCTCCCGATCCAAGTCCTCTACATTTAACCAGGTAACTGCTGGTACCGGGCCCCGTGGGATAAGATCAGCACCAATAGCAGCAGCAGGAGCCGAGGAACCACTTGGGGCAGCCATTTATCTACAAAGATACACAAATAGAAGATCAGAATAAGCCACGTGCAAAAGGGAGTGAAAGACTGTAAAGGGGCTTTACTACAAGTCAAGTGAACAAAATATTGCCAATTTCGGACGAAATTTCGGCAGAGTTTCCCCTAGGCCAGAGGCGTAAGGGAAAACACGGGTGCGCTTCCACAAGGAGTGACGGCCCCAACAAAACATGGTGGGCCCCGAGAGGCAACACCAGAAGTCCGTCGATCGAAAAGTCTTCTTCCCCGGGCTTAAGGCCTCTTTGCTGGCTCACTGACTAGTGCCTTCCCCGGCACGCCCTGAAGCTGCCCTCGCCGGCACGCTTCGAGCGGTCTTCCCCGGCACGCCCAGACAGGCCCCTCACCGGCGCGCTCTAGGGCCCCTTCCCCGGCACGCCCCCCAGGCGTCCTTCCCCGGCACGCTCGGTGCATAGCTTCCCCGGCACGCCCCCAGGCGTCCTTCGCCGACACACTCTGCGGGCCCCTTCCCCGGCACGCCCCCCAGGCGTCCTTCCCCGGCACGCTC
This sequence comes from Amorphophallus konjac, assembly GCA_022559845.1. Taxonomy (NCBI): domain Eukaryota; kingdom Viridiplantae; phylum Streptophyta; class Magnoliopsida; order Alismatales; family Araceae; genus Amorphophallus; species Amorphophallus konjac. The sequence continues at coordinate 397,675,888 of CM040122.1, forward strand.
GGTGCATAGCTTCCCCGGCACGCCCCCAGGCGTCCTTCGCCGGCACGTCCTCCAGGTGCCTTCCCCGGCACGCCCCTACTAGTGCCCTCGCCGGCACACCCGACAGGCCGCCCCCGGCACGCTTTGAAGCGTCTTCGCCGACACACTCTGCGGACCCCTTCCCCGGTACGCCCCATGGGTGGCTTCCCCGGCACGCACTACCGGCAGCTTCACCGACACGCCCTGCGGCCTCCTTCCCCGACACACTTATACCACCCCCCCCCCCCCCGGCACGCCCTAAAGGGCTTCCCCCGGCACGCGCACGCACTACTGGCGTCTCCACCAGCACCCGTCGGCGGGATTCACCCTCTTTCACCCTGCTGGCTTTTGAGCTTGGTACCATTCTAGTGAGTGAAGGGTCCTCTTGACTCAGGACCTCCGAATGGGTTGGGCCTCTTTTCTAATGACCCATATTCATTCGAGGGAGGACGAACGCTCCTCCTTAGAGTTGCCCCCATTGTTTGGGCTTGGAAGTCTAGATACTGGACCGGGGTGATTGCCCCCAGTGTGATACCGGTGCATCGACTTCTTTGAGCCTCACCTAGTCTTCTGGAGGCAGGGGTGGCGGCGGTGGGTCACCCATTTTTTCAGCCACTATGGCACCCCTTTTTTGTTTGCAGGGTCGAGGTTGACTCAGCACCAATGTGGTGGACCGAACGAACCCGGTCCGGGGTTGTATGGAGCATGGCATTTCTGGGGAGTGTCAGTGTAGTTGGAACTCGGGAGTGCAGTGCCCGAGCTGGGGACAACAGAATGGTGACCCAGAACTTGGCGTTCAGTTGGTCCATCAGAGTTGTTGCCAGAACTCGGGGTTCGTGACCCATGTTGTGAACTGAGGATGTCAGAGGGGTGGTGACCCAGAACTTGACCCCCGTACTGGGTGTTGGAGAAGCTGGTGCCCGAGGCAGAAAGCCTATATTGGGAGCTGATGAAGCTGGGATCTGGGACTAGAAACCCAAACTGAGTGCTTGACGACGCTGGGTTCCAGAGCTAGAAGCCTGTCTTGAATATTGATGGTGCTGGGACCCAGGACTGAATGTCGGTCTTGGGCGTTGTCAAAATTGGAACCCGGGGCTGGAGGCCCATCTCGGGTGCTGATGACACTGGGACCTGGGGCTGAATGCCCGTCTCTGGTGTCGATAAAGCCGGGACCCGGGGCTGAACACCCGGTCTTAGGTGTTGGTGGAACTGGATCCCAGGACAAAACACCCGTCTTGGGTATTGATGGAACTGGATCCTAGGGCAGGCAACCCGTACTGGGTGCTGATGGAGCTGGAACCCGGGGCTGAACGCCCGCCTTGGGTGTTGTTGGAGCTGGATCCCTGAGCTGGACGACCCCCTTTCTTTTTTGGTATTGCTGGAACTGGAACCCGGGGCTGAACGCCCGTCTTGGGTGCTGGGGATGTGGGAATATTGGGACCCAGGGCGGAGCGCCCCTCTTGGGTATTGATGTAGCTAAGACCCGGGGCAGAAAGCCCGTCTTGGGTGTTGATGTAGTTGGGACCCGGGGTCGGAAGCCCGTCTCGGGTATTGATGTAGTTGGGACCCGGGGTCGGAAGCTCGTCTCGGGTATTGATGTATTTGGGACCCGGGGCTGAAAGCCTGTCTCGGGTATTGATGTATCTGGGACCCGGGGCTGGAGGCCCATGTCGGGTGTTACTGGAGCTGGACCCCGGGGTTAGATGCCCGTCTTGGGTGTTGCTGGAACTGAGACCTAGGGCTAAAAGCCCATCGTGGGTGTTGCTGGAGCTGAGACCCAGGGCTGGACGCCCGTGTTGGGTATTGTTGGAGCTGAGACCCAGGGCTAGACGCCCGTCTTGGGTGTTTCTGGAGCTGAGACCCACGGCTAGGCGCCCGTGTTGGGTGTTACTGGAATTGAGACCTAGGGCTAGACACCCGTGTTGGGTGTTGAGGTGGCCTTGTCCCAAAAGGGAAACCCTTTGCTGGGAGTTGGCATTGCTGGATCGTTGGGGTAAAGATCCCGTCGTAGAGCTGGGAGGCCAGGGGCCCAATGCGGAGAGTCCGCATCAGGGACCGACCTTGATGAGACCCGGGGTCGTGTACCCGAGCCAGATGCTGGGGAGCCTCGAACTCGGGGTTGAAAGCCCGTATTGAGTGCCGGCTCGTCGGAGACTCAGGTCAGAAGGCTCGTATAGAATACTGGGAGGCCTTGACCCCGGGGTGGGAAACCCGTGCTGGGGGTAGGCTTGGCTGGGACTCGGAGCTGAGAGCCCGAGTGAGTTGCTGAGGAGCGGGGGACCCGGGGCAGAAAGCCCGTGTCGAGTGCTGGTGGAGCTGGGGACCCTGGGATCAATGACCGCATGGGTCTCTGTTGCTGGAGGAGTAGAGGGGCCAGCTGCCTATCTGGGCAGTCACCGGACTGGGCTGCTTGTGGACCACGGCAATGGCGCCCAAGGATCAGGGCGAGACGAAGGCCAAGGCAGCGTCGCCGAACACGATTGGCATTGCCAACTGTAGGTGCCCGGTGTGGATGGCGATGATGATTGAACCGTAGGTCACTATCACCACCGGTTTGTTGTTGCTGTTGCTGGTGCAGGTTGGTCGCTCGATGACGACCGGTCGCATGTTGCATTCTGGACAGGGGGCCCTCCTCTTCCTCTCCGATAAGAAAATGTGAGGGCATTGCGGCATACACTTGACAGGTGTGACTCTTCTTCGACAGAAAGAAGAAAGGTAGGAGAGGTCCCATCGGGCGTGCCATCCTTGTTTGCGACCGCGGGGGGGGGGGTTACTTGTCGTTTTGTCCTCACGGCGGGGGTGTAGACTCGCCTTTTACGGAAGGTCGAGATAGGTTGACTGGGCACGTGGGGATTCCGGGGGTATTGAGAAGAAGGCAGAGAGAACAATAGGAACGCACTGGCAGGTATGGCGTATGGTTCATCATTCTGGGAGACTGGGACAGGGATGGCTGGGTGGAATGCGGGCATGCTAGTCGATTTCTCGACAATCACCTATGGAACCGAGGATTGACCGGGGAAGCGTCGCTAGGATGTGGCACGTGGCTCGAGAGATCGGGCGACACGTGGATAAAAGGGGTTCCACGGGTGCGAGTGCGCAGGCGATTATGGGGATTCGTGTACTGGACATCTTTCCCACAGGCCGCAAGCAACCGGTGTTTATTTTACATCGGATTGAATCTGAATACCTTTGTTTTCTTCTGCCAAAGAAAGAGTCAGGGACCTTGGTAGCCACGACGTCGGGAGGGCCTAGTCCGTGCAACAGTGACATGGCAACAGCAACACAATAGGGATAACTGGGGGCAGAGAGACTGGTTCCAGGGAGGAGGGGGACCCGCTCCCTGACTGGATTACATGAATTATATGCCATGAAAGGCATTTATATGGGGGCATGAGAGCCCGATTACAATTGCTTGCAAGCCGCGGGACAATTCCGTCATTTGTGACGGTCCCCGGGTCATTGCGTTATTGTATGGGTAGTTCTGTATCTGTACGTAGTGTCCGCCAAGGGACATGTGACTTAGCAGGATGGCACCCGAGGGGCGTCATAATGTATTCCCGACATGAAACAGTGTCGAGGTCGGGGTAGTAGGGGTGCCGTAGGCACCATTGTGCTGGGGAAGTTGAGTGGTCGAGTGCCGCGGGCCCCGATGTTACTGGAGTAGCTGGCAGTCTGGTGCCGGGGGCACCGTTGTGACTGAGTGGCTGAGTGGTCGGGTGCCGCGGGCCCCGATGTGATTGGAGTAGCTGGCAGTCGGGTGCCGGGGGCACCGTTGTGACTGGAGTTGTTGAGTGGTCGTGTGATGACCCGAGAATCTGGTTACCGGGAAGGCCCGATAACCCGAGACTCGAACCGCCGCCCACGAGCCGGGAGGGCTCGGAAAGGCTAAAAAGGAGTGTGGAGGTACAAAGAAATAGAAAATAAGGCAGGACAATTCAACATTTAACAGAAATAAATGAACAACTACAACAGAGTCCAGTCCAACAGAAAGTACAGTCCAAAGCAGCAAAACGTACCACATGCCAAGTGAACACTCGGCCCGGCAAGTTGGCAACTAAGAACCTCCGCACAGCACCCTCGAACCTCGAGGCAGAACTGTCGCACCTGAAACGCAGGGGTGAGCCTCCTGTCACTGGCCCAGTAGGGATCCCGCGGAACCCCAACTGAGAACAACGGCGGCACTGAAAGCAGTAACTACGAAAGCATGAAAGTGACTACGGTGGCCGGCAAAATCTCGGCTCTACAGCTACTCCTACTGTACTAGAAAACACAACCAAGTCTCCCGTCGGGGGACAACCAAGCCACACACCCGACCACCCGATTCCACGATCGGGGACCACCAGACACGAACCGCCCTAGCCACGCTACTAGGAAAACGCCACGATACCTCGTAGCGGAGGCATACCCTCACGAAAAGGGCTCGAGCCAAAACCACACGGTCAGGGAACACAGTCACGACCTCACCGTTGTGAACACAATGCTGTCTGGGGAAAGGCCCTCGGTGATGCTCACCGGAAACCCCAGACCACGACTCCGGGAACACTCCCGAAGCCTCCCACGAAGTCCCGTCTCGAGGACGGAAACAAAACCCGGTACACGACAACACACGTCACGTGACAGGAGCACCACCCAGTAGAAGAACGACCGGATGCGTCCCCTGACGTCTTACACCGTGTCACAAGTGTCTAGCTACGACGCCCCGGGCGTGAGACTTAGACACGCAACAAGTACCACAACAAGGACTAGCTGGGGTCACGCTCGTCAGCGCGTGTCCTAAGCCCCCAACTACGTGTGCACACACAGACCATCTACTCTAGGTCGGGTCCTCTAGCTGGTTTTCCCCCCCACCGGACTCTGGTGGCAAAGGCAAGGGGCCCTACGGAAACCAGCCTAAAATCGCCACTCACTGGGTCTCGTTCTCCAGCACTCCCAGGTGGGTCCGCACTCGCGTGCACAGAAAGCTACGACTAGTGGACGTGTCACAGAACGTGGACACTGAAAACCACGCATGCACTCATTGCGAGTAACACGGAGTAACAGGTGGCTCAAAGCCACCCGACTCTGGACGGCCCACTAGACCTACTAAACCCAACGACCTTTGAGTCACAAGACTCGGGGTCAAGACTGTTGCACACGACAGTACTGAGCCGTCAATCTGGCCTAATCCCTAGGTCCAAACCACAATGCGATAACCCACGAGGAAGTTCACAACCGTCGAGACCCATCTGTGGACACCGAAAATTGCACATCCAGATGCCACGCTCGGCCCAGCATCAACAACGGCCCCGAGTGAAGAAACCCCGGAGAAATCAAGCACAAGAGGCCCCACGGCCCATGGGCCTCGAAGAAAATCAAATGGGCCACGACTCGTGCTCACAATGGGCTCAAAATTGCCCATTTAGCTCTTCAACGGCACGCCCATCCTGGGCTTCAGCGGCACGGCCTTCAGCGGCACGCCCAGCCCCTTCGGCTGCCCAGCGGCACACCCTTGGGGTCTTCACCGGCACACCCCCAGGGGGATTCAACGGCACACCCCCAGGGGGTTCAACAGCACGCCCCCTGGGGGGGTCTTCAGCGGCACACCCCCAGGTGGGGTTCAACGGCACACCCTTGGGGTCTTCACCGGCACACCCCCAGGGGGGTTCAACGGCACACCCCCAGGGGGTTCAACGGCACGCCCCCTGGGGGGTCTTCAGCGGCACACCCCCAGGGGGGGTTCAACGGCACACCCTTGGGGTCTTCACCGGCACACCCCCAGGGGGGTTCAACGGCACACCCCCAGGGGGGTTCAACGGCACACCCCCAGGGGGGGTTCAGCGGCACACCCCCTTTGGGGTTCAACGGCACGCCCCCTGGGGGGTCTTCAGCGACACACCCTGTAGGGTCCCCAGCGGCACGCCCTTCAGCCGTTCAACGGCACGCCCATCCGGGGCTCCAGCGGTACGCCCTTTTGGCACTACAGCGGCACGCTTGTTCAGCCCTTCAACGGCACAGCGGTGAAGCTCTTTCAACGGGCGACGTGAGGCCCATGCCCTACACATCCTTGGCGCGCAGTGGAGCCATCTCAGGTGGCAGCCGATCGTTGGGCCACGTGGCCTAGTCCACTGACAGCCAGGACAGGCAGGTCAAACCTCATGATCACGGGCCACTTCCCGCTTCGGCGGCCGTGCTCGAAGGCTCCCGCCGCCCGGGGTATAAAAAACCCCTTCTCTTCGTTTCACAGGGGAGGAGAGGACAGACGGAGGGACGTACACAGACGAACACAAAGAGGGGGAGAGGCTCCGACAGTAGAAGACACACACACAGGAGAAAGAGGAGGAGAGAGAAGAGAAGAAGCGACCCTCCCGGCCTGAGCTCCGTCCGACGACCACCGGGAAGAAACGAGAGTAAGAGGGAGAGAGCTTAATGTAACGGGGGAGAGGGTTGGGGATAGTGGCGAAGGTCTTAGGCCGCAGTGCTTCTGCCCTCTCGCATTCCATTCTTCCCTCCGTTCTCCATTTTGTATTCTTTTTCCTTTTACTCTATGGCCCCATTTGGGGAGTTTGCTTTTGCCATATGTATGAAGGGCCTTGCCCTCTTGATTCTCATGAATGAAAACCACCCTCTCCGGGTTTCTCTTCGATTTTTGATGTTTTATGCTAGGCTTCACGGGCTTTTGACGGACTATCTGTTCCTCCCTCCGTCTCCCCATTTCTCTGGTGTTCTTGGGGCCTCCGTGTCTATATGACCGTCCTCCCACGATCCTTAGCTTTATAGGCCCTTCGATTGCTTCCGTGGCCCTCTGCTATGTCCACCGGTTTAGGAAGGAGGGAGACCCTCACCCTCTCTCCCAATACACAGCAGCCAAGTGGCTTCTCCCCCGGCCTTGAATCCCTCTCCCATGCTCTTGGATGGCCTGCAGACCTCCCAGCCCACACACTCAATCCCCTCTGACTCTCCAACGATGCACCTTTCCGGCACTTGGCCGGCACGCCCAGGCCTGGCCTTCAGCGGCACACCCAGGCCTGGCCTTCAGCGGCACGCCCAGTCCTGGTCCTCAGCGGCACACCCAGTTCTGGCCTTCAGCGGCACGCTTCCCCCTTACCCTCAGCGGTGCGCCTAGATTGGCCTTCAGCGGCACGCTACCCCTATGGCCTTCAGCGACACACCCTTCATTTCCTCAATAGCCCCCTTCTTGGCCTCGTCCCCGGGGCCTTTCCTTCACGTTTTTCGAGGTTCCATAAAGGTGTTGCCCCTCCAGGGGGGCCCACCTCCAGTTGTCGGGTTCCGCCACTCCATGTGGGCGCGTTCCCTTTATCTCCCTTACGCCCCGGGTCAAGGGGAGATGCTGCCGAATTTTCGTGAGAAATCAATGAACAATTAAAGAGGCAAAAGGAATCAATAAACGAATAAGAACGATCAACAATGAAGCCTTCCAATTTATCAAATCACTGCCGGCATCACAACGAAAACCGAACCGAACTAATTAACTACCCGGTAGCCCGAGTGTCCGACCCGCAAGAAAAGAGGCCGAACCAAACGAAACAAAACAAGGGAGGAGTTTTATATAAAACTACACAAAAGTTAAGATAAGAAGAAAAGAAAAGCCTTAAAACAAATAATCGAAAACTGATCGAGCCCCCATTGGCCTTCAGCGGTACGCCCCATTGGCATTCAGCGGCACGCCCTCGTTGGCCTTCAGCGACACGCTCCCCTTTGCCTTCAGCGGTACACCCCTTTCAACCCTCAGCGGTACGCCCCTTTTTAACCTTCAGCGGTACACTCCCTTGAGCCCCAGCGGTGCGCTCCATTGGCCTTCAGCGGTACGCCCCATTGGCCTTCAGCGGTACGCGCTCATTGGCCTTCAGCGGCACGCCCCCTTGCCCTTCAGCGGTACACCCCTTTAGCCTCCCAACGGCACGCTCTCTGCCCTCAACGGTACACTCCCGTTTTCCCCTTCGCCGGCACACTATACATATATGCATATACAGCCTGATAAGGGCATTAATAATAGCAAATAAATTAGTAAAAATTACGCTGATTAAAGGATTCCGAATGCGCAATATTAATCACAATAAAGAGGCGGGAGGGGTAATAAAAAAATAAACAGCAAATGAATGATAATAACAAGAATAGTCATGAATAAAAAGAAGAGAAATCATCCCGGACAAAGGCACGAATAAACAGTAAACATCAAATCAGAAATCCCAGAAGATACGACTAAGAAAGCCCCAGATAAAAGACGCTAATGCCCACACTGCAGCTCCCTCTCTCCCCGGGACCCGGGGTAAAAGGAACAACGACGCCGCCCTTTCAGGTCGAACTCGAACCTTGGGAATTATCCCGATATGGCCAAGTTCTGACCTAATCTTGGGCCGACATCCCAACCGGACCGGATTTGTTTCTCGTTCCGGATACCTTCCGAATCCTCATTAAAATTGCCGCATGCTCGGCAGACATTTGAAGGGATCCACCCCGGTTTTTCTCGTTGTGTCTCTGCCACGGACCTGTGTCCGAATACTAGAAGGTCCACGGAGCGACCGACATGGCCGACAGTTTATAGCCCCGATATGACCTTCAGTGTGACCTATCCCTATCTCTCTCTCTCGCATAATCAGTGTCACTCTTTTCGGCCGCGGGGTCCCTAATTTCGGCAATTAATCAAGGGTATTCCCTCGTATGGGGGATGTAAATGACGTCGTGACCTTTATGGCGCGACGGGATTCGGTCCCGACACGAACCACACAATCGTCTGACGAAGTCAGATTCGAGCGCACCATGGGCTCTTCGGAGCCCGAATAAATCATCACTTCGGTGACTGGCACGCCCACGCACCCAATAAACCAACGATCGCGCCGAGATACCGAGCGAACGAAAAGCGCGTCCACACCATCCCTCAAGGAGGGAAACTTAAGCGACCTCAAGCCTTAGGCTGGGAGATTGGACTCACAGTCCAAGGCCACACACATGGCCAACTTGGAAACCACCTTCCGGAGAAATCACGACGTGCGGGGGAAACCTCACCGCACTCACACCGATACACGGTGACTCGATCTAGTAAGAACACGGAAGCTCGGAACACCTGGGGTCACCCGGACCCACCAAGCCCACGGGCACGCTTATCGAGGTAAACGGAACCTCCGAACACCCAAAGACATGGTCACGGAACTCCACGGGGTGTCCGGGACACACACGGCCCAAGGGGAGCACAATCAGCCGTAGACTACCCGCCCCGGGCAGCCCGGCAGGCCACCCCAAGAACGCACTACACGTGCATAGCGCGTTCAGGCAGAACGCGCTACACATACCTAGCGCGTTCAGCAAGAACGCGCTACAGGTCCATAGCGCGACCATACAAGGTTGCGCTATGATCCTATAGCGTGACAACATAGAACGCGCTGGGAGCCTAAAGCGCGACAAGAACCGCCTTACTGTTCATCTTCTCCGATGAACACGCCCTATCGGGGCGGCGCGACCCTCAAGAACGCACTAGCTGAGACTAGCGCGTTCTCAGTCCGCGCCCAAAAATGGTGGAAACGGAAGAAAAACCCATTCCACGCCCCGTTCACCCCCGGGTGAAGGGGAAACAAAAGGGGAAACCTTCCCCCAAGCCTCTAGACATGCATCTAAACCCCTGGAACTGCCAAAAACACCGTAAAACGGGAGATCCGGCTCACCCCCCAAAAACATGAGTTTCCTCCCAAATCCCTCGAATAAACCCGCTCGGCTCACCACGGCCTACAAAACTCACAGGAAATGAAGTACGCGGGTTGAGGGTCCATCTCCCTACCTCCACCGAAGATTCGACGCACCGCAGATGCCGATCCACGATGAAATCGCCGTTGAAGCCTCGCCGTTCCACGAACTCACGGCCCAGCTTCACCGCGCCTCCACTGCCTCGATCCTCACCCATCCTCGCCCGTGCCATCCCCGCCTCGCCCACACTCTGCCCCGTCGGCCGCCGGAGAGAGAGGGAGAGACGAGAGAAATGAGAGGGGAGAGAGAGAAAAGTGTTATATATAGGAAAATCCAAAAATTCCAAAAAATGCCTAAAAAATAAAAAATCACGTTTCCGCAATCCTCGGAACGCACCGATCACAACGGTACCACTCGCACCCTGGTGAACGGCCCGGTTCACCCGCAACGAGGTTCCGAAGGAATTACCGAAACACACACCGGGAATCGGAAAACACACGCGGAAAAGCCGCGGAACGCTTCCGGGCCTCAAAAACAACTCCGGATCGCGTCGATCCGAACACGAAAGATGTCCGAAATGAAATTTCGGACACAACAGAGTTGGACACTATGAGAAACCAAGTCCGGGACCCACGAACAGGGATCTGAAAAATCTGGGGCATTACAGGTCGAGTGCCGGGGCACCGTTGTGACAGGAGTTGTTGGCAGTCGGGTGCCGGGGGCACCGTTGTGACTGAAGTAGCTAGGTAGTCGGGTGCCGGCGGCATCGTTCTGACTGAGGTAGCTGGCAGTCGGGTGCCGGGGGCACCGTTGTGACTGAGGTAGCTGGCAGTCGGGTGCCGGGGGCACCGTTGTGACTGGAGTAGCTGGGTAGTCGGGTGCCGGTGGCACCGTTGTAACTGGAGTAGCTGGATAGTCGGGTGCCGGCGGCACCGTTGTGACTAGAGTTGTTGAGTGTTCGGGTGCCGGGGGCACCGTTGTGACTGGAGTGACTGGCAGTCGGGTGCCGGGGGCACAGTTGTGACTGAGTTGTTGAGCTGTCGGGCGCCGTGGGCACCGTTGTGACTGGGGTAGCTGGCAGTCGGGTGCCGGAGGCACCGTTGTGACTGGAGGAGGCGGGCGCCGGGAGACCTCGATGGTCGTGTTCAGGGCCCGATGTGACTAGCAGTCAGGTGCCGGAGGCACCGTTGTGACTGAAGGAGGCGGGCATCGGGAGACCTCGATGGTCATGCTCCGGGCCCGGTGTGACTGGCAGTGGCCTGACACTTCATCTTGCGCCAGGACTTGTAAATTGTGCCCATTGTCCGGGTAACGGCACTGAGGGCATGCTCATCGAGATGACGCCAAGGTGGCACACGATCATCGAGGCGAGGCTGAACAGGGTGCTTTTGTCAAGCGACATCAGGGTCGTGCGCGACTATCGAGGTAGGACCCGGGCAGAGTGCTTTCACCAAGCAAGATCTGGGGTCGTGCATGATTATCGAGATGACATATCACAACAGGGGGCCGGAGATGAGTGTTTGAGCTAGACGTCGTATGAGGGATGCTCATGCGGCATGTCCTCGGCGTGAGCCTAGCAAACACACACACATCTCCCGGAGACGGGTGTTTGGGATAGACGTCGTATGAGGGATGCACATGCGGCATGCCCTCAGCGTGAGCCTAGCAAACATACACAATTCTCCTTAGCACGCCCTTGTAGTCCAGGGTTGAGCTCCTTGCATTGATGCTTGATGCATTTGGTGCTTCATCCATGCCCTTTAGGCTCCCAAGGGGAGGATTTTATAGTGGAAGGTGAAGGGTCACAGGGGGTTTACGCGAACCAGCTAAGGGGGGTGAGCTGGTCCGCGTAAACCCAAGTGAATAGTGTCACTGGGAGTTACACGGGTTGAGAGAGGGGAAGGGGTTTACGCGGACCAGCCAGGGGGCCTGAGCTGGTCCGCGTAAACCCCCCCTTGGATGGGGGTTTACGCGGACAAGCCAGGCGGCCCTGGCTGGTCTGCCTAAACCCCCCCAAGGGGGTTTAGGCGGGTTCGCTCAGGTCTTTTATTTCTTTTTTTTTGAAAAACTAAATTTTTTAGTTGAATGAGGGTTTACGCGGACCAGCCAGGGGGCCCTGGCTGGTCCGCCTAAACCCCCACAAGGGGGTTTAGGCGGGTTTGACCACGTGTCTGACTGGGGATTTGACTGGGGATTTGACTGAGGGTTTGTTTGAGGGTTGACCGAGGGATTGACCGAAGGTCTGACTGGGGTCGGACTGGGGTTTGATTTAGGGTTTGACTGAGAGTTGACTGAGGGTTGACTGAGGGTCTGACTGGGATTTGACTGAGGGTCCCGAGTCAAGCTCCGACTTGCTGTAGAGTGGCTGGATCATACGCGCCCACCAGGTGCTCGGGGAAGTTCCTGACACGCGTGTGCGGGCCGTGTAAGGGTGCTGTGAGCTCCTGAAGCTTGCAATTGGCCTTGACGGGTCTTCCTTTGACTTCAGGGGGCTGGAGGGAGGCGACTCGAGGATAGACTCTGGCCTCATTGTTGGGCACCACGTGGCGTGGCTTGTAGTCAGGGTGCCCCCGGGTCGGCTCGGGTAGCTATGTTGAATGCGGACAAACCCGTAAACTGAGTGATCGGGGGTGGACCCGATCGATCGTTGATGTTGCCGTGGGTCACGGCTAGCTGGTTAGGACCCTCGGTTGGGCCCGGTGACTGGGGCGTCGACATGACGATGCAGTTTATCTGGTGACACTGCCTCGGTGGCCACTGGTGGCACTCTACTCTGCTCCTCCTGCTCCTGCTGAACCTACTGCTGGATCTCCTGAACTCCAGCCGACTGCCCCTGCTGAGAGCGAGTGCTCCGCCTCGGTGCCATGCTCGCTCTGAAGTAAAAGATAGAAAACATGGAAACGTCAAGGTCAAGAAAAACACACGATGCCCGATGCCAGCGTCAACGGTACATCATCGATGTGAACTAGTGGACCACTACAATTACTTATGATTCTCGTATAATCCCACAACCGCGCTCTGATACCAGCTGTAACGACCCGAGAATCCAATTACCAGGAAGGCCCGATAACCCGAGACTCGCACCGCCACCCATGAGTCTGAAGACTCGGAAGGGTTAAAAGGATGGCGTGGAGACTATACAAGTATCACAAATAATTGTAGAAATTAAACAGTTTATATAGTTAAGCAGGAAAATAAATTAACATTTTACATGATACATGGTCCACAAGATAAATCAAAATAACAACAGTAGTCCACAACAAGTACAGAGACAAGAAAGAAAAGTACAGCTACACGGGACATATCTCGGCTCTGACCTCTGGCACTAACGTTGGGCACCTGAACCATGCTGAGCCTCAGATGCGCTCCCCAGAAGCCGCGCCTCGCCTGAAACACGGTGAAAACACACAGGGAATGAGTCTCGGAACAAGACTCAGTAGTGATCACTCGAACCCTACCTCACGAAATGGTAAACCACTACGCTAGCGGCTAAGCGAGTACCTCGAAAGGGAATGCCCTGCAACTACAACACCGGTCTCGCGGCACGAAAACCTACACACGCGCTATGGCGAGACAACCGGAACTCATCAGTCAACCCGACGAAAGACCGAAGGTCGAAGTCACAAAGACTGACTGACAATATGTCACTCCTGACTCGACAGGAGTACCTCCCACTAGAAGCAAGGCCGGATGCGTCCACTGATTACTTAGTCCGTGCCTCAGGTGTCTCCCTCCGGCCCAGCGGGAACTGAGACACCGTAAAAGTAACCACAAACAAGTGACTAGTTGGGGTCACGCCCGTCAGCGTGGGTCTAACCGCCCCCAACCACTTGTGCACACACAGACCGTGCGTCCCTGGTCTGGCCCTCTAACCAGTTTTCCCCTCAGCCGGACTCTGGCTGGTAGACGCGGGGCCCGACGAAAACTGGTCCAAAAACCATCATCTGGGAAGCCTCTCCACCACTCCCTGGTGGGACCACTAAACGTGTAAGCACGCTACGACTAGTGGAGGGTCACTAAAGGAGTAGACTCTCAAGTCAACGGAAAACAACGTCCGCATCCGATGACATACGGGGACCATCCCACGCACCAACACCGTCGCACGGTGACCACGGTCGGAAAAGAAACGGGGCTACGAACCACCCGGTGCAGCCCTGAGCCTGAAGGTCTACTCTAGACGTGCCACAAGCTCTGACGGTCTAAGGCTAGACCGTCACAGCCATCTGACGGCCCAACATAGGCGCGTCAGACACTCGGTGCAAAACTGCGTGTGACGCGCCTACCCTGGTGCGTCACAGTCTGTGACGCGCCAGCCCTGGTGCGTCACATGACAAGAAGAAACCAACTGTGACGCGTGCCACTCGGTGCGTCACAGTCTGTAATGGACCAACTCTGGTGCGTTACAGGGTGAGGATGCGTCAGCTCTGACGCACCCACACAGGGGCGTTACAAGGCTGTGACGCGCCAGTACTGGTGCGTCACACGCCTTGACCCCCAACGGTCAAAAACCAACGGTCGAGTGCCAACGGTCGGATCGTCACCTGACGGTCCTACTTAGGCGCGTCACAGTGCCGTGGCGGTCTATCGTGGGACCGTCATAGCCCACGGACCCACAGTTGCCCAACACAGAGCTGTGACGCACCCACCTTGGGGCGTCACAAGATGTGACGGTCACTGGAAGGACCGTCACACCGACCCGGTGGCAAAACGGCGTGAAACGCCCAAAAATACCAACCACGCCCCCATGCCTCCATAGGAGAGGGGGGAATCAACGGGGAAGCCCCCTAAGGACCCCTAACATGCATCTAAGCCATTAAAACACCGAATCGTAGCCTAAAAACATAGATCGGGCGAACTCTCCCCAAATCATGGCAAACCCCAACCCGGCATGGAAACCCATCTCTCGGCCTCCCCTCGGGCTAGAAACCACGAGAATGGAACGCGGGGAGCTAGGGAACGTCACCCTACCTCAATCTCGATTCGAGACACGCCGGATCACCCACAAATCACGAAGAAAGCTTTTAGAATCCCCGCTCCTTCATGCTTCCCACGAGCACCGCACGCCCACGAGATCGCCTTGCCGCCACCTACGTCGCCGCGCCGTCGCCCCGCCGCCGTCTGCAGCAGGAGAGAGGCCCGTCGCGGTCGAATGGGAGAGAGAGGGGAAGAGGGGGTGCTCACGGTGGGAGGAAGAAGAAAGAGGAAGAAGAAGAGAAGGTGGGGGGAGAGAGAAAAGAGAGGGGTATTTATAGAAAATCTAGAAATTCCAAAAAATACCAAAAAATTAAAAATCACATTTTCGCGATCCTTGGAACGCACCGATCGCAACGGTACCACTCACGCCCAGGTGAACGACCCGGTTCACCCGCAACGAGGTTCCGAAGGAATTGCCGAAACACACACCGGAAATCAGAAAACACGAGCGGAAAAGCCGCGGACCCACTCCGGGCCTCCGAAATAACTTCGGATCGGGCCGACCCGAACACGAAAGATGTCCGAAATGAAATTTTGGACACAACAGAGCTAGACACTCCGAGAAAGCAGACCCGGGACCCACAAAGAAGGATCCGAAAGGTCCGGGATATTACACCCACCACACTTATGGGCACGCTAATCAAGGTAACACGGCATCGCTCGACACCCCATAAATACGGACACGGAACCCACGGGGTGTCCGGGCCACTCACGAGGCCGAAGGTCAACCACTGGGTCACAACCTGGTCGACCGGAGACCAACACAACGCGAAACCGACGTTGCGAGCATGAAAATCGTCTAGCGGTCTAACCCTAAACCGCCACGATGCCTTACGGTCTACAGTTGGACCGCCAAGGAATGGCTAGCGGTTTAACACTGGACCACTACACAATGAAACCACGGACCCCTAGCGGTCTACCCTTGGACCGCGAGACACTGTCTAGCGGGCTACCTCTGGACCGCTTAACCCCCGGAATACACGAGACTCAAGTGGTCCTAGCGGTCTAACCCTGGACCGCCACGGACCCTGGCGGTCTATCGCGTGACCGCCGGCCTTGATCCGACACAGAGTGACCCCTAGCGGTCTATCCTTGGTCCGCTTGGAGCCCTTAGCGGTCTCTGGAACGACAGCCAAGTCGTCCCGAACCCGAAACGACGGGAAACGCCCCAAAAACCCGATCCACTCCCCAATCGCCCTCGGGTGATGGGGAAACAAAGGGGAATCCATACCCAAGCCTCCTAGCATGCATCTAAAGTCCTGGATCGACCAAAAATGCCGTAAAACAGAAGATCCGGCTCACACCCCAAAATCATGGTTTTTTCCCAAAATGCCCAAATAAGCCCGCTCGGCTCACCACGGCCTACAAAACTCGCAAGAAATGATGTACACAAGCTGGGGGTCCATCTCCCTACCTCCACCGAAGATTTGACGCGTCGTGGACGCCGATCGACGAAGAAAACGTCCCGAAACCCTCGCCGGTTCACGAACTCACGGTCGAGCTTCCATATGCCACCATCGCCTCGATCCTCGTCCATCCTCGCTGTCCTCCTCACCCGCGTCACCCTTCTCCGCCCCCACCCTGCTCCGTCATCCGCCGGAGAGGAGAGGGTGAGAAGGGAGAGAGCGTGAGAAGAGAGAGGGAGGGGAGAGAGAAATGAGAGGGGAGAGAGAGAAAGAGTTAATATATATAGAAAAACCCAGAAATTCAGAAAAATATGAAAAATTACATTCGCGATCCTCGGGAAGAGCACAACGCGTTGGCCATGTCCCGGAGTCGGAGAACACCACGGTTCACCATGCACAATGTTCTGAAGGCTGATCAGGGAAAAACACGCGTAAAGCACAAAACACATTCCGGGACCCACAAAAATATCCAAAAAATATCCAAAAAATCCGGGGCATTACAGCCCTCCCCTGATGGGAATCGACGCCGAGCTAGTACTTTTCATATTACATTTATATCCTTTAGTTTATTTTTATATCCACGTGAAAGTATACGCTCAATTGTACGGCTTTATCGGCCAATGCGTCACTCCCGTAGATTATGTGGGTTTCTATGTAATTTGCCCATGGGACCAGCAAGGGGGCCCTCAGCCCTTTCCCATTGGTCCACCTAGACCATGTGGGGCTGGTCAACCAGCCTAGGTGGCCTTCTAGATGAGTGGACTAGTCATATGCCACATGGGTAGATAAAGGGTTAAGAATGTCAACATTCTACACCTATCCCACCTACCCCCATTCAACCTTCCATTCAAAACCTACCCATAGTCAATAGGCCGCCCCCCCTTCATTTTTTAATGTTTTTTTGTGTGTTTGTGGCATGCAATCCCAGCCCTTCAATCCCCATCCCTAGATCTAAGGGTGGATAATTGATTTGGTTGGAATCATATAAAAGATTATATTTTTATGTGAAAATCAATGAAAAATCAGAATTTTGTTGAATGAGCAAGAGCTAGCTGCGCCCCCAGCCCTCTCTCCTCTGGTTCTCCCCTTCCCAAGCCTCCATTCTAGAGTGGTATCTCCTTTCCCCACCCTCCGGTGATCATCGGTGCCGCCGCCGCCGCCGTTCGTGCCGCCATCGAGCCGCCGCTGTAGTTCTGTCCGCGCAGTACCACAGCAACTTCCAAGAAATTCCCACCTCAGCCATGAGCTCAGATCGAGCTGGGCATTTTACTGGGTGTTCCATAGGTGTCAAGAACATCCCCTAAATTTTGGTTTGTCATTCAGATCCCGTTTAGTATTTTTAGATTTTCGTCCACTCTTCCACTTCTGTTCTGTCTGCTGTCTGTTTCCATTTTCACCCGCCCTAAGTTTTAGGTCTTAGGCCCACTTTTTGATTTTTGTTCATCCCAAATATTTTACTGGCGTTTTCTTCCATCCACCCCTTCATCCACAATTTTTCTTAATTTTTGGTTCGTCCATCTCATATTTTCTAAAAATCGTCCTCAGTCCCATCTACAGTTCTGTCCACCTGTTCCCAGATCCGACCACCAGTCACTCCACAAATCATATCAAATCACCCCCACCTCCAACTCCAATTCCAAAAATTTTTCCAGTTCCGTGGTTTGATTATCTACAACTTTGAAGAAGAGCTAAAAGTCCGAATCCCACTGTACGTAGGCGGTCAAAGGCTTTTTACAGGGATCTGATATGCTGATCTGAGATTTCTGGAGCAGTGGAGCAGAAGATTGAAAAATATCTAAGGCCCTGGTCCGCATAGGTTCAGAGGAATCCACTGGCCCTACGTTTGAGGATTTTGAGTCCTCTTTCCAACGGCACTGGTTTCGTCGCATTCCGGCGACGGGGCTGATCACAGCGGCCATTTTTGTCCGAGCGCGCGCTGCAAAACAGCAGCAACCAGCCCGTGGGCATCAATTCCGACGGGTACCGAACGGAGCCGCCCGGCCTCCGATCGCCGTTCCGGCGTGCCGCCAGCCCGGGGATCGCTTCTACCAGTGTCCCCACCACAGCGGTGACACCGGGTCCCACACGGCCCCTCCGGACAGCACGTGGGCCCCACCGTCACTAGTTCGGGTGCTGCCGAAGCTACGCGGAAAGCCGCCCGTCAACCCGTATTCGGTCCTCCCGGGCCCCGTTGTGTCGCCCTTTACCTCCCTGCGTGGAGTGGGCATATTTCCATTGCTGTAATATTCATGTATTAACTGTCCCGGGAGCACGAGTTCGGCCGGGCCCATCGTCCCCACGCCGAGTGCGTGGAGGTATCGTCTTCGCTCCTACACTTGGCATTTCGCTTATTTCATATATGCTTGTTTATGCCACTGCTAGAGAGCATGTTTTAGGACCTAGCTTGCTATAATTTCATATCACCGCTGCTGCGAGAGAGTGAGCGAGACCGTCCCGTGACCCGATCCGGGCACGAAAGTGCGAGCCGACCACCCTAGCTCTTGCCGATTTCTCAACCGTGCACGTCCGACGCTTCCCTCGTTAAGGGACGATCGCGAGCTTGTTGTGTCCGTGTCTCGTCCCGCATCAATTTGGTATCAGAGCGAGGTTGAGTCTAGGGTGTCAAAAAGAAAAAAGAAGAGTGTCATTTATGTCTAGGCACTATTCATTGTCTACGTCGAGTCTAAGATCATCATATTTTTAAAACAACAAAAAAGAGTCGTTTTGAGTCGCATACATCCCTTTACTTGATATATCAAAAGGTGTTGTCCGAACGTTAGGCTACGCCTATCGGGAAGGCCGCACACTTGCGCGAGTGATCTGCGGATCAGTTAACTCCGCCATGTACCGAGTTTTGGTTATGTCTAGGTGCATTAGTTAGCATCACATTTTGCTTTTAAAACAAAAAAAATGGCCTTGCATATTCATTCCTAGGGGACCGACCCCCTCTTAGCCACCATGGCCATACCCCGAACCTATAGTCCCGATGAAGTGGGCGCAATGTTCCAAGCCTTGATGGGGCAAGTGCAAAGGTTTAGTACAAGCCTAGATCGGTTTAGTACTAGCCTAGATCGGTGTATCGGGGTAGATTGGTTGTTCCCGGAGCCACCCCAAGGACCCCTTCACCATGAGAAGAACATTCCTTCCTCATCCATGAGAGCTCCAATGACATCACTCTCTATTTCCGAACTTGATTCGGAACCATCTCATTTGGAACCACCCAAGCCCGATCTACCCATATTTCTAACGGGTACACTATACATCGCCGAGCCACTTTTTAGTTGGCTCAAGGATGGCTTGGTCCCACATCCCTTCCCATCCATGGACCCCATTCTACCTCTTGTGTCGGTCAACTCATTCCATACCACATTTCGATCTCGTCACCATGTTGATACATTGGACGATCTTATCATGGGATTAGATTCACAATGGGAGTTGACGCATCTTTTGGCCCGAGGCTTTGACCAACCCGCTAGTCTTAGCTTCACCCATCCGGCCTTCGGGTCTATTACCTCTGAGTGCACCGTGGGTTGTGTCACCACGGAGGTCCTCTTACTCCTTCCCTTACCGGACGAGCCTGAATTCATACCCTTTTGTCCGAGGGAGGAATCATACTTCTTGCCTACGGTCCCCGTCCCACCCATCTCAATTCAAGAAGGTGATTATCCACACCTTCAAAACTTCTACACGTGGGACCGTGACTTGTGGGAACCCACCACAAGGGGTCACACATTCTTTGACCCATTTGACCCCTACTCTAGTGGGCCCCGTGACCCATCACTTCCCTCATACCTTATCGGGGAAGTCCACTTTCATACCCCTTTCCTACGGGCCAGGTCCTCCATACCCACCAAGCCCGTCCACGATACACATACACCCAGCTCTTCCACACCCGGCTTTCCTAGCCCTCTCAAGTCTCCCAAATCCAAAGGGCCGTCCATGCATGACTAGGTCATACTTGGACATTTAGGTGTACCTCATGCCATCCATCTCCGGTTACATAACATGCATGCATGGCACACATTCGGGTGTCCTGGTCCGCCGTCACCCATGTACGGGTCGGACTAACATTAGGTGTGTCTAGGGTCATAGTTGAGTCAATGTGCTTTTCTTCGTGTGGTTTATTTTGTGTGGTTTGTTTGCATACGTGTGTTAGTGCATGGTGAGTCTGCATGTGTCTTGTGCAAGCTCGTTGTCGTTCTCTTATGAGTAAGAGGTGATTGGACTCACTTGATGAGTATGGGATCGGTTCTACTTCTATACCCGGATCAGTCACCTACAGGGACTCAGCGGTGATTCCTAGTGAGTCTTCGAGCTACTTCCTTCCCTTTTGAGAGTGCCCCACTCGGAGTGTCCACCTTTAGCCCATAGCAGTTTGTGCATATCGCGTATATATGGAATGAGCAGGTACCGATCACTTGGAGTGGAGCATACCCGCGCTACATGGCACGGTGACGGATCCGCCAGAGTACTCGAGCATCCCTACCCCTACTCGACGGGGTCGAGTTCCTCCCACCCGGGGAGAGTTGATGGGAATCGATGCCGAGCTAGTACTTTTCATATTGCATTTATATCCTTTAGTTTATTTTTATATCCACGGGAAAGTATACGCGCAATTGTACGGCTTTATCGGCCAATGCGTCACTCCCGTAGATTATGTGGGTTTCTATGTAATTTGCCCATGGGACCAGCAAGGGGGCCCTCAGCCCTTTCCCATTGGTCCACCTAGACCATGTGGGGCTGGTCAACCAGCCTAGGTGGCCTTCTAGATGAGTGGACTAGTCATATGCCACATGGGTAGACAAAGGGTTAAGAATGTCAACATTCTACACCCATCCCACCTACCCCCATTCAACCTTCCATTCAAAACCTACCCATAGTCAATAGGCCGTCCCCCCCTTCATTTTTTAATATTTTTTTTTGTGTTTGTGGCATGCAATCCCAGCCCTTCAATCCCCATCCCTAGATCTAAGGGTGGATAATTGATTTGGTTGGAATCATATAAAAGATTATATTTTTATGTGAAAATCAATGAAAAATCAGAATTTTGTTGAATGAGCAAGAGCTAGCTGCGCCCCCAGCCCTCTCTCCTCTGGTTCTCCCCTTCCCAAGCCTCCATTCTAGAGTGGTATCTCCTTTCCCCACCCTCCGGTGATCATCGGTGCCGCCGCCGCCGCCGTTCGTGCCGCCATCGAGCCGCCGCTGCAGTTCTGTCCGCGCAGTACCACAGCAACTTCCAAGAAATTCCCACCTCCGCCATGAGCTCAGATCGAGCTGTGCATTTTACTGGGTGTTCCATAGGTGTCAAAAACATACCCTAAATTTTGGTTTGTCATTCAGATCCCGTTTAGTATTTTTAGATTTTCGTCCACTCTTCCACTTCTGTTCTGTCTGCTGTCTGTTTCCATTTTCACCCGCCCTAAGTTTTAGGTCTTAGGCCCACTTTTTGATTTTTTTTCATCCCAAATATTTTACTGGCGTTTTCTTCCATCCACCCCTTCATCCACAATTTTTCTTAATTTTTGGTTCGTCCATCTCATATTTTCTAAAAATCGTCCTCAGTCCCATCTACAGTTCTGTCCACCTGTTCCCAGATCCGATCACCAGTCACTCCATAAATCATATCAAATCACCCCCACCTCCAACTCCAATTCCAAAAATTGTCCCAGTTCCGTGGTTTGATTATCTACAACTTTGAAGAAGATCTCAAAGTCCGAATCCCACTGTACGTAGGCGGTCAACGGCCTTTTACAGGGATCTGATATGCTGATCTGAGATTTCTGGAGCAGTGGAGCAGAAGATTGAAAAATATCTAAGGCCCTGGTCCGCATAGGTTCAGAGGAATCCACTGGCCCTACGTTTGAGGATTTTGAGTCCTCTTTCCAACGGCACTGGTTTCGTCGCATTCCGGCGACGGGGCTGATCACAGCGGCCATTTTCGTCCGAGCGCGCGCTGCAAAACAGCAGCAACCAGCCCGTGGGCAGCAATTCCGACGGGTACCGAACGGAGCCGCCCGGCCTCCGATCGCCGTTCCGGCGTGCCGCCAGCCCGGGGATCACTTCTACCAGTGTCCCCACCACAGCGGTGACACCGGGTCCCACACGGCCCCTCCGGACAGCACGTGGGCCCCACCGTCACTAGTTCGGGTGCTGCCGAAGCTACGCGGAAAGCCGCCCGTCAACCCGTATTCGGTCCTCCCGGGCCCCGTTGTGTCGCCCTTTACCTCCCTGCGTGGAGTGGGCATATTTCCATTGCTGTAATATTCATGTATTAACTGTCCCGGGAGCACGAGTTCGGCCGGGCCCATCGTCCCCACGCCGAGTGCGTGGAGGTATCGTCTTCGCTCCTACATTTGGCATTTCGCTTATTTCATATATGCTTGTTTATGCCACTGCTAGAGAGCATGTTTTAGGACATAGCTTGCTATAATTTCATATCACCGCTGCTGCGAGAGAGTGAGCGAGACCGTCCCGTGACCCGATCCGGGCACGAAAGTGCGAGCCGACCACCCTAGCTCTTGCCGGTTTCTCAACCGTGCACGTCCGACGCTTCCCTCGTTAAGGGACGATCGCGAGCTTGTTGTGTCCGTGTCTCGTCCCGCATCATCCCCCCTTAAAGAAATTTTATCCTTGAAATTAAGGACAAGCCCCAAGCCACATGGGAAGAACGCCTTAACCCACTGACAACGCTGTTAGAGCCCCAACACAGAAAACCTCGATTCATGTGAAAGCACTAATCACGAGGGATACCGCCAGACCTTAATCCCGGACAATACCTCGCTCAGCACACCACACACACATCGGTCATCAGAGCAGGCATAACACAAAAGCGCAAGTCTGGCACCACCTCAGCCAACATGAAAACCAACCACCGGTCAACGCCCTTGCTGGGCGGACCAACCAAACGCCAGCTTCACAACCCGCTGACCGACCTCACACCCCACACCCGGAGCAACCATCACTGAGCCTCCACCAGCTCACACAGTCCTTCCAACCGACTGCCGCACAACCGTCGGCTCCACGCCAAGGACCATCTCATGCCTGGTCAAGCCGAATGCCAATAACCGCACTGGACCAGCTCCGTCAGGACTCAAACTTCGACAAGCCCAGGTCCCATCCGAAAAAAGCACATCACGGAAATAGCCGCCAAAAGCCTCGCTTGCACACGACTGTCGCCATTCTCAAACCACAACAACCAGCATCTTCTGTTTGTGAAAGACCATCCACTGGTCAGTAGACATTCATCAACGAGAAACCTCCACCGGCCTAGCAGGCACAATACAACTCACATAAGGCCATCCGCTGACCCACGCACAGACTAACACCGCCTCTCAAGCCAAATCTCGCTCGGACACCGCATCCAATCCAAGTCTCATGCCCACTCCACCCTCTCAAGGGAGCACGGCGAAACCACATGATAGGATCTCCCCTCGGTCTTCACGTCACTCGACTCAGACTTACTGGGAAACCTCCCTTGCGAGTCACAGACCAAGGATCACCATCCAACGCCAATGTCCCATCAAGGACTTCCACGAACAGGCATCATCCACCGTATTGTATCATCAAATCCTATCCCATCTCAATTGCTCCAAATGGACGACTGCCAATCCCGGATCCGCTCTTACCACAGAGCCACGGGACACAACCTCTTACAATCCATAACACACTTCTCCAGACTCGACAAGTGTCGCCTGCTACCACAGTAAGCAGGTCAATGACGCCGCGACCAATGCACATGGATCCCCAGACAATATGCATCTTACCATGGTCAACCACTCGGTCAACCTGACCAGCCACTCGCCGCCACCAACTGGGACCCATAATCTCTCAGAGATCACTCCTCCAAAAACACAACCTCATCCGCAGACACAGCTTCAACACAAAACAGGGTACTCATGCGGCACACTTGCCGACATATTTCCCCAACTCTCCACCTGCCAGTGCCATGCACCGTAATGTCTCGAGCAACAGCACGGCAACAACACGTTTCACATCGAGGAACCAATCCTCCGACGCTTAACACATCCTCAGGAATCCACCCGTAGCAACCAACGCTACGATCCGTGCACTCTGGTCTACACACACAACCAACACAATGACAACTCGGGATCCTCCATCCCGACAATCCTCTGCAACTCCGCAGGCTCCGATTCTCAACACCTCGAAAATCATAACACCAACCACAAACTCTCACGAACACTGCCCAACTGACACTCATCCTTCCGGAGCAACGCCGACACCCTCACACAACAAGGGGACATGCAACGCTTCTTACTGGCAACCACCTTGCCAAAACACAGGACTCGTCTCACGCGGACTTCATGGCACACGAAGGACAACCAATCCGGGCACAAGATGCAAGACGACGAACCTTAGCCAAAACGTAATTTCCTCCAACCAAGGGAAAAACTCAATACACCTCCGACCAACGGAAGGTCTCCATGTGTAATACCCCATATTTAAATAATAATTTTATTTAATTTTTCTTGTCAAATTAAAATTTTTAGGAATTTATTTAAATTTAGTTGAATTAATAATTGGATAGAAATTGAATTAAACCTTTAAAAATTTAAATTAAATTGAAATGAAATGAAAATGAAATGTAACCCAAATGAAAATAAGGTTTAGGTGAAATGAAACACAAATGCAATTGAGTTGGAATGAAAATGAAATGAAAAGAGGGAATTTGAAATTTGAATTTCGAATTTAATATTTTATTATTAAATGAATAGTGAGAAATTGTTAACGGTATTAAAATCCCAAAAAATAATAATTAGTTAGAAGATCATGCGATTAGCAACTTTGTCTTCTAGGGCTAAGCCTAATAAAATCATTTATTAGGCCGAATTAGTGGATTAAGTCTTCCGAACTTAATATTTAACTATTTACGGAATAGTAGAAGTGGAAATTTTATCTACCATAAAAAAATTCATAAAAATAGTAATTAAATAATAGATGCATCGACTAACACTTTTGTCTTCTTGGACTAAGCCTAATAAAATCATTAGCTAGGCCTAATCAGTGGGTTAAGCCCGACTTACAACCCACCTAACCCAAAATTCGTGTTCACTATTCACCCAATCTTAGAACATCAAATTAGAGCCCATTTCTTAACCAAATGCGATGAGGTTAGGGGCAAATGAAAGCTAGTGACTTGTAGATTAATAGCCCCCAACAAATTTCGTGTAAGATTAACTAGGATAAGAGTGATTAGACGAGTTTAGTCTAGGTCAATTATTTCGGCGGCGTAAACAACACGCCTCTTCAAGGTCGAAATTCTCCCTTCCTGGAAGGATCCAGAAGGTGTATGAGCTATAGATAGAAAGCTCTTCGAGCCTAGTTTCATTTGGTTGCTGTGGTGTTGGCAGAGGAGTTAGATCTGGGGAGATCTTGGCGATTTTGTGGAAGGTGGTCTACTCCCCGTCGTTTTTCTATCTCCAAGTTTTGGTTCATCAAATCAGGTTAGTACCTCAACCAAATAAGGCATATGAGTAGGGGTTTTTGATCAGCTCGACGAGATCTATCATCTGAGACTAAAAGCCCTAATTTTTATAGGGTATTGAGGGAGGAATCAGGAGATCTTTGAAGGGGATTCTTATAGTTCGTGGGTCTAATCTATCTCGTGGTTTAAGTCTTCAATTGAGGTAGGTTATAACTGGCCAAATGTTAATTATCGTATATCAAATTGAAGCTTAGCATGTTATCTCTCTTTTGGCATAAAAAGCCCTTTGATCCATCAATTCTATTTAGAGAATTTGAGGTTTGAACATGAGCTTGTCCATATGGTGATTTCATATACTTGGAACCTGATTAATCCATGAATTCGAAACATAAATGTTAAAATTCATAGCATGTGTGATACATGGTTGGAAAGCCCTCTCTGTTAGCTTTCCAGTGATATAAAAAGCCCTAAAAGTTATCATGTATACGTAGAGAATTTGATGTTTTAGTAACACACTGTCCTAATTAGGGTTTTTCTTTCTCCTGTCAATACAGAACTTAATTACAGAACCTAAATCTGAAATTGACCTTACCAAATGATAGTACTCTGTCTTATCTTTCCATTGATATATCATATGCTTAATTCCATTAAGAATTGAGGAAGATATAGACTTTTTAATCCCTGGATCTCACACGCATCCCAATAAAAGGGGCCGGGTGACCGACCTCCGCCCTAAACGTGATCCGGAGTTATTAAATGAATAATTAAAAACCCTGAATCCCTGTAAAACATATTCTTCTGCTACCAGGAGATTTAAAAGTTATTTTTCTGCTACTGGAAAGTATTTTAATCTATTTTTATGCATATAAACCTATTTTTCCTATAATTAATAGAATATAAATGTATAAGAAATTATGTCCAGCATGCAAAAATTATTATTAAATAACTAAAATGTATGGAAAATATTGTCATATAGTAGCAGCATGTGAGAAGTTAAATTCTTGTGGATTTAGAATATTTTATCTTATAAAAATCTATATTTCTTCTATAAAATGAAAGAAAATGCTTATAAATTATATGTGGTATGTTAAAAAGATCTCAAAGGTATGAAAATTCATGAATATTATACTCTGATATAATTATCATGTGAGAGATAATTTTTTGTGAAAATTTGATATTTTTACCAAATAGAATTCATTTACTCTCCATATAATAGAGAATAAATGCATGAAAATTATATTAACTTGTTAAAAATAACCCTTACAGCATGATAAAAGTTCTTACAGCATAACAAAAAATTTTCCAGCATGTTAGAATGATAACAGCAAGTTATAGAGAAATTTTTATACTTAAACAAATTTCTAATGTATTTCTTCCATTCAATAAATAGCATAAATGGTAGAATAATGTAGAAAAATTAATTTCAGTATGCTAAAAATACTATGGGTATCATGAAAAATGAACAACCAGTAAGATGATTATTCTTAATAACCCATCCAAAAATTTCATAAGGAACTTTTTATAGCACACCAAATATGGGTTTTTTTGTGTTTAAAAAGGTATTTTTTAATGTGTAAAAATTCCATTCCAGTAATAAAAATGGATATTTACTGTCATTTTCTAGAGGAATCATGTGCTGGAGTTACTTGAAAATTTTAGGGAGATTTTCACCATGATAGGATTTATATCTATGAATTAAGTGGAATTCTTAGTAACTTACTCTAATAATACTAAATAAATCATTTCTTTGGCTTTTTGCATCCAATTAATTTAAGGCATTTCTAGTATGATAAAACTTGTTAAACCAACAGAATAAAATGTTAATTTATGGAATTGAATGTATTCTAAAGATTGTATTTTTCCTACTTATCCTTTCATTCTTGGATTCCACGACTTAATTGTCGTTAAACATTATGCCAAAGTTTAATCCTTCATTTTCTTGTTATTCTGATTTTTGCTAGATCTGTACTTGTTACATTTTAGCTTATTCCTTGAAATTCATTGGCCATATTTATACAAGAAATGTCTAGACAATTGGGATCATCGATCCGTAAAACCAATGCCATCGCATCATATGGGCCCGGTCTGGTCCTGGGGAGAGCGCCCGAAAATTAGTGAGCCCATGGGATGTTAATGACAAGGTGTGGCATTTGCACCGAGTACTTGACTAGTGTGTGTCTACGACATTTGATCTATTGTTATTCCTTTTACTTGATTATGAATTATTGAAATACTTGCTTGTTGGCCAATTATTATTGTTTCTATTGCTCTTAGTGAATTTCTTGTACATGATATTATTGATCATTGGAATTTATTCAATTCTTGACTTTGCAAGACCTTCTACATTGTTCTTGATCTCTTTATTCAATTCCTTGTTCTCTGTTACATACAACTGGTAATTAAGATGTTAACTACGTAAATATGCCGTTATTTCCTACTGAGCGTCAGCTCATAGTTGTGTTCCCCCCTTTTCAGGCTTTTCAAGTGACGCGCTTACCGATGGGGAGGGTCAGGAGTGATCCTTGAGTGCTTTTGTACCTAGTTATTGAGTCAGATTAGTTTTTACTTCCAGTTTGATTTTACGTCAGTGTTGTATTAGAATTTCATTTGGAAGACATGTTTGATCGAATCTTAGCATGTTGGTTATTGTAATAAAGTTGGAATTATTTTGATTAATGGAAGTGTTTCTCACTTTATAATTTGTCTAATTGTTTAGCTTAGAATTTATTGTTAGTGCTAGCTCGTATCTGACTGTACGCGCCGATTTTCCGCGTCGGGGCGTGACAGTTTAGTTGGTATCAGAGCTCCCAAGGTTTCATATTCCTAGGTTCCCCTAAGTTTTATATTTCTCATTGCGTCCAATAACCCGGTATATCGAAAGGTGTTGTCCGAACGTTAGGCTACGCCTATCGGGAAGGTCACACACTTGCGCGAGTGGCCTTCGGACCGATTATCTCCGCCAGGTACCGAGTTTTTGGTCGTGTCTAGGTGCATTAGAACCTTAACCTTGTAAAAGTCTAGGACCTGACCTCGGAAGATTGGGTAGAAACTTGGGTTAAGTCCGTATCTTAATCGCGATATTACCTATCTTATTGGACCTAAGTAATCTTGTTCCTCGTGTAGGCTTTTGCTATGGCAGCTGATCGTGCTGAATGGAGAAACCTGCAGCGCACTGTTCAAGGCCTTACTAGGGCCCTACAGCAAGTGGCTCAGGCAGGAGCGGCACAGCATGGCACCGGTGATTTATACCGGAACTTCCGCGGGATGAATCCGCCTAGATTCTCTGGTTCGACCGATCCTGATGAAGCCGAGCACTGGCTTGATGATATGGGAAGGATTTTTGAAGTCATGCAATGCACCGACCAAGAACGTGTTCTTTTATCTACCTTCCAATTAGAACGTGATGCACGTACGTGGTGGGATTCTATCAAGGCGACTCTCGGTGACCGTCAGGTTACGTGGAAAGAGTTCGAGGAATTCTTCAACAACAAGTACTTTTCTGACCGAGTTCAAGAGAAGAAGGCAGCTGAGTTCGCGGCTCTAAAGCAGCGGAGCTTATCTGTAGCAGAGTATGAAGCATAATTCTCCAGACTATCTCGATATGCTACTCATCTCATTTCTACTGAAAAGATGAAGGCGAAGCGCTTTCTTAATGGTTTGAAGCTTCATTATATCAACCAATTGGCACCTATGGAGATATCAACTTATTCTGAGATGGTAAGGAAGGCGCAAGTTCTGGAGGACACTCTTGAGATGACGGAAAGAATCCGTGGCAAAGGCATGAAGAAAGAGCAACCGAAGGAGTTCAAGAAAAGCAAGATCGGACCTAGCTTTATCAAGAAGAGGCCCGCGAGTGGGTCGAGTTCGTGGACCGGAGCAGGCTCATGGAAGGGAAAGATGCCGAAGCAGGAGGAAAAGAAGCCTGTCCCTGTTGTACCCTTTAAGGGCATGTGCAGATATTGTGACGGTCCTGGTCACAAGATGGAAGAGTGTTGGCGCAAGTTGGGCGCCTGTCTACGTTGTGGAAGTAGGGAGCACCGTATCCCGGATTGTCCATTATTATCGGAGCAAGCTACACCGGCAAAGCCTCAGGTCTTCAAGAAGCCGCAAGGCAAGCTCCAAGCACTTCAGGTTGATGAAGCAGAAACAGCCGAAGAAGGTGGACTCGTCGAAGGTACTCTCTTTATACTCGACAAGCCAGCCTTTGTTCTTTTTGATACTGGTGCAACACATTCTTTCATTTCTCGGAGATTTGCTAAGTCTATAGCTGTGGAACCTGCTTTGATGAGTTCTTCGTTAGCGATATCTACACCTATTGGTTCTAGATCGGCAGTTCAACATTATTATCCTTCTAGCAAGGTTATGGTTAATGAGCAGAATTTACCGGCTGATTTAGTCTGCATGGACATGAAGGATTATGATGTAATCCTAGGAGCTGACTGGTTGGCCAAGTATGAGGCCAATGTTCACTGCAGTTCTAGCTCGGTGTCTTTTAATAGGCATCCAGGACTTTCATTTTTGGGAGCTAGATACCATCACTCTATCTCACTTATTTCGGCCCTTCGTGCTGATAAACTGATGAGGCGAGGTTGCGAGGCATTTCTAGCCTTTGTCTATGCTACTCCCGAGCAGCAAGTGGAGATTAAGGACATCCCTGTTGTCCGTGAATTTCTTGATATATTTCCTGAGGATCTACCGGGACTTCCGCCTGAGCGGGAAGTTATCTTCTCTATTGATGTTATTCCTGGTTCTTCTCCTGTCTCTAAAGCTCCGTACCGTATGTCTTCTGCGGAGTTAAGGGAATTAAAACAGTAATTGATGGAGTTACTTGAGAAGGGTTTCATTCGCCCTAGTACTTCCCCTTGGGGAGCCCCTGTATTATTTGTCCAGAAGAAGGATGGTTCGTTGAGGCTGTGCATCGATTATCCGCAACTGAATCAGATAACTGTCAAGAACAAGTACCCATTGCCGAGGATTGATGAGTTATTTGACCAGATAGCAGGAGCTCAATTCTTTTCTAAGATCGATCTTCGATCTGGATATCATCAGTTGCGAATTAAGGAAGAAGATATTCATAAAACGGCTTTCCGCAGCAGGTATGGTCATTTCGAATTTGTCGTTATGCCTTTTGGTTTAACGAATGCACCAGCGGCTTTCATGCAGTTGATGAATAGCATTTTTAGGCCCTATCTTGATCGATGGGTCGTGGTCTTCATTGACGATATCTTGATTTATTCTAAGAGTGAAGAAGAGCATGCCGAACATCTGAGAATGGCACTGCAGATATTAAGAGATCATCAACTGTACGCCAAGTTCAGTAAGTGTGATTTTTGGATTGGAGAGGTGTCCTTTCTAGGACACGTTATTACCAAAGATGGTATTTCTGTTGATCCTTCGAAGGTGGAAGCAGTGAAGAATTGGGAACAGCCCACCAGTGTGACTGAGATCAGAAGTTTCTTAGGCCTGGCAGGTTATTATCGTAGATTCATTCAAGACTTCTCCAAGATCGCGGTACCCCTTACCAGATTGACCCGCAAGGAGAATAAGTTTGAATGGTCGGAAGCTTGTCAGAAAAGCTTCCAGACGTTGAAGGAATGCTTAACTTCAGCACCTGTGGTAGCTTTACCTTCTGGTGAAGGAGGCTTTGTGGTCTACACCGATGCATCAGGTATTGGGTTAGACTGTGTGCTTATGCAGCATGGGAAGGTAATTGCTTATTCTTCCAGGCAGTTGAGGAAGCATGGAGAGAACTATCCTGTTCATGATTTGGAATTGGCAGCCGTCGTCTTTGCTTTAAAGATTTGGAGGCATTACCTGTATGGAGAATCTTTCACGGTATTTTCAGATCACAAGAGTTTGAAGTATTTATTCTCTCAAAAGGAACTCAATATGCGGCAGTGCAGATGGTTGGAGTATTTGAAGGACTTCGACTTTTCTATTGAGTATCATCCTGGAAAAGGTAATGTGGTGGCAGATGCTTTGAGCCGGAAGCCGATAGCAAAGTTATCCAGTCTTATGATGCAAGAATGGAAGTTATTGGAGCAGATGGCTAGTCTGGATTTGAATATCAATAATGATCGGGTCATTATTGCACAAAAGCAACTTAAACCTGAATTACTGATGGAGATCAAGTCCTTGCAAGATAATGATCCCGAACTGGTAGAGATCAAGGAAAGTTTGAGCAGCAGATCGGATTTCATGATTTCTGATGATGGAAGACTTCTATTCCAAGGACGAACGTGTGTACCTGACGTAGCTGAAATCAAGAACAAGATTCTTGACGAAGCTCATAGATCTAAATACACGATTCATCCTGGAGGCACTAAAATGTTTAAGGATTTGAAAAGATCCTTTTGGTGGCCGAATATGAAAAGAGAAGTTGCAGATTTTGTGAGTAGATGCCTGGTATGTCAGCAAGTTAAGGCCGAGCACTTCAGACCGGCAGGGAAATTGAAGCCACTCGACATACCCCAATGGAAATGGGAGAGTATTGGCATGGATTTCATCATGGGTCTACCTAGAACTCGTAGCGGTTTCGATGTAATTTGGGTGATCGTCGACAGACTGACAAAGTCAGCCCATTTCTTGTCCATTAAATCTAAATGGACAATTGATGTTCTAGTAGCTCTGTATATGAAGGAAGTGGTGAGATTGCATGGTATTCCAGTGAATATAGTATCTGATCGAGACCCTAGATTCACTTCTCATTTCTGGAAGGGACTGCAAGAGTCTTTGGGTACTCGTCTAAATTTCAGCACGGCATTTCATCCACAGACAGATGGACAGACTGAAAGGACCAACCAGATAGTAGAGGATATGCTTCGAGCATGTATGATTGACTTTGGTGGTAATTGGAATGAACATTTGGCATTAATTGAATTCGCCTACAATAACAGCTATCAGTCTAGTATTCAGATGGCTCCATTTGAAGCCTTGTATGGGAGAAGCTGTCGATCCCCGTTGTGTTGGGATGAGGTAGGTGAGAGACAATGGCTTGGACCAGATCTTATCTTGGAATCGTCACAGAATATCCGTATTATCCGAGATCGGTTACAAGTGGCTCAGTCAAGACAGAAGAGTTATACCGATAACAGAAGAAGAGCATTGGAATTCCAAGTAGGTGATCATGTGTTTCTAAAGGTCTCTCCTACGAGAGGGATTCGCAGATTTGGTATTCATGGCAAGCTAAGTCCGAGGTACATTGGCCCGTTCGAGATTTTAAATAGAGTGGGAGAAGTGGCTTATCGATTGGCGTTACCGCCTCAGTTATCTGGCGTGCACAACGTCTTCCATATTTCTATGTTGCGGAAGTATGTGTACGACCCCACTCACGTTATTCAGCATGTGGACTTCGAACTGAAGGAGGATTTGACCTATGAGGAAAGACCGATAAAGATTTTGGACCGGAAGCAGCAACAACTCCGGAGTCGATCTATACCTATGGTCAAGGTCCAGTGGAGTCGGCGTGGAGCTGAAGAAGCCACCTGGGAATCTGAAGATGTTATGCGAAAGCGGTATCCCGACCTTTTCTAGGTGAGCTAGTTGTCCCTTGAAATTGTTATCCTTTATTTTCGTATCGTAATGCAGTGAATTTGGCGGACCAAATTCCTTTAAGTAGGGGAGGGTGTAATACTCCATATTTAAATAACAATTTTATTTAATTTTTCCTTGTCAAATTAAAATTTTTAGGAATTTATTTGAATTTAGTTGAATTAATAATTGGATAGAAATTGAATTAAACCTTTAAAAATTTAAATTAAATTGAAATGAAATGAAAATGAAATGTAACCCAAATGAAAATAAGGTTTAGGTGAAATGAAATACAAATGCAATTGAGTTGGAATGAAAATGAAATGAAAAGAGGGAATTTGAAATTTGAAATTTGAATTTAATATTTTATTATTAAATGAATAGTGAGATACTGTTAACGGTATTAAAATCCCAAAAAATAATAATTAGTTAGAAGATCATGCGATTAGCAACTTTGTCTTCTAGGGCTAAGCCTAATAAAATCATTTATTAAGCCGAATTAGTGGATTAAGTCTTCCGAACTTAATATTTAACTATTTACGGAATAGTAGAAGTGGAAATTTTATCTACCATAAACAAATTCATAAAAATAGTAATTAAATAATAGATGCATCGACTAACACTTTTGTCTTCTTGGACTAAGCCTAATAAAATCATTATCTAGGCCTAATCAGTGGGTTAAGCCCGACTTACAACCCACCTAACCTAAAATTCGTGTTCACTATTCACCCAATCTTAGAACATCAAATTAGAGCCCATTTCTTAACCAAATGCGATGAGGTTAGGGGCAAATGAAAGCTAGTGACTTGTAGATTAATAGCCCCCAATAAATTTCATGTAAGATTAACTAGGATAAGAGTGATTAGACGAGTTTAGTCTAGGTCAATTATTTCGACGGTGTAAACAACACGCCTCTTCAAGGTCGAAATTCTCCCTTCCTGGAAGGATCCAGAAGGTGTATGAGCTATAGATAGAAAGCTCTTCGAGCCTAGTTTCATTTGGTTGCTGTGGTGTTGGCAGAGGAGTTAGATCTGGGGAGATCTTGGCGATTTTGTGGAAGGTGGTCTACTCCCCGTCGTTTTTCTATCTCCAAGTTTTGGTTCATCAAATCAGGTTAGTACCTCAACCAAAATAAGCATATGAGTAGGGGTTTTTGATCAGCTCGACGAGATCTATCATCTGAGACTAAAGCCCTAATTTTTATAGGGTATTGAGGGAGGAATCAGGAGATCTTTGAAGGGGATTCTTATAGTTCGTGGGTCTAATCTATCTCGTGATTTAAGTCTTCAATTGAGGTAGGTTATAACTGGCCAAATGTTAATTATTATATATCAATTTGAAGCTTAGCATGTTATCTCTCTTTTGGCATAAAAAGCCCTTTGATCCATCAATTCTATTTAGAGAATTTGAGGTTTGAACATGAGCTTGTCCATATGGTGATTTCATATACTTGGAACCTGATTAATCCATGAATTCGAAACATAAATGTTAAAATTCATAGCATGTGTGATACATGGTTGGAAAGCCCTCTCTGTTAGCTTTCCAGTGATATAAAAAACCCTAAAAGTTATCATGTATACGTAGAGAATTTGATGTTTTAGTAACACACTGTCCTAATTAGGGTTTTTCTTTCTCCTGTCAATACAGAACTTAATTACAGAACCTAAATCTGAAATTGACCTTACCAAATGATAGTACTCTGTCTTAGCTTTCCATTGATATATCATATGCTTAATTCCATTAAGAATTGAGGAAGATATAGACTTTTTAATCCCTAGATCTCACACGCATCCCAATAAAAGGGGCCGGGTGACCGACCTCCGCCCTAAACGCGATCCGGAGTTATTAAATGAATAATTAAAAATCCTAAATCCCTGTAAAACATATTCTTCTGCTACCAGGAGATTTAAAAGTTATTTTTTTGCTACTGGAAAGTATTTTAATCTATTTTTATGCATATAAACCTATTTTTCCTATAATTAATAGAATATAAATGTATAAGAAATTATGTCCAGCATGCAAAAATTATTATTAAATAACTAAAATGTATGGAAAATGTTGTCTTATAGTAGCAGCATGTGAGAAGTTAAATTCTTGTGGATTTAGAATATTTTATCTTATAAAAATCTATATTTCTTCTATAAAATGAAAGAAAATGCTTATAAATTATATGTGGTATGTTAAAAAGATCTCAAAGGTATGAAAATTTATGAATATTATACTCTGATATAATTATCATGTGAGAGATAATTTTTTGTGAAAATTTGATATTTTTACCAAATAGAATTCATTTACTCTCCATATAATAGAGAATAAATGCATGAAAATTATATTAACTTGTTAAAAATAACCCTTACAGCATGATAAAAGTCCTTACAGCATAAAAAAAAAATTTCCAGCATGTTAGAATGATAACAGCAAGTTATAGAGAAATTTTTATACTTAAACAAATTTCTAATGTATTTCTTCCATTCAATAAATAGCATAAATGGTAGAATAATGTAGAAAAATTAATTTCAGTATGCTAAAAATACTATGGGTGTCATAAAAAATGAACAACCAGTAAGATGATTATTCTTAATAACCCATCCAAAAATTTCATAAGGAACTTTTTATAGCACACCAAATATGGGTTTTTTTGTGTTTAAAAAGGTGTTTTTTTATGTGTAAAAATTCCATTCCAGTAATAAAAATGGATATTTACTGTCATTTTCCAGAGGAATCATGTGCTGGAGTTACTTGAAAATTTTAGGGAGATTTTCACCATGATAGGATTTATATCTATGAATTAAGTGGAATTCTTAGTAACTTACTATAATAATACTAAATAAATCATTTCTTTGGCTTTTTGCATCCAATTAATTTAAGGCATTTCTAGTATGATAAAACTTGTTAAACCAACAGAATAAAAATGTTAATTTATGGAATTGAATGTATTCTAAAGATTGCATTTTTCCTACTTATCCTTTCATTCTTGGATTCCACGACTTAATTGTCGTTAAACATTATGCCAAAGTTTAATCCTTCATTTTCTTGTTATTCTGATTTTTGCTAGATCTGTACTTGTTACATTTTAGCTTATTCCTTGAAATTCATTGGCCATATTTATACAAGAAATGTCTAGACAATTGGGATCATCGATCCGTAAAACCAATGCCATCGCATCATAAGGGCCCGGTCTGGTCCTGGGGAGAGCGCCCGAAAATTAGTGAGCCCATGGGATGTTAATGACAAGGTGTGGCATTTGCACCGAGTACTTGACTAGTGTGTGTCTACGACATTTGATCTATTGTTATTCCTTTTACTTGATTATGAATTATTGAAATACTTGCTTGTTGGCCAATTATTATTGTTTCTATTGCTCTTAGTGAATTTCTTGTACATGATATTATTGATCATTGGAATTTATTCAATTCTTGACTTTGCAAGACCTTCTACATTGTTCTTGATCTCTTTATTCAATTCCTTGTTCTCTGTTACATACAACTGGTAATTAAGATGTTAACTACGTAAATATGCCGTTATTTCCTACTGAGCGTCAGCTCATAGTTGTGTTCCCCCCTTTTCAGGCTTTTCAAGTGACGCGCTTACCGATGGGGAGGGTCAGGAGTGATCCTTGAGTGCTTTTGTACCTAGTTATTGAGTCAGATTAGTTTTTACTTCCAGTTTGATTTTACGTCAGTGTTGTATTAGAATTTCATTTGGAAGACATGTTTGATCGAGTCTTAGCATGTTGGTTATTGTAATAAAGTTGGAATTATTTTGATTAATGGAAGTGTTTCTCACTTTATAATTTGTCTAATTGTTTAGCTTAGAATTTATTGTTAGTGCTAGCTCGTATCTGACTGTACGCGCCGATTTTCCGCGTCGGGGCGTGACACCATGCTCGACCTGACCTCAAACCTCAGGCACGCTAGGAACAACATCTTCTAGCATCAAAAAAATCATAACTTCCAACAGGTCAGCTCCTCCGACAACACTCGCCGAGTGTTCCGTCGGACCACGATCACAGCATCTCTCGATGCACCGCCACTGTAATTCCTCAAACTGAAACACGCCACACCAAGGGTCATAACAAGAGCCATAACTGACAATCGTCAACGCTCATCCTCGAGTCTCGAACTCGCCACAGAACCTTCACATCTTAAGCCAACTCCAAGGCGAACATCACCCATTCGCACGCAGAAGTGCAAGAACTTACTAGGACATCTCCGCCCAATCCTGCCTCAAAGTCCACAAAAATAATCGGGACCAACACGTCATTCCTGACGCCACAGAGCATGACAAGGACATCAGGCTCGATAAATCAGCAACTCACCAAGAAGATCCTCCGCTCACTCGAGTGCACCTGTCGATCAGAACACCCGCTCTTCCACCTCAAACCATGACCTTAACACCTCAGGGGCTGGATGAACCTTGATCTAGAGTGGCCAACACCAATAACAGCTCCCTCAGAGCACACTCACGGCCACTTAATCACGAGCAATCTTCACCAGCCACCTGACCTCGCTGCAAATCTCTCGAATACAGCACCACAGTAATTCACCTGCCGGCAACCTCTGCCCAACATAGCACCACCGGGGCCACAATCAACGGGAGAAAGCTCTCGACCTCAATCCTTAAACCCCACGCCAGCACTCCGACGAGGAACGACAACCACCTTCACAGCGCCAACACAGCGCACACTGACTCTTATGCGAGAAATCGGGCGAAAAACAAGCACGAAACCCTATGCCAACTACCGACTGTATTGGACCTTATGGACTCTGATCACTGCAATATCTCAAATTCCTATGTACACACTACAACCACGCTCTGATACCAACTGTAGCGGCCCAAGATTAGGAAACCGGGAGGAGCCCGATACCATTCGAATCCTGACCCGCCGCCCACGAGCCGGGAGGGCTCGGAAGGGCTAAAAGGAGTGTGGAGGCACAAAGAAATAAGAAATAAGGCAAAATAATTCAACAATCAATAGAAATAAATAAACAACTACAACAGAGTCCAGTCCAACAGAAAGTACAGTCTGAGGCAGGAAACGTACCAAATGCTGAGTGAACACTCGGCCCAACGAGCTGGCAACTAAGAACCACAGCACAGCACCCTCGAATCTCGAGGAAGAACCGCTGCACCTGAAACGCAGGGGTGAGCCTCCTATCACTGGCTCAGTAGGGGTCCCGAGGAACCCCAACCAAAAACAATGGCGGCACGGAAAGCAGCAACTACAACAAGACCAACAGTAACAGCAGGAATAGCAAACCGGTGGCCGATAAAATCTCGGCTCTATAGCTACTCATACTGTACCGAAAAACACGCCCCGATCTCCCAGTCGGGGGACTACCAAACGATGAACCGCCCTAGTCACGCTACCCTGGAAAACAACACTACGCCACTGTCGTGGAGGCCTATCCTCACGGGCAAAGGCCCACACCGAAACCACGCGGTCTGGAAACTCGGTCACGACCTCGCCGTCGTGAACACAACGCTGTCTAGGGAAAAGCCCTCGGTGATGCTCATCGAAAACCCCAGACCTCGACTCTGGGAACACTCCCTGAAGAGGGGCGAACTCACGCTGCTCCTGAGCGGGGAGGAAGATGACCACATACCCTTGAAGTATAAACTACAAGAAGGGAAATCAGTCAGAGGTGCCCAGGGATAGATCCCCAGGGAAGACCCTCCGATGCCTAAGTCAGCATTGATAGTAGAGCATTGGTGTGAAGAGGAGAATTGGGAGGAAAACGGGAGCGCAAGATCCCTCTCCACCAAAAGGTGAAGTGGTTCCTGCTCAGGCTTACTTGACTTGCTTCTCTCTCTCGCAGTGGGGCATGTCCTGTTTAAATAGTGGCCTGTTGTGCCAAGGGATCCCTATAAGCGGAGGGGTTTCAGGGGGGTTACGTCCTTCATGCGGGCTCCTTACGGCACGCAGACTCTGGGCTTCCCCTGTCCCATTTGAGCTTCATGTCATTAAGGGATTCGCAACGGCTGAACCATTAAGCTTCCATCAGTGAGCCCGAGCGAGTGGCACTTGTTCAGGAGTGGTCTCCCGAGGGATAAGTGCTGGGTCGGGACAAGTGTTGTGCCCCTTGTGCCTTGATGATGTTGTGCAGTTTTGATGATAGCTAACACTACGAGTCATGTAAGATTAGAATAAATAGATGTTCTGCATGTAATCTCTACATACATGGTTCAATGCATGTTTCATCTTTCAGTATACATAGTCTGTGCATACTTTGTTTACGCATTGAAAGTTGATGCGTGTACATTGCATCTGTCGGGACTATACATCGCTACATGCTAACAACTGTACAACCTTTGTTGATACGAGCATTTAAGTTCGTGCATCATTTCACAAGTCTATACAACCCACGTTGCTTCACTCGACTAAGTCAGTGCAAGCACTATTCATCCATTAGCTCAGTTCGCAGCTAAGTCTGTACAGCCCATGTTCTTCACGCATACACATAGTCAGTGCATCGATTTGGCTCACGCATACACATAGTCAGTGCATCGCTTTGCCTCACGCATACACAAATACACAAAGTCCGTGCAACTCTTGGTGCTGCAGGGACACAAGTCTGAACAGCCTTTGTTGATACTAGCAGTTAAGTTCGTGCATAGTTTCATTAGGTCTGTGCATTATGCATTCATGCTTAAACTCTAGGCACAGCAAGTTGGTGCATCGTCTTGTCCCATGCACACACAAGTCTGTACACATCTCGGTGGCATGCCTGAGCATTCCTCTTTTAATGTGCATACTTTCCTATATGCATACTGCATTACACGCCATCAAGTCTGTACATGCTTAGTTCAAATCTCGAACTAACTCGATGCATCCTTCTCATTTCCTTCAGATTGATTCAAACTGATAATAAGTTCGACTTGACAGGACTTCTGTTCGAGGAATCTAAGAAGGGCACATAACTCGAGAATGAAAGAAAGCTCCAGGATCGTGACACGTGGAATGCAACGAGGCTATGATGCTGACACGTGACCTAGATATTCGGGCGAGAATCATGATGACCACACGCCCTATCTGTTCACTGCTCTATAAATAAGAAGCTTCTTCCTGAGGAGCAGGCAGATCGAAATTGGGAACTTACCTAAAAAAGCAGAAGTAGAGAGAGCATGCACGATCCAAGAGAAAAGAGAAGAGAGAAGAAGGAAAGAGTCAAGAGAGAAGTGTTTGAAAGAATACTGAAAGTGTTCGTTCTTTAGTCTCCTGGTTCAGAACCGGAGCTGAATTTACTCAGTGATGAGCTACATTCCCCTTGTGGGTTCGTTTGTTTTCTTGCTTTGTTCTTCCGTTCTGTTTTAGAAACTCGTTTCCAAGCTGTGAGTCAGCGGAGCAAGCAGTGAAGCTCAGCGGTTTGTAAAGGTGGATTCCTCTGGTCAGGTAAAGCTGTAAGTCCCCAGCGGTTTGCAGAGGAGGATTCCTATGGATGGCATAAGCTGCAATGCCCAGCTGTCTGTAGGGTTGTGACCCCAAAACTATGGATCAGCGAAGCTGTGTATCAGTAGTGGAAGCCACATTCCGGATTGGAGAGTGGGGTGGACGTAGATCTCGAGTTTGAGATCGAACCACCTTAAAATCCCTTGACCTTTGTGTGATTGCTGTGCAAACTGTGTGCATCTAGTTCATTTCTTCGTTCGGTAGTAGATGAATGTGTAGGACCGTATCGATATAAATCTGCTGGGTTGGCGTTCTTCCACAGTATTGTTATTCAGTCTGTCCTCTGACAGCAGCTTGATTTAAGTTTGCATTTGGAGCTGTTATTGTAAGTTTTATTGGGTGACTGATCTATTCACCCCCTCTAGATCGTATATAGCATAGGATCAAGCCCCTACCGTTGCGCTAAAAGCTCGAGCTAGTAGCGAAGGCGGAACCTTATTTCCTTATGGCAGCGCAGAACCCCACACTATCGTGCTGTGGGTGGACATGAGGGGCTTCGCACATGGACCCCATAATCCATGCTGCGGGTTGGGCTGTCAAGCGCCGATGCACCACGTGGGTCCCATACCCCACGTGGAGCAACAAATCACAAGCGAGACGCTGGAAAATCCAACAATCACTCCCCCAGCGACACCCGGGGGATTTGAACCCGCGACCTCGCTCTGATACCAATTTATAGGATCAAGCCCCTACCGCTGCGCTAAAAGCTCGAGCTAGTAGCGAAGGCGGAACCTTATTTGTTGGATTTTCCAGCGTCTCCCTTGTGATTTGTTGCTCCACGTGGGGTATGGGACCCACGTGGTGCATCGGCGCTTGACAGCCCAACTTGCCGCATGGATTATGGGGTCCATGTGTGAAGCCCCTCATGTCCACCCACAACACGATAGTGTGGGGTTCTGCGTTGCCATAAGGAAATAAGGTTCCGCCTTCGCTACCAGCTCGAGCTTTTAGCGCAACGGTAGGGGCTTGATCCTATAAATAATTTTTTTTTATTTATAGGATCAAGCCCCTACCGTTGCGCTAAAAGCTCGAGCTGGTAGCGAAGGCGGAACCTTATTTCCTTTCTATTGATGTGGTGCTAGACCAGGATTCAGAGGGGGGTGAATGAATCTCACCTTTAAAAACTTCGCCCAATTAGAACTTAAAGGAATCAGAGTTACGGAACAGAAATCAATTGAGCTCTTCCAAATAAGAGATTCAAAGAAGCACTTGATCAGTCAGTTGGATTGCTAAAATGTAGACACCTAACCAAGTCTAGTCCGTAGACAGAGTCAAATAAGACCAGCGGGTGCCTTAAAACATTCAGGCAGAATACTCACTTGAAACGCTCCTAGCCATTCATCTAGCGACAATCAGATAAGAAATTAGACCAAGGAGACAAGAGATTTTTAGGTGCTTTGGTCCGCAAACCTACGTCCACCCCACACTCAAACCTGAGTGTGGATTCCGCTGATACACAGCTTAAACCGCTGGGCCTCACAGCTTGCCTACAACTGCTGAGCATCACAGCTTGCTTCTGCTAGGCAGTACAGCTTAGCTATCCGCTGTCTAACAGCTTGACCCGCTGGGCAATACAGCTTAGCCGACCAGAGGAACCCTCCTCTGAAACCGCTGAGCAACACAGCTTGCTCCGCTGACAAACAGCTTGAAGAAAAGTAGAAAAGAAAACAAGATATGGAAAGGACACAGCAACGGAAAGCTGTAAACGATGAAGCACGAAGTGGATCTCAAAGAGCTGACTGGCCTAGATTTGATCCACGGTCCAGTAGAGACTAATCTTCAGATGACTATCTTCTTCTTCTTCTTTTCCCTCTCTACTGTTCTCTCTTCTCTTCTCTTTCTTCCTCTTCCTCTTTGGATTGTGCCGGCTCTTTCTCCTTCTGTTCTTCTGAAGTATTTTCACGATCCTCTTTCTCCAGATGGAGAAGTTCCCCTTTTATAGCAATAGTAGATAGGTGGGCATGTGTCTTCCATGAATTCCCGCCTTAGTGCCTTGACCACGTGGAAGCATTTCAGCTTGCTGCTTTACACGTGTCACGATCCTGGCACATCCTCCATTCTTGGATCACGTGCCCTTCTTAAATTCTTCGAGCAGAGATCCTGCCAAGGTCAGACTTAGTATCAGCTTGAATCAATCTGAAGATAATAGAAAGATGCACCGAGTTAGTTCGAGATTTAAACTAAGTGTGCACAGACTTGATGCATATAATGCGGTATGCATATGGGAAAGTATGCACAATGAAAAGGGGTGCACAGACTTCCTATATACATATGAGGGACTAAAAGCATGTACTGACTTGGTCAACAAATGTGTGAGCTTTGTATGCAACAATCACAGCTATGTACAGACTTAACTATGTATAAGTATATGAAACGCACATTGGGACGGACAACTCATGCACAGACATGCCACCGAGATGTGTACAGACTTTAGTGTGCAAGGGACAAAAAGATGCATCGACTTGTTGTGCCTAGAGTTTAAGCATGAAAGCATAATGCACAGACCTAATGAAATGATGCACGAACTTAAATGCTCGAATCAACAAAAGTTGCACAGACTTGTATTCATGCAGCAACAAGAGTTGCACGGACTTAGTCGCGTACAGCAACAAAAGTTGCATCGACTTGAGTTATGCATGCACAGACTTAACTGAAAAAGGTGCACCGACTTGACATGAACAAAAGGAAAACAAGCACTGACTTTATGTGCTCGATGCGAGAGTCGCACTGACTTGCTGTGTCTACCGCAACAAAAGTTGCACGGACTTGGTAACGAAATGAAACCATGCACTGACTTTACCTAAGTGTGCTACAGTGCATTGCACCGACGTGATCTGCCCAAAGCAAACTATGCATCGACCTGAGCTTCAGTAAAAAGCATCAACATGAATAGTGATTTGTACAGACTAAGTGCGATAGACCAAACCATGCATCGACCTTCTATGTGCGTGAACAACTAACATGGATCTTATGTATGAACCAGGATGAACATGTTATGCACAGACCCTGTCTAAGCAGACTAGCATGATGTGCACGAACTTGACTGACCAATAGATGGCATATGCACAGACCTTGGTGTGTGCGTATGACTTAATCAACTTAGTAGAAAAGTGTGCACACAACCTGTTCGATGATATGTATATGCATGCAACTTAATTTGCCATTGATCTGAAATGTGCTAGACCTTGAATGCAATGGACTAAGATGTGCATGAACCACATATGCAGTCAACGTGGATATGCATTAACCTAATTTGACATAGAGCTGAACCTGCATAGATTTAATGCTTCATACACAGATGAACACACAAGAGTATAGACATCACAAACACACTACACAGCAAACGGTCCTCATTAATGCACAGTGCAATGAACATATGCATGACCAAATGCATGTTTTATCAACATGGTGACTTATAGTGTTTGCTATCATCAAAATCACAGGGGCACAACAACAGCCTGTGACGCACCAGGCTAAGTGCGTTAGGGCCTGTGACGCACCGAGTGGCACGCATCACAGTTTATTTTCCACTTGTCTTGTGACGCACCAGGGTAGGTGCGCCACAGACTGTAATGCACCAGGGCAGGTGCGTTACACGCTGTTTTGCACTGGGTGTCTGACGCCCCTGTGTTGGGCCGTCAGGTGACTGTGACGGTCCGGCCTAGACCGTCAGAGCCTGTGTCACGTCTAGAGTAGACCGTCAGGCTCAGGGGTGCCCCGGGTGGTTTGCAACCCCGTTTCTTTTCCGACCGTGGTCACCGTGCGACGGTACTGGTGCGTGGGATGGTCCCCGTACGTCGTCGGATGCAGACGTTGTTTTTCGTTGACTTGAGAGTCTACTCCGTAGTGACCCTCAACTAGTCGTAGCCTGCTTACACGCGTGTGGTCCCACCAAGGAGTGGTGGAGAGGCTACCCTTAGAGACGGTTTGGGGACCGGTTTCCGTCGGGCCCCACGTCTTGCAGCCAGAGTCCGGCTGAGAGAAAAATTGGTCAGAGGGCCAGACCAGGGACGCGCGGTCTGTGTGTGCACACGTGGTTGGGGGCGGTTGGACCCACGCTGACGAGTGTGACCCCAGCTAGTCACTCGTTTGTGGTTTCTTGTGCGGTGTTCGTGCCTTTGGTAGGAGCTACCACGTCAGGCAGTTCACCTGCGGTGCGGTGTAAGACGTCAGGGGACGCTACCGACTGTGCTTCTAGTGGGAGGTACTCCTGTCGAGTTGGGAGTGACAGACTGTCAGTCTTTGTGACTTCGACCTTCGGGTTTTGTCGTGTTGACCGTGGTGTTCTGGTCGTTCCACCGTGGCACGTGCGTCGACTTTCGTGCAGTGAGATCGGTGTTTTGTAGATTGCAGGGCTTCCCTTTTTGAGGTACTCGCTTACTGCTAGCGTAGCGGTTTCTCC
Source organism: Amorphophallus konjac (assembly GCA_022559845.1). NCBI lineage: Eukaryota > Viridiplantae > Streptophyta > Magnoliopsida > Alismatales > Araceae > Amorphophallus > Amorphophallus konjac. The sequence continues at coordinate 397,720,785 of CM040122.1, forward strand.
GTTTGCGAGGTAGGGTTCGAGTGACCCCTACTGAGTCTTGTTCCGAGACTCATTCCCTGCGTGTTTTCACCGTGTTTCAGGTGAGTCGCGACTTCAGGGGAGCGCGTCTGAGGCTCAGCGTGGTTTAGGTGCCCAGCGTTAGTGCCAGAGGTCAGAGCCGGGGTATGTCCCGTGTAGCTGTACTTTTCTTTCTTGTCTCTATACTAGTTGTGGACTACTACTGTTGTTATTTTATTATATCTTGTAGACCATGTATCATGTAAACTGTTAATTTATTTCCTACTTAATTATATAACTGTTTAATTTCTGTAATTATTTGTGATACTTGTGTAGTCTCCACACCATCCTTTTAACCCTTCCGAGTCTTCGGACTCGTGGGTGGCGGTGCGAGTCTCGGGTTATCGGGCCTTCCCGGTAATCGGATTCTCAGGTCGTTACAGGCGAGGCCAAGAATTCCTTGAGTTCAACAAATGCCTTCTGACATTCCTCGTCCCAGGCGAACGTAGCTGATGCCATTTTGGGTCCCCTCAACAATTTGAAGAAGGGTAGGCAACGTTCGGTTGCCCGAGACAGGAAACGATTGAGTGCAGCAATGCGCCCCGTAAGGCACTGGACGTCCTTGATGCATATGGGTGGCCGCATGTCCTGGATGGCCTGGACCTTGTCGGGGTTGACCTCGATTCCACGCTGAGTGACTAGGAAGCCTAGGAACTTCCCGGATCTTACTCCGAAGGCGCACTTGGTGGGGTTGAGCTTCATGTTGTGCTTCAGGAGAGTGTCGAAGGTCTCGGCAAAGTCGGCGAGGTGGTCTTTGGCCTTCGGTGTTTTGATGAGCATATCATCAATATAGTCCTCGACGTTCCGACCTACATGTCCTTCAAAAATGTGGTTGATCAGTCTTTGATATGTTGCTCCATCGTTCTTTAACCCGAACGGCATCCGGGTGTAGCAGTGTACGCCGAAGTCGGTGATGAAGGCTGTCTTCTCGATGTCTTCTGGGTCCATCCTGATCTGATGGTAGCCGGAGTAGGCGTCCAGGAAGCTGAGTAGCTCGTTGCCAGAGGTTGAATCGACCAGTTGATCGATGCTCGGCAATGGGTAGCAGTCCTTCGGGGTAGCCTGGTTGAGATCGGTGAAGTCCACGCACATCCGCCACTTCCCAAAAGCTTTTGGTACCAAGACGATGTTGGCGAGCCATGTAGGGTACAGAACCGGACGAAAGAGGCCAGTCTTCTGTCCCTTGATGATTTGCTCTTTGATGATCGCTTGCTTCAGTGGGGAGTGCTTTCTTCTACGCTGTTGTACTGGCTTTGCTGTTGGGTCGAGGTTGAGCTTGTGCATCACCACGTCTCCCGGGATCCCAGGAAGGTGCTCATCAGACCATGCAAAGACTCAGATGTAGTACGCAAGAAAATCTTTATATCTTTCTTGTTCTTCAAGTGGGAGCTTGGCTCCAATCTTCACTCCTAGGGTCGGGTCACCGTTAAGGAAGACCGTTAGCAACTCGCCGCCAGGCTCAGATGTTGCGGGTCCCTCTTCGGCTCCCTTTACCCTTTTATTCTTCCCTTCCGGCCTGGTGGCATCAATTGAGACTATATAGCATCGTCTAGCCAATGCCTGGTTACCTCGAACTTCCCCCACGCCATATTTGGTCGGAAACTTCATCTTTTGGTGAAAGGTAGAGGGCACCACTTTCTTTCGGCTGAGAATGCCTTGGCCGAAGATGGCGTTGTATGCCGTCATCCCCTTAATCACGATGAAGTCTACCATAACCGTAGCAGTTTTGGGTGGGGTGCCGATGGTAACAGGCAGACTTAGTGCTCCCTTGGGATAAGTAGCATGGCCGTTGAACCCGCAGACAGGGGTTCGGATCGGTCGGAGTTTAGATGGATTCTCTCCCATTTTGAGGAAACACTCGTAGGACAATACATCATGGGCATTACCATTGTCGACTAAGATTCAGTCAACATTATAATGGTTTATTGTGGCCGAAATAACGAGAGCGTCGTCGTGCGGGGTGGTTAGCCCTTCCAGGTCCTGGTCAGAGAATACCAGGGCCTGCGGTTCGCTAGCCGGCAGGGCCGCAGGTGCCTCAGCAGAGGCTCGGCTCACCCGCTTGGCGTGACGCTTTCATCCTCGGCTGATATCTCCACCTGATGCCGTTCCGCCCGTGATGATGTTGATGTGGACTCCGCGGGGGATATTATCAATCTCTTCCGTGGCGCCTTGGTCTTCCTTTTGCCCGGACACATACCGAGACAGGTGTCCCTGGCGGATGAGGCGCTCGATCTCATCTTGAAGTTGATGGCAATCGCTGGTGTGATGCCCGTGGTCACCGTGGAACATGCAATGTTTGCAGCGATTGCGATGCTTGGTCTTCATGGGCTCGGGTTGATTGAGGAGACCCGAGCCTTTGATGTCTTCATAGATCTCGTAGACGGGGGTGGTAAGTGGGGTATACCGCTCGTACTTTTGGGACGGCTCTTTTCGATCTCCGTCCTGGTTCCGCCTTTTTCCTTGTCCCGTCCCTTGCTTGGACGGTCTCTTCTTGTCCTCCTCCCGACCCGAGCCGGTTGTGCCTCGGCAGGTGCTGAGTACTTCTTCGCACTCGGCATGGTGCATAGCCAAGGTCACTAGCTCGGCGAGGGAGGTAGGGGGATGAAGCACTAGCTCGCGCCGTAGGTTCTCATCGCGGGTAGCCCCGGTCAAGGCGGTGATGGCAGAGGCCACATCCAGGCGGGAGATGCGAAGGGCTTCCGATTTGAATCGGTTGATATAAGCCCGTAACTTCTCTCCCTATTCTTGTTTGAGGGTCAGTAATCCCGCCACTGACCGGGGTGGGCCGTTACCGGCGAAGCTTTCTTTGAATACTCACCCGAATTGCTTGAAGTTGTTGATGCTGCCGGGGGCGAGGGCTCTGAACCAAGCCTGGGCCCCCTGATCTAGAGTGGTCACGAACGCTTGGCACTTGATCACGTCGGATGCCCCATGTAAGGTCATTAGGGCGTCAAAGCTGTCGTAATGGTCGGCCGAGTCTCCCTGGCCGTCGTACGACTTGAAGGTCGGAAGTGAGATTCTGGGAGATATCTCTGCCTTTAGGATGTAGTCGGAGAACGGGGATCGCTCCTCGTCCTCCACAGGAGAGGTCTTCTCCAAGGCATGGAGAACGCGCTCTTGCTCTACGAAACGCCTCTCGAAGTCTCACAGCCAGAGAGAGAGTTTCGGTTGTCGGTGTCCCAAGGGGCTGGGGGGGTGCGCTTGCATGCTGCCCCGACGCTCTTCAGGGGTTCGGCGTCCGGGAACGGCTTGCGTGCTCCGGTCTTCTCCCTCCTCGGGGTTGAGAAGGCTTCTTGCTCCGGGGGAGGGGCGTGCGACGGTCTTCCTGACGCGTTGCGGATGAGCCGCTGCCCGTTGAGGGTGAAACGGCCTCCAGCAGTGTGTTGGGAGGCATCCCCACGTGGGGGGGTTTTCCTGGGGAGCTGTGACTTCTCCTCCCTGGCCGCCTGGGCCCTCATGTGATCCACGAGGACATCCAGTTTTACGTTGAGGGTTTGGAGGGCGTCGGTGCTCCCGCCGGGAAGTTGTTCCCCCACCACCGATGGAGGTAGCTCGTTGGCTTGATTGTCGGACGGGGAATGCTCCGTGGGGAAGGAGGGTGCGCCCTCCTCCTGTACCAGAGCCTTTCCTGTGTCGGTGGCAATCCTCCTGCCAGAACTTCTTCACACCATGATGGCTCTTTGTGCGTTTCCCACATACGGCGCCAGATGAAGAGGGGCGAACTCGCGCTGCTCCTGAGCGGGGAGGAAGATGACCACGTACCCTTGAAGTATAAACTGCAAGAAGGGAAATCAATCAGAGGTGCCCAGGGATAGATCCCCGGGGAAGATCCTCCGATGCCTAAGTCATCATTGATAGTAGAGCATTGGTGCGAAGAAGAGAATTGGGAGAAAAACGTGAGCGCGAGATCCCTCTCCACCAAAAGGTGAAGTGGTTCCTGCTCAGGCTTACTTGACTTGCTTCTCTCTCTCGCAGTGGGACATGTCCTATTTAAATAGTGACCTGTTGTGCGAAGGGATCCCTGTAAGCGGAGGGGTTCCAGGGGGGTTACGTCCTTCATGCGGGCTCCTTACGGCACGCGGACTCTTGGCTTCCCCTGTCCCATTTGAGCTTCATGTCATTAAGGGATTCGCAACGGCTAAACCATTAAGCTTCCATCAGTGAGCCCGAGCGAGTGGCACTTGTTCAGGAGTGGTATCCCGAGGGATAAGTGCTGGGTCGGGACAAGGAATATGGGGCTCCGAGGGAGCTTTCCTGATCGACTGATGCTCGAACTTCCCAACCCGAAGGCCGCCTAGGAAGCGCTTATACCGAGTGGATTTTTTGGCTTCATAGTAAGTGGGCCCGTGGGCTACCACTTTAGGGAGTTGAGCCTTGTTTGGTCCGGTTTGGACCTCGTTTGGCCTCTCCGTACAGGCGGTGAGATTTCCCCACTCCACTCCCGAAACTACACACGAAACCACGCCTCGCAGACGTGAAGCGGATCTCAACTCACGAGAAAACTCAAGTCACGTGACGGGAGCACTGCCCACCAGAAGCAAGGCCGGATGCATCCACTGACGACTTAGTCCACAGCCTCAGGTGTCCCGCTGCGACACCCCAGGCGGAGAATGAGACACCGTACTAGTAACCAGGAACACAAAACAAGGACAAGCTGGGGTCGCACTCATCAGCTCGGGTCCGACGTCCCCAGCCCAGTGTGCACACACAGACCATGCGCCCTAGGTCAGATCCTCTAGCTAGTTCTTCCCCCGAAGCTCGGACTCGGCTGTGCGTGGGGGCCCTACGGTAACCAGCCTAAAAACTGTCTCTCTCAGGTAAGCCGCTCCACCACTCTCAGGTGGGTCAACACACGCGTGCCGTAAGAAGGCTACGACTAGTGGGAGGTCACTAAACGTGAACACGGAAAGCCACTCACGCACCCATCGTGAGTAACCCAGAGTAACAGGTGGCACGACGCCACCAGACTCTGGACAGCCCACTAGACCTACTAAATCCAACAGTCTTTGAGTCACCAGACTCGGGATCAAGATCGTCGTACCAGGACAGCTCCACGCCGTCAATCTACCCTATGCCTAAGTCAGAAACCACGGTAGCACGAATACTGAGGCAGCTCGCAAGCCACCAGGTTAATCCCTCATCTCAGGGACACACGGAAACCTCCAGCCCCAGGCTGATTGACTGGACTTACAATCCAAGGTCACACACACGGCCCACTCGGAAACCACCTACCGGAGAAACCCATAACATGTGGGGAAGACCCACCGCACTCCTACCGACACACGGTGACTCGATCTAGCGAGATCACGAAGTCTAGAACACATTGGGTCACCCAGACCCACCACACCTACGGGCACTCTAATCGAGGTAACACGGTATCTTCCGACACCCCAGAAACATGGACACGGAACCCACGGGGTGTCCGGGACACTCACGAGGCCGAAGGTCAACCACTGGGTCACAACCGGGTCGACCGGAGACCAACACAACGCGAAATCGACGTTGCGAGCATGAAAATCGCCTAGCGGTCTAACCCTAAACCTCCACGATGCCTAGCGGTCTACACTTGGACCGCCAAGGAACGGCTAGCGGTTTAACACTGGACCGCTACACACTAAAACCACGGACCCCTAGCGATCTACCCTTGGACCGCGAGGCACTATCTAGCGGGCTACCTCTGGACCGCTAAACCCCCGGAATACACGAGACTCAAGCGGTCCTAGCGGTCTAACCATGGACCGCCAAGGACCCTGGCGGTCTATCGCGTGATCGCTGGTCTTGAACCGACACAGGGAGACCCCTAGCGGTCTACCCTTGGTCCGCTCGGAGCCCTTAGCGGTCTCTGGAACGACCGCCAAGGCATCCCGAATCCGAAATGGCGGAAAACGCCCCAAAAACCCGATCCACGCCCCAATCACCCCCGGGTGATGGGGAAACAAAGGGGAATCCATCCCTAAGCCTCCTAGCATGCATCTAAAGCCCTGGATCGGCCCAAAATGCCATAAAATGGAAGATCAGGCTCATACCCCAAAATCATGGGTTTTCCCCAAAACGCCCAAATAAGCCTGCTCGGCTCACCACGGCCTACAAAACTCGCGGGAAATGAAGTACACGAGCTGGGGGTCCATCTCCCTACCTCCACTAAAGATTTGACGCGCCGTGGATGCCGATCCATGAAGAAAATGCCGCAAAACCCTCGCCGGTTCACGAACTCACGACCGAGCTTCCACGCGCCACCATCACCTCTATCCTCGTCCCTCACCGTCCTCCTTGCCCGCGTCGCCCCGCTCCGCCCCCGCCCTGCTCCGTCGGCCGCCGGAGAGGAGAGGGTGAGAAGAGAGAGGGAGGGGAGAGAGAAATGAGAGGGGAGAGAGAGAAAGAGTTAATATACATAGAAAAACCCAAAAATTCCAGAAATTCAACAAAAAAATGAAAAATTATCTCCGTGATCCTCGAGAAGAGCACAACGCGTTGGACACGTCCCGAAGTCAGAGAACGCCACGGTTCACCCTGCACAGTGTTCCGAAGGCTGATCAGAGAAAAATACGTGTAAAGTACAAAACACATTCTGGGACCCACAAAAATATCCGAAAAATATCCAAAAAAAATCTGGGGCATTACAAATCTGCTGCTGACGCCACAGACGGAGATGCCCCTGCGCTGCCTACTGAGGGCTGGACAGTACTCTGCTGCTGCACGTCCATCGGTTGATTGAGACCCGTCTGCGTCTGACTGGCACTACCATGTCCTCGAGTCCTTTGCAAGTCCTCCTCTAACGCTGCTGCTGCTCTGCAAGCTATCTCCAGGTTGGCCACACATGGCGCAATCAGAGGATGCCTCAGCTCTGTCCTCAAACCCCTGACCAACTGCTGGGTCTTTAACTCCTCATCTGCTATGATCTGCAACGCATAACAGCCCAACTCAATAAACCTGGATCGGTACTACATCACTGTCATATCTCCTTGGGTCAACTCTAGGGATTGGTACATCTTCTGTGATCTAATGAAGGATGAACAGAAAGCACGCTCGAATGCTCGATGAACTCCCGCCACGTGATCTGCCGAAGGGGATGTGACTGGAAGGGTGCTCCCGACTCTACCGTCCACTAGGTTCGAGCTGATCCCTGCGACCGATGACTAGCCAACATTACCTTTTCTTCCTCAGCGCACTCCATAGAGCTGAATATCCTCCCCATATCATCTATCCACTCTCGAGCCGCCTCAGGATCTGACTGCCCACTAAAAAGGGGTGGTTGGAACTGCAAGAACTCCTTCAGCACACGACCACGGCCACCCCGAGATGACGGACCCTCGCCAGCATCACCTCCTTGCTGATGTTGAAGAACATACTGATACATGCCCCTGATGAACTCATCTACTCCAAGAACTCTCGCCTCTCTAGCCGCGTCTTCCAGAAGTGTTGTTCTACTCTGCCCTTCCTGACCCTCGCCTAACTCTCTCTATTGGGAACAAGTCCTCCTTCTCGGCGCCATCACCTTCCTGATCATAGGAAAATGGCCAACAAAATCAATAAAACACACGTCACCCTAAGCCAATCGTCGACTGCACAGGACATTCATGGACCTTCTGGACCACTCCAATCATCTCAGGTTCTTATGTACCTCCACAACTTTGCTCTGATACCAACTGTAACGACCCGCGATCCGAGTACCGGAAAGGAACCGGCACGACTCGAATCTCGGCCCGCCACCCACGAGTCCGGGGACTCGGAAGGGTTAAAAGATGGTGTGGGGGCACACGAAAATCTAAAATAACTGCAGAGCTTACACAATGAACTAAATAAAGTGCATGGAATTAAATAAGAACTCAATAAATAGCTACAAGGTCCAGAATATCTCGTCCAAAATAAGTACATCCAACCGAAAGTAAAGAGTACAAGTACGCGGGGCATACCTCAGCTCTGGCAACTGGCACTAACCCTGGCTACAGGAACCACGCTGAACCTCGGACGCACTCCCTGCCAACCTCGCCTCACCTGAAAACACAGGGGTGAGCCTCATCTCATTGGCTTAGTAGGGATCCCGCAGACCCCTACCTCACAACGAGGAAAACAAGACGGCAAGAAAAGTAACGCTAAAGAATAGAAGTACGACAGTAAGGACAATAAATAAATAGAAAATCTCACTATGTCTAATCGTACCAACCGACCACGGTCTGACGGGAAAACATGTCCGTACCTACCAGAAGACAGGAACACCACCCACTAGAAGCAAGAGCGAATGCGTCCCCTGACGTCTTACACCGCGCCCAGTGTCTCCCTACACACCCCAGGTGAAGACTGAGACACGCAACAAGTACCACGAACAAGGACTAGCTGGGGTCACGCTTGTCAGCGCGGGTACGACAGCCCCCAACTACGTGTGCACACACAGACCATGCACCCTAAGTCAGATCCTCTAGCTGGTTCTTCCCAAAGCCCAGACTCAGGCTGCGCGAAAGGGCCCTACGGTAACCATCCTAAAAACTGTCTCTCTCGAGTAAGCCGCTCCACCACTCCCGAGTGGGTCAGCACACGCGTGCTGTAAGAAGGCTACCTCTAGTGGACGTGACACTGGAGGTAGGAACTCACTAAACAAACAACGGGAACCACCAAATACGACAGATGAGGTACGGAGATGGCCCTATGTACCAACACCGACTCTCGGTGACACGAATCGGGGAATACAGATGCCCAGGACACAAATGAGGTCCAATCGACCATCAAGACACACGGGCACACTAACCGAGGTAGTTCACTCCTCCGGGGATCCTCATGGCGTACCCATGGCTCTCATTGGGTGCACAAGGCATCCCTTAAGCCACACGCCACAAAGGACCAAGGATCAGCTCAACCGGAGGCTAACACGGCACCAAAGAAATCCCGGTCGCGAAAGAAACAGAGTGGCGGTCCTCCCTGGACCGTCACTCCCAGTGGCGGCCAGCCATGGGCTGCAACAGGGCCCCTGGCGGTCTCCCTGAGACCACTAGGACGAGGAGGTGGCCATCTCTATGGCCGCCACCTGGCGAACCTGGGGGGGGGGGTGAGTAGTAGATATATGACTATCCGTATCCGCTCCGTTTTAAAATTCGAATTATCCGATTTTGATCCGCTTCAATTTGAATTCGTATACGAAGCGAATATATGACTATCCGTATCCGCTCCGTTTTAAAATTTGAATTATCCGATTCAAATTCAAAAGTACATAAATACAATTATAAAATGTTAAAATTATATAAAATATAACTATAAAATATCAAAAATATATAAAATAAAATCTAAATTAAAATACAACTATAAAATATCTAAATTTCTCTACAATATTATTTATTTTATAATATATTATTTAAAAATATGTATTATATGATATATAATATTATGGAGGGATATTTTTCGAAGCGAATATTATATTATCCGTATCCGCTCCGATTTGAATTCGGATATTATCTGTATCCGAAAAAATGAATACGAATTCGAATATTATCCGTTAATACGGATTCGAATTCGAAGCAGATCCGGATAATATCCGAATCCGTTGAAAGGCCTAGTGAGTAGTGGCCCATCGCCAGGCCGCCACCCCCAATGGGGCGGTCACCCATTGACCGCAACCACCAGGAAACGGCCATGCCATGGCCGCAACCCAGGGGGCCCCCCCAACGGTCAAAAACCCATACTAGAGAAACGGTCGGAGGCTGGCCGCTACCCCAAGGGTAGCGGTCAATCGCTAGACCGCTACTGAGGGTGACGGTCTCCTCGAGACCGCTACACCCCACCGACAATTTGAAACAAATAGTGTCCCCCCAGTGGGCCGCCCTATGATGATGACGGTCTCTGGTAGGACCGCCACTACAAACCGAGAGCAAAAACAATGTGAACGGCGGAAAAAATCCAACCCAATCACCCTCAGATGATGGGGAAACAGATGGGAACTCTTCCCCAACCCTCCTAGCATCAATCCATGCCTATAGAACGGTCTAAAACTTCAAAGAACACTAGATCTGGCGCTCAACCCCAAATCATGGATTTCCCTTCTCGGCATGAAACATGCCCCTCTCGACCTCTCCTCGGCCTAGGAATCACGGGGAAAGCAGGAAAGAGGGTAAGGATCCGTCCCCTACTTCAAGGAAGGCCGAAACCATCGGATCACCGCCGATCTTCAAATCACGTTTAAAGCACGAACTCCACACCCTATCCGCGAGAGGGGTGCAACGGTCGGGAGGGGAGCGGGGGTGTCACGGGAGAGAAAGGAAGGAGAAGAAAGAAGAAAGAAGAAAAAGAAAAAGGGTTCATTATATAGAAATCCAGAAAATCCAAAAAATGTGGAAAATTGGAAAATTTCATTTTCCTGATCCTCGGAACACCCTCGACGCACTGGTAACGTCCCGGAGTTGGAGAACACAACGGTTCACCCTGTACGGGATTCTGAAGGCTTGTCAGGAAAAATACGCGTAAATCACAAAACGCTCTCGAGGACCCCTGAAAGTGATCCGAAACCCACGGATCCAAATCCGAAATATATTCAAAAAACCCGGGGCATTACAGGTGTGGTCGTGCTCGAAGTGGGTTCAAGGAATGTAGCTAATTGGGGTCAAGGGTGTGACCCTGTGGGGATGCCATGAGTAGTCGAGGAAGCTAATCGAGTTATCTTAGCGCCCAGGTCACATGTGGCTTAGCATGTTGGTGGCTCTGTGGACGTGGTGTCCGAGGCTAGATAAGTGATGGATGGAGCGCTCGGCTATAGCGAGACTCGAAAGAGTTTGAAACTTGGTGCTATTGGAGTATCGCTGGCCGGATCGTGGTGCTAAGGTCAGAGGTTTCCCCTAGCTCGGGAGGAGCGGTGCAAGGGGACAGCGAGTGAAACGAGCGATTGATTGACCTGAGCGGTGTTGGGATCAGGCGGGCGCTAAGAGTTGGATGTTGTCATTTGGAAGTTCATGGGAACTGCGGGGTTCCCAAGTGCAGATTGGACGTCTGTAATGTGGAATAGCTATCTCCTTGACGAAAGAATCCCCTGAAGTGCGCAGATAGATGGGAGCCCACCGTCGGGTATATATATGATGGAGGCGGTGGGCCCAATATTAGTGTGTTGTGGAGTTCGAGGTTCATGTGAGTGACCTCATCGTTCCTTCCCCTCTCGAGAATTTGGTGTTGGCCGAAGAGCTATGAGGAACCAAGAGGGTGCCAAGTGGTGAGTGGCCAGTGTTTTGGACGATCTGGCTCGCAGCCCCGCAAGAGAAATAGGAGAGGATGTGGTCAGTGGACTTCATGTCGTTGTGGGACCGGCGATTAGCGGATGATTTTCTATAGCAGATGTGTTGTCTCTCAGATTGGTTTTGTGTGATGCAAGTTGTGAACTGTGTAGTCTCGGGTGGTCGATTGTTGTGAGTCTCATGAGTGTGGATCGTGACCAAAGAGACGTGGTTTTGAGACCGGTGCTAACCGGTGAGCCTTGAGGTGTGCTGACCCTGAATGTGAGCGGTGCTGACTGTGTGAAGTCGGCGGAAGGGTCATGATCAGTCGAGATAGTAGTCAGAGTGTTGTTGGAGCTGAGGTGTGATCACGCTCCTGGTGAAGAGTGCTCGGTGTTCAGCGAGTGAGGAGGTCGATGTCTGGAGTGGACCACTAGGCGTGGAGTTCCCAATCATGGAGTGGAGTCAGGTCCCGAATTGTGGGTTTTCTCCACCCGTGGAGTGTGCCGAATGACTGTTCGTGCCCTGGAGAGTTTTAGGAAGCTAATGTGATGCCAGACTCACCAGTCTATGTGCATCCCGATCGATCTGAGGATCGGCATGAATCGGCGTTGTAGAGCGTGGGGGCTTTCCCTATTGTATTGGTCTAGCGGTGCTCCCCAGAGGAGCTTGTGTGGAGAGTATAGTGGTGGTGCTGTGGCCGTGTGGTCTTTTTCGTTGGGTGAGTTCTTCCCCTTGAGTCTCGTGCTTTGTCCCAAATTTTGAGGACAAAATTTCTATAAGGGGGAGGACTGTAACACCCCAGGATTTTTGGATCTTTTTCTGCGGGTCGTGGATCGTGTCCCTATGTGTTTCAGACTTTATATTGGATTTTTGGACCACTGGAGGGTGATTATATGAGTTATTTCTGGTCTGTGCCAGCGCGTGGGGCGGCCTAGCTTTTTCTTGGAATTTTTTAGAGTCCGAATTGATTTTTCAAGAATTTTTGGGGTTCATTTGGATTTTGTAAATAAAATGAAAAATATATAATAAATAAAAATTAAAACCCCCTTTTTAATCTCCCTCTCTCGTCTCTCACTCTCTCGCGTCTCTCCTCTCCCACACTCTCTCCTGTCTCTCCTTCCCCCTCCCTTCTTACCTCGGCAGCCGACGACGGTGGCGAGGGGATTGCGTGGCTGAGCGGCGGTAGCTACGTGAGGTGAGGACGAAGCCGAGGGCGTGGTGTGTGGCGAGACGAAGGCATTCGAGGCCGAGGGAGGCGACCGCATGGGCGATCGTCGCATTTCGTGGGGTTTTTGATGGTAAAGCTTCGAAAAGGTAGGGGGACGGATCCCTAGCACTCTCGTGGGTTTTCCCTCACGATTTCATGTTCTGGCGAGGCCGAGAGTAGGTGTATTATTTATTTGGGGGAAAGTGAGCATGTTTGGGACGAGAGCCAATTTTGATCGATTTTGGGCCCCGATTGTGGTTTGGATTCGATTTTTCGATGGTACGAATGCCCGGAGATGGATTCCCCTTGTTTTCCCCTTCGCATAGAGGCGAATGGGGCCCGGATTGAACTCCGCGTGGAGTTCAGTTCGCTTTTGCGAACCCGACAGTGGGTGGCCACAGGTGTGGCTGTATGCCCCATTACTGGTCACCCAGGCTGCTGGGCGGCTAGGACTCTGGCCGCCCTCTCCCCTTCTGTCCCAGGTTGCAGGTGGCCAAAGGGTTGTCCGCCCTACACTATTCCTGGGCGGTCAAGAGGTTGGCCGCCCTGGCCTGCTGGGCGACTAGTACCCTAGCCGCCCAGACCTCCTTCTTGCACTGGACTGGGCGGCCAAAGAGATGGCCGCCCGGGCCTACTGGGCGGCCAAAGGCCTGGCCGCCCAGTGCACAAGATGGCCCTGTGCTTGCCTGGGCGGCCACGCCTCGCTCATTCTTGCCCCGGGGTGCCAAGCTTCTCCGTTTCTCACCCCGAGGTGTCCATATGCGATGCGGTTTCGTGGAAGAGGTGTCTGCGTGATTCTCGATGATCTGGGATTTCTGTGTGAGTCATCTTGGGCCATCCCTGTGGGAATTGTGTCAGTAGAGAGTGTTCTCCCCCGTTTGGGGTTACCATTAGCTGAGGTCCGTTCCCGCGTGAGTTAGTAGGCCGGTGTCCACTGGTTCTCGTTACCGGCCTTAGGAGGTTTACCTATACCGAGCTGTGCCACTTCGTGGTTTTCGGTGTGTGTGAGTTGGACTTTCTTATGAGTAGTACTCCACTAGAGTCAGCTTGCTGAGTGTCGTGCACGTACCGGCTGGGTCGAGGGCGTTGCTTTCTGAGTGCCGACACGTTCCGACCACATGGCCGAGAGCTGTTCCCGATGTGACAGCTTTTAAACTGGTTACTATAGGGCCCCTCGCCTTAGTAGCCTGAGTCCAATTGAGGGAAAAACCAGTTGGAGGACCCGACCTTGAGGGCATGGTCTGTGTGTACACACGTGATTGGGGGCAGAGGACCCACGCTGACGAGCATGACCCCAACTAGTCCTTGTGTCATTGCGACTCCGCCTTACTCTCTAGGAGAGGTAGCCAGGCGTGAGCATAGTGGGTGGTGTAAGGAGTCTGGGACGCATTCGACCGAATCCCTTACCTCACTCTCTGGGATAGGTAGCCAGGTTAGGGAGAGTCGGCGTGGTGTAAGTCATCAGCGGATGCATCCAGCCATTGCTAGTAGAGGAGTACTTCAGTCACCCGTGAGTTTAGTTCCCGACCGTGAGCCATGGTTCTCCAGATTAGGGATAGTGTGTTCTGACCTGGTGACTTTAGCGTGCTTTCTCGCCTGCGAGGCCAAGTTTTCCCGACAGCGTAGTCAAGGTTCTCCCGGTAGTTAGGATAGGATGTTTCGGTGGTGCGATCATCGTAGTGGCTTCCATCCGTGAGGACTTTTCCTACGTTAGAGGCTTCGTAGGTCCTTTCGGCAGTGCTACCGCAACCTTCCTTAGATCAGTGGTTTCAACTTGAGATTGAGGTTCCCTTGCAAGGATAAGAGTAGCGTAGACACTCTGTGGTTCTACCGTTTTGCTGTTACATTATGCTAGCCACCGTCGTTGTTATTGTTATTACTTCTGTGACTTCACCACTATTATTGCTTCTGTTATTATTGTTGTTACTGCTTTCCTTTACTGTTGTTAAGTCTGTTGATGTTACTTTTGTTGTTGCTTTTCTTATGGTGGGGATGCGTAGGACCCCTACTGAGCCATTGAGATGAGGCTCACTCCCTGCTTTCTCAGGTGCAGCCCTTCTCCTCGAGGTGGTGTGTCTCTGTCGGAGGTCTTTTTAGCAGCCATCTCGCTAGTGCCAAGGTATTCCCTGAGGTAGTGTATGTTTCTTTTCTTTTAGATTGTACTTGTGGACTGGACTCTATAGTTATATTTAATGGTTATAAAATGTTAATTTTATTTATGTCAGTTAATTATTAATTCTGTAGTTTATTTCTTACTTGTTTAGAATTTCAATACATAACCACACCATCCCTTTTAACTGTTCCGAGCTCCCCAGCTCGTGGGTGGCGGCGTAGGATCCGAGTGATATTCGGTTTGCCTCGGTATCTGGATCTTGGGTCGTTACACAATCCTCAGTGTTGTGGTCATGATGGTGGTGGAAGTGGCAGTACTTTCTTGGATTTCACTTCTTCGGGTTAGACTGTAGCTTCGCCAGCCACTGCAATAATGGTTCATCTCAGATCTCCATAAGGATCTAATATGAGGTGGTAGTTAGGGGGAGGATATTTTCTGTAGGCAAGTCACCTCAGAGCATTGTAATCACAGCACTCCCTTTTGCCATGATCGCATTAGGGGTGCTCATGGAGCGCTTCCTCTCAAAATTGTCACCTCATGTAGCTCAACTAAGAGCAACGACGCTCTACTCGTAGCTAGCATGCTTTTGGGCCAATGTGAGCAGTTCTTGGAGTGTCGTGGGGGCTTGGACCCCCAGAGTTCGCCAAAGTATGGTGTCCCGCATGCCCTATGTCGGGTGGTCGTGGCGATGCTCACATCCAGATAGGGTTGTCAATGGGCCCGGTTGACCATACAGGCCTGCGGGCCTGACTCAATTTCGGGCTGGGCCACAAGGCCTTTTTTGACTTGAGGGTCCTTAGCTGGCCTAAAAGTCTGACCCGACTAGGCCCATGGGCTGGGCTGGGGCTTTGAGTTCGACTAGCGAGCCGGCCCGGCCAGTTCTCTTTTTTCTCTCCCTTTAAATTTTAAAAATTACTTAGTTTAAATTATGTTATTTTACTTAATTAAAAAATTATAAACTCTCTTTTCAAACAAATTAAGTAATTAACATCAAAACTCTAATTAATTCAGTGAGATTATATGTTTTATATTATTAAATATATTATGTTAATTATTTTTAATTTTTATATTTAAACTTTTGGGTAGGACCAGGCCTTAGTCGGGCTTTATGTTTTTTTATTAGTGAAGGGCCCGGACTAACCCGACATAGCTCGGGCCCAAGCCAGGCTCGGACTGTAATATTGATAAGTCGGGCCAACCGAATCTTGGCCCGAGCCCAGCCCATTGACAACCCTACATCTAGGAGAGGGATGCAAAGTGCCTCCTTACGGAAGCGGGAGATGAAATCTCATAAAGGTTCTTCACGTTTCTGCTTGATGGGGAGGAGGCTGACAGCGGTTCTTTCCTCCTTCTTACTATCGAGGATGTTGTGCCCCTGTGGTTTTAATGATGGTTTTGATGATTGGTTTTTGATGTGAGTTAATCACTGTGAGTCATCTTGCTGTCATCTTGCTGCTCAGTTTAGTTTAACATATTTGATGTTCAGTCATGTTAACTAATGCATAAAGCATTCATTGCTACACTCTGCTTAGTTAGTGAACAGTAGTGGGTAGTGGGTCGACCCACCCGTGCTGATGCGTCGACCCTTCAGCCATATTTGTCTCTGTCCACACAGTAGTGCGTCAACGCCTTGAGCTGATGCGTCGACTCTTCAGTTCAGGTTCTTCAAGTCTCTACATTAGACTGTGGCAAAGTCTATACAGTGGACTGTGCAGCCTGTTTGATTATTGAAGTATGTACAGCTAATGCACTTAACTCAAGTCCATACACTGGAAGCTCTTCATTCGATTGAGTCTATACACTCGTTTCCTTGGGCAATGTCTATACATTGTTACCTTGAAGCCGTTCCAAGTCTATACAACGCCCAAGTCTGTACAGCCATCAGTGAACCCTCCAAGCCTATACATCCAGTTGAACGCAAAGTCTACACAACGCCTCACATCTTGCAAGTCTGTACATTGGCGACATTACACCAAGTCTATACACTACACTCATGCATTGTCCTTTACGGTAAAGTGTATACACTGTCCATGTGCCAATTGTTCAAATGTATGTACACTCGCTGTTATAAGAGCCTGAACTAACTAAGTATATACATTCCTTCCATCTCTGTTTGCAGACGATTCAGACTGATGATTGAGTCAACGCAGCAGCCTAGCGGCGTCAACGCAGCCCTTTTACTTGTTGAAGAAGGATGAAGGTCTCTGAAGAGTTAACGAGGCAAGTCCATGGGCCATTGGAATACTGCAAGTGCGTCAACGCCATTGCAAGATAGCGTCGACGCAGCCATTGAGCCTGATGGGGTTTTAGCTCGGAGACAGCTCAGAAGGGTTAACGCAGGATAATCATAGCGTCTACGCAGCATGCAAACCAGCTGAACTCTTAGTTGCTGCAACACCACTGCGTCAACGCTATGGGCTAGCAGCATCCACGCAGCATGTCTGTCTGCTGAAGAACGTGATCACTGGATCACCGATGCGTCAACGCAGCAGTGTAGCAGCGTCGACGCAACTGTCAGTAGGGCTAGGCTGGTTGCTCACTGGAACGCATCAATGCGTCAACGCCATGGGTTGGAAGCGTCAACGCAGCAGACTTGAGTTTTGCTGGTTGAAGGTCTTTGAAGGCTGCGTCAACCCCTTGAAGCAAGTGCGTTAACGCCACCTGACTCTAGTTGCTGAGCGTGCTAATAAAGGGCGCGTGATCCGAGGTGCCTGGCTCGTGAACCAGGATGCTGCCACGTGGTCCAAATTTCTAGGGCAGGAAACGTGGAAGCCACACTCTCCCAGTGTGCTGCTGCTGCTGCTATATATACGAGTCTTCATCCTCTGTAGAAGACTGATCGAAGAAGCCTGGAGAGCAAAAAGCCCTTCGATCCAGAAAAAGAAAAGAGGAAGAAAAAGAGAAGAAGAAAAAAGAGAGCAACGATCAAAAGAGCAGAAGAAGAAAAGAAAAGGAGAGATAGGGAGAGCCTGCGAAAGAGAAGAAGATAGAGAGTGAGAGCAGTAGAAGAAAGAGAGAAATATTGTGTGAGCTGAGAAGAAGAAAGAAGAGGAAGAAAAGAAGAGAGGAGAGTTCTATTGAAGACATGTTCAATCTGTTCGTGGATCAAATCCAGAACGACTATTGTGTTTCATTTCCAGCCTTTGTCGCTGTTCCTTTTATGTTTTCTTATTTTTCATTTTGTTTCTCTGGTTAGCTTTGTTCTTCTGATTGCCCTGTTGGGGATCAGGTTCCTCCTGTTGGTTCAGGAGAAGGGAGATCTGATCTCCGGGTTGCAAGTGACAGGTTGTCACTTGTGGGTTCCCTCTGGTTAGAGGAAGGGAGACCCGTCCTCCGGTTCTGGGCTTGTGGCTGCAAGTCCAGGGGTCCCTCCGGTTGGAGGAAGAGAGGTCTTCGACCTCTAGTTTGCTGGTGACTGGAAGTCACTGGTTGGGTCCCTCCTGGTCTGGAGGAAGAGAGGTCTTCGACCTCTGGTTTTCAAGTGACTGGGAGTCACTTGGGGTGTCCCTCCGGTTGGGAGGAAGAGGGGAGTTTGTTCCCCTGGTCAAGCTGTTTGGCAGCATTTGTTGCAGACTGAGTCTACTGTGCTAGCGTTGCTAGTGGAATCCTCACTCCGGTTGGGAGTGAGGGGTGGATGTAGGTCTTGGTGACCGAACCACCTAAAAATCTTCTGTGCTGTGTGATTGGGCTTGTGCGCTTGTTCCTTATCTTATACCCCCCTTCACAGATTGTTTTATGCATTCTTGTTTCTATCCGTGCTGAGAGTTGATTGCATTCTTCTGCTTCTGCTAGTTGCTTATTTAAGTGAGCCTTATATATATTTGCTTATTGGTTTAAAAGAAAATTCAATTTGTTCTTCAGACTGTCTATCTTGCATTTGATAATGTTCTAGTCTTTTATTGAGCGAAAAGTTTTTAAGGGTGGGATTCATTCACCCCCCCTCTGAATCCTTGCACCGAACCTATCAATTGGTATCAGAGCCGGTGTCTGCATACAAGGTCCAGCGACCTGCAGATCCGATCTTGCAGTCTTCGGTGCTAATTTGTTTTTAGTGCATAAATATTCTTGTTGCATTAATCTGTTGTGTTCTCATGGCTTTTCCACCCGTCTTTAGTGGTTCTGATTTCAGTCAGTGGTACACTGCTTTACATGCTTATGTTAATTCTGCTAATCCTGATCTATGGAAATTAATTTCACAAGGTCCTCACACCTTACCAACGAAAGTGTCCAAATGGACCGACAAACACAGATCAAATGATGGAGAAAATCAGAAAGCCTTTAACCTGATGAAAGCAGCTACTGACAGAGCCTTATGGTCTTGTCTTCATAATTGCAGCTCAGCAAAGGACATCCTGGATAGGCTGAAGTAATTTCACAGGGTAAACGAGGACAGCTGCATGATGGCTGACAGAAGCAATCAAAGCAGCAGCCAAAATGAAGATGATGATGATGAGGTAAATCTCTTCGAGAATTTTTCTCTTGATGATTGGGAGAATGCATATGCTGAATTGTTAGAGTCACATGAGAGCTTAAGAAAACAGTATAAAAAGTTGAAGAAGGGTACTGGGA
Organism: Amorphophallus konjac; assembly: GCA_022559845.1. Taxonomy (NCBI): domain Eukaryota; kingdom Viridiplantae; phylum Streptophyta; class Magnoliopsida; order Alismatales; family Araceae; genus Amorphophallus; species Amorphophallus konjac. Next base: position 397,739,920 of record CM040122.1, read on the forward strand.
GAGATAGTTCTAGCTCTCCATGTGAAAATTGTTCAAGTACGAAGCAATTTCATGATGCATGTCTGTCTGATAATCATATGTATAAAAATCAGAATGCAAAACTGAAGAAGGAACTTGAATGTGTTTACTCTGAACTAAACAAGCTAAAATCTGAAGATGACTCTCTCAGAAAACTCTCCAAAGAAGATGAAGAAAAATCAGAGAAACTTAAACAGGAAAACAAATTGCTGATTGAAAAACTTAATGCCATAAAGTCTGTAAACATAGAATTATAGAAAGATCTTGAAAAACAGCAAAAAGATATGAAGGAAATTGAAAATGGAAGAAAGTATGAAGTCAATTCAGAAGATCAGCTTCTAATAAATGAATTGGTTCAGAATGACAAACTTAAGGAAGAAAATGAGAAATTGAAAATGCTAAACTCCACTATGTCTGAGAGACTTCTAGCTTTGGAAAGAGGAAAGAGTATTTGTGTTGAAGATTCTGATAAACTGAGCAATCTGGAACAGGAAGTTAAAAAATACAAAACTGCTAACAATGTGTTAACTGAATGTGTGAATTGCAGTGAGCAAGAGATTGCCAGTTATGAGTTACTTTAGAAAATGAAATCCAAGACTTAAAGAACTCTCTGTCAAAGTTTGTAAGTGGACAAGAAAATCTGGACAGGTTGTTAGGAGTTAAGGTCAATACTCAAAGGGAAGGGTTAGGCTACAACAATGTCAATGAAAAGGCTTTCAAAAACAAGCTAATGACATCTTTTATCAAAGCATCAGATGTAGCCACCACCTCAGAAAATAAACAACCAAATGTTCAGAAGAATCAGAAACAAACTGAAAAGTTAAAAAAGGTTGATGGATCCAAGCTGAAAACTGTTTTCATTAAAACTTCTGAACAGGAAAAGCCTTCTACTTCATCTCCAATTCAGTACAAGGCTAAGAAAACAGGAAAACAGGATAAAAATCAGAAAAGGACTGTAAATCAGAAAATGAATGAAAAGGGTTCATCAGTGCATGTTGATCACAGTCCTCACACACACTCACATGCATCTAAAAGGAAAATGTCATGCCACTACTGTCATAGATTTGGACATTTAATGCATGAGTGTGAATTAAACGAACTGGATGATTTGAATGCTGAAATGATGAATGCTAGGAAATATCATGATAGAAAACCTGCTGTTCATTCAAAGAAAAGTGAATGCTCTCATTGTGGTAGATTAGGCCACATCTTTGCTCAATGTTGGTTTGCTAATGGAAAGAAAAAACCACTCTCTCATCATGCTAAATCTTATGCTAACCAACATGCTTTTAATATAAACAAAACTGCTTCTCTGAACCAGCATGTCAAATGTTTTAATTGTAACAAGCTTGGGCACAAGGCCACTGAATGTTGGGCAAGCTCTTTTAGAAGAAAGTTTCATTTCTGCTCCCATTGTGGGAAGCATGGCCATGCAGTCAAGGACTACTGGCATGTCCAGGGTAGGAATAGAAATTTCAAAGAATTTGATAGGAACAAACTTATTTTTAAAGGAATTCATGTTTGCTCAAATTACAGAAGACCAGGGCACCAAGTTGCTGCTTGCAGGGTAGCTGGTCATGAAAAGAAAAAGTTTCATAATAATAACAGAAATCTTCATGCTCACTCTTATAATGCTCAAGTTCATGCTAGTATACATAAGAGGAACATGATACCTGCTAGTTCATGCCACTATTGTGGGCTGTCTGGGCATTCAATGCATAACTGTTCTATCATGAACTCTGATGACTATTTGGCACAGAAAAAGATGCAGGCAGTCCCAAAAGGGGCTAATTACTATGCAAGACCCAAGACCACTTGGGTTCCTGCTAGTGGAAAATAGGAAGGTGGCTAGCAGGTGTGCCTTGGATGGAATAAAGGGGTAATGATCCAAGGCACTCAAGAATGAAAAACCCCATTCTCACACTTTTCAGGTAATCTCTCTGCATTTCCCATTTTGAAACTCATTGCATATCTGATTTGATGTATTCTTGCATATCCTGTTCTTAGTTTCATCTAGTGCATGCATATTAAATCTGTTCCTGCATATTCATTCATCATCTGCCAGTTACATTATTTTCTAATCATGCACTCTGAAATTTCTGAAAATCTGAACTGAATGTGAATATTGTTTGAAATTTGTGTGTTGCAATAGCTCACTGAACATTCTGAATTGCATATAGGACTGCATGTTGAATTATCATGCATGACCTCATCAGTGTCTCATGGGAAACATTGTATGTTTTCAGGGGGAGTTAATTGCATGTCCTTGCATAGCATTCAGTGTTGAGTCTTTGCATGCATGTAGTTAATTGCATTGCATTTTACTGCATTGAAAATACCAAAAAGGGTAATTGAATGCATAGTGTCAGGGGGAGTCAATGCATTGCATATAGGTTGTCAAATGCATACATTTGTCAGAATTCATTGCATATCTCTTCTTATCATTTTTGTTGACAAACCTTGATCATAATTTGAAAACTCTGAGCTTCAAAAACTCTCCTATCAATTGGTAACAATTGGTATCATTTAGTATCAGAATTATTTCAGTCCTTCATGAAGATTTCAATGGGCTATCTCAATCATAAATCTGAAAAATCTTGAACTAGAAATCTTCTATTATACACTTTTATGAATGCCTGAAGTAACTGATGTGGTTTAAGCTTAATGTATTCATGGAGTTTAACTTTAAGATTTCTTAACATATCTGAATCATGTTTAATAAATCTTAACCAACTGTTTCATGCTGTGTCTTGCAAAAACTTCTGAAATCTGCACTTTTGAATACATGACTTTATTTGGTTAGGTACATGAGATTAATATTGTTTTGAAGCAAATGAATGTTTCTGAATTGTCTAAAGGGTAAAGTAATTGTCAGAGCAATGACCTTGGTCACTGAGAAACATATGTCCAAAGGACTGTGTCATGAGGTGCCTTAGTTAACTCTGCATAAAATTCATTGAAAATCAGGCAGAGCAATGGCATGCACACTGAGAAATATAACTCACTCATCAAGAAATGATTTGCAGTGTGTCATGATGTGAAAATGCTATCTCTGTTCATATAAAGCATGACAGTTAGTCACACTAAGTGCTTAGGGATATTGGCCTCTGATCAAGGTATATCCTCTAATTACAAGGTGTGCACTGAACTAGAGTGCTCGTAAAATTTGTAGCATGAAAAATTGTTGAACGAATTGAAATATCTAAATATTGATGCTAAAATCAAATTGCTACAACCCTAGATAAAATCATATGACTTCATAATTGCTTGATTTCAATACTGATGTATGAAATTTTGAAAGAAGTCAATAAATTTGATTGTGTAAGAGAAAGGGAGTCTTATCAAGATAAATATGAGGGCTTGGTTCATTTTTATTAAAGCATGGTTTTAGATATTAATACAGAATTTTATTGATAAACTCTGCATACATCATGTTTAAACCATGCTGTTCAAAAAGCTCATTCATAAGCCCTTATAATGGAAGACCTTGAAATATTCTGATTTAGATTTATGAGAATGACATTTCTTTGAAAATCTGACTGAAATTCTTGTACTTGAAGCCTCTTTAGAAATCTGCTAATTGAACCTCTTCTGCTCATTGACCTGAACTTGTCCTTGTTTGCCCCTGTGGTCTCCTTCTCATCTATCTCATAAGATTCCACTTATTGAGGGGGAGATTCCATGTCATGCATCACTTGCATATCAATTGGCATCTATTCAGGGGGAGTTTCCATGTCATATGCATCATGCTGCATAGAAACTCTTAAAGGGGAAGAATTGTGATCTTGCATTTTGAAATCTCCATCTGCATATGCATTCTTACCCTCCCATGATTCATCTTGACTATATCAAAGGGGGAGATTGGTTTTCAATTATAGCATGCTGGTTGCTTTAATTTCTCAAACTATTTTCTTTTTTGATGAAGTCAAAGGGGGAGAATAGTTTGAGTCATCAGATGACTCACTGTGTAGTGTTGACATCATCAAAAAGGGGGAGATTGTTGTGCCCCTGTGGTTTTAATGATGGTTTTGATGATTGGTTTTTGATGTGAGTTAATCATTGTGAGTCATCTTGCTGTCATCTTGCTGCTCAGTTTAGTTTAACATATTTGATGTTCAGTCATGTTAACTGATGCATAAAGCATTCATTGCTACACTCTGCTTAGTTAGCGAACAGTAGTGGGTAGTGGGTCGACCCACCCGTGCTGATGCGTCGACCCTTCAGTCATATTTGTCTCTGTCCACACAGTAGTGCGTCAACGCCTTGAGCTGATGCGTCGACTCTTCAGTTCAGGTTCTTCAAGTCTCTACATTAGACTATGGCAAAGTCTATACAGTGGACTGTGCAGCCTGTTTGATTATTGAAGTCTGTACAGCCAATGCACTTAACTCAAGTCCATACACTGGAAGCTCTTCATTCGATTGAGTCTATACACTCGTTTCCTTGGGCAATGTCTATACATTGTTACCTTGAAGCCGTTCCAAGTCTATACAACGCCCAAGTCTGTACAGCCATCAGTGAACCCTCCAAGCCTATACATCCAGTTGAACGCAAAGTCTACACAACGCCTCACATCTTGCAAGTCTATACATTGGCGTCATTACACCAAGTCTATACACTGCACTCATGCATTGTCCTTTACGGTAAAGTGTATACACTGTCCATGTGCCAATTGTTCAAATGTATGTACACTCGCTGTTATAAGAGCCTGAACTAACTAAGTATATACATTCCTTCCATCTCTGTTTGCAGATGATTCAGACTGATGATTGAGTCAACGCAGCAGCCTAGCGGCGTCAACGCAACCCTTTTACTTGTTGAAGAAGGATGAAGGTCTCTGAAGAGTTAACGAGGCAAGTCCATGGGCCATTGGAATACTGCAAGTGCGTCAACGCCATTGCAAGACAGCGTCGACGCAGCCATTGAGCCTGATGGGGTTTTAGCTCGGAGACAGCTCAGAAGGGTTAACGCAGGATAATCATAGCGTCTACGCAGCATGCAAACCAGCTGAACTCTTGGTTGCTGCAACACCACTGCGTCAACGCTATGGGCTAGCAGCGTCCACGCAGCATGTCTGTCTGCCGAAGAACGTGATCACTGGATCACCGATGCGTCAACGCAGCAGTGTAGTAGTGTCGACGCAACTGTCAGTAGGGCTAGGCTGGTTGCTCACTGGAACGCATCAATGCGTCAACGCCATGGGTTGGAAGCGTCAACGCAGCAGACTTGAGTTTTGCTGGTTGAAGGTCTTTGAAGGCTGCGTCAACCCCTTGAAGCAAGTGCGTTAACGCCACCTGACTCTAGTTGCTGAGCGTGCTAATAAAGGGCACGTGATCCGAGGTGCCTGGCTCGTGAACCAGGATGCTGCCATGTGGTCCAAATTTCTAGGGCAGGAAACGTGGAAGCCACACTCTCCCAGTGTGCTGCTGCTGCTGCTATATATACGAGTCTTCATCCTCTGTAGAAGATTGATCGAAGAAGCCTGGAGAGCAAAAAGCCCTTCGATCCAGAAAAAGAAAAGAGGAAGAAAAAGAGAAGAAGAAAAAAGAGAGCAACGATCAAAAGAGCAGAAGAAGAAAAGAAAAGGAGAGATAGGGAGAGCCTGTGAAAGAGAAGAAGATAGAGAGTGAGAGCAGTAGAAGAAAGAGAGAAAGATTGTGTGAGCTGAGAAGAAGAAAGAAGAGGAAGAAAAGAAGAGAGGAGAGTTCTATTGAAGACCTGTTCAGTCTGTTCGTGGATCAAATCCAGAACAACTATTGTGTTTCATTTCCAGCCTTTGTCGCTGTTCCTTTTATGTTTTCTTATTTTTCATTTTGTTTCTCTGGTTAGCTTTGTTCTTCCGATTGCCCTGTTGGGGATCGGGTTCCTCCTGTTGGTTCAGGAGAAGGGAGATCTGATCTCCGGGTTGCAAGTGACAGGTTGTCACTTGTGGGTTCCCTCTGGTTAGAGGAAGGGAGGCTCGTCCTTCGGTTCTGGGCTTGTGGCTGCAAGTCCAGGGGTCCCTCCGGTTGGAGGAAGAGAGGTCTTCGACCTCTGGTTTGCTGGTGACTGGAAGTCACTGGTTGGGTCCCTCCTGGTCTGGAGGAAGAGAGGTCTTCGACCTCTGGTTTTCAAGTGACTGGGAGTCACTTGGGGTGTCCCTCCGGTTGGGAGGAAGAGGGGAGTTTGTTCCCCTGGTCAAGCTGTTTGGCAGCATTTGTTGCAGACTGAGTCTGCTGTGCTAGCGTTGCTAGTGGAATCCTCACTCCGGTTGGGAGTGAGGGGTGGATGTAGGTCTTGGTGACCGAACCACCTAAAAATCTTCAGTGCTGTGTGATTGGGCTTGTGCGCTTGTTCCTTATCTTATACCCCCCTTCACAGATTATTTTATGCATTCTTGTTTCTATCTGTGCTGAGAGTTGATTGCATTCTTCTGCTTCTGCTAGTTGCTTATTTAAGTGAGCCTTATATATATTTGCTTATTGGTTTAAAAGAAAATTCAATTTGTTCTTCAGACTGTCTATCTTGCATTTGATAATGTTCTAGTCTTTTATTGAGCGAAAAGTTTTTAAGGGTGGGATTCATTCACCCCCCCTCTGAATCCTTGCACCGAACCTATCAGAGGAAATTCTCTTTAAACATTCTCTTAATTTGTTAGAAGGAGGAGATAGAGCCGCCGATAGGGATTCAAACCATGCTCGAGTGTTCTCCCGAAGGGTGGTGATGAAAGCCAAATGCTTCACAGCCTCCGAGGCCTGCCAATATTGGAAGATCAGGTTGGACTCAAAGCCGTGTAAGATGTCAACCGGATCAGTGGTGTCATCGTATGACGTGAATGACAATAGTTGTAACTTCTGCTGGATCGACGCCTCCAGGATCTCTGAGGAGAAGGGGGCATGGAAATCGACTTCTTCATCGAGCAGGCCTTTCATCCTAGCCACCTGGATTATTTCATCTTGGTAGCACATCTTCCCCTCTAGCTTGCGCTCGACATCGTTGTACCGCCGGAGTCACCTTGCCATGTTTGGATTGGAATGGAGTGGGCTTACTAGGCGGTGCAGAGATTCACCGCGCGGGGGAAAGGAGTGGGCACCAGAGGCCGCCAATGGGGTTTGCTCACGGTGGGAGTAAGCCACCATTTTGCCCTTCCCGTTGACACAAGGGGCTGCTATAGTGCGCTCCTGCTCTATCTGTCAGTGTAGGAGGCCTTGGTACGCCTCCGTCAGCATCCGTAGTTGTTCCCGCATCGCAGCTAACTTCTCAATCGCGGGATTCACCGGAGCTAGAGGCGGATGGTGAACCTCAAGAGATTGCTTGTCACTCCATGGGCGATCCTAGGATGTTCTCCGAGACACAGACTTACTCCTGTGGTTGCTCACGTTGCGGTAGTTCCCATGGGGAGCTATGACTTTATGTGATTTTCTCACAGACGAAGCTAATAAGTGTAGAGGTCAAAAAATGATCTCTTGAACCGCATGCTACACCTATGAGATTTGTTTATTTGGGAAGAAGAGAGGTTCTCTGAGGGGAACACATGAGAGCAAAGAAAGGACATCAGAAGGAGCCTTTGGTGTGATCCCAGGAGACAACCCTCCAATGCCTAAGTCAGACGAATGCTCAGAGTGGGTGAGGAGTGCTCAGAAGAGAGAGTAGAGCAGGGCACATAGTGAGCATAGGGTGCTAGGGTCTTACAGTGCTTACCCCCTGGCCGTCCGACCAGGGTACTTCTTAAAGGGTCCTCTTCGAGCACGTCTTCGTCGTCTGCGTTAACTGACTTGATGGGGGAACGGTTGTTCGAGATCGTGGGATCGTGGGACACTTGGCCTTCCGCTCGACCGGAGGATAGGGGACGTGGGTGTAACAACCCAAGATCTGGATACTGGGACAAGCCCGATAACATTCGTATCCTACGCCGCCGCCCACAAGCTGGGAAGCTCGGAAGGATTCATTAGGTGTCACATGAGTGTTCATAAATCTAAAATAAATACAGAAATTAAAGTGCTAAAAATAAAATATATATTTATAAATAGATTTGCACAATTTATACAATTTCCAATCTAGATATACAAGTCCCAAAGGCACAACTCAACAAAAGAAAGGTATAAAGCCGTAGGGCATACCCCAGCTGGCAGAGGCTGGCGACGCTAAGACTTTTGTGCATTGCTCAAGGCCTCCGAGCGACAAGGAGGCACACCGAACCTGAAAAGAAAGGGGGTGAGTCTCATCTCATTAACTCAGTAAGGGTCCCGAGGATCCCCACCACAAAAAAACAAAACAAACAGAGCAGCAAGTAATAAAATATAAAGACAGTAAGACAGGTAAAGCAGTAAGGTAGAAAGAACGGCACTGCAACACAAAAATAATCATGTTAAACCACTAACTGCTAAAAGCCTGCACAACGTCGGGATACCTCGAGTATCGAACACAACCCACACTAAAGCAAATTCTAGTAACCTGGGCCACAGAAAGCTGGAACACGATGACCTGTCTCGAAATATCTCACCTAGGGCATGAATGCTAGAATCGAGGCTACCAGGTAGACCCAGTGGAGGTGAACGAAGGAACACGGCTACAACACCAGATATAGCTCTCGAAGATGACAAGGAACCACATCTCGATCACATGTAACAAGGACATTGAGCCGCCAAAACACTGAACCTCGTCAGAAGAAAACCTGACTCGTAACCTCTCAGGTGACAAGAGCACTACCCACTAGAAGTAATGCCAGATGAGTCCACTGACATCTTAGTCTGCGCCCCAGGTGTCTCCCTACTCTCCCCAGGTGGAACTGAGACACACTAACCATGTAACCACAGAACAAAGACTAGCTGGGGTCACAGTTGTTAGTGCGTGTCCGACGCCCCCAACCACGTGTGCACACACAGACTATATGCTCTAAGTCGGGTCCTCTAGCTGATTTTTCCCTCAGCCCAGACTCAAGCTACAAAGACGAGGGGTCCTACGGTAACCAGCCTAAAAACTGTCACACCGGGAAAGCTCTTCACCACTCCCAAGTGGGTCTGTACACGCGTGCGTAGGAAAGCTACGACTAACAGGGAAAGGTCACTAGAGGTGAGAACTCACTACAGAAGCGAAAACCATCGGAGTACCACCGATTCGCACTAATCTCATTGTACACGTGTAATGCGTCATAAGGTAGCTATATGCGTATCATAAAACCCAAGAACCTCTGACTGGATAGCTATTTATGGACTGCCGATGCAAACGACACAGACTAGGACCACCAAGCACGTGAAACGTGGAAAATCTGGGACGCTGGTTCACTAGGTCTGGGCGGCCAACCCACTGGCCGCCCATAGTCCTGGGGCTAGCTCCCTAGTCGCCCAGCCAGTCTGGGGGGCTAGAGGTTTGGCCCCCCAGCACACAGGGCTGACAGGCCTGGGCGGCCCAACCAGTGGCCGCCCAGCCAAGACTGGGCGGCCACTCCCCTGGCCGCTCATACACCTGGGTGGCCAACCCTCTAGCCGCCCAGCACCATGGCTGCCCAACTGGGCTGAACACAGTTTAGGGTCCCCTCCAGGGACCATTCCCGGTGTTGGCCCAGAATAGATGGCGGACAAGAAGGGGGGTTGAATTGTCCCCCAGCCGAGATGGCGGATTTTAAAAACAATCTAAACTAATCACAGCGGAATTAGAATTAACTGCATTAATTAGCCTAAACTCAAGTGTGATTTAAGTGTTATATTAACCTTTCCGATCTCACATGGATATACAATGTAAAGAACGAGTTTACTACAACTAAGCACGGATATCCAACCAACAAGCGATGAAAAATTACTGATATCAAATTGCAGAGGTAGCGAAGTGTGAAGGTGCAGTGAATAACAATCTATCAAATAGACCTGTGAACGGAGGTAGGAGAAATGAACAATCGCACAGGCATCCACAATGAACACAGAGATTTTTAGGTGGTTCGGGACCACGACGGACTCCCTACGTCCACCCCTCACCGAAACTCGGTGAGGCTTCACTAACACGCTACGAGATGTAGTAACCACATGTGTGAACGTGTCACAAAGACATTTAAAAAGAAAGGAAATTTAAAATTTCTTTAAGGGGAAAGATATTAAGAAAAGAGGTGGATAAAGCTAAGCAATCATGATATGTGGGAAATAAAGAGAAAGAAGATGAAAGGAGCATGTGATGCTCTAAGGGAGGGTGATCGCCAGAGGGGTTACCTCAAAAACTAAGGGGTGATCGCATGTACCTTGTGAAGAAGCGGGTGTGAGTGTGAGTTCTTCCTTCCTCCTTCTACCAGTCGACTGATGAAGGGGGTTCTTACTTTGGATTACCCTTGAACAAAATAAACAAACAATATGGATTAGCCAAAGTGTAGTATCAATGCTCTAATAAAATAGAACTATGCAAAGTGGGCATGAACACACCTTGTGTGTTTGTTTAAAACCCCTAAGAGGGGTAAAAGGTAGGAGTTATGCTATGGATGCAACATGTAGTATGGTATGCAGAGAGAACCAAATGCAATGAAATATATATATGCTGAAAGCCTCATACGTATGAGATGATCAGTAAAGAAAAATGAAAGAAAAGGAAGGAAAAGGTGAAGGGAGCCCTTCTGCTGTTTGCAGCAGTAAAGGAAGAAAGCAAGAGGGAGAGGCTCCGGCCGCAGAAAGAGGGAGATCGCCAAAGAAAGACCGCCAGAGAAGAACCTGCAAAAAAATCTGTTAGCAGAAAAGACTCTCTTCCCTCTCTGTATGTCTATGCGTGTATATCTCGCGCGCGCAAGACACCGCGGGTATTTATAAGGCCAAAGATCCTTATTCTAATAGGATTAAAACAAGGATAGCTATCATCCAGCAAGGATCTCCCTTCCCCAGTCGAATATGGTGTTAAAATGAAGAAGGACGCTTCACAAGAAGGTTGCAGGCGAAACAGAGACGGAAGCAAAAATGACGACATCATGGGGGTCACTAATTAAAATGACGACCGCCACGCAGTCGCTAATTCCTGGGTTAATTTATAGAAATAAACGACTTTCCATATTAAAAAATATGAAATGATGCCTTCGTGCAATGGCGTCAATTAATCAGCGCCTTAGAAGTTGACGTCAATTCCTTAAATTTTTATTTTAAATGGAATTTGTAAAAATCAAGAAATAACGCCTACGTATGCGGTCACCAATTGTTGAAATAACGACACCCATATCGCCGTCAATTAAATGACGTCCTGCTGACGGTCGTGAATTACAAATATGATAGAAAAATTCTAAATAAATTAGAAAAACTTCATATTAAGCCAATATTGAAGTCCACTTTGGGGCATCTCGTGGTGATATGAGATTTACTCAACATAGCATTGTGGGGATGGTTTTATCCGATTTATAGTTTTTATGTATTTTGTTTATATATTGGTTATTTATCTGTTTGTATTCATTGATTATTAGGCGTGCCAGTCACCGGGGTGACAGTTTATTATGCGCTCGACCTGACTTGGTCAGTCGATTGTGGAATTCGGGTCGAGACCGGAAGTCCGCCATACCGTAAAGGCTATGGCGTTAATTACGCCCTTCCTAAGAAGGACAACCCTTGATTAAACGCCAAAGACAGGAGGCCTCGGAGGGCGATCAGAAATACTAATGTGCGTAATAAAGTTTTCATGCCGTAAAAAAAATGAACGAGCAAGTGGTAGACTGGTTGAGTTTAATGAATTAAACCGGGCAGCATATCCCCACTATCTTGGACTATGCCGAGTGGGAATAGGAGACCATCCATGCAGTGGCAGGATGGAGTCCGTAAAAGATCGGGTATATATATATATGACCCGGGATCCGGAGGGATTAAGACATCGTAGTACGCTGTGTGACGGTACGATGCTTTATTGATATTCCCCTTGCGGGACCGTCGGAGGACATGCAGTGGCAGGACTCCGAGGACCATCGGGGTTTAGGAGAAGACATCATAGGGTTTGGTGCAATGCGGGAGAATTCCGGCAGCACCTCCCCTTTATCTTGGATTATGCCAAGAAGAGATAGGACATCCATCCACGGGGTGCCGGGATGGAAGCCGAAGAACGGAGTTGGGCATGTAACCCGAGCTCCATTGTGATCGGGTCATGGCATCTCATTGATATTCCCTTTCTCAAAAGAGTTGACGGAGCACATGCAGTGGCAGAGCTCCATGGACAAAGGGGTCAAGGAATGTAGGGACAAAGTCCCGTTAATTTAGCTCCGAGAACTAGTGAGTGTGAAACTCATACTCCTCTGGCGATCCAATGGGGCCTGGGCTATAGAATAGGTTTAGCTGAGTGGGTTTTACAGGCTCTGGAGTGTGTGAGGCTAGGTTTCGACGGGGTGGGGTGTTGGGTTGGAGATGGCTTGGAGATCCCGGCGCGGTGGGAAGTCGGCGGGCCTCCGCCTGGTGATCTCGGCGCGACCTGGACCTGTCTCGGCGCGGGAAGACTGGCGCCGAGAGGTTTTGGGGCGCCGAGAGGTCTTGGGGCGCCGAGATGATTTGGCGCCGAGAATCTCTTCTTTGGGGTTTTCAAGAGGGTTTAATTCTGGGAATTTCACAGGGTTCGGACATGGGATTACAAAGGGGTTCCTGGGAATCCTGGATCTTCGTTTCGGGCTTCAGAAGGTGAAGGCTGGGAGATCAAGGGTAGTTAAAGGGACATCTGGTAGTCTGATTACAGGCTGGTTACCCATGAAAATTGAACTTGACCAGAGATGTTCGTCGGGGCAAAGTGGCAATCAGTGTCACCTGAATATTGTTGCTCACAGATGCGCTAGCTGAGACCATGAGATAGGCTGTCTCAGGTCCAACTAGTGACAGAGAGACCCAAAGAAAAAAATGCAGATGATGATATCGGGGGAAATCGACGGTGAGGAGATTTGGGGATCAGCTCCGGTACTCAATGACCTATGAGATTGAGGGAGGAATTCCGGAGCCGAATTCAATGGAAAGAAGGATGCTTAAATTATATGCAATAGTCGTTGACTTCTGACTTGCAGTGCAGATAGTGAATTACCATCGAGAGAACATTCGGAGATGAGAGACCGTAGAACCCACGAAACTAGGACTCATCAGAAGCCCTGGGTCCCAACCATCCATGGGTTCGAATGAGGGACCCTGCTGCCTTTTCCTACCAGAGCAGAAACAAGGGAGAGTAGAGAATTACGGCCAATACACACACCGGACTCCCACTTCCAGACGCCCATACATCTACCTTCACTATCCACCAATGCAACGCAACGATGTACATCGAAGAGGTATCCAGAGAACAAGAACTAGACGCATGCGATATTGAAATCAAGGGAAAAGACCTTGCCCATTCATTCATATATATCGTCGATTACATCATCTGACTATGCCAGCTCACAGGAGATGGGGAGGGGAGATAACAGCATTCTTCGGAGGAAGTAAAAGCAGATGCAGAGGATATACATCGGAGGAATGAAAAACGGAAAAGAAAACAAAAGATGGGGGGAGGGCGGAGTATTGGCTCCTCTCCCTCCCCCCTGCCGACAGACCTTCTCCTCCTTCTTCAGCCTCCGCAGCAGTCGCTCTTCTTCCCTTTTTCTCTCTTCTATTTTTCTCCTCTTCTCTCCGATCTCTCTGATATCTCTATATCTATCTCTATTTCTACGATCTCTCTTTTTTTGTTCTCTCTTCTCTGCTTCTTCTTCTATTGCCGCTTCTCTTCTGTCGTTATTGTTGTTGTTTCTCTTTCGCTTCTTGAGCTATATGCCTATCTGCCTTCTCTCCTTTTTTTCATCTATGTCGAGAATGGGGGTTATATAAGCATAACACCCCCACCTTCTCGGATTGGCAGTCTCGGCGCGCTCATTTGTTGGAAGACTTTCGGCGCACCAATAGGGGATATTTGGGCTTTGATTGGCGCCGTGAACTTAGGCCCATTTAGGGCTCTTTGCCAGTTTGGGCTTCATGTCGTTAATGGCATAGATTGTCATAGTTACTACATCTACCTTGGCATTCATTCGATCCTTTGTATCCATAGTGGGGAATGAGCAGCGTAGCTCTCATTCTATAGTCATCAGAATATCCCGAAGCTATTCTTTATCAGTCACGTGACTGTATGTGGGTTGACATGGTTCTAATCAACACCACCGTCTTAACGATGATAGTGCCAGACATCAGCTTGGCCATAGAAGGCTTTAGCCGGGTGAGGTATTGATAGTGACGGCTCTTCTTCAATTCTGACTTTGCTGGAATCCCTGGGATCTTCATCTCTGATTTGATCTTCTCTTCGGTCCCATCTTTGTTCTTGATTATATTTCAGGCGTCAACAAATGCCCCCCACCTGTAGACGGCGTAAGTGCAGAATAAGCGGCACGGTGTCCGCAGGTGCCCCATTTATCATTTGAGAGTATCTTTCTCAGCCTTTCAATACTGGTTTTCTTCGATCTTCCGCCTAATAGCTTTACTGTAATAGCTTCAGTATGTTCTTTTTCTTTGTTTTCCAGATTTTCTGACAATTTTCTGCTTCATTAATAGCTTCAGATGGCCTTATGGCGCATAGGGCCTGGTTCTCGGCGCACCACAGCTTCTCGGCGCACAGCTTCTCAGCGCGCCCTAGGGCGAAAGGGGGCTCTCGGCGCGCCCTTTTGCTGGGCGAGAGGGGGGCTCTCGGCGCACATTCCTTCGACTGTAGGTGTTGAATTGGCTTCCAGCTCTGCTGCTGCGTCTTCTAGGGTTGTTGGAGCAAGCTCGTCAGCCCAGCTAGATATATCACGGGCTTTAGTGAACTGGTTGAATGTGCACAGCCTGGACTTTGGATATAGCAAAATTGTCGCCGTTGATGAATCCTCCGATTCTGAAACTGATACGGTATCAACGTCCAGGGTCTATTCCACTATAACGGAGACGTGCTTCAGACGGGGCAACGACTATCAGCCGGATCTCCCAAAGGACCGCCACTTGATGCCATTCATCCGGACTCTTACAGTGGGCGGCATGCGAGACCCTCGGATAGCCCGTGCGGTCGAAGCCGCTATTCTTGCCGAGAGGGACAGCCTGAAAGAATCAGTATACTGCGGCAAGGCTATCTATCTTCTCGGGGTGAAGCGTGATTGGGATGCAATCCTCGGTATATCAGAGCTAGAGCCAGAGAAAAAGATGCTGACCCGTGCCCCGGAATTTACACCTGCTCGATGGGATACCGCTGGTGGCAGAGTTCACAAAGAAAAATCCGGCTACGGTATCTTCCTGGCACCAATAAAGTGGGGGTATAGAGATGAACCTTTTGTGCTGAACTGTCTGGCTGTCCAGTTTAAGTATCAGCTAGCCGTCGGTCGGGGACGCCAAGGTAACCGACGCCCACCTATTCCGAGTGGGAGGGGTAGAATTCACAGAGTTTGTTTTGAAGGAATACGCCCCTCTGCTGATCAGAGCCGGGGTATATCACAGTGTCTTTGCTTCCAGATTCTGCTATCCCATCTCCCGAGGATTATGCTGCGGAATGTTTGAAGTGTTTTTCCCCTTATTCAACACATTTTATATAGCAGAGGGTGAAATGTCTCTCGACCTCTGGAGCTTGTCACAGCTTTCTGGTTTGCCCATCGACGGTGAGCCGTACGAAGAGGTCTATTTAGAAGACTCTGAGAAGGACAGTTCTGATGGCGAAGGCAGGTACTCACTTAGTTACTCGTACCGGTATTTAATGAAAGCCTATCGCTCCATCTGTTTGGCTTACAGTAGAGGATCCTCCAGGGGTTACCAACCCCGAGAGAAAAGTAGTAAATTAAGGGTCGAATCGGACAGTGGGTCCAGTATTTCTTCGGGGGTCCTTTAAAGTATGCGGACTTTCCTTCTATGGGGCCGACTGCCAGTAAGCAGATAAGGACTTTATAGGAAGATCATTGCACAGGCTGAGAAGCCTGCTTATTTTGAAGTTCCTGCAGTAGCATCGACCACCACTCCCTTGCCTCCAGGCAAGAAAAGAAAGACTTCTATAGTTAAGGCCACAGTTGTGAAGGCCAAGAAGGCCAAGACAGCTCATGCTCAGCAACCGGGCCAAGACAGCTCATGCTCAGCAACCGGCCTTGACACTGACGGACACCGGACCCCTCTCCCTGATATCCCTTCATTTGATGAGTTTGCATCTCAGAGGGAGGCCGCCCAGGCATCCGTTGAGGGTAACATTAATAGCTTGCCGCTGCATCTTTCACTATCTTCTTTGCTGAATTTCAAGGAGATCTCTGAATCTGACCCTTCCCTCTTTTTGTACAGCCCAAGAGCAGACTGTGGCGCCCTCTGAGGTGGACACTAGGTTACCTTCTCCCATGCCGGCTAGCGAGGCGGAGGGTAAGTGTGCTTTCTCATCTCTTCTTGTGCATTTCAGTTATTCTTCTGTCATCTTTCTCACAGACTTCTCACTGTGGTGACAGCCGGAGAGGAGGCTGGAGTCATAGCAGCGGCAAGAGACGTGCCTCAGTCACAGGAGGGTCACAAAACCCAGACGAAATGGGGCATTGTCCCCACGAGGCACATAGTTACCCGGTCCACATCCCGGCATGCTCCAGAAATGACTACCCAGCCTGTGGATAGTGTGGAAATATCTTCCAGTAGCTCTGCGACTGTCTCTGATGCAGAGGAAGAAGAAGCAGGTTTCAGTGATAGCGAGGCGGACATCTCCAAATCAGAGGTCTCGTCCGTATCCACCGAAATTCTTCCGTTGTTCCACCCTGCTAAATTGCTGGTGCTGTCTTCTGAGGAGGAGCTACAAGAAGAGTTTGCTGGTCTGGATACCGAAGCAGACATAACTCCTCCCTTTGTTGCTTCAGCTGCGGAGCTTTCCTCTCCCCTGCACTCTTTTGAAGACATTGACATCACATTAAGAGTGAGTCTCTCTTCTCCTTTTTTTGTCATTTCATCGGCTCTTCTTTTTTTCATTCACTGCTTGATGTCGTCTTGATCTGTTCACAGGAACCTGCCGTCACCAGCCCAGTAACAACTGCAGCTTCTGAGACCACTCCATCTGAAGCCTTGGCTATCATCCCGGTTCTGTCAACAACCTGTGTGGGTATTTCTGGGATTGTTCTCCCCGTGCCAGTGAGGGTACAGTCTTCTAAGGACCTGGCGTCATTGGACTTGGGAGCCTCGGGGGAGAGCTCGGCTCTTATCAGAGTTTTAGATTTTAGAGCTGAGGCGGAGCCAACTAGGGGTTCTGCTTTTGTACCGGCCGTAGTGATGACCATTGCGCCTGAATCAGCGATCCCTACAACAGCGATTATGGAGATTGAACCCCTGCCTCTTCGAGTCATAGCCCCTGCGGCCTCATTATTGAAGGAAGTAGCCGTTGCAGAAGAGATGGCCGAGCAGGAGGCAGCTGCTGCAGAGACTGGCCTGTTATCCATAGCTGGCCCAAAGGCAATTTCCATGGTTCCAGAGCTGGAGGAGGGGGTGCCCCGGGAAGAGAACATTGAAGATGCAGCCATTGCACTGGAGACCCATGAAGAAATAGCTCCAGCACTCACGAGTCCTTCCCCTCTGAGCATTCATACAGTAGTCCTTGAGGAGATGGCGGTGGAAGAGCCCTCAGCTCCGCAAGAAATTATAGAGAAGGTCCAGTCAGCCTCTTCAGCAGATCTCCCGTCTTCTTCCTCCCAGCCAGATGTTGCATTATGGGCAGGCATTGACAGTGAGGTGACTTTCGAAGCAACCCCATTCCCTTCCCTTGGCTTTGCTTCATCTGAGAGCTTTGTTTGGCAAAATCTGGACATGTTACGCCAACTGGTGGAGTCCCAGCCTGGACTGACTTATCCGCAGTTAAAAGAGATAGCCGAACGCTTCACTGCTGGTCTGCAGGCGATGGGTTGTCCTTTAGAAACATGGGCCCAGCGTGTTCTGTTGTTGCTAAAGTTTGTACACCGCCGGGATTTCCTGGCGCGTGTTATGTCTGACAGACTGGCAGCTTTGAAGTTGCAGAAGGTAGAGTGCAAATCTGAGCTGGGGAAAATGAACTCTATCCTTCAGGAGCGCCGAGGCCAACTGCAGTCTCTGACACAGCGGGAGCAGTTTATATGCAACCGGATAAACATTCTAGAAGCTGAACTGGCTGATCTCCGAGTTGAACTGCCGCAGATAACAACCTCTCGGCCACAGTTTGCAGAGGAAGTAGCTCTGTTGGAGGGGCAGGTGGTGTCTCTTCAGGACGAGTCCGCTCGGCTACAGGAGGAGGAGACTCGTCTACGTGAGTTGGGGGCTGCTCCGTATGTGGGTCTTCTGGCTTTCGAAGACATCTTCCGGCGCCAGTGAACATCTCTTCTTCTTTTTTTCTCTTTTTGTAATACAATTCCCCCTCAGGGGCTCTTCTTGTACTCTTTTTTTCTTCTTTATATAGTGAAGAGGAATCTTTATGCTGGTCTCATGTGTGGCTGTTCTTCACTTATTGCATCACCATTACTTCATGATGATTCGGTAGCGGCTTTAGCAATCCTCATGCGGATAACCCATATTTAGCAGGAGAGCGTCCACCCTTTCATAGAAAGGATGGGGAACTCGCTCCACCGCGTGACGGTATCCGGAGGGTGCTTAAACTGAATTTTGTAGGTAGTAGCGGATGTCTTTTTCGGCCATATGTGCCGCAAGTGAGGTTGTTTGCAAAAAAGTGAATGAAAGGGTTTAGAGTATCATCCGGAACAGACGAATGGTCTATCCCGGGTAGGTTTCAAAGCCGGTCGGGGCAATGTGCCAGTCGACCAGTGAATGATTTTATCATCGATACTGGGTTTATATCGATGCAAAGAAGTTCTATAGGTTTCATCAGAATAGACATAAGGTATAGACTGGGTAGACTTTATCGTAGGTGGGACATGAAAGGGCATGCGGTTTTCATCAGGACAGACGTAAGGTCTGAACTGGACAGGTTTCATCATTGATCGGGAAAGGTGCCAGTCGACCAACGGTTGGTTTCATCATCGATATTGGGTTTATATCGATGCAAAGAAATTTCATAGGTTTCATCAGAATAGACGTAAGGTCCAAACTGGATAGGGTTTCATCATTGATCGGGCGAGATGTCGGTCGATCAATAGCTGGTTTCATCATCGATATTGTATTTATATCGATGCAAAGGAATTTCATAGGTTTCATCAGAATAGACGTAAGGTCTAAACTGGGGTAGGGTTTCATCATTGATCGGGCGAGGTGTCGGTCGATCAATGGTTGATTTCATCATCGATATTGGGTTTATATCGATGCAAAGGAATTTCATGGGTTTCATCAGAATAGACGTAAGGTCTAAACTGGACAGGTTTCATCATTGATCGGGTAAGATGCTGGTCGATCAACGGGCAGTTTCATGAGAGTGGTGATGGGTTTTATTGTCGGTGGGACTTTTGAAAGAGGTATGAAGACTTTATCAGGACAGACGTAAGGTCTATCCTGCGAGGGTTTTATCGCTGATCGGGCAAGATGCTGAGCGACAAACAGAAGGTTCTTGTAAATGGTGGGAGATGAAGGTAGCACGTCATTGGCATGGAACCCTTTAAATTACCACATTACTGACCCAAGCACCCTTTCGGGTTTTTGCCGGAGTCAGCCCCCTCTTACTTTTGCCCACGCGCCCTTTCGGGTTTTCACGTGGCGGGGTACCCGATTTTGCCTACAGTGCCCTTTCGGGTTTTCACCACAGCTGGGTTTTGGCCATTTTTGCCCTTGTTCAGAATGCCTGAACAAGTCTGGCGGGACATCTCTATTTTTCATCCCATTTTGTCTATATTTTTTTTCTTTTGTTGAACTGGGACTTTGGCTTTGTAAATTGTTAATCCATGTGCTCAACTGTGTATGCATCGTCATTGATGTGGGTGTTAACATCAATGCAAGGAATATGGGGTTTCATCGTCCACCCAGGCGGAAGGCCTGGGTCGACTTGAGTGTCTTTTGTGGCTTAGGCGTGAAGCCGTTCACCGAGAGCATGACTGTAATCGTTAATGTGGGGATTGACATTAACGCAAAGGAATGGGATTTCATTATCCATCCAGATAAAAGGTCCGGATTGACTTCAGGATGTGTGTAGCAGCTTAAGCACGAAGCCGTTCGCTGGGGATGTAGATTTCATCGTTAATGTGGGGATTGACATTAACGCAAAGGAATGGGACTTCATTATCTATCCAGACGGAAGGTCCGGATTGACTTGAGGAAATATGTTGTGTCTTTATCAGAGCAGATGGAAGGTCTACCCTGGATGGGTTTCAGCATTGATCAGGCAGTGTGCCGCTCCATCAGTAGCTGATTTCATCACCGGTATTGGGTTTATACCAATGCAAGGAGTTCCATAGGTTTCATCGGGATAGACGTAAGGTCTAAACATGATAGGTTTCATCGTTGATCGGGCAGTGTGCCAATCGATCAATAGCAGGTTTCATCATCGGTATTGGGTTCATACCAATGCAAGGATTTCATAGGTTTCATCGGGATAGACGTAAGGTCTAAACCGGACAGGTTTCATCGCTGATCGGGCAGTGTGCCAATCGATCAATAGCATGTTTCATCACGGTGGGACGTATGATAGGTTTCATCAGAATAGATGTAAGATCTAAACTGGATAGGTTTCATCGTTGTGGGTCTCAGGCAGAAAGTGGAAGGGTTTTATCAGAACAGACGAAAGGTCTATTCCGAGATGGGCTTTAGCATTGATCGAGACGATATGCCTTATGATTGACGGGGTTTCATCATCGGTGGGACATGCGGTCGATCTGCTGTCGAAGGAGATTCATGAAGTGAACTTTTTATATTACCACATTACTGACCCAGGTGCCCTTTCGGGTTTTCACCGGAGCCAGCCCCCTCTTGCTTTTGCCCACGCGCCCTTTCGGGTTTTCACGTGGCGGGGTTCCCAATTTTGCCCGTAGCGCCCTTTCGGGTTTTCGCCACAGCCGGGTTGTTTGCCATTTTTGCACTCGTCCAAGATGTTTTAGACAAGTCCGACGGGGCACCTCTATTTTAAGCCCCATTTTTTTATCATTTTTTTTATCATTTTATCAACACAAAGAAGAATAAGGTTTCATTATCTAATCCGGATGGAAGATCTGAATCTACGTTGGTATGTAGCAGCTCGGGCCTGAAGCCATTCGCCGAAAAGGTGGATAAGTTTTATCGTTGATGTGGGGTAAACACCAACGCAAAGAAGAATAGGGTTTCATCATCTAATCCAGACGGAGGGTCCGAACTGATGTCGGTGTGTAGCAAAGGAGCGACCCTCCTGATTGTCATCAGTCTTCATTTATCTGTCCATTCGCCACTCCCCCAGCAGGCAGTGGTGCGGCATGATAGAGTTTCAGATGTTTCCCATTGAGTGGCGGGAACTGAACTTCCCCTCGATGGTTGACAATCACGTAGGCTCCGCCCTCGTAGAACCTCTGGACTACGTATGGACCCAGCCAGTTAGCAGCAAGTTTGCCTTTTGCATTGGAAGCCATGACTTCCCTTTTCTTGACCATGACCAGGTCTCCTTTCTTGAATTCTCGCCCTTTGACGAGCTTATTGAAGGCATTTGCCATGCGGGCTTGCTACATTTAGATATTTTTCTGGGCTTGCAGACACTTCCCCTCTAATTCAGCCAGCTCTTCAAGTCTTCTTTCGGCATTGGTTTGTTCGTCACGAACTAGGCCATGCTGGACTGCAATTCTGAGTGACGGTACTTCCAGCTCTATAGGGACTACTGCCTCGGAGCCGTATACCAGTGAATAGGGCGAGCAACCCGTGGGGGTTTTGTAGATGGTGCGGTATGACCACAGTGCTTCATACATCTTTTCACCCCAGTCCTTCTTATTAGAGCTGACGACCTTGGCTAGCAGGGTGCACAGCGTCTTATTGAAAGCTTCGGCCAATCCATTTGCTTGTGGATTGTAAGGAGTGGAGGTCCTCCATTCAATTTTGTACTTCTCGGCAAGCTGATATATTTTCTGGTTCTTGAAGTGACTTCCATTATCAGATATTATTCGGCTGGGGACCCCGAACCGGAAGATGATATTGTGCTTGATGAATCTGGCAACCAACTCACCAGTCACTTCTCTGAGTGCTACTGCCTCCGCCCACCTGGAGAAGTAGTCTGTTATAGCCAGGATGTACCTGTGTCCAGCTGAGGAAGTCGGTAGTGGCCCGACCACATCAGTTGCCCATTGAGCAAAAGGCCAGCTAGGAATTGTTGGGTGTAGAGCTACAGGGGGCCTCCTGGGTACAGCGGCATGCTCGTGACATTTCTGGCATGACTTTGCAAACTGGCAACAGTCTTAAAACATAGTGGGCCAATAATAACCCATCTTCTTGATTTCAATCTTCATCTTAGGCCCAGCCTGGTGTGCCCCTGCTGTTCCAGCATGTATCTCTTTCATCGCTTGCCAAGCTTCTTCAGTAGACAGGCAGCGAAGCAAAATCTTTTTACGGGCGTCCGCCATAATTCGGAACAAAGTTCCATTTCTGCATTCATTGGAATCTTTAACTCTTAGGAGTTTCATTCTCTCTTCTTTGTTCTTGGGCAACTGTTGGTGTAGGAACCATTGCAGCAGATGATGTCTCCAATCAGACCCATGTACTTTGTCAACGGCATCAATCTCATACTCTTCAGGGCACGTTTCCAGCATGCTGGGGACTTGCCGCCTGTTCATGACAATGATGTTGAGTGTCTCATCTGGCGGGACTGCTAGTGAGCTGGCCAGCTTTGCCAGTGCATCAGCTTGAGCATTATGTCTCCGGCCCACATGATTGAGCTCAATGTGATAGAACTTCATCATGAGGCGCATAGCCTTTTGATAATAGGGGTTCAATTCTGGCTTTCGCACTTTGAATTCCCCCTGTATTTGTTTTATTACTAACATTGAGTCACCAAATACCTGAAGCATCCGAATGCCCATACTGAGGGTAATCTGAAGCCCAATTATCAGAGCTTCATATTCAGCTTCATTATTGGTGCAGGGCTTATTTATGGAACAGGAGGTGTGGATTACCTCTCCCTCTGGCGATTTCAGCACAATGTCGGCCCCTGCATGTATTCTGGTTCTCCCATTGGAATCAGTTTCTGTTCTGGATGCCCCATCAAAATATAACTGCCATATGACTGGCTGGGCTTGGCACGCTTCGAGCACCTCATCATCAGGGAGCTCGGTCTCCAGCATAGCATTTTCTGGCACATGGTGCTCTGCAAAGAAATCAGCCACAACCTGACCCTTTATAGCCCTTCGAGGTATATAAGTGATGTCAAACTCCATCAGAATCATAGCCCATTTACCTAGTCGACCTTTGAGTGCTGGCTGAGTCAATATATATTTGAGCGGATCTGCTGCAGATATCAACCTGATTTCATGTGACAGCATATAGTGTCGGAGCTTCTTAATAGCGAAAACCAGTGCCAAGCAGGTCTTCTCTATGTAAGTATATCTCTCTTCAGTTCTGATCAACCTTCTGCTAAGGTAATATAAGGCTTGCTCCTTTCCCTCTTCATTTATTTGTGCTAACATTGCCCCCAACGAACAATGTGTGGCTGCTATATAGAGGATCAAAGGGCTGCCCTTGATCGGTGCCCCCAATACCGGAGGGGTCTTGAGATATTCCTTCAGCTTTTCGAAAGCCTCTTGGCATCCGCCGTCCCACAGGAATGGCACATCTTTCATCATGAGCTTATGAAAGGGGTGGCACCGACCTGACAAATTTGATATAAATTGGCGGATGTAGGCCAGACGCCCTTGTAGAGACCTTAGCTCAGACAAATTCTTCGGTGGAGGGAGTTCTTGAATAGCCTTGATCTTGGACGGATCAATCTCAATACCCCTGTGCCGGATAATAAATCTGAGAAATTTTCCGCTGGTCACGCCGAAGGCGCACTTCATAGGGTTCATCTTCAGCTCATATTTCCGCAGCCTTTGAAATACTACCCTCAGGTCCTGTATATGATCTTCTTTCTTTCTGGTTTTCACCACCAGGTCATCAACATAGCACTCCACTTTTTTGAAGAGCAAATCATCAAAAATCTTTGTCATGGCTCTTTGGTAAGTAGCGCCGACATTCGTAAGGCCAAACGGCATTCTTTTGTAGTGGAATATTCCTTTTGGAGTACGAAATGCAGTGTGTACTTTGTCTTTTTCAGCAATCCAAATTTGGTTGTATCCGGATGAACCGTCCATAAATGACAGGGCTTCATGACCAGTGGTTGCATCAATCATCACTTCAGTAATTGGCACTGGGAAATCATCCTTCGGGCAAGCCTTATTAAGGTCTCGGAAGTCAACACATATTCTGATCTGCCCATTTGTCTTCTTTACGGGCACTATGTTCGCCAGCCATGTGGTGTACTGATTTTCTTCGACGAAGCCAACATCAATAAGCTTGTCGACCTCTTTATTGATTTGGTTGATTAGCTCAGGTCGCATCCTCCTGGGTGGCTGTTTTAGGGGGCTGGCTTCCGGATTAATCGCTAGTAGGTGTTGTGCCACATCGGGGTTTAATCCCGGCATTTCATCATACGTCCAAGCGAAGCAGTCTCTGAACTCCCTCAGAAATTGTATATAATGTTCTCAGACCTTTGGTTCCAGTAGAACACTAAGAAAGGTTGGCCTTGGTTCCTCTTCTGTCCACAAGTTTACTTCTACAAGCTCATCAACAGTGGCCTGGCCACCATCTTCAACTTCGGGCGGAGCCTCCTGTAAATCGACGAAACCTCCCGGGATATAGTCTTCTTCAGTCTCAGAGTTCTCTAATTCTTCATGCTGGACCCCGGCCGATGATGACTCATCATACATGGCAGAAACCATTCGACTTTGTTCAGGTTGCCCGTGGGATATGATTGGCTCCGTGTACGGCTTAAAGATCAGGTCTTCCATTTTCGGAGGCTTTACTGGCGTAAATTCCTCTGGGGAATCTATATTTTGCAGGGCTCGAACTTCTTCCAGAATATGTTCGAACTCTAAGCATTCTCTTGTATCATCAGAAGTTCGGTCTTTATCCGGGGTTCCTGTATCAAACTTTGCTTCGGCCTGGAACAGATCTTCTTTACAAGACAACTCCTCCCAACACCGACATACGTCTGCTTCATCAGACCTTTCTGCCTCTGGCTGGCTATCGGGATGCCCATCATTCATTATGGACTAGTATATAATCTCCTCATCTTCTGAGGGGTAATCATCATAACCCACCTCAGGAGGGTTTTTATGTGAGAAGAAGGCGGAGACGACATCTACCTCGGCCTCATAGTATTCCTACAGAGTGTAACCCAATCCCGGGTGCTGGGTGATCTTCATTAATTCCTTGTTGTTCCGGGGCGGATCCCAAAGTTCCTGGAATACTTTCTTCTGGGCGACGGGCTGCAGCGAAGGCATCTGCATTTTGGAAAACATCTGCGAGACCCGTTGTGTGGTGAAGTCCAAGCATGTGATTGGTACCATTCGGCTTGTGGATTCTTCCGAGATCATGCAGTCCTGATCGTCTTCCTCAACAGGCTCCCCAGTGTAGAATATGATGGGAGGCTCACAGAAGCGAGGGACCTCCATAATCTTGAGTGGCAGCACTGTCTGGCACTCCAGACTGGTGACGGGCTTGACTAGCCCTTTCGGCACCTTGACTTGTGTATATTTTTCTTTCATTTCTTTATCAGTATCATCGGGATGAATGCTTGGAGGTACAATCCGTGCAAAATCCCCGACATGAGAGATATGGGATACCTCATGCTCCTTGACATAGCCCCGTGGTGGTGGCGGAGGCCAATCCTCTGTCTTCGCTGTCGACTTCTTTTGGCCAGTCACAGCTTCCTTCCTCTCATCTTTTTGCGGAATGTCCGTATAATAGGACACATCGAGCATGTGACACTCGAAGACTTCAAAGGGGTGCAGATCTGCGAACACCCTTTCTTCTTTACCATCATGACGGTACTTAATGCACTGATGCAATGTGGATGGTACTATCTGGTATTCGTGCAGCCACGGTCGCCCCAACAGGGCCTTATATGTGGTGTTAGACTCAATCACATAGAATCGTACCACAGTAGTGAGGTCCCCCAGTGTGAGGTTGAAATCTGCTACCCCCAAAGGTGTCTCGCACTTCTGGTTAAAGCCCGCGATCTTCATGTCTCTGACCTTAGTGAGGTGCATATCAAAGTGGTACTTCTGATAGATGCGGTATGGCAGAATGTTTACAGCAGCCCCTGGATCTATCAATATCCGGCTTAATGGCTGGCAGTTGAGATGTCCCCTCATGTACAGCGGCCTGTTGTGGCTGGGATTTGGAATCAACATGTCATCTTCAGTGAAAGTGACTGTTGGCCCAGAATTTACTTCTGTCAGTAGTGCTTCATACTGTGCTGGCGACTGCAAAGCATCGATAATTGCTTGGCGGGCATCCTCGCTCAAGGAAAGAATTTCCCATATAGAGAATCTGGTAGGGAGCTTCTTCAGCATTTTCATAATTCGGCTTCCTACCCGGACATTGGAGAGCCGCATTTCTTCTGCCCAGCGGGGCTTTGGAGGCTCACGAGGGGCTTGCGGCATTGCCTGCCCGCTTCTTGCCTCAGTTTCTTGGTTGGTTTCTTGAGGGGTTTCTTCTGTAAAGACGGCCCTTAATGTCGCTGGGGGATCTTTTTCTTCTTCCTCACCCTGCTTAGGCTTCAGAGCCGCTAACTGCTGGTGCTTGTTACTTCTGACTGGTGCAGCTTGTACCGGCTTTTCGCCCTCTAAACTGGATAAGAATTCAAGGAATGATGGAGCTCCATCCCCTTTCTTCTCTTCTTGGTATAAACAAGCAGGAGGAGGAATCTGGACACCTCGCACTTCCGGCTCTGGTATCTGATAAGGCTGCTCTCCCCTGAAAATGATATTGTGATTGGCTGGTGGGGGACGTCCCCATCTTCTCCCAGAACGGGTAGCATGCGCTGAGGTTGAAGCTTCAACATGGTTGGCTTCCAGTGGCGTGGCCGATGCTTCTGCATCATCATCTTCCCCAGGCA
Organism: Amorphophallus konjac; assembly: GCA_022559845.1. NCBI lineage: Eukaryota > Viridiplantae > Streptophyta > Magnoliopsida > Alismatales > Araceae > Amorphophallus > Amorphophallus konjac. The sequence continues at coordinate 397,766,845 of CM040122.1, forward strand.
AGGTGAATAGTACCGAGAGGGTATTGCAGTGTACTGTCATGGCTTTCCTTTCTTTTCTGATCTTTAGCTGCCTTTTCTTCTTCTGGTGCTTTGGCTTTGCCGGCTCTTGCCCCCAGAAAGGTTCAGTCTCATCTTTTTCCTATTTTTCCTCTGGTTTCTCTTCAATGGTCAATTCTTCCAGCTGCTCCCAGAGTATACAATCTTTTACCAGCAGGGGTTTCGACTCAGTCTGTTCATATTCGTCGAGCCCGTTGATGTACTGTTGGAGACGTTTTGCCTCAGGACTTATTTCTTTATGTGCGGGAAGCAGAGTCTGCCTCCTCCGATTGTGGGTGGGGATTCGGATGATCGGCTTTGTCTCAGTTACATGCCAAATCGGCTTTACTAGAGGTGGACCCGGCTTCGGAGTAGTATTCCGAATGGATGGCCCAGTTGTTCCGGCAACAGGTGTCCTCTTTCTGGTCTTCACCGGCTTCGACTGCCACCCCTCCTGATCCCTTAATGGGGTAAGGAAGCATGCCTTATAAGTGTGCCTAGTGCATTCTTCAACAACCTCTTCGAGTAACTGCTGATATACAGAAATCATATTTGCAGCCATCCTCAGCGCTGGAGGTTCATGAGGGCGTGGAGGGTTCACCTGGTAATCTCCCAATTGCAGCTCACCCCTTTTGAACATACTCTCCATAACATCTTTGAAGACATAGCAATTTTCTATAGCATGCCCCAGTGCCCGGTGATATGGACAGAACAGTGGGTCATCTTTCTTTGCTGCATCAGCGGGTCTCTTTGGTTCGGGCAACGTTATTTTGTTGAACTTGTAAGCCCAATTAAACAGTGCACCCATCTTATCTTTGGGGAAGGAGTATGCCTTTCTCATCTTGTTCCTTAGGGAGACCTTTTCTTTCATTTCTGCTGGGCCTGCTGGCGGAGGAGCATCAGTTGCCTTATTTTTTTCTTTCTATTGTTCAAAGGTCCCGAAATCAACAGTGTTGGCTTCTGAATGTGATGGCCGTCGATCAACAGCTTTTCCTTTTTGCATAGCAGGGGCAATAGCGGCCGGACGCTTAGATAGGAACGTCTCGACCTCTGCAACTATGTTATTTAACCGGTCAAATGTTCTGACATCTGCCCCGATCATCTTTTCCAGTACCTCCCTTATGAGACTCTGTTTGCATATTTGTACTGCATCTTCTTGATGGGGAGGTCGCCTGCATCTCATGGCCAGATTCCTCCATCTTTTTATGTAATCCAGGGCGGTCTCATCTTGTTTCTGCCTGGATGCATATAGTTCGGCTATTGTGATTTCTCTTTCTGTAACATGAAACCTGACTCGGAACTTCCGCTGCATATCGGGCCAGTCAGCTACCGACCCAGCTGGCAAACTGGAGTACCATTCAAAGGCTAAACCTGTAAGGGACGAGCCAAAGAATTTTAGAAAATATGCTTCATCGATCGCTAGGTCGCCCATAACTGTAGTGTAATAGGCTATATGCTCCCTGGGAGAGCCTTGGCCATTGAACTTTTCACACTTCGGCGGCTTGCTGACGCCTGGTGGTAGTCTCTTGGCAGCATAATGTGCAGGGTATGGTACATTGTAGACATCGTAAGTACCAGAATCGTCCCCGACTTTCTCGGACAGCTTCATCTCGACGATCTTTTCTATCATCAGTTTATTTGCCACAGCTGGATCCACTGGTTCCGGAAAGAAGTATGCCTGCTGATGGCTGAAAGGGGTCGTCATGACCGTTGTATGTAGCGTCGGCTGAGGTGCTGGCACAGCAGACTGCGTTTGAGATGCAGAGGGCTGGGCTGCCACCTGCTGTGGGAGAGGTTGAATTGGCGCCCTGCCTTCGTTATTCAGATGAGGAACAGCTGGAACGGCCACCTCCGCTGAGCTGGAAGTCTGCCCTGCCAGCTCGGCCTGTTTAGAAACAGGTGTCTGTTCATTTCTCTCATTCAACTGTCTCTTGAGAGAACCAATTTCTTGCTGATATCTCCTGAACATCATTTGGATCATGGGATCCAGGGTTGTTGGAATCTGCATTTCTCCCGAAGTCCCTTCAGCGGGGTCTAAGAGAGGATCGTCTTCTTCTTCAGTAGTCACCACATTTACTGTCATCGTGGTGATCCTCCGGGCTTCATTGACGGCCGAGAGATTGCCTTGATTAGCAGCTACTATCTTATCTTTCACTGCTTTGCTTCTTCTTGTGACTGCACCTGGCCTGTGCGCCAGTCTGGTCAATTCTTCTGGTTGACTCGGTAGCATACCATATCTTCCGGCGACGCCGGCCATATTGCAAGCAAGAATCTGCATTTTCCCTCTCTGCCTGCGAATTCTTCTCTTGACCTGCCCAGGATACGTCAGACGGTCAAATACAGACATTCTTTTTTCTTTTCCTTCCCTTTGCTGGATATCTTTCTCATATCTGGCCCCGCGGCCATCTTCATAGTCATTGGAGTCCGAGGACGAGACTCCTAGCATCACTTCTTCTGGAACTTCTTCTTCTTCCTCCATAGTGCCCATGGCACGAGATAGTCTTTGTTGCCCCAGGGAGGAGTTCCCTAGGCAATGAAAGTAATCCTGAACCACCCGGTTCATCTCTTCCTGACTGTGCCCTTGTAGCTCTGAACGGGACAGCAGTCTCTCTTGAGTCTTCGGCTGATAGGCCAGCCTCGAGACTTGAGCAGCCAAGTACTCTGACTTGGGGTATCTGAATACATCGGCCTGTCTAACGCAGGCCCTGGGTCTCTGCGGAACAGCAACAGAAGCAACTCCCTCCATTCTTCTTTTATCTTTCTTTTGAAAATCTCCGCCCCTCCTCCCGAGGTGAGTGGCAGCAATATCTTCTTCTTCTTCTCCAATTTCCTGCCCCCGGCCCTGGGGCGGACAGCAGCAACATGTTCTTCTTTTCTCTCACATCTCCTGCCCCCAGCTCTAGGGCGAGTGACAGCAACATTTTCTTCTTGAGCTGGTGCCCAGCTCTAAATTTTCTTCGACATCCAGACTTGTTTAAACCTTGCCGGGTTAGGTGCCAGCGGCTGTTTTCCCTTGTTCTCCCAGTCGGCCTTCCTGGTGGCCAACGCCTGGAATCTGTTGTTGGTACGGACTGTTGGAATGACCCTGTCAGGCTGTGCATCTATTGGGCGGCCGTTGAGGTTCACCCTCATGTTCCCAACCATCATAGTTTTTCCTGAGGCCGAGAGACGACCTCCAGTTGCAGCAAATCGGTTCCTCCGTTGTTTCTCCTTCCCTTACGAGCAGTGGCAGAGGCAGCAGTCTTCCTTTCCATGTGATGGACAAAGCAAGAAACGACAATGATGGGAATCGACGCCGAGCATGTACATTTTATTTTGCATTTATGTCCTTTAGTTTATTTGTATATCCACGGGAAAGTATATGCGCAATTGTACGGCTTTATAAGCCAATGCGTCATTCCCACGGATTGTTTGGGTTTCTTTGTAATTTGTCAGTAGGACCAGCAAGGGGGCCCTCAGCCCTTTCCCATTGGTCCATGTCACTCATGTGGGGCTGGTCAACCATCCTAGGTGGCCATCTAGAAGGGTTGAATGCCATTTGACCACATGGGAGACAAGTGGCTTAATTAGTCCAAGGTGGGTTACCTACCTCACCTACCCATTCAACCCCATTAACCATGGTCAAGGGGGCGCCCCTCTCCCCTTAATATTTTATGATTTTTTGTGTGTTATTCACACTTCATCCCAGCCATCCAATCCCCTCCCCTAGATCTAATGGTGTAGATTAAGTTTGATGTAAGGCATATAAAAGGTTGTATTTTCCATTTGTTGGCATTAATGAAGAGAAAATTGTTGGAAAATCAAGAGTGTTCTTGAGCCCCTCCTCTCTCCCTCTGGTTTCTCTCCTCCAACCTCAAATTCTAGAGTGGTTCTATCTTCAATCCCCTCCCCTCTATCTCCGGTGATCATCTGTGCCGCCGCCGTCGCCGTTCGTGCTGCCTTCAAGCCGCCGCGAAGTCGACTTCAGTGTTCTGTCCATCCTAGATAGAAGCTTCTTCTCGGAATTCCTTCTATCAACTCTGACATCCTCTTGATCTGAAATTTTCAGAGGTTGTTCCTATCTTGTATCCCCATCTCCACAAAACATTTCACGTCCAAAATCCCTCGTTTAGTATTTTTCCATTTTCGTGCATCTTTCACTCCCAGATCTGTTTTGTCTCTGTCTACAGTGACAGCAGCCCTATGTTTCTCACCTCCGACCCTCTTTTTGATTTTTCAAAACCCTTCCAATTTCACTACGAGTTCTGTCCATAATCCCCTACATCCAAGAATTTTCTTAATTTTTGATCAGCCTTCCATCTATTTTTAAAAATTCGTGTTCTTCCTCAGCTACAGTGTTGTCAGCCAGATTCCAGATCCGACCCACTTCTAGTGCAAAAATCATAGAACGTCGTAGCCTTCCTGAAATCCAGATCCAAAAATAGTCCTGGTTTCATAGCTTGATTTCCCACAACTTTTCAGAAGAACACAACCCAAGATTCGGACGTCTACCTCGAGGTCAAAGGTAATCCACAGGAAAGTTCCCTGCTAGTCTGAGAGTTCAGACACAGTACAACAGCAACATTCAAAATTTGCCAATCAGAAGTACAGGCCTTGTTATTTTTCTGTAATCCCATAGGGTTGAAGCCCTTCGAAGCAGCTTTCCAACGGAGCCAGTTTCGTCGCATTCCGACGTCGGGGCTGATCGCAGCATCTGTTCTCGCCGGAGCGTGCGCCGGAAAACAGAACTGGCAGATCCGTGGCCGGTCATTCGACTGGTGCCGAACGGAGCCGCCCGGCCTCCGGCCGGCGAACCAGCGTGCCGCCAGCCCGGGGAGCGTTTCCCTAAGTGTCCCCACTACAGCGGTGCCACCGGGTCCCACACGGCCCCTCCGGACAGCACGTGGGCCCCACCGTCACGTGTTCGAGTGTTGCCGAAGAGACGCGAAAAGTCGCCCGTCAACCCGAATTCGGTCCTCCCGGGCCCAGTTGTGTAGCCCTTTACCTCCCTGCGTGGAGTGGGCGATATTTCATTGCTGTCATCATTGTGTAATATTTATCCTGGGAGTACGAGTTTCGGCCGGGTCCGTCTTCCCCACGCCGAGCGCGTGGAGGTATCATTTTCGCTCTCTTCTCGGCATTTTACTTACTTCATATATATTTATTTATGCCGCTGCTAGAGAGCATGTGTAGGGATATCTAGCTCGCTTTATCTATTCATTACCGCTGCTGCGAGAGAGTGCGAGACCGTCCCGTGACCCTATCCAGGCACACGAGAGAGCCGACCACCCTACCTCACTGCCGGTTTCTCAACCGCGCACGTCCGACGATTCCCTCGTTAAGGGACAGTCACGAGCTTGTCGTGTCCGTGGTCTCGTCCCGCATCAATTTGGTATCAGAGCGAGTTTGAGTCAAGGGTGTCAAAAAAAAGTGTCATTCATTAGTCATTTACGTCTAAGTCGTGTTTAGGGTCATCATTGTTTTAAAACAAAACAAAGTGTCTTTTGCATCGCATCCCAATAACCTGGTATATCAAAAGGTGTTGCCCGAACGTTAGGCTACGCCTATCGGGAAGGCCGCACACTTGCGCGAGTGGTCTTCGGATCGGTTATCTCCGCCACGTACCGAGTCTTGGTCGTCATGTCTAGGGTTGTAGTCCATTGTCTAGTTGGTTTATCTACTAGTGTCGGCATGCCCACCCACTAGTCCCCAATCACCCATGGATTCCCAAACTCCCGGATGGTGGCGATACTATCTCAAATGGAAGGACCACCTGAACCACCCCACGAGGCCTGAAACCCGGGACTTCTACGGGTCCGATGACCCGAGTGTCTACCTAGAATGGGAAGCCATTATGGACGATTACTTCGAGGTGTACATTATGTATGGGCCCATGCAAGTTGATGTTGCCAAAAGGCGACTTTTTGGTGAAGCCGCCGCAACTTGGAGGAACATCAAATACTGGAGGGAGGATAGGAATCTAAGGCCCATCGAGTCATGGTGGGAAATGAGGAGAGCGCTTAGGAGGGCCTACTTGCCCCGCCCACCTACCTCCAACCACGGAGGTCATACCACTCACCCACCCCACCAACTCACCCACAACCAAGTGGGCCACACCGCTACCCAATCCCACCCCTTCACCGCCGTCCAAGCCCAACAAAGCGACCCCAATCTAGTGGCCCGCCCAAGCACCTCCAACCAACCTCCCCTTGGCACCCCCATCCCAACCCACTCAAGTACCTCCAACCGAGTGGAAGCCCCGCTTATAGCCGAGCCTAGGACCACACCTAGGTCGAGGGACGAGGAGCGAGTCCACCCCAAGGTCCCTACTCCAACCCGCTCCTTTGAGGAATGCAAGAAAATGATTTCAGATTTGTTGGAAAGGATAAGTGCTTCTTCACCTCTCGTAGGTGCTCCATCACCACCCGCACCTTCCGAGCTCTATTCGGAACCTTCTTCTTTGGAGCTACCAAAGCCTGAGCCACCCGTGTTTCTTACGGGAACACTTTACATAGCCGAGCCACTTCTTAGTTGGCTCAAGGATGGCTTGGTCCCACATCCCTTCCCGTCCATGGACCCCACCTTACCTTTAGTGCCAGTCAACTCATTCCATATCACATTTTGGTCTAGTCACCATGTTGACACGTTAGACGATCTTGTCATGGGATTAGATTCACAATGGAAGTTGACGCACCTACTGGCCCGAGGCTTTGACCAATCCGCTAGTCTTAGCTTCACCCATCCGTCCTTAGGGTCCATTACCTCCGAGTGCACCGTGGGTTGTGTCACCACGGAGGTCCTCTTACTCCTCCCCTTATCGACGAGCCCGAATTCATACCCTTTTATCCGAGGGAGGAATCATACATCTTGCCTACGATCCCCGTCCCACCCGTTACAATTCAAGAAGGTGACTACCCACACCTTCAAAACTTCTACATGTGGGACCGTGACTTGTGGGAACCCACCACAAGGGGTCATACCTTCTTTGACCCTTTTGACCCCTTCACTATTAGGCTTCCCGAGTTACCACCCGTACTCCCCTTCTTCAAGGAAGTCCACTTTTATGCCCCTTCCCCTCGGGATGGGCCATCTACATCCACCAACCCCGACCCACCTACACCCGGCCCTTCTAAACCACCCGAGTCGCCCACATTCAAAAGACCATCCACGCATAACCACACCCGACGTATAGGTGTTCCCCATGCCATCCATTCCCAGTTGCACAACATGCATGCATGGCACATATTCGGGTGTCCTGGTCCGCCGTCGCCCATGTACGGGTCGGACTAACATTAGGTGTGTCTAGGGTCATAGATGAGTCCGTGTGTTTTCCTTGTGTGGTTTGCTTTGTGTGATTTATTTGCATGGTTTGTGTGTCGTTTGTTTGTCTGCATGTGTCTTGTGCAAGCTCGTTGTCGTTCTATTATGAGTAAGAGGCGAGTGGACTCATTCGATGAGTATGGGATCGGTTCTACATCTATACCCGGATCAGTCACCTACAGGGACTCAGCAGTGATTCCTAGTGAGTCTTCGAGCTGCTTCCTTCCCTTTGCGAGTGCCCCACCCGAAGTGTCCACCTCTAGCCCATGGCAGCTTGTGCATATCGAGTATATATGGAATGAGCAGGTGCCAATCACTTGGAGTGAAGCATATTTCGCGCTACTTGGCACGGTGACGGATCCGCCGGAGTACTCGAGCATCCATACCCCTACTCGACGGGGTCGAGTTCCTCCCACCCGGGAAGAGTTGATGGGAATCGACGCCGAGCATGTACATTTTATTTTGCATTTATGTCCTTTAGTTTATTTGTATATCCACGGGAAAGTATATGTGCAATTGTACGGCTTTATAAGCCAATGCGTCATTCCCACGGATTGTTTGGGTTTCTTTGTAATTTGTTAGTAGGACCAGCAAGGGGGCTCTCAGCCCTTTCCCATTGGTCCATGTCACTCATGTGGGGCTGGTCAACCATCCTAGGTGGCCATCTAGAAGGGTTGAATGCCATTTGACCACATGGGAGACAAGTGGCTTAATTAGTCCAAGGTGGGTTACCTACCTCACCTACCCATTCAACCCCATTAACCATGGTCAAGGGGGCGCCCCTCTCCCCTTAATATTTTATGATTTTTTGTGTGTTATTCACACTTCATCCCAGCCATCCAATCTCCTCCCCTAGATCTAATGGTGTAGATTAGGTTTGATGTAAGGCATATAAAAGGTTGTATTTTCCATTTGTTGGCATTAATGAAGAGAAAATTGTTGGAAAATCAAGAGTGTTCATGAGCCCCTCCTCTCTCCCTCAGGTTTCTCTCCTCCAACCTCAAATTCTAGAGTGGTTCTATCTTCAATCCCCTCCCCTCTATCTCCGGTGATCATATGTGCCGCCGCCGCCGCCGTTCGTGCCGCCTTCAAGCCGCCGCGAAGTCGACTTCAGTGTTCTGTCCATCCTAGATAGAAGCTTATTCTCGGAATTCCTTCTATCAACTCCGACATCCTCTTGATCTTAAATTTTCAGAAGTTGTTCCTATCTTGTATCCCCATCTCCACAAAAAATTTCACCTCCAAAATCCCTCGTTTAGTATTTTTCCATTTTCGTGCATCTTTCACTCCTAGATCTGTTTTGTCTCTGTCTACAGTGACAGCAGCCCTGTGTTTCTCACCTCCGACCATCTTTTTGATTTTTCCAAACCCTTCCAATTTTACTACGAGTTCTGTCCATAATTCTCTACATCCAAGAATTTTCTTAATTTTTGATCAGCCTTCCATCTATTTTTAAAAATTCGTGTTCTTCCTCAGCTACAGTGTTGTCAGCCAGATTCCAGATCCGACCCACTTCTAGTGCAAAAATCATAGAACGTCGTAGCCTTCCTGAAATCCAGATCCAAAAATAGTCCTGGTTTCATAGCTTGATTTCCCACAACTTTTCAGAAGAACACAACCCAAGATTCGGACGTCTACCTCGAGGTCAAAGGTAATCCACAGGAAAGTTCCCTGCTAGTCTGAGAGTTCAGACACAGTACAACAGTAACATTCAAAATTTTCCAATCAGAAGTACAGGCCTTGTTATTTTTCTGTAATCCCATAGGGTTGAAGCCCTTCGAAGCAGCTTTCCAACGGCGCCAGTTTCGTCGCATTCCTACGTCGGGGCTGATCGCAGCGTCTGTTCTCGCCGGAGCGTGCGCCGAAAAATAGAACCGGCAGATCCGTGGCCGGTCATTCCGACCGGTGCCGAACGGAGCCGCCCGGCCTCCGGCCGGCGAACCAGCGTGCCGCCAGCCCGGGGAGTGCTTCCCTAAGTGTCCCCACTACAGCGGTGCCACCAGGTCCCACACGGCCCCTCCGGACAGCACGTGGACCCCACCGTCACGTGTTCGGGTGTTGCCGAAGAGACGCGAGAAGCCGCCCGTCAACCCGAATTCGGTCCTCCCGGGCCCAGTTGTGTAGCCCTTTACCTCCCTGCGTGGAGTGGGCGATATTTCATTGCTGTCATCATTGTGTAATATTTATTCCGGGAGTACGAGTTTCGGCCGGGTCTGTCTTCCCCACGCCGAGCGCGTGGAGGTATCGTTTTTGCTCCCTTCTCGGCATTTTGCTTACTTCATATATATTTGTTTATGCCGCTGCTAGAGAGCATGTGTAGGGATATCTAGCTCGCTTTATCTATTCATTACCGCTGCTGCGAGAGAGTGCGAGACCGTCCCGTGACCCGATCCGGGCACACGAGAGAGCCGACCACCCTAGCTCACTGCCGGTTTCTCAACCGCGCACGTCCGACGCTTCCCTCGTTAAGGGACAGTCACGAGCTTGTCGTGTCCGTGGTCTCGTCACGCATCAGACAATAGAGCAACCGCCGTCTTCTTCTCTTCAGCTCTTGGTGCCGCCGTGGCCTTTACCGTGGCGGTGTTTCCAGCTCTGTTGTTGACTTGCAGTAGGTCGACGAACACTAGGCCCAAGCAGTTGGGCAGACCCACGACTGGTGGCATAGAGCCGAATGTTGTGGGCACCGCCAGGTAGCCCTCCCGCACATGGGTATCAACGATCTACTGGCCGAAGCGGACAGTGACAATCCCGCTTGCCATTTCAGTTCCTGAAAATAAGATTAACGCACAATTAGAATTTGATAGAGGCCGTCGGGCCTCCTGCTTTGGCGTAGAGATGAAGGGAGACTAGGTCCCATCGGGCGTGCCAGCTTGTGGGGATGGATTTTATCCGATTTATATTTTTTATGTATTTTGTTGATATATTGGTTATTTATCTATTTGTATTCATTGATTATTAGGCGTGCCAGTCACCGGGGTGACAGTTTATTATGCTCTCGACCTGACTTGGTCAGTCGATTGTGGAATTCGGGTCGGGACCAGAAGTCCGCCATACCGTAAAGGCTATGGCGTTAATTACGCCCTTCCTAAGAAGGACAACCCTTGATTAAACGCCAAAGACAGGAGGCCTCGGAGGGCGATCAGAAATACTAATGTACGTAATAAAGTTTTCATGCCGTAAAAAAAAATGAACGAGCAAGTGGTAGACTGGTTGAGTTTAATGAATTAAACCGGGCAGCATATCCCCACTATCTTGGACTATGCCGAGTGGGAATAGGAGACCATCCATGCAGCGGCAGGATGGAGTCCGTAAAAGATCGGGTATATATATATGACCCGAGATCCGAGGGATTAAGACATCGTAGTACGCTGTGTGATGGTACGATGCTTTATTGATATTCCCCTTGCGGGACCGTCGGAGGACATGCAGTGGCAGGACTCCATGGACCATCGGGGTTTTAGGAGAAGACATCATAGGGTTTGGTGCAATGCGGGAGAATTCCGACAGCACCTCCCCTTTATCTTGGATTATGCTAAGAAGAGATAGGACATCCATCCACGGGGTGGCAGGATGGAAGCCGAAGAACGGAGTTGGGCATGTAACCCGAGCTCCATTGTGATCGAGTCATGGCATCTCATTGATATTCCTTTTCTCAAAAGAGTCGACGGAGCACATGCAGTGGCAGAGCTCCGTGGACAAAGGGGTCAAGGAATGTAGGGACAAAGTCCCGTTAATTTAGCTTCGAGAACTAGTGAGTGTGAGACTCATACTCCTCTGGCGATCCAATGGGGCCTGGGCTATCGAATAGGTTTAGCTGAGTGGGTTTTACAGGCTCTGGAGTGTGTGAGGCTAGGTCTCGGCGCGGTGGGGAGTTGGGTTGGAGATGGCTTGGAGATCCCGGCGCGGTGGGGTGTCGGCGGGCCTCCACCTGGTGATCTCGGCGCGGCCTGGACCTATCTCGGCGCGGGAAGACTGGCGCCGAGAGGTTTTGGGGCGCCGATAGGATTTGGCGCCGAGAAGCTCTTCTTTGGGGTTTTCAAGAGGGTTTAATTCTTGGAATTTCACAGGGTTCGGACATGGGATTACAAAGGGGTTCCTGGGAATCCTGGATCTTCGTTTCGGGCTTCAGAAGGTGAAGGCTGGGAGATCAAGGGTAGTTAAAGGGACATCTGGCAGTCTGATTACATGCTGGTTACCCATGAAAATTGAGCTCGACCAGAGATGTTCGTCGGGGCAAAGTGGCAATCAGTGTCACCTGAATATTGTTGCTCACAGATGCGCTAGCTGAGACCATGAGATAGGCTGTCTCAGGTCCAACTAGTGACAGAGAGACCCAAAGAAAAAAAATGCAGACGATGATATCGGGGGAAATCGACGGTGAGGAGATTTGGGGATCAGCTCCGGTACTCAATGACCTATGAGATTGAGGGAGGAATTCCGGAGCCGAATTTAACGGAAAGAAGGATGCTTAAATTATATTCACGTACAGTGCACGAATGCAATAGTCGTTGACTTCTGACTTACAGTGCAGATTGTGAATTACCATCGAGAGAACATTCAGAGATGAGAGACCGTAGAACCCACGAAACTAGGACTCATCAGAAGCCATGGGTCCCAACCATCCATGGGTTCGAATGAGGGACCCTGCTGCCTTTTCCTACCAGAGCAGAAACAAGGGAGAGTAGAGAATTACGGCCAATACACACACCGGACTCCCACTTCCAGACGCCCATACATCTACCTTCACTATCCACCAGTGCAACGCAACGATGTACATCGAAGAGGTATCCAGAGAACAAGAACTAGACGCATGCGATATTGAAATCAAGGGAAAAGACCTTGCCCATTCATTCTTATATATCGTCGATTACATCATCTGACTATGCCAGCTCACAGGAAATGGGGAGGGGAGATAACAGCATTCTTCGGAGGAAGTAAAAGCAGATGCAGAGGATATACATCAGAGGAATGAAAAATGGAAAAGAAAACAAAAGATGGGGGGAGGGCGGAGTATTGGCTCCTCTCCCTCCCCCCTACCGACAGACCTTCTCCTCCTTCTTCACCCTCCGCAGCAGTCGCTCTTCTTCCCTTTTTCTCTCTTCTATTTTTCTCCTCTTCTCTCCGATCTCTCTGATATCTCTATATCTATCTCTATTTCTACGATCTCTCTTTTTTTTTGTTCTCTCTTCTCTGCTTCTTCTTCTATTGCCGCTTCTCTTCTGTCGTTGTTGTTGTTGTTTCTCTTTCGCTTCTTGAGCTATATGCCTATCTGCCTTCTCTCCTTTTTTTCATCTATGTCGAGAATGGGGGTTATATAAGCATAACACCCCCACCTTCTCGGATTGGTAGTCTCGGCGCGCTCATTTGTGGGAAGACTTTTGGCGCGCCAACTGGGGATATTTGGGCTTTGATTGGCGCCGTGAACTTAGTCCCATTTAGGGCTCTTTGCCAGTTTGGGCTTCATGTCGTTAATGACATAGATTATCATAGTTACTACATCTGCCTTGGCATTCATTTGATCCTTTGTATCCATAGTGGGGAATGAGCAGCGTAGCTCTCATTCTATAGTCATCAGAATATCCCGAAGCTATTCTTCATCAGTCACGTGACTGTATGTGGGTTGACATGGTTCTAATCAACACCACCGTCTGGACGACGGCAGTGCCGGACATCAGCTTGGCCGTAGAAGGCTTCAGCCGGGTGAGGTATTGATAGTGACGGCTCTTCTTCAATTCTGACTTTGCAGGAATCCCTGGGATCTTCATCTCTGATATGATCTTCTCTTCGGTCCCATCTTTGTTCTTGATTATATTTCAGGCGTCAACAAGCATCGATTTTAGCGTGTCTACAGCTGCCCCGCCTTGGCGTCTGCTTTGCAAGGGAGTGAGACGAAATGAAGCGAGAGTGCAACGAGCGGAAATGAAGAAAGCGCGGACTGAAAAGTAGATGCCAAGGTGTGATGTGACATGCTTCCGACACTAAGTGTTGGAAACCTGTCCGTGATTCTGAATGAAACAACATCGGATGATTATGAGAAAGCAACAATCGATTGGATGAAAGAACTAAGCTAATGAACGAAATGTGCACGCGGGCACGAAAGGAAATACACCATTGGAGAGCTGTTACCAGCCAATGTGGACGTGCTACAACCAAAGTGAGTTTGCAGAAAAAAGAAAAGTGAAATAAGATAGGAATCCAGCGAATGCTTGCTTTAAAGGAACCAGCCTAAGCGGCTTCAAGGAGAACACAGTACTAGATTTTGAATGGAATATATCTCATATCAACTTAAATCAAGAGCAAGCGACCCTCATTATTAGCTTAATATGAGGATTTTCATCATTAAACTCAAAGTCCTACATGATTGGTCAGGAATCCAGATCTCTGAGCTGACACTAAGCCGAAGCTTGTTTATCCGCGCACCAACTCAGAAAGTGGAACCATCGTCCCAAACCTTAGATGACCCAATGGCCTATCCGTGTGATCAAGACTCCCCTGGAACTATCACTGTTTTTGATGAAGGGGAACTCAAATCGCAGGTTCATCAGAACCACAAGGTCCTTGATATGCTATAATAGAGTAGATACCATATAGTAACAATGCATACATGGAGATGATACAAAGGAGAAAATGATGTTATCAGATCCGAGTGCCTTGAGATCTGCACAACCTATTCTTTTCTACGCTCAAAGACCATTAGCTCAACCGAGTTCATTTAACTCAACAAGGATCATAATATGATAATGCATCAAGATATAGAGTGGAAGTACATCAAATAATCATAAAGTCATAAAATCATTCAAATCATAAATCTCCAGAAATGACGACTTCGCGAAGAGGCGCTAGAAACATAAATAACGACAGCCACAATGTCACTAATTACTTTCAATGTTTAATTTGGAATCAGACTGAAAATGACGCCTACATGTGAGGGCGTTAAATAAATGACAACACCGAACGGGTCGCTATTCAATAAAATGACGCCAACAGCTCCGTCGTCAATTGACTGTAAGTTCCGGCGTTCCGTTCCCTGTTTGGAATCAAAACTCCAGAAGCCTAATCCCACTTATACTCAACTTACGCTGTTCGTCTGCCTGCCATAGCTTCAAACATTATAAAAAGGAGGCGCACCCTCTGCTAAATATATATCAAAGTTAAAGCTGACAACAGAGAACCGCAGCAGAACCATAACAGAGAACATGAATTTTTTTCAACCGAGGGAAGAAGATGGATAGAATGATGCAAAGGCCTTTGAAGAAATCTAAGATTGGACTTCTTAGGATCTCTGAAATTGCAGGCCATATTAAGTATCAAGGTTTTTAGAATTAAGACTTCTATACTACCCCTGTCTTCTCTTCCTCAACTCAAATTCTGATTATACTCCCTCTTTCTTCCTTTTTTCTTTCTCAGGATTATCCCAACATTCCGAGGGCAAGAAGATACACCAAGAATAAATGGCTACCCCTTCTTCTTCTTAAACTTTCTTTAGACATGAGGGCTTACCTCTCTGGATGGCACCTCCTAGGATTAGTGACCCATGCAAAACACTATGATGATGTACACTTAGATTGGGCCGTCATGGGAGCCCTCATAGAAATATGGCACCCTACCACTCATACCTTCCTATTCTTCACCTTTGAAGCCACCATACTCTTAGAAGAAGTGGAGATGCTCCTAGGCTTGAAGAGGATGAAGCAAGGAGATGAAGGGAAAATGGCCAACATGACAAGAAGCATATGTGCTCATGAGATGCTATCAAGCTTGATCCCAAGCTCCAATATGGTGAACCAAATCAAAGCTACAAAAGGTATCAACCTCATGAAGCTTGCGGCATGGGTCTACAAAAGAATGGATCAAGCCAAAGAGGATGAATTAGAGAAGGTTATGAAGGCTTTTGTAATATGCTTGGCGGGGGCATTATTATTTCCTTCATTAGAAGATTTTCTAGAAGAAACACAATTGAGTGCTATTGCTAGCATTTGGGAGGGAGAGAGAATAGGACCGGCGGTGCTAGCCTATCTCTATAGTGGGCTCACCTCGGCGGCTATGGGAAGGCCTCTATATGGATCCATGCTCTTATTTTCTAGTTGGGTAGATCTCCACCTAAAGTTTGACCCATGTGAGGAAGCCCAACAAGTCTCTAGGATTTTCTCTAAAAGTCCACTCCACTATATGACGAGCTCACTAGGATTATGTGAGAGAGTGGTGAACCGGGTTCCAAAGGTGAAGAAGAGGGTGGAATGGAGAGAGCACCTAAAGACCATGCCTAAGAATCTCTTCACATGTGCACCGGGGTTCCTCAAGACTCAAAATATCCGTACAAGACTCTCATCGGGAGTGGAACTTCGACTAGTGGGCGCCACCGCGCTCATCCTCTACAACGCTCACCAGTGCCTACCTCAAATTGGGCTCCCATGCCATCACTTTGAATAAGCTTCTCACCTTCCACCCATCAAGAGGAGGGACCTTGGCTCCAATGAAGATGAGGAGGAAATCAAGACAATCCAAGCTCTATGGAGGATCAACAAGCAACATCAACCCATGGAGAGGATTGAAGAAGACAAAGAGTAATGGAAAGTTTATGTATCAGCTCTTAGGGGATTGAGACCCAAAGTGGCTCATTGATGTAATAATGCTTTTCTTTAATGAAATAAAGGATTTTTCCTTAATTGAGCCAAAAAAAAGCATTTTAGAATGATCAATTCTTCTTAGTTCTTTCAGATTCTGTCTTTCTGTTCTAAGCCGCGACGACCAGCAAGCCGTCAATTCATCAAACAACGCCTTCAACCACGTCGTCAATAACTTTAATCAATTTTCTAAAAATAATTAAAAACCATGATTGGCGCCTTCGCAGGTAGGCGTTGATTAATGGACTCCCCTCAAATGGGCGTTAATTCCTTTAAATTCTTTTCAGATATTCCGTTAACTGCATGAAATGACGCCTTAACAGAAGCCGTGCCCTAACCAAATGACGCCTCTGTGGGTTGTCGTCAACCATAAACAGTAATAATTACTCTCACCACATCAATCAAATTCTCCCATTAATGCTCTAACGACATTTCAATTTCCCATGCAATGTTAAATGACGGCGCTCACGCTGTCGTCAGATCCTGAAATAGCGACTTGCACACAGCCGTCAATAATCCAAATGACGACACGCCTCATGGCGTCAATTCTTTTCAAATGTAACTGTCTCCCTTTCCATTTTTCTTCTCCTTCCTCCGTTACACATCTTCTTTCTTCTTCCTTCTTTCTCTCTCGTTTCTCTGCTACTCTCTCCCCAACCGTGATCTCTTCTCATCTCCCTTCATCTCTATTCTCTCATTGCGGGCCCCGACAAACGACAACGGGTCATGGCCCCCGATGTCGTTGACCTAGACGAAGCACAGCCCGCCAGCGGTGAGCTCCCTCCCGTGGCGGCCGAGAACGCTCCGGCGGTGGAGCATGGCGAGGAAGAAGAAGTTATTAAATAAGAAAGAGGAGAAGAAGAAGGAGAGACCAACAAGGGGAAAATGGAGATGAAGAAGATGGCGAAGAGGAAGAATAAGATGATGAAGGTGATGACGACGAGGAGGAAGAAGTGGAAGAAGAAGCAGCCGCTCCCCGTCCTCGCCAGTCATTGGAGGAGGCTTGATGGCACCGGAGCAAAGCAAGGTGGGCTCCCCTACCCTAGCCTATTTGTTTTTTTTTATTTCCATTTTTTTTTTAAATCCCCATAGCCCTCGGTGAAGGGAAAATGATGAACCAGCAAACCAGAGAAATGACGCCCTTTGAGGCGTCGTCAATTCAAATGATGACCTACAGCATGTCGTCAATTCATCTTCCTTGTTATTTTCTGAAAATAGATAATTCATGAAATAACGTCCTGACCCATGTCGTTAATTGAAAATCTCATTTTTATTTATCATTTCGTTCAGCATATCAACCTGCCATTTTATTTTAATATATCTCTTTTTTGTTGTTTTTATTTCGGATACTGTGGGTTCAAAACACTGGACAAAACAACGTCCCCCATAGGGGTGTCAATTCAGCATATAACGGCCACTTGGGTGGTCGTCAATTTTTATGAACAAAACCAGCGAGACAGAAACACCCTCAGCAAATAACGCCCCTCACAGGGGCGTCAATTCAACAAATGACGGCCACAATGTGGTCGTCAATTCAGACAGTGAAGAGATTTTAACAGCAAATGAATTTCCATCCAGCATATATGAATATATTTGTGTTCCTCTTGTTTGACAGGGATTAATGCGGACTCGGATCTCATGGGTCCAAGTCCAGGCAGCTTATTATGGATTACCAGACTTTCAGAGAGCTAGGATAGAGGCAATGGGGTTTGACCCTTTCCTTAGCATTGAGCCCATCCGTCCCGACCTACCCTTGATCCAGGTTCTTAGAGAGAGGTGGGATAGGACTACCCGGGCATTTCTGATGCTGTGGGGACATATGGTACCGAGCTTGGAAGACATCGCCCGGATCACTGGGCTGAGGGTAGATGGGGAGGCAGTCAGCGGAGTGACCCTTCCAGATTACGGGGAGTTAGCCTAGAGGTTATTAGGGCTAGAGACTATAGCAGAGACCCCTAGGGAGTGTAGGACCATCTACCGCACAGATTTGACCATAGCTATGGGATTAGGGGATTGGAGACAGAGACCGAGGGAGTCCTTGGAGCAGTTTTCGCAGAGACTGATTGGGAGAGCCCGGGCTGCCTATTGCCAGGACCCGGCTCAGAGGGAGCGGATGGACCGAGATCTGAGGAGGTTTTTGTTCTTGATGCTCGGGAGGCTGTTGCTGGGCACGAAGGGGGATATCATCAACTGTAGATTCTTAGGTATCCTCGAGGACCTAGAGGGAGTTGGGAGGTACGCGTGGGGAGCCGCCCTGCTAGCGCACCTGATGGTCGATCTGTCCACAGAGACAGACCGAGAGACTACTGACAGTGGCTTCTCACCCTTTCTTCAGGTACACATGTCCTTTTTAGTTATTTAAATATCTATGAATATGATTATGCATATGAATGTTTACTAATGCAATTGATGGATGCAGGTGTGGAGCCATCTATACATGCCGATGGGCCGTGCCGATCCCTGACCTGGAGATGAGGGGGCCTTCCCACTAGCACGACGGTGGTTACCTCTGATGACTGGAGCGCCACACGCTTATGAGTTGTGTGTTCTTTGATGGGAGTTTCGTGACTACCCCGCCTCACTGGTACGCGTGTTAAATATGATGCATTTTTCTCTTATTTCCTATTTTATGAGATATGATGAAATGATATGCATATGAATGATATATGATGACATGAATGCAGGTGGTTTGGAGGCCCTACCAGGGGGTGACCGATGAGGGTCAGCCTTGGGTCGTAGCGGGCCGACCTCACTTTGGGCGTGAGCTTTGGGTTCACTGCCTGAACGAGATCGAGTCGCTACGGCTCAGATTGGTGATGAGGACCCTCGGCCTACACCAGGAGTGAGTCAAGGTTGGAGAGCCCCGTGGGATCGAGAAGAAGACCCGCGGACTTACGAAGATGACCAACTGGAGGATCCGGTTCGTAGACCAGTACGCTGACTGGCAGCGTGGCGGTACGCGGGTTACTTCCCAGGCAGTGGACAATTCAGAGTACCTCCGGCGCTACTGGGAGGTTTACGCCGGCCGACCCCAGATGAGGGTCACAGGGGTATGTATGAATGCATTTTTTTTTTGTAAATGATATATGTTTATTATGCAACTAATATGTAATGAATGCAGGATGCACGAGATGTGGCGGCGATGGACATGCAGGTCCATCTCCACAGCCTGGAGGCCCAGTTAGTAGCCACACGGGCAGACTTGGAGACCCTGGTGAGTGCAATTATCTATATGCAAATGACTTCCTGAATTATTGATGATTAGCCATTGACAATCTTTAATGAACGCAGCGTGCCCAGCAGGGAGCGGCAGGGAGAGAGATAGGAGGCGCCTCTAGCTCGAGGGGGCCGAGTGCAGAGGTGACTGCACTAGAGGAGCAGCTCGAGGGAGCAGTTACTCGAGCCGAGGTGGCGGAGCACGAACTCGCAGCGCGGGAAAGTCAAGCATAATTTATCTCAAATGTTTATGAAATTGAATATGAAACTGATACTCAATTGAATGATGCAGACCACAGAGCTACAGGACACGCTTACTCGGGATGCTCTCGCCGGCACCGAGCTTGCCATCCGCGAGCAGCAAGTCGCGGAGCTTCAGAGGAGCTAGGCGGCGAGAGGAGCTGCCCAGGGACGTGACCGATCTGAGGATCCACCTCGAAGTGGAGCGGAGGGAGCGCACCCGAGAGAGGGAGGAGCAGACCCGCGAGCACGAGGAGCGGAGGGAGGAGCGTGCCCGAGAGAGAGAGAGGAGCAGCTAGCACGCGAGCGCGAGCTTGCAGACCTGAGAGCACAGCTAGCCGTCGTACATGAGCGGCTACGAGTGACAGAAGAGCGCCTCCAGAGAGGCCGAGAGCGGGCGGCGGGACACACCAGCTCATTCGCTAGCACGACGTTGTAGATTCTAAGAAATCCACTTAGAACAATTAAAAGGAAAAAAAAGAGAAGAAGAATGGGAAAAGAGGGAGAAAAGGGGAGCATGCGAGGATGCTAAGGGGAATGTGATCGCCAGAGACGCGAGGGCCTCAAAGGATATAAACAATAACAATATGGAGGGATCGCGAATATAAATACCTCAAAAGGATGCGGGGGAGATTGTGAGTGCACCTTCTCTTTCGATCGGCCGGCCGATGAAGAGAGTTCTTCTTGTTGATTACCCTTGCAAAGATCAAAGACAACAACCAATAAAAGAATATGGATTAGAACCAAGGTGAGTGTAGCATCAAATTCATAATAGAGATGAGCATGAAAAGTATGTATAAGAACACACCTTGTTGGGTGTTGGCCCTTAAACCCCTATGCAAAAAGGTATGGGAGATTATGATGAATGATAAGATAAAGGAGGGTGCAAGTGTTGCACTAAGGAGATCTCAACATGGTTGAGATGATAAAAATAATGAAAGAAGAGAAAATAACATGATGCATGCAAACTACTTCATGAAAGAAACAAAAGAGATTAAGGGAGGGATAAGCTTATTGATGTGTTTCTCCAAAAGGGGCTTTATATCTTCAATTTACTCCAAGGAAGAAGAGGCTCCAAATCTTTAAGAGGGGAAGAAGATCTCCATGGATGAAGCTTTAAGCATGTGGGAGTCTTCTCCTTGAGCCTCCAATCTCACAGCACCTCCCCTTGAATTAGTGTTCATGCCCTCTACACAAGGGAGAGAGGGGTCCTATTTATAAGGCTAAAATTCGGAGTTAATTCTAAGAAAAATTAGAAAAACATGTTTTAGTGAGATTTGGAGGGAGATATTCATTAGACAAGTGTCCCCTCAATATTAGAAAGCCTTAGGAGTCCTTTCCCAAGTGAAAAGGGGCTCAAAATGGGGAAAGAAGGAGGTTCTGTCGGAGTTCGAAATTGAACAAGAATTGACGACCGGACAGATGGTCGCTTCTTAAAATAACGCCTGCGGAGGCGTCGTCATTTTGGAGGCATTTCGAAATTTGAAAAGAATTGATGACTTTGAGGGGGGGCGCTATTTAGAATTTAATACAAATTTCGGGCGGATTTAAAATATCAAAATATAGCAATGAAAATGACGACTGGCACAGCGTCGTGAATCAAGATAATAAAAAAAGCCAAAAGGAAATGACGACCGCGCATTCGGGCGTCAATTGAATTGACGCCCGAGTGAGGGACGTTATTTCAAAACATGCAAGACAGGGTCATTTTTCATTTCTCAATATTATTTTCTCATTTTTTAGGTGGGCGTGCATCTAACTGTGCTGATTCTAATTACTATTTTTTCGTATTTTTCTGACATCCGGAAGGTCACCAAATCACCCATGAAAGAGGGCGAGAAATAATATTAAAATATTTCAAATTGAAATTGACGGCATTTGGAATGTCGTCATTTCCTATTTTTTTAATTTTTATTTTATTTAAATTCAAAGCAACAACCCTTGACATATCGTCAATTCTAAAAAAATTCGATAAATTCTCAGAAAAATCCAAAAAAATGGAAAAATAATGTAATGGACGCCTCTTCAAAGAGGCGTCATTTTCCTTTTTATTTTCTTAAATTTTCTTAAAAATCAAATGACACCCCCCCTTACGCCGTTAATTCTGAAAAATTCATAAAAATGGAGAAAAATGCCCAGAAAATCTAAAAAAAATAGGGAAAAACAAGAAAAGGGAGGAAAAAGGGAGAAATCTAAGAAAAGTGAGAAAAATCACTCAAACAAAGTTAATTTGAGGGTCAAATTGGGACATTACAAGGTAATACGAGATGTACTCACAGTAACGTCAATTTTGACGTGTCTACAGACGTACCTGGCCAGTTCCTCGACCCGACAGAGGAACGAGGCAGAGGAGCAGGCTCGAGCTCCAGCGGCTTCCCGGGGGTCCATGCCCCCTCCACGGGCTCGTCACCAGGATGAGAGTGAGGTAGACAGCAGGAGGGAGAAGGGTGGAGGCGAGAGCTAGAGAGACTTGTACTCCTCCACTTGCATATCTTGTACTCAGATATATTTATATATATATATATGTGTGTGTGTGTGTTTGATGTTAACTGAGTTTGTTGACTTGAGCACTCGTGTACTTGACATGTTTCTTTCTTTTCTTTCTCTGTGCCTGTAGTTCACATTTAAACAAACAGATTAATTCATCCGTTCGGCTTGGCCCCTTGCTCAATAAGTAAGGGGTTGTCATTATTTTGAGCTTGATGACGGGTCAAGGGGCCAAGCCTTCAATTAATCAAGGCAAATAACAAAGATATAGGAGAAATGCAACACGCAAGTAGACATATGTAAACTTGAAATAAAAGAATGCCCACACAAGAATGCTACCAAGCACATGATATGGCAAAAGGGAAGAGCAGTAGGTTTATTAGCAAATTTTTCTTCTCTTTTCTTTTCTCTCTTTTTTTTTGAAAGACGAACCAATGCGAAGTCGTTAATTATAAAATCGACACCCACACGCACAGGTGTTGATTGGAAACCATTTTTATTTTTTTCTATTTTGAAAAATGATGACATGCGTTCTGACGCGACTTATTAAAATGACGCCCCCGCATGAAGGCGTTAATTAAAAAAATATTTTTTATTATGATTATTTTTTTATCATTTTTTTTAGAATGACGACATGCGTACTGACGTGACTTATGAAAATGACGCCCCCGCATGAAGGCGTTAATTATAAAAAATATTTTTTTATTATGAGACTTAGCATGGCATAAAAAGGTCTTGAAACCTTACACAATCACCATCTTAAATTCATTAACCATTCTTGAATGACTTAACAAAGGGTCAACGTGCTTAATGACTTGTGTTTTTACTCATATCCTCTCGCGGCCCATCTTTCTTAGTTGGTCTTTGTCATCCTTTGAGCTTATAACATACTATAGAGAAAGAAGTGAAGAATAAATCGAGAAAACTCACGAGAGGTTTCGGAGAACTGGGAAGCTTCCCTCCCCTACCCTAGTGCCTGTTGGGGTTCGGTCTTTGGCTTAGGAAAATTTTTGTTACCTTTTGCCCTTATTCATGCATGCTTACGACCATGGTTTTCCCTGTGGGGACTTTGCCCTCTTGCCATGCTTTTCTTTTATGACTTTACTTTTTTTCCTTTTCTTTCTTTTAAACAAAATAAAACCTAATTGTACTTGAGCTTTTTACGGCATGTTGTTCCCTTTTGGGCCCTGACTTCCACCTACTAGGGCGGCGAGTAAGTTTGGTTAGCATTCCTTGACTCGTACTCCCTCTCGTGAACCGAAGAGAAGAGAATATGTGACATTTTTACACTCTAAGTTTGGCTCTGGCCCTCCTCGAATTTTGAGCCGCTTGAGTTTAGGAGCAAAACGTGTATTGTGTGCAGGTATTGACCCCAAGTTAAACCATCAAGACTGAAGAATGAATTAGAGATTTTGATTCTTCGGATTCCGCAACCTATGCACCATGCCAGCCTGTAATTTTCATTTTTCCATTTTTCCATTTCTTTTTTCTTTTTCTTTTTTTTTCAAGACTCAAGGGTAATACTTTTTCAGATATAGACCATTCCCAAGGGTGAACCAGCTTTTCCCCTTCGGCATTAACCAATTTATAAGCGTTGCCAAGATAAACTTCTTTTATTACGTAGGGCCCTTCCCAATTTGGTTGGAGTTTTGAACGAGGTCCTCCTAGTTTTACAAAAATTCTTTTGATTATCATTTCTCCAACTTTAAATTTTCTCTCAATTACTTTCTTTTGATAAAAACGTGAAAGCCTATTTTGGTAAACGCGGGCATGCTCGATGGTGACCAAACATTTCTCATCCAAGAGCTCCAACTGAGCAAGGAGAGATTCACGACGTTCATCAATAGAAAGCTCCTTATCTAATTGTACTCTAAGTGAAGGAATAAGAATCTCATAAGGGACTACCGCCTCCATTCCATAAGTGAGGGCGAAAGGAGTTTGCCCAGTAGGGGTACGAATGGAAGTGTGATAGGCCCAAAGAGATTTCACTAGCTTTTCTGGCCAATCCGTGAATTTATTAGCTTCACACGTTTTTTTGATGATTTTAATTAGAGTTTTGTTGGTTGCCTCTGCTTGACCATTGCCCTGCGGATAATAAGAAGATGAATGATACAATGCAATGTTATACCTATTGCAGAGGTCTTAAAGCTCTTGAGAGATGAATTACGGTCCATTATCAGTGACGATGGTACTCGGGATGCCGAATCTTGCCATGATATTCTTCATGATGAACTTGCATACGGTTGACGCTTTGATCTCCACGTATGCTTCCGCTTCCGCCCACTTGGTGAAGTACTCCGTGGCCGTGAGTATAAATGATTTCGATTTTATGACGAGGTTTGAATCACCAAGAGGTCCAATGATATCGAAAGTCCACATGGAGAAAGGCCATGGGGAAGATATAGGATGGAGTGAAGAAGCAAGAGAATGAATTTTATCGGCGTGCAGTTGGCACTTGACACACCTTCGAACATAGATAGAACAGCCCTCTTCTAGAGTGGGCCAATAGAAGCCTAATCTAAGGATTTTCTTAGCTAGCATCTGGCTGTTGACATGACCCCCGCACACTCCCGAATGCACCTCTTCCATGACCTTCCAAGATTCATCATCGTCGAGGCATCTAAGCAAAACTCCAGTGAGACCTCTTCTGTAGAGCATACCTCCAACCAAGGTGTACCTCTAAGCAACCCTTCTGATGGCTTTCCTTTATTCAGCCGTGGCCTCTTCAGGATAAGATTGATCCTGGAAATACTTGGCAATTTCATAATACCACGGCTTTTCTTCGTCATCCATTTCTTCCTCTAGATCTAACAACATGATCTCCTTATTCTCAATGATTCCTCCTTCCTTAACCTTCTTGAGCACCTTCTCCTTAATACTAAGGAATGTTGGATATTTGATAGCAGGAGTGAGACGCTTGTGAACAATAATCGAGTGGAAGTCCCTTTCGGGGAGGAAAACTAAAGAGGAAGCAAGGGAAGCGAGAGCATCAGCTAGAATGTTCTGATCTCGAGGAACATGGACGAAGATTAGTTTGGAGAAAAGCTTGGCATAGGCAGAAGCCAATTCTTGATAAGGTTTAAGTTTAGGATTGAGCGTGTGGCATTTGGTAAGCACTTGGCGAAGAATAAGCTGACTATCACCTACAATCCGTAATTGGGTAACACCGAATTGATGAGCGGCTTGCAGCCCGACCAGAAGAGCCTCATACTCAGCTATGTTATTTGTAACTGGAAATGCGAGCTGAGAGGCAAGCGAAATAGTGATACCCTCAGGTGATAGGAGAACAATGCCGATCCCCTTTCCTTGTGAATTCTGAGCTCCATCAAAATGTAACGTCCACATCGAATCGGACAGATTGACGGATATTAGTTCCTCATCTGGAAACTCCGAGCAAACATGGTCAAATCTAGGGAGAGGGTGATGAGCAAGATGTTCTGCTATGGCATAGCCTTTAATCACTTTTTGCTAATCGTAGATGATATCAAACTGAGAAAGGAAGCTTTGCCATCGTGCTAATCGGTCAGTGAGGACCGATTTTTCAAGGAGGATTTTGATCGGATTCATGCGAGCAATAAGATGAACCTCGTGAGCTAAGAAATAATGCCTTAACTTCTACACTACCCAGACTAAAGCAGCACAAGTCTTCTCTATGGCTGAGTATCTCTGCTCACAGGGGTTGAGAAGCTTAGACAAGTAGTAGGATGCCCTCTCTTTTCCTTCCTCGTCCACTTACGCCGGGACAGCACCTACAGAGTCATCCAGGACAGAAATATAAAGAACAAGTGGTTTGCCTGGAACTGGCGGCCTCAGGACAGAAGGATTGGCCAAATAATCCTTTAGTCTATCAAAAGCTGCCTAACACTTGTCATCCCAATTAAATTTGACTCCCGGTTTAGTAAGCTCGTAAAACGGCATACACCTTTGTGAATGCTGGGAGACAAACCGGCGAATAAATTGCAACCTCCCGATCAATCCTCGAACTTCCTTCAAATTCCTGGGAGGAGGCATATCTCTTATTACCCTTGCCTTATTGGGATCAATCTCAATACCCCTCTTGCTAACGATGAATCCAAGTAATTTTCCTGACGAAACACCAAACACGCACTTCTTGGGGTTCATCTTCAATTGATACTCCCGTGCCCTTTGCAAGACCTTGGCCAGAACCCCAGGATGCTCAATCATTGTTCTTGATTTCACTACCAAATCATCCACATACACCTCTATAAGAATATGGATCATGTCATGAAAAATAGCCATCATGGCCCTTTGGTAGGTGGCTCCGGCATTCTTGAGCCCAAACGGCATGACCACATAACAATAAGTGCCCCAAGGTGTAGTGAATGAGATTTTATCCTGATCTTCCTCAGCCAAGCAGATCTGATTGTAACCAGAGAAGCCATCCATAAAAGAGAGGGTCTCATACCCTGCCGTATTATCAATTAACACGTCTATGTGAGGGAGGGGGAAATCATCTTTAGGACACGCGCGGTTAAGGTCCCGGAAGTCTATGCAAATTCTAACTCTTCTGTTCTTTTTCATAATCGGGATAATGTTAGCCACCCAATTAGGATAGAGGACGACTCTAATAAATCTAGCCTTATGAAGCTTGTCGACATCTTCTTTCATCTTTAATGCCATGTGCGGGTGGAAACGTCTTAACTGTTGTTTGACCGGGACAGATCCTGGCTTAAGTGTGACACTGTGTTCGACAAGAGTAGGGTCCAGACCCGGCATATCCTCGTAACTCCATGCAAACATGTCTTTATAATCTCGAAGAACTTGAGTGAGCGCCTCTTCTTCGGAAGGCGGTAAATTTTTACTGATGAGGACAATCCTAGGATTTTCCTCAATACCCAGATTAATCTCTTTGGTGGGTTCTTCTACTGAGGCTGATGGTTCATCGAATCTCCTCATGCCACTAGCAAAAGCATAAGCCTCGTCCTCATATTCTTCGTAATCTTCATCCCCTTCTTCAATAGGGTCTTCATCATTCATAATTTCATAAACGCCGAACCCTTCGTCTATAGAGCACACATCCTCACATTCTAAATCCGGCAGTAGTATCGGATCCTCTAGAAACTCGGGAAGAGCTAAACATGCCCGACATTTTCTAGCAAGATCTAGCAAGAACCTACGGGGAATCTGCTTACCCTTGGCTTTCTTATGAGTATCTACCCCAAGACTCTTAGAAGAGGAAGAGGGAGAGGAACAAGATGACAAACTAGACGAACTACCCTGACCTAGAGAAGGGGAAAGAGAAGAAGAGGAAGACGCGGTGGATACAGGAGGGGATATAGGAGGAGCCTCCTCATCGGAGGAGAAAAGGAGGTCTGCTAACGAACCTTGAAAGAGAGGCCCTTGGATCGGGGCACACTCTTGAGCAAGATAGGAGGTCTCTTCAACAGAGATGGAAGATTGGAAAGTTTGAATTTTAACGTTTTTTTTTCGTTTTCAAGGGTAAAGCAATGAGAGGAAGGAATAGTGGGCGGTGTTGAGACTGAAAGATTGGAGAAGGATTGGATGAGTGATTGCCCCTGCGGGGGCGCAATGGAGAGTTGAGAAAATTGCTCGAGGAGCAAAGGAGGAATTGAAGAAACTTGAACGAAATCCAGAGAAAGAGTAATTAAGACCACGGGCGGTTTGGGGATACTGGGGAACAACAGCATGGAGCACCAGAAGGTGACAAGTGATGGGTGTACGGAATTAAGAGAGAAAAGGCCGGCCCACAGCCTATCCACAGTGAAACCTTCTTCGAACGGCACATCTGGCTCCCCAGTATCTGTGTAGTTGCTTAACAATTGCCTCTTATCAGTAATCACTGCCGGCTTTTCTATCAGTTCATGAATAAGCGGTGGTCATTCCGGATCAGTCGGCATGAATAGACGGCTTAGAGCAATGGTAATGTGATTCATATCAAACCATCTATACCAGTCACATTCTGGGTCATCCATTTTTCTTCTTTTGTCCGACCTCAAAGACTCTAGAGCTTTATATGTGACCAATGGTGCTATGTGGCGACCAAACTGACGTGCATGTACATCTTGATGATCCAACATGGAAGTAACCAATGTGGTCTGCTCATCATATTGAGTAGGTCCTTTCACAAAGTGTGTTTGTAGAGTCCATGTGAGAGGCTACCGATCTGTCTTGAGGGTGGAGGTCATAAAAGCCCATGGCTCTTCATTATCTTTACCAAATTTTTCTTTGCCCGGCCCTTTATATCCTAGGCCACCTCGGGGAATCAGCTTTTGATGCATAACGGGCTTGAGTCTGCCCTGGAGGTTAGCACCTAGGCCTTTGCCAGTTCTGTACCCCATTCTCATTAAGATACTCCACCCTGGGGTATTCATCATATTCTTCTTTTCCTTCCCCTTGGAGGGTAGGGGCGATATCAAAGCTGCTGCAGGAGTTGTGACTGGAGGCCTTAAATCTTGCCGCGGATCGGCAAGGT
This sequence comes from Amorphophallus konjac, assembly GCA_022559845.1. Classification (NCBI taxonomy): domain Eukaryota; kingdom Viridiplantae; phylum Streptophyta; class Magnoliopsida; order Alismatales; family Araceae; genus Amorphophallus; species Amorphophallus konjac. The sequence continues at coordinate 397,795,201 of CM040122.1, forward strand.
CTAACACTGACAACAAAGGCCTATTGGATGGCCATATGGAAGGTACTGATGTTGCTGAGTGTATATCTTCTGACGGCAAAATAGGCATGCTTGTGACTTTGATGATACGCCCTTTGTGTGGAAACTTTATGCATTGGTGATTAGTAGAGGGCACAGTATCAAGTTCTTGGATGTAAGGGCGGCCCAAAATGCCATTGAAAGTCGGATCCATGTCCAGGATATGGAAATCCACTGTAATCGAGATTGGACCCAGCCCAACTTTTAAAGTAATCATGCCCAAAGGCGGCTTCTTCGTGTTATCATAGGTAGTCACTGTAATGGTAGATGGCCGAATCTGACTATCCGGAATGCCAAACCTCTTCAAAGTGCTTGGCGGCAACACATTAATGGATGCTCCAGTATCCACCAAGCATTGTTTGACTGCCACCTTGTTAATGTCAATTGTGATGCATAAAGCATATTTCTTGCTGGCTTCAGGGCTAACTCATGCTCATGGAAAACAATAGCTGGCTGACCACATGTCGGTGTCAAAACTGACGTAATCTATTCAGTCGGAATGTCCTCATTAACCATCACCTTCTGTAAATATTATTTCAAAGTTTGTTGGTGAATGGTGGATCTCTTTATCAGTTCTAAAATGGAAATCCTTGCCAGGGTCTTGTCTAAGTGCTTTAGTAAGTCATATTGTGTGCCCGGTATAGATTCATGTTCTTGCTCCTGTTCATCTTGCCCCTGTGCGGGCTCTGGCTCCCTTTGTGGAAATACACGATGGAACATCCGTCCACTGCGGAGGACCATGGTTTGTGATGATCCTACCTCTGTCGGGTTGTGGATAGGTGGAGAGTTAATGAAAGAGGAAGATGGGATGTTTGGGTTAGTGGATGCTGGAGGGGTGACCAAAGGAGGAGCCCTTATGAGGGGCCTTGTCGGCTGGGAGATAGCGGTAGCAGGAGAGGTAACAATAGGAGGGGTAGGGGTGCCTGAACGGCTGTAGGCCGAATGAGGAGGGGTCTAGGTAACAATGATGGATTTGCGGGTTGTGGTGTGGGAATTCTTACTAGCGGAGGATTGGTGGTAGCGGAGGGATTAGGTGTTGGTGAAGGGTGAATAATAAGTGGCCTAGATGGCAAAGGCGAAGAATTGATGATTGGAGGGGGAGTTTGTTGCGGTATGGAAGATGGTTGAGGGCGAATGAGGAGTGGCCTAGATGGCAAGGGATTAGTGATAGTGGGGGGAATTTGATTAGGGGTGCGTAAAAGGGGACGTGATGGTTGGTGAGAAGGCGTTGGAGTGAGAGGTGTTCGTAAGAGACGGGGTGGTTGGGTTGGAGTTTGATTTAAAGCCCCGACAGAGGCGTTCTCTTCATGCCACCCTTGTCCTCTTTCCACTTCATGGAAGGAAGTGACAGGGCTTACTTGCTGATTAGGAGGGTGCTCCGGCAGTGGATTATGGACTATACCCATGTCCGATTGAGGTGCGGGAGCTTGCTGCTGTGGAGGAGGAGGTTGAACTTGCTGCTGAGGTGGCTGCTAAGCCTGCTGCTGCCGAGGAGGTCTTCTAGCTTTCAAAGTGGCAATGAACTGCCTCATCTCATCCCAATTGATACCACCCTGATTGTTCAAATCATAAATATAATTCTTGAAATGAAAGCAGTGATCTATATTATGACCAGGCTGTCGATGGAAAACACAATACCGAGAGGTGTCCACATTAGCGGGCCAGGCCGTTCTTTTCTTTGGCAAGGTAAGCAGGTTGGCGGCCATGAGTGCGTTAAAGATATCGGGAAGGCTCTCGGGTAATGGAGGGTATTGGGCCCTTTTGGGGCCTGGTGGTCCTCTTGACTGTTGGGGTCCGTAGTTAGTGGGTGGTGGCACCTGGTGGTATTGCTGAGGAACTGGCGGGTTTGGGTGGACGGCTTGATTTTGTGGAGGCAGATGGAAAGGTCGAGGAGGCATATTTGTTTGGGGAGTGGAATTAAAGAAGGGGAGTTGTTGTGGTGGTTGCGGAGGTCTTGGGTTAGGGTGGCAGAAAGGTGCGGGGTTGCCAACCACACCCACCTGCTCATTGGTCACGGTGCCCTCGGTTGTGCCACCGCTATTGTTAACATTGGTGTTCTTCCTGACCAACCTGGGTTTCTATTCAAACATGCTCATGATGGACGAGTCTTTCATTGGGGCTGTATGTATCTAGCTCTCTCATAGAGCTCTTCCATAGTGCTCAGCCTATTCATGGCCAGAATATGACGGAACTGCGGAGTAGAATTTGATATAATCATCTTAACCTGTTCCGTTTCTGAAAGTGGGTCTTTCAATTTCTCGGCCATAGCCCTCCATCTATCGGAAAATAGGATGAAGTCCTCTTCGGGCTTCATTTTCTCAACGACCAAATCTGTGACTGACAGGGATGGACCCACACGGTCCTTATATTTCTGTAAGAATTTCCGCTAAACAATGTCAAAATCACTAGCTTTGGCCGGCTCCAAAGAATAGAACCATTCAAGTGCCGGGCCATCTAGAGACCTTCTAAATAAATAGGCCAGAGAGATCTTGTTGTCCTGCCAGAATGAAGTATCGTACATAAAATCCTTCAAATGAATGAATGGGTTACCCATTCTATTGTAGCGCCGAAAATTTGGCATCTTGGAAGGCGGCAAGTGAAAAACTGGCAAGGTGGGGAGAGCAATCTCTGGAGCATTCTTCAACGCAGCGACCTTCTTAAGCTGCTCCTCCATACTAGCTATCTTCTAGAGGAGTATGGTGTTGGTGTCGGACTCGACCGGGGCCGGATTAGAAGGGAGCGGATTTGGCATAGGCCTCCTTAAGATTTGGGGAGGTGGAGGATATTGGGGCCTCACCACTGAATGGCTTGTCGGTTGAGCTGGCGTAGCCATGTTATGAGTTGGTGGACGTGAAAGAATTTTTTGTGAGACCGCCTGGTCATTAAGAGATGAATGGCCACCCGCGGCCTGAGGGGGGTTTGAGGATGAAGGGATAGATTTCCCTTTTAAAGCGGCCTAAACCGCTTGACGTTGGGAATCATCCAGTTGAGACAAAGCATGAATCAAATCATTAAGATTAAAAGATGGGGCAGCGTCCCCATATGTGTTTTGTGTGGTAGGTTGAGCTTGGAAGGAAGGCTCGACCTCTTGAGAAGTGGTGTCAACCACATGAACTTGGGAATAGTAAGCATGAGAGGGAGCATAGTTTCCCTCATAGTGAGTGGAATCTTGAGGGGGAACCTCATAGGATTGGTCAAATTGACCCTCCTCATAACCATCATAAGAATACCCATAGTTGGCCATGTTAATGATTTTATCTGAAGAAGTTGCATGTTTAAGGAGAGAAAAATATTTCAAACCAACAAGTATAAGTAAGAGATAATCACCCAATCAAACAAATTTTTCACTCAAGTTGTGATGAACCCAAAATTTTAAGTTTCTATTTTGAGATTAAAGTGGATTTTTAAATGTGTGATCAATTCTCTCTCTCTAATGTGGGTCCTAGTTGCAAGTTTGAGGGTAATCTCCGGGTCAACTAAGTTCTTTTTCTCTCCTCACCAACGTACGTGTTAACTAAACTCCTGGTACTTCAACTGGTACAACCGGCCCGGCGTCCGTGAGGGAATCCACGGGTGCGGGGACTTACGGAGGCCTTGGAAAAGGAATTTCCAGTCCAAAGAGACGGAATGCTCAATGGAGGGTCCTTCCAATTCTAAGAAAAAGGTGTGGGATCCTATAAGTGTAGAGAGAGGAGGTCTCCCAACCAAATGCCCTAGAATGCAAGCTAATGCATGCAGATCAAGCAGTAATAATCAAACAATCAGTAAATGAAGCCAACAGGTGAAGGTAACAGCAATAACCAAGGTTCTGTGAAAACAGAACGAAATGACGACCTTACAGAAGTCGCGGTCTCAATAAACAGCGACCAGGTGTCAGTCGATAATCACTGTAAACAGTGGCAAACAGTGAACATCAAAGTAAAATAGCGCCTTGGTGTGAGGCGTTGAATATGCAAATAACGCCTCCGTAGAGGGGCGTCAGATATCAGTGAACATTGATTAGGATAAGAAAATCAACAGTAATGTCAGAATTGACGCCTTGGTGTGAGGCGTTGAATTCAGGAATGACGCCTCTGTGGAGGGGCGTTGATTATAAAAATGATGAAAATACTGGAAAATAAATGCAAACAGCGCCTCTGTGAGCGGTCGCTGAATGTTAAAATAGCGGCTGCAGGGCAGTCGCTAATCAGTTCCAGAGAACAGAAATTGATGAAGACTAACAGAAATCAAAATTTTTTCTTAAAAATGTTATGGACAATTCAAAATTGGCTAATCCAGTGGGAGAGGTGCACGTGGTGCACAAGGGGAGTGTGCTACGTGGAGCACTAAGGAGGAGCACACGCGGGTGCCAAAGGGAGGGGCACACGTGGGTGCCAATGGAGGGGTAATCAAAATAAAAACATCAAGGGTCCCACTGTGATCGCCAATTTGTGAACGTGTCACAAAGACATTTAAAAAGAAAGGAAATTTAAATTTCTTTAAGGGGAAAGATATTAAGAAAAGAGGTGGATAAAGCTAAGCAATCATGATATGTGGGAAATAAAGAGAAAGAAGATGAAAGGAGCATGTGATGCTCTAAGGGAGGGTGATCGCCAGAGGGGTTACCTCAAAAACTAAGGGGTGATCGCATGTACCTTGTGAAGAAGCGGGTGTGAGTGTGAGTTCTTCCTTCCTCCTTCTACTGGCCGGCCGATGAAGGGGGTTCTTACTTTGGATTACCCTTGAACAAAATAAACAAACAATATGGATTAGCCAAAGTGTAGTATCAATGCTCTAATAAAATAGAACTATGCAAAGTGGGCTTGAACACACCTTGTGTGTTTGTTTAAAACCCCTAAGAGGGGTAAAAGGTAGGAGTTATGCTATGGATGCAACACGTAGTATGGTATGCAGAGAGAACCAAGTGCAATGAAATATATACATGCTAAAAGCCTCACACGTATGAGATGATCAGTAAAGAAAAACGAAAGAAAAGGAAGGAAAAGGTAAAGGGAGCCCTTCTGCTGTTTGCAGCAGTAAAGGAAGAAAGCAAGAGGGAGAGGCTCCGGTCGCAGCAAGAGGGAGATCGCCAAAGGAAGACCGCCAGAGAAGAACCTGCAAAAAAAAATGGTTAGCAGAAAAGACTCTCTTCCCTCTCTGTATGTCTGTGCGTGTATATCTCGCGCGCGCAAGACACCGGGGGTATTTGTAAGGCCAAAAATCCTTATTCTAATAGGATTAAAACAAGGATAGCTATCATCCAGTAAGGATCTCCCTTCCCCAGTCGAATATGGTGTTAAAATGAAGAAGGACGCTTCACGGGAAGGTTGCAGGCGAAACGGAGACGGAAGCTAAAATGACGACATCATGGGGGTCGCTAATTGAAATGATGACCGCTACGCAGTCGCTAATTCCTGGGTTAATTTATAGAAATAAAAGACTTTCCATATTAAAAAATATGAAATGACGCCTTCGTGCAATGGCGTCAATTAATCAGCGCCTCAGAAGCTGACGTCAATTCCTTGAATTTTTATTTTAAATGAAATTTGTAAAAATCAAGAAATACCAAGAAATAACGCCTACGTACGCGGTCACCAATTGTTGAAATAACGACACCCACATCGCCGTCAATTAAATGACGCCCTGCTGACGGTCGTGAATTACAAATATGATAGAAAAATTCTAAATGAATTATAAAAACTTCATATTAAGCCAATATTAAAGTCCACTTTGGGGCATCTCGTGGTGATATGAGATTTACTCAACATAGCATCGATTTTTGCGTGTCTACAACGGGGACGAAGCCCCAAACACCACACAACCACGCTACTTCCGCAGCAATCCGCACACTCGGGGCCTAGCCCCAGACGCTGCCACTGCAGCACACACGCACACCGTCGGGGAACACACCCCGCACACAAATCCCACACGGAGACACAGCTCCGTCTACACACACAAACTCGGGGATACTTACCCCGCAATAGATCCACACACTCAGAGACACAGCTCCGCCCATAAACAGTAATATTCCATGTTCGACGAAATAAAAGGATATACAATGACCTCCCAAAATATTAATCTACGCTCAAATGAAAGGATGGAAATGAGAGATTAAAGATTCCCCCTCAAATCCACAGTGAAGCCCGTCCATAGGAGTGGTAGGGTGCGCTGGAGAGTTTTATCAGCGGAGTGGAAGCCGGCTAAAACCGCAGGAGATGCCCAAGGAAGATGGTTCAGCGACTACGACTAGAACTGGATCAAATCGACAGATATATGCTCGTTGATGGCGTTCTCTCTTCTTCCTCTTCCTCCTCCAAGTGAATGTGTCACCCCTTTCTCCTTTCCCTGCAATAGGATAGATAATGTTAAGCCCCAAGGGTGGGTATCGTATGAGAATCGTAGCTACATATACCAAGCAAGAGCAGCAACAAAAAGACATGTTAGCCCATGCTAAAAACCCTTCACAACCACACCTAAATATGTGTAGAAACCCTAAGGGTAATGTGGTAAAATATCAAGGCAAAAGGATCACAAAAAGTGAGTTTCGAAACCAAGTTCGCAGACCCGTTCTGGATCCGCTAGACCAGGTGTCGACACCTGGTGTCAACACCAAATTTAGCATGTTCTGTCCCTTAACAAAAATCCACACCCAGTGTGTTGGTGTCGACACCAGGTGTCGACACCTAAATCCAGGTGTTCTGCCAGCATGAAAAACAAGCCCTAGGGAGCTAGGTGTCGACACTTGCAGAGGGGAAATAGAAAACTGCCTAAGGCAGTCCCATTAGCCCCAAAAACATGTAAAATGGATCAAGCCCAATCTAGCTAACATGAAATACATTCAAACATGAATTCTTACCATGGTTTCAAGGATTGGTGGTCATAATCAAACATGAACTTTAAAGAGCTCAAATTTATCAACACAGTTGACAAGACCAATTATCCTTCATTGTCTCATTCACTTATGTCTTCCAACCTGCATAAGGAACCTTTAAAATACATTCACATGTAAGGGTAAACCAGAATCGTTCAATTCATCCACAGCACAAGCTCTCATTTCAAATATAGATTCATGCATGGAAACACATTTCCAACTCAAGCAAATATACCTTGACCACTTGATATTGAATCAATTCACACATGAATTTCATTTGCAGTCCATGTTGGGTCCCGCGAGGTGTAAACGGATCTAGAAGAGGGGGTTGAATAGATCCTATCAAAAGCTTTGGCCTATTTAAAAACTCTTAGCTATCAGAAGCATGAACCACTCCTATAAAGTGAATGAATCACCTAGGCACAATGCACAGCGGAATTAAGTAGAGTGGCTCAAATGGAAAAGACTAGGATTACAAGCAATGAAGCGTCAACACTTCTTTAAGCACATTTGAGATCTTGAAAGAAATAAGCCTTGTAGTGCAGGGATCATAAAGCATAACACTAGAGCATGAAACAGCTTGCAACAACCGTGCGTGTGTGTGAATGTAGTGGTGATCAACCAAGGTGCATGCGAGTCTAAGCAAGGGAATCACTTAGCAATACTTTCACCTTGGCGCCTGTGTGCAAGGGTGCAGCAGGTCGCCCAAGGGATGCAGTCAAAGTGCTAAGCCCAATTAAAGCACAGATAAAACCGAAGGTGCAAATCTGAGTGCTTGAGTGTGTAAATAAGTGTGGACGCACTAAAATTCGCTTATTCAGGTGGTTCGTCTATTAAGTGCGTGGGTGTACCAGTCACCAAAGTGACAATTTATTCGGGCCCCGAAGAGCCCATGGTGCGCTCGATCTGACTTCGTCAGACGATTGTGTAGTTCGTGTCGGGACCAACACCCGTCGCGCCATAAAGGTCACGGCGTCATTTACATCCCCCATACGAGGGAACACCCTTGATTAATCGCCGAGATTTATGGCCTCATGGCCAAGAAATTAATTGCACGAAAGGTCTATTAGGAAGTATCGAAACCCCCGTATGAGGGTAAGAAGAAAACATTCACGATCATGTCGGTCGTGTACTGACCATTTAATGTTCGGACGAATGTCCGGCTCGAGAAAATCGTGATTGTCGCGGGAAAATCGGAACGCATGTAAGCCGAGGTACGGCAAATTTATTGTTCGGAAGAGCGGAAAACGTTCAGCTGAGCCTCGGATGGAGCGGTCAAAAATCAGTAAATCTGTTGGCCCGGTGCAAGAGCAAGCTGCGACCATACTGCGGTGGGCCCCCGCGGTCGAAACAAGACTTGCATGAGCGTCATTAATATTTCCGGTGCCAAGAGGCAACGAGGGAATATCCCTTGAATCGGCTGAAAGGCCCTGTGTCTAGGGAAGCGGACGTTCGAAACGTGTCGGTCATTCGGGAGACCGTTTAATATTCAGATGGGTGTCCGGCTTGAGAGTATCATAATCGTCGCAGGAGGACCTGGAACATATGTATGCTGTGATACGGCAAATACATTATTCTGAGACACTGAAAACATTCGGTTAAATCTCGATTAGAGTAGCAGAAAACTAGCGAATTTATTGGCCCGGTGCGAGATCGAGTCGGGACCATACCGGGGGCGCCTCCCGCGGTCCAAACGGGGCTTGCGTGGGCATCATTAATGTTCCCGGTGCCGGAGGGCAACGGGGAAGAGTCCCGGGACTAGATTCCAAAACCCAAAACATGTTCGAAGAAAGCGAGCTATAGGCCGAGGGTGTGGGTCAGACAATGACCATAATCGGGACGGACCCGAGGTCCAAGCACAGCCCACAAAGGCCTTATTGATATTCCTGTATATAGGGTCCAGGATGACAGGAGCCATCTCGTTCTATTCAGATTTATGTCTGTCACTTGCGGACCACTTGATATTTGGACAAGGGTCCATATTGAAGGTGCGACGTGGATAGGAATAACCCCGTACAAGTGTATGCCGAGTTTATGGCAATTTCAATAAAAGGGCGGGAACGAATCCCGATAGGGTGAATCCGATTTGACGAGCTATCGGCCCAGAGCAATGCTGGGTCATGACCACGTCGGGGTAGGAGCCGTCGGCCATGTTGGTTGCTCACGGGTCTTTTCATGTTCAGACACAGGTCCATGATAGAAACGCGGCGAAAACCGAGGCGAACCCGTTCAAATGTTTGCCGAACGTGCGGCAATTTTAGTAGTGGCTCGGAGGGGATCCGGCCTGAGGAACGAGTCCGGTCTGATTGGAATGTCGGCCCAAGACTAGGTCGGGGCCTGGCCATGTCGGGATAATTCCCAAGACTCAGGCCCAACCTGGAAGGGCGGCATTGTTGTTCCTTCAGCATCGGGTCACGGGAGAGACGGGGCTGCAACATAGATTTTACCATTTTCTTTATCTGGGCTTTAAATTATGTGCATATATATTTTATTGCTTATTTCCCTTTTATGTATTTATTCTGGATGATTTCTCCATTTTGTTTATTATTATTACTATTATATTTTCCCTTTCCTTTTTTACTATTATTATTATTATTTCACATTTTTTTGTTTATTTCTCATATATATATTAAGGTTTATTTATTTATCATAATTTTTATTAATTTATTATCATTATTATCATTATCATTATCATGACATATTTATATATGTTTATATATATATTTATTTTGGAAGGAAAAGTGGGCCGTTGGGGGCAGAAAGGGTGTACCGGCGAAGGCTGGGAGAGCGTACCGGAGAGGGGCTGGGAGAGTGTACCGGGTAGGTTAGAGGGTGCCGGAGAAGCGCCAAGAGAGTATGCCGGGGAGGGAGTTGGCGGGCGTGCCGGGCTAACTCGAAGTCTGTACATCGTCTGCTAGCACACGCGCAGAGTCTGTACAGTCCATTTACTGCAACTCAAAGTCTGTACACTGGCTACTAGCACACACGAAGTCTGTACGTCCCTCAGCCCAAAGTCTATACATTGGCTGGTCGCTGCGACCCGAAGTCTGTACATCGTCTGGTTGCTGCATACAAAGTCTGTACATCCTTCAGCTCAAAGTCTGCACATTACAGCTCAAAGTCTATACATTGGCCAGCCCAAAGTCTGTACGTTAGCCAGCTCAAAGTCTATACACTGGCCAACCCAAAGTCTATACATTGTGCATTGGCAGCAGCTCAAAGTCTATACATTGTCCATTGGCTGCAGTTCAAAGTCTATACATTGGCCAGCTCAACGTCTGTACGTTGGCCAGCTTAAAGTCTATACATTGCAACTCAAAGTCTGTACATTGCAGCTCAAAGTCTATACATTGTCCATTGGCTGCAGTTCAAAGTCTATACATTGGCCAACCCAAAGTCTGTACGTTGGCCAGCTCAAAGTCTATACATTGCAGCTCAAAGTCTGTACGTTGCCCATTGGCTGCAGTTCGAAGTCTGTACATTGCAGCTCAAAGTCTGTACATTAGCCATTGGCTGGAGTTCAAAGTCTATACATTGGCCAGTCCAAAGTCTGTACATTGGCCAACCCAAAGTCTATACATTGTTCAAAGTCTGTACATTACAGCTCAAAGTCTATACGTCAGCCAACCCAAAGTCTATACATCAGCCATTGGCTGGAGTTCAAAGTCTATACATTGGCCAGCTCGAAGTCTGTACGTTGGCCAACTCGAAGTCTATACATTGCAGCTCAGAGTCTATACATTGGCCATTGGCTGCAGCTCAAAGTCTGTACATTGCAGCTCAGAGTCTATACATTGGCCATTGGCTGCAGCTCAAAGTCTATACATTGGCCAACTCAAAGTCTGTACGTTGGCCAGCTCGAAGTCTACACATTGCAGCTCAAAGTCTGTACATTGCTTGTTGCTGCGTTCGTGCCTCAACCTGCCAAGTCTGTACATTGGTTTCTATTTCTGGGAGACAGTGGAAGAAGAGGTAAGACAGGGAGATAGATGAGGGAGAGACAGAGGGTGTACCGGTGGGGGGAGAGAGTATGATGGTGAGGGAGAGAGTGTACCGGTGAGGGGGGGAATGGAGTGTGCCGGTGAGAGGGAGAGTAAGAAAGAGAGTGGGACGGTGAGGAGGTGTGTACCGGTGAGGGAGAGACGGTGGGAGTGTACCGGCGAAGGAGGATGGGAGTGTACCGGTGAGGGTAAGGTTGAAACGGAGGAGGAGTGTGCCGGTGAGGAGCCAAGAAGGTCTGCCGTTGAAGGGCTAATAGGGTGCACCGGTGAGGCTGGAACAGACGTACCGATGAAGGCCCACTCCCCTGCTACTTGCTTTAAGGCTTTTCTTTTTTTCTTTTCTTTGGGTTTTGAGTAGTTTTATACAGGTCTTTCCTCCTTTTCCTCACAGCCTATTCTTTATAATATTTTGTTGTTCCATTTGTTGGTTGCTTCCTTTTATCCTTTTAATATGTTATCGTTTCTACCGAAAATTCGGCAGCATCTCCCCTTGACCCGAGCGTAAGGGAGATAAAGGGAATGCGCCCACAGGGAGTGGCGGAACCCGTCAACTGGAGGTGGGCGCCCAAAGGCGGCAGCACCTTTAATGAAACTTCAGAAAACCTCAGAGAAAACAACGAGCGGGAGACCTCTAAGACTGGATAGGGTGGACTGGGGGTTAGCCAAGGCGTACCGGCCAAGGACGAGCACAGGGTGCTTGAGGGGTGTACCGGACTAGGGAGAGGCCAGGCGTACCGCTGAAGCACCAAGGGGAGGTGTACCGCTGGAGGGCTACTATGGGTGTGCCGGCCAAGGTGCCGGAAGGGTGTGCCGCTGGGGGAAAGTGCAGGTGTGCCGCTGAAGGCGCAGAAGGGTGTGCCGGCCAAGGAGCCAGAAGGTGTACCGCTGGACGGGGGTGCAGGCGCACCGAGCAAGGCCCCCAAAAGGGGCTGGCGTGCTAATGGGGCAGGGGCATTGGGCTGATCAAGCCCACGAGGAAAAGATTTTTGGGAGGTGGCTCAAAGGGCAGGCAAGGGACTTGCAGGTGGGCTTCTACCAGAAGATCACAACGCGGAGGGGCTGTGCACTGGAAAGGCTCACGACCTCATACCATCCGAGGTGGTGCGGTGTCCGGAGGAAACTGTCGGTAGGAGGAGTTAAGGAAAACACCGGGAAGCGAAGGGAAAAACGATCAAACGCACTGTGGCCCAAAACAATGAGACAAAGAGAAAACCCACTGAGGGGGGGAGATCTTCATTCATGGGAAATAAAGGGCCGTAGCCACCCGTATACATCACAAAACATGCCCGAGCTAAGGCTATAGGCAAGAAAGAAAACCTAAGAACAAAGGAATAGAGAGGGGGAAAACAGAGAAACAAAGGAGGAGGAGGTGTTGGGGATCGAAGCAGGGACGATCGTCCACTGCTCTTTCCCCCACCTTCCCCTACTACATCAAGCCCTCTCTCTCTCTTACTCTCTTCTCGTTGCCTGGTGGCTGTCGGAAGACTCCACGTCGGAGCCCTCTCCCTTTTCTTCTCTCTTCTTCTTCTTCTCGTATGCAACCCCCTCTATTCGTCTCTGCCTCTGGGTCTCTTCTCCGTCTGTCCTCCTTTTTTCTTCTTCTCCGGAATGGGAGGGGTTTTATACCCCCAGCAGCGGGAGCCCTCGAGCACGGCCGTCGAGGGCGGGAAGCGGCTGGTGATGATGGGGTTTGACTTCCCCTGTCCTAGCTGTCAGGGGAGTAGCCTGCGTGGCCCAACCGTTGGTTGACACCTCGGACAGCTCACTGCGTGCCAAGGATATGTAGGGCATGGGCTTCACGTCATTCGGCCGTTGAAATGCCTTCGCGCTGTGCCGCTGGCGGGCTCAATAAGTGTGCCACAGGAGGGCCAAAAAGGCGTGCCGCTGAAGCCCCAAATGGGCGTGCCGCTGAAGCCCCAAATGGGCGTGCCGCTGAAGGCCAGAAATAGTGTGCCGTTGAAGGCTTGAAATAGTGTGCCGTTGAAGGCTTGAAATAGTGCGCCGTTGAAGGCTTGCAGGGTGTGCCGTTGAAAGGGCACAAGGGCGTGTCGCTGAAGGCCCAGGGGTGTACCGCTGGAGGGCCAAAAGGCTGTGCCGCTGAAGGCCCAAGGGGTGTACCGCTGAAGGGCCAAAAGGCTGTGCCACTGAAGGGCTAAAATGGGCAGTTCTGAGCCCGTTGTGAGCACAAGTTGTGGCCCATTTAATTTTCTTCGAGGCCCATGGATTGTGGGGGCTCTTGGTGGTTGATTTCTCTTCACTGTCGTGACTCCGGAGATGGCTTCACGGCAGTGTGCATATTTGGGGAGTCCGGATGACCATTCCCTCTGGGGCTTCTTCACTCGGTGCCGTTGTTAATGCTGGGCTGAGCTGGATATCTGTGCGTGCAATTTTTGGTGTCCACAATAAGATAACCAAGTTTGGAAGCACACGAACCTGTGAATGGGGGTAGAAGATATAGAGCAATCGCACACGATGAACAACCCACAACACGGGGATTTTTAAGGTGGTTCGGTTGTAACCCCGCAACCTACGTCCACCCCTCACCAAAATCCGGTGAGGCTTTCCTGCTGACTCACAGCTTGACCGGGGACACGCCTCAAACCACAGAACAGAGAAAACCCTCTTTCTGTCTTCCTACACACAAAGCTGGCAGGGACGGCTACACCGCAGATCGGAGAACTCCCGATTGCCTTCCTACTAACCACCGGTAGGGACGATCTTCAGTTTCAATAGATTGAATGAAATGAAAATAGAACAAGATGAAAATGCTCAAACAAGATATGGAGATATGCTAGAATGAAGTAGATCTTGTCTGAGATTGTTGGATCTTGAATCTGTTGCTTTGATCTTCCTTTGATCCCTTTGAGTTGATGGAGAAGATACAGGATGTAGCTTTGATCTTCCCTTGAGTTGATGAAGAGGTTTGGATGTAGCTTTGATCTTCCTTTTGATCTCCTTTGTGAGCTTGCTTGCTTCTCTTCTTCCTTGGAGATTGAGGGCTTCAGATGTAGGCTTGAATCCCTTGGATTGGATGTAGAACTTCTGCACGGAGTACTGTCACGGCTACAGTACCTCTTCTTCCTTGGAGCTCTTCTAGCCTCTCTTCATCTCTCTTTGCTCCAAATGATCAACTAGGGTTTCTAACCCTCTTGTGTTGGTTTTATCTCTCTTTGAATGGTCAATAAACACATCCCAGACCAGATCCACATTTTGTGGGTGATTAGGTGACTTTTGGATTAAAGAAATCCATGAGGAATGGCCTTTCTTGAAGTGGAAAACAAAGTCAACATTGGTTGGCTCGGGGCTGGCGGTCGACCTGTGGCTTCTAGCGGTCAACCTCTACTGAGAAACGCTGTAGACAGATGTTCCCTGGGATTTCCGATCGACCGCTACTGGGCTGGCGGTCGACCGCCACTGAGAGAGGTGCAGACTGGGAGCTTCTGGCTGGGGCGGTCGACCGCCCCTGTGCTAGCGGTCGACCGCCAGCTGGGCAGACCCCGGGTTTTCCCGAGTCGGTCCGTTAACCTTCTTAGCTCAGTCGTGTGAGTCCTTTAGCAGCCCGTTCTCATCTGTGGCATCAACCTTGACAGTCTTGAAGATTTCTGTTGATTATATCGCTCCTATAATAAAAATTTTGTTCCGGGGGCTCCGCCCCCAGAAACCCCCGCAAGGGGCACTGCCCCCTTGACCCCCGCGACCTGACCACGCAGGTCGATCCGTGTGCGAGGGCGCAACATTGAGCTTTCACATTTGCCATCTCCACTCCTTTCCTTGGATTATCTTGTAGCATGCTATCAAGAAGTTGCACCGACCTTGAACTATCCATAAGACAAGATATGTACTGACCATATGAGGAATATGCATTGACCTTATGTGTGATGCCATTCAGCTTGATTTCTGTACTTGAAACATGCTAGATTTCCGTGCCTCCAATATTGTCATATGTCTTGATATCTATGTATCCAATTGCCTAGGTTTGTGTGTCATTCTTGATCTTTTGCGCTGGAAGTATAATGACCTGAAATGGATGAATATTAACACTATCAATTGCATGTATAGTTCATTAATGACTACAGAGACAGACATCATCAAAACCATAAAATTAATCATGTTGCACACATGTTCAACAGTCCAAGCTAATTTCTACACAGGCTCACATATCAAATTAGTTGATCCAATCAAACTTGCATGAATTCAAAGTTCAGTTCAGAAGTTTCAAGTTCAGTCCAAAGGAGCCTGAACTCATTCTCTACACACTCATGAAAACCATTTCATGAAACCTCTAAGAGAATGCATGAAGCATATCCATTGCATTAAGAGCTCAAGAAAAATATGCATGTACACAATCAAGGCTTAAGCAATAGAGTGCATCGAAAAATACATCCAAAACCATAGCCAGCAGAAGTTGACTTTGAGTCCATCAAAAGTCGACTTTACCTTCATCCAAACCAGCAGCTTTAAACGAAAATAGCAGAAGTCCAAAAGGGAGCTTTAAAACCTCATGAAACCCAGATTTTCCTCAACTAAGAACATGAAGTGAAACATCTATGCAATCATTTAGTTTCAACATGAAATCCATTAAATCCACGGTGAATTCATAGCCATCTTAGGAGCAATATGTAAAACATGATGAAGCAACTTGTTAACTCAAATGTCCCATGAACTTTATACAAGAGCCACATTTACTTAGGTGAAGTATAAGTATCATGCAGGGTAAGATAGTCAATAGTGAGCACCTCAAGCACAAATGAACATTTCCCACAAGACTTACACACAATATATTGTTATCATCAAAATCATCACCAAGGACAAAGAGGGAGCGCCACAAACCCAACACCCGAAGGCTCATTCCTATGCCCGACGCGCCCACATTGGGCTCGGAAACTTTCGAAACACACGGGAGACCATCCTCGATCGCAAGACCATACACAAAACCCGATTTAGGCTAGTCAATCCGAGATCACGGTCCAAACATGCATTTTCCCCAAAAAGTGATAAACCCCTCTCTCTCTTGCTCAAAATACTACCGGATCAAGGGAAAACGCGGGAAAGGTAGTTAGGATCCGTCCCCCTACCTCTCGCGAAGAAAATCACCGAAAAATGTCGCGTTCGCAAGAGTTGAACCCCGAGCTCGCGAGCACACCACGCCGTGCCACCGCCTTCAGCTCCTCACGTCCTTCCCCTGCCGCCCGAAGCTCGCGCCGCCCCCTCGATCTTGCCCACCGCCGCCGTCTGTCAGCCGTCGGAGAGGTAGAGGGAGAGAGGGAGAGAAACGAGAGGGTGAGATCGAGGGAGGGAACGAGAGAGTGAGGGAGAGAAACGGTAGGAAGGTTTATTAGGTTTTTATTTTTATTTTATGTTATTTCTTTTTTTTGAACATTCACATTAACCCTGAAATTTTTTGAAAAATACAATCTGATGTAGAAAAAATTCTGAAACAAGCATGGCCGCTCAACGTGCCGCCACAGACTCGAAATGATCCACAAAAATACCATCTGAGGGTCTGAAAATCTAAAATTGAAGTCTAAAATCCACACGGACACGATCCGCAATATGTGAAAATATGATCCAAAAATTCGAGGTGTTACAGTCCTCCCCCTTTAAAGGACTTTCATCCATAAAATTTGGGACTAGACACAAAACTGACCCAACGGCAATACCACCTAATCACAACACAACCACCTTATACTCCGCACAACTCCTCTGAGGGACATCGCCAGACCAATTCAACCAATAAGGTCCTCTCGTATCCCCGTGCCAATCCAAACCAATCCTCAGACAGCCCGAGGCATACACAGACAGACGAGTTTGGCATCACCTCAGCTTCTCAAAACTTCATGGCACAAATAACATCTGACACGCTCCACACAGGGACACCCAATTCTAGACACAACTCCATCTATTATTGGGAAAAACCACGCCCAGCTATCCACTCAGGACATCGCTTCCTCGATCACCGAACGTCGAGTACCCCTCACAAGGAGCGCAATCACATATCCGACCACGAGTAAAACTCTGACAACTATCACTGCTGAGCATGACACTCCTGACGGCTTCACACGGTCGGCAACTATTATCTAAAGAGCCGAAACATAACCAATGCTCACCAGTTGCCTCCGGACCTAAGGCCAATTTCTCATCGGTCTTCACCAATACCTATGGAACACCTACAATTGACCGTCCGAGATCTCACCATCCACTAATCACATCATACCAGGACCAACCCGAGGGACAACACACCGGTTGAAGAAACCATCTGCCAGTCACCGGTCCTACATCGACCAAGAAAACCTCTGATCACTTTTCTCTTCTGGTTCTTTGCAGAACCGACAATCAAAACTCTGGATGTCCGCCCACATCTATCGGCCCATACATCTACCATCTCTATGCCTGGGCCACACATCGATCGAACACCATTCAATCCTCCTTGGCTATCCAGCCGATCTAGCTTCTCATGAGGGAAAAAGAACAATAAGGTCGCCCGCGCGAACCTTGAATATCACAATCTCGCTAGCCCTGACACAATGCCTCATAACCCTTCTCAATGGCAGGGCCCCCATCTCACATTCACACTTCGGGAGATTCTTTTGCCTAGGAGACAACTGCTCCACACTACAATCGCCCAATCCACAGTCAGCAACTCTGCAGTTCCACCTGGCCTGTAGACTGATAGCAACCTAAATTCAGTGCCCACCTAAACACAACATCGCTAAGATTGAACAATCTCTCACTCCACACACCATCCCCTCAAACAGCTCCTCCTGAGCCAGGGGAAGCCTCTGACCTTAGCACAACAATCTGGTCAGTGGCGCCACAAAAGCACCGAATTTGAAACTCTTCCGAGTCTTGTCAAGGCCAAGACTTCTATCCACATCCATCACATCACTTACCTAGTCCCGGACATCATGTCCACTAGACAACTGGTGCACTAAACCACACATTATTAGGGTGTCGAGACAACTCAATTAGCTCCTTCGACCACACACAGTCGCCTTACGAAATCTCATCCGCAACAACGACACCCCCGACCCATCAGGGCCGGTCAAAACAGCATCTCAACTCCGAGCAACATACACCAGCGCCTCGCACCTAACGAAAATCACTTAGATCTGAGGACAACGCCTCGCACCACATCGAACCTTAAGTGCATAGGACCAAGGTCCCAATCCAAGTCCTTTTCCCAACAACCTTTACATAAGCTTCCACCTGGTCCCCAACTGTCATCTCTGTCGCACACCTGGCATGCAAATCCACAAAATTGTTAGGTGCCAGAGGTCCAATCAGTCACATCGATACCACAATCTTTCTACTGGGAACTGGAAGAAATTTTCTCACTCGCATTCAACGCCGAGCCTCGAACTGACCTAGAGAACACCATCTTAAATCGAAGGCGATCAAACAACTACTCGCTCCGGAGCCACACATACTCGCTTTCAAAATAACCAATCCAATGACCCACGCCTTCCACACAGCATCAGCCACACCTCGGTTCCTTCATGAGCTACACACAACAATTCGAGGGGAGAAACTAGGGCAATAATAGTCCTCACTCAACAGTCCTCAACTCAAGAAGTCACTAATTCTTAACCCCACCAATGCCGCTTAACTCGATGCCTTAGCAACGGCACGCCAATCGATGCCAACCTCATGGGCAATGCCACTAAATGCCAAAAGCCAACCTCCTAAGGTTAGCCAATCGATCTCCATAACTCTACTCACCACTAGGGTGTCCTCAGATCTCTCCTTGTATCGATCCTGGGCCCGTGCACTATGGGCCCACAATGCTTCCGCTGCGCAACTCTGCACGAGATATCTCATAAAAAGAAGATTCTAGCGCCTGCCACGAATCATCCTCCAACTCCACCGACCACATCCAAAAAATAGTGCGAGAAACTCTAACACTTTAAATCTGGAGCACAGACTCAAACGCTCAGTCTGGCAATTCACGCGCCGAACCAAAAATCTAAGCCCAACCTATATTGAAAAATCAGAACACCAGCCACATAGCGCAACACATGTAACTCAGATGGTAATTTGACTCCTCTTACTATGGCACCAACACGCCGTACCAACAGGGAAATGAGCACCCGACTCCTGCACGTGGCTCCACTACCACCACACAGGACACCGCCTCAAACTCCCGATACCCACACGAGGACTCACAAACATAATTCAAATAAATGAGAAAACAACAAAATTTAAGGAAGTACACTGAAAACACGATTCAAACATCTCGGGATTATACCTGCCAAGAGGTAAGACACCTCCTCGCTTGCCCGGCTACACATCTCGCAGCCCCGAGAGTCCAACCTCACCATCTCAAAAGTTGTTGTGGCTGTTGGGACAACCCCTCTGGGCCACCACATGCCAAAAATCCCCGCTTGACTGTACCTATAGCACCTCCTAACATTAGAGACAACTATAGAGTCTGAGGCGAACCCCAGACACACGCTCCCCAAAACACGAAACCCATGATGGAATCACAAGGAACACCGCAGACAGACAAAAAGCCAAACAAAAAATCATAGTCGTACCTTCTATACACGAACGCCTCAGCCAAGGTCAAAACACGGTCACCAGCCTCCCCATGCCTCCCCGAGGCCACCTAAGAATGATCATGGCTGGGGTGGCCGTTGGGGGCACTCACGGAACACGTGCCTAACTCGACCGCACCTATAACAGCTCCTCCTCTCAGAGCAGTCACGAACCAAGTGTCCTATTCGATAGCACCTGAAGCACCTTAGCTCCGTCACACCCACCTGGAAAGGATGGCCAACATGAAATCCACCGCACCTCAGACACTACCCCAGTTGCTCTGACACTCCATGTTGTGGTGGCCTCACGGTTTGCTGCTGCACAGACTCCTCCGAGGCCTGCGCCTCCACCTGCTGATGCGCCTGTCGCTGACGCCTTAACTCCTGGCGTCGCCCTACACCTCTGCGAACCGCCTGCCTATGCCTCCTCCTATCCTATCGACGACATCCACGAATAGGGGTAGAACACGCAGCTAGCTGCCCCTGAAACTATTGAGGGATACCCAGCTAGAATTGCATCGCCCTGGGCAAGCAAAAGGTCCACCTCCAAAATTATCGCCGTACAGAAAGCCACCTCCACGTCGGCTACCCCATATGCCATAAGGGTCTGCCGAATATCTGGCCTCAAGCCGGCGATAAACAACTGGGCCAGAAACCTTCGATCTGCCATGGCCGGCGATGCATACCGGCTCAACTCCATGAACCTTGCCCAATACAGGGCAACCGGCAACACCCCCTAAGCCAATGCTAGAAATTGGGTGGATTAATCGAAAAACCCCGCTGGTCTCGACACACCCGGAGCCACAACTACCGGAGGGGGCGGTGCTCTACCCTACACCTCATGGGTCCCCGTGGCAAGCTCCGCCTAGGACCGCGCCTCCCCCCTCTATGCTATCGCGGGTCCTTAAACATGCAAAGAGGACAACACGGTAAGAAACTAAAACAACCTAAGCCAGCTGTTGACTGCACTAGACTCTCTAGACTGTTAAACACCATATTTATTCTACATTCATGTACTATGTCGTAACCCCACTCTGATACAATCTGTAATGACCCAAGATCTGGATACCTGGACAAGCCCGATACCATTCGGATCCTACGCTGCCACCCACGAGCTGGGAAGCTTAGAAGGGTTCATTAGGTGTCACGGGAGTGTACATATATCTAAAATAAACATAGAAATTAAAATGCTGAATTTAAAATTTATATTTATAAACAGATTTACACAATTTATACAATTTTCAGTCCAGATATATAAGTTGCAAAGGTCCAACTCAACAAAAGAAAGGTACAAAGCCTTGAGGCATACCCTGACTGGCAGAGGCTGGCGACGCTAAGACTCGTGGGAGCTGCTCAAGGCCTCCAAGCGACAAGGAGGCACACCAAGCCTGAAAAAGAAAGGGGGTGGGCCTCATCTCATTGGCTCAGTAGGGGTCTCGCAGATCCCTACCACAATAAAATGAAATAAACAGAGTAACAAATAATAAAATATAAAGACAATAAGATCGGTAAAGTAGTAAGGTAGAAAGAACGGCACTACAACACACAAAAAATCACGTTAAACCACTAACTGCCAAAAGATTGCACAATGTTAGGATACCTCGGGTATCGAACACAACCCATACTGTAATATCCCGGACCTTTCGGATCCTTCTTTATGGGTCCCAGATGTGGTTTTCTAAGTGTCCGGCTCCGTTGTGTCCGAAATTTCGTTTCGGACATCTTTCGTGTTCGGATCGGTGCGATCCGGAGTCGTTTCGGAGGCCCGAGGCGTTCCGTGACTTTTCCGTGCGTGTTTTCCGATTTCCGGTGTGTGTTTCAGCTTTTTCTTCGGAAGCTCGCTGCGGATGGACCGGGTCGTTCATCTGGGCACGAGTGGTACCGTTGCGATCGGTGCGTTCCGAGGATTCCGGAAACGTATTTTTCTATTTTTTGGTATTTTTCCAAAAAATCAGATTTTCTATATATTCCCATTTCTTTTCTTTTCTTTTCTTTTCTTTTTCTCTTTCTCTTTCTTCTTCTTCCTCCCTTCTCTCCCGTGAGCGCTTCCACCGTGACCGGCCCCCCTCTTCCGGTGCTAGCCCCAGCGCCATCCCCTTCGGCTGCGGACGCGGCAAGGCGACAGCGTTGTGGCATAGGCGGCGGCGTGGTGATCGTGGCGGTGTTCGGTGCTCGGTGAGGGCGTGGGGAGTTCGTGAAGTTTCAAGCGATTCTTGAGGATCGGCGGCGATCCGCCACGTTTTGGACAACCCCGAGGTAGGGTGACGTTCCTCTATCTCCGTGCTTTCCTTTCCCTTGATTTCTAGGCCGGCGGGGAGCCGAGAGGGGTTCGTTTGAGCTCGGGACGGAAATGCATGCTTTGGGGGTTTGAGTGCCGATCTAGAGTTTTACCACGCCATTTGGAGTTTTGGGGGCATCATTCGATGCGCTAGGGTGTGGGGACGAGTTCCCCCATTGTTCCCCATCACCCGGGGGTGATTGGGGCGTGGAATGGTGTTTTAGGCCGTTTCCCGCCGTTCTCGATTTTCCGAGGTGATCGCGGTCCACCAGTGACCGTTTTCACTGGTCGCGGTCAGACGGGGACCGCTTTTAGCAGGTTTTGAACCGTTGGGGCTTTAGAGTGTCGGTGGGCAGACGCGGTCTTGCGACAGACCGCGACTGTTGGTCGCGGTCTGGTGGCAACCGCGTTCACCGTGGGGATCGGCACGGACCCCGAGGCATTTTTGACCGTTGATTTTTAGTCGCGGTCTCCTGGAGACCGCTACTGTGTGAACACGGTCACCGGGTGACCGCGTTCATTTTTCTTGCGCCAGGGTGGTCGCGGCTCCAGGAGGACCGCGACTGTGTGGTTGTGGTCCAGGGCAGACCGCTACCACAGGAGGCGGTCCTCCGGTGACGGTGTCTCCCATCCCTTGCCGATTCGAGTCCCGGATGAGCGAGTCTCGATCCCTATGCTGACCCGTGGTCCGACTGATGATGGGCATCATGTGGGGGCCACACGTGAGGGTGCCGTGGGGTCCCGGGAGATGGTGATTTCGGCTTGTGTTGCCGTGTGACGGTGTTGGTACAAAGAGCATTCCGCGTACCTGCGATTGTGACGTGATTTTCCGTTGACTTGAGAGTCTACTCCTTTAGTGACCCTCCACTAGTCGTAGCCTACCAGTACGTGGTACCGGTCGCACCAGGGAGTGGTGTACGGGCTTACCCTTAGAGGCGGTTTGTGGACCGGTTGTCGTCGGGCCCCACATCTTGCAGCCAGAGTCCGGTTGAGGTGAAAACTGGTCAGAGGACCAGACTAGGGACGCACGGTCTGTGTGTACACACGTGGTTAGGGGCGATTGGACCCACGTCGACGGGCGTGACCCCAGCTAGTCACTTGTTTGTGGTTACTTGTTCGATGTTCGTGCCTTTGGTAGGCGCTACCACGTCAGGCAGTTCACCTGCGGTGCGGTGTAAGACGTCAGGGGACGCTACCGGCTGTGCTTCTAGTGGGAGGTACTCCTGTCGAGTACGGAGTGTCAGACTGTCAGTTTTGTGGCTTTGACCTTCGAGTTTGTCGGGTCGACCGTTGAGCTTCGGTCTTCTCACCGTGGCACGTGTGCCGGTTTACGTGCCGTAGGGTCTTTGTTTTGTAGAGGATAGGGCTTTCCTTTCCGAGGCACCTACCTACCACTAGCGTAGTGATTTCCCATTTTACGAGGTAGGGTTCGAGGGATCCCTACTGAGTCTTGTTCCGAGACTCATTCCCTGTGTGTTTTCACCGTGTTTCAGGTGAGGCGCCGCCCCAGGGGAGCGTGTCTAGGGTGCAGCGAGGTGCGGGTGCCCAGATGTAGTGCCAGAGGTCAGAACCGGGGTATGCCCCGTCTAGCTGTACTTTCGTTCTTGTCTCTGTACTAGTTGTGGACTACTGTTGTTGTTATTTTCTATTGTGGACCATGTAAATTGTTAATGTATTTCATGCTTAATACTATAATTGTTTAATTTCTGCAATTACTTGTGATACTTGCGTAGTTTCCACACCATCCTTCTAACCCTTCCGAGTCTTCAGACTCGTGGGTGGCGGTGCGAGTCTCGGGTTATCGGGCCTTCCTGGTAATCGGATTCTCGGGTCGTTACAGCTGGTATCAGAGCGCCGGTTGTGGAATTATATGAGAATCATAGGTAATTGTAGTGGTCCACTAGTCCACAGTGATGATGTACAGGTGACGCTGGCATTGGGCACCGCGTGTTTGTTTTGACCATGCCGTTTTCGTGTTTTCTGTCTTTTGCTTCAAGAGCGAGCATGGCGCCAAGGAGGAGCTCTCGCTCTCAGCAGGGGCAGTCGGCTGGAGGTCAGGAGATCCAGCAGGCGGTCCAGAGGGACCAGGAGGAGCATAGTCGAGCGCCACCAGGGGCCACCGAGGCCGCGGATACTGCGAGAGTTCCGGGGGCCGAGGATTTCCTCCGTGGCATGTACCAGCTTATGTCTCAGCAGTTCGGCGGAGAGGCTGGTGAGGGCTCGTCAGCTAGGGGTGGGCCAGGCCGAGCAGTGAGGGACTTCTTGCAGTTCCATCCACCTTACTTCAGCGGCCAGATAGACCCTGATGCGGCTCGTGATTGGCTTGATGAGATGGAGCGGGTGTTCAGTTCTGCGAAGAGTGCTGCCGAGGATAGAGTGGTGTTGGCCTACAACCAGTTGCAGGGTACAGCTCGGAAGTGGTGGTCTTCCGAGTGGAAGACGTCTTTTCAGCTTCGTCCACTTGATCAGGTCGAGTGGGATGACTTCGTCAGTGCTTTCGAGCGTACGTACTGTCCAGATTATGTTGCTACGCAGCGGATGCGGGAGTTTCTGGAGCTGGTGCAGGGCGACATATCCGTGTTGCAGTACAGGGCCCAATTTGTCGAGCTGGATCGGTATGCACCTCACATCATGGAGCATGAGAGGGTGAAGACCGCGCAGTTTGTTCAGGGCTTGAGGCAGGAGCTGAGGCACCATCTGATCGCGAACGGGGCCACTGATCTAGAGACAGCGTCTCGTATTGCGACTTCCTTGGAGATGGACATGCAGAGGACCCGAGGATCGATCAGCCAGGGGCAGTCTTTGTCAGGTCGCAGCCAGCAGTCGGCTACCCAGCAGTAGGGTTCTTTCCAGCATGCGATGAGTGATTCAGGAGTGCCGGCACAGGCAGCGACGGTGACAGGATCTACGTCCTTTGGCACGAAGGTCAAGAAGTTTTTCAAGAAAGGGTTCGGCAAGAAGAAATCCAAGGATCAGGGGCAAGCTTCGTCGGGTAGTGTACAACAGCCGATCCCCTTGCAGCGTCAGGGATCAGTGGGTGGGTCGCGAGGACCGTGTCCACGGTGTAGTGGGTTCCACCCAGGCAGGCAGTGCATGGCGCCGATTATCTATTTTCGGTGTGACCAGCCAGGGCACATGGCGCATGACTGTCCTCAGAGGCCTCCGCAGCAGCAGGTTCCCCAGCAGCAGAGGCAGCAACAGCAGGGACAGTATCCGCCGCTACCCAAGTCAGCTAGCGTGGGAGGCAGGCAGAGAGCTAGAGGCCAGATCACGCACCTGACCAGGGCAGAGGTAGTGGCGTCACAGCTCGTGGATGGTACCGTTCAGATTTTGGGTGGCGGTGCGAGTCTCGGGTTATCGGGCCTTCCCGGTAATTGGATTCTCGGGTCGTTACACATACTGAAGCGGATTCTAGTAACCTGGGCCACAGAAAGCTCGAACACGATGACCTGTCTCGAAATATCTCTCCTAGGGCACGAATGCTAGAATCTAGGCTACTAGGTAGACCCATTATCGGCCAACGAAGGAACACGGCTATGCAGCCAGATACAGCTCTCGAAGATGACAAGGAACCACATCTCGATCACGTGTAACAAGGACACCGAGCCACCAAAATACTGAACCTCGTTAAAAGAAAACCTGAGTCGTAACCTCTCAAGTGATAGGAGCACTACCCACTAGAAGTAAGGTCGGATGCGTCCACTAACGTCTTAATCCACGCCCTAGATGTCTCTCTACTCGCCCCAGGCGAAAACTGAGACACACTAACCACGTAACTACAAAACAAAGACTAGTTGGGATCACACTCGTCAGTGCGTGTCCGACGCCCCCAACCACGTGTGCACACATAGACTATGCACTCTAAGTCGGGTCCCCTAGCTGGTTTTCCCCCCAGCCCGGACTCAAGCTACAAAGACGAGGGGCTCTATAATAACCAACTTAAAAATCATCACAACGGAAAAGCTCTCCCCCACTCCCAAGTGGGTCTACACACGCGTGCGTAGGAAAGTTACAACTAGTGGGGAAAGGTCACTGGAGGTGAGAACTCACTGAAGAAGCGAAAACCACCGGTGTACCACTGGTTCGCACTAATCTCGTTGTACACGTGTAATGCGTCACGAGGTGGCTATATGCGTATCACAAAACCCTAGAACCTTTCACTGGATGGCTATTCTATGGACTGTCGATGCAAACGGCACAGATTGGGACCACTAAGCGCGCGAAACGTGGAAACTTTGGGACGCGGGTTCACTGGGTCTGGGTGGCCAACCCACTGGCCGCCCAGAAAGTGGTGGCCGCCCCTCTGAGGCCTGGGCGGCCATAGGTTTGGCCGCCCGGCACACATGGCTGACAGGCCTGGGTGGCCCAACTAGTGGCTGCCCAGCCAAGACTGGGCAGCCACTCCTCTGGCCGCCCAGACACCTGGGCGGCCAGAACCTTGGCTGCCCAGTCGGCTTGACCCTGGGCGGCCACCCCTCTGGCCGCCTCAACACCCCTAAGCGGCTAGCACCCTGGCTGCCCAACTAGGTTGAACACAGTTCAAGGTACCCTACGGGGACCACCCCCGGTGGTTCATTCCCATGCCCAATGCGCCTACATTGGGCTCGAAAACCTCTGAAACACACAGGGGTCCATCCCCGATCACAACGCCATACACAAAACCCGATTTAGGGTAGTCGATCCGAGCTTACGGCCCAAACAAGCATTTTCCCCAAAAAGCGATAAACCCTCTCTCTCTTGCTCAAAACGCTACCGGATCAAGGGAAAATGCGAGAAAGGTAGTTAGGATCCGTCCCCCTACCTCTCGCGACGAAAACTGTTAGAAAACACCGCGTTCTCACGAGTTGAACCCCGAGCTCGCGAGCACACTGCGCCGCGCCACCGCCTTCGGCTCCTCACGTCCGTCCCCTGCCGCCCGAAGCTCGCGTTGCCCCCCGATCTTGCCCACCGCTGCCGTCTGTCGACCGCTGGAGAGTTGGAGGGAGAGAGGGAGAGAAACGAGAGAGTGAGAGGGAACGAGCGAGTGAGGGAGAGAAACGGTGGGGGGGGGGAGCTTTGTTAGGTTTTTTTGGTTTTTGTTATTTCTTTTTTTAACATTCACATTAACCCCGAATATTCTTGAAAAATACAATTTGATGGAGAAAAATTCTCAGAAAAAGCAAGGCTGCTTAACGCGCCGCCACAGACCCGAAATGACCCACAAAAATACTATCTGAGAGTCTGAAAATCTAAAATTAAAGTCTGAAACTCACACGGACACGATCCACAATCCGCGAAAATATGATCCGAAAATCCGGGACATTATAATGGGTCACCATTACTCAACAATTATGGTGATAATAACTCCCAGATCACGTGTCACATGGATCATGAGCCAATTACGTGTGCGAGACATGGACACAGATCTTGGGTTAGTCGTCGTTGGGACTTGGTGTGCCTAAGTAGATTATTCTCTCCTCAGCAGCGTACCATCAAAAAGTGAGTATATGTGGTATGGTCGATACGGCAAACCCTGGTTCAAGCCGGTGGGTGTTTTCCCTTCTCCCCGTGCTCATTTTTTGACAGCGGCCGATTTTGGGTCCCCTTCCCGTTATCACTAGGCTAGTCTCGTTGCAAAAGAAAATTGCTGATTACATATTAATAACAAAACAAGTCTACGAGAAGAGGTGCAATGGAGTGTCGAGTAAAAAATATAACTATAAGTTTAAGTAATGCTTAAAATAGAGTATTGACATAAGAAATAAATTAAGACAACCACGTACAAAAAATATTAGAATTTATATTAGTTTGGACACCCTCTTTTTATCTACGCCCATTACTTAAATCATTGTCTAGGCTTCACTATCTTACTCGAGAAGTAAAAGAGCTAAGTTTTGTTCAGGTGTTTCAGCTCATTAACAATTTTCCCTAAGACAAACTATAACTAATATTGGATTAGGTGTCAATCTACCACAACTTCACCACATGCAACGCTAATTGGCTTTTTGCTCAAGTGCCCAGTCTACTACAACGACCTACCCGCAAAGTAATCCTGACACCTAAATCCTATTAACTACTCTGTGGTAATAAATAACAAAAGAAAACTGAAAGAATATTTCATAAATAACTGCCTCTAGACAATAAGCGAGTGTGGAGAAATTAAAGCACATAGAATGAATGAGCACAGAAGAAAATGAGAAAATAATATCGTTCGTGCAAAACCTCATATGTAGTAGCTTGGATATCCAAGGTTGTCATTGTTGTATAGCTCTAGCTCATTGAAGAAAAAAACTCTTTCAACGAAGTGCTCTTGTTGTTGAAGAATGGGCTGTTTGGCACTTGAAATTTTATCACTCAAATCGTTAGGGCTCCGTTCTTATTCTGCTGAGAACATGTCTTATATTTATAGTCATCTCATTGACTATCCGTTAGACCTAACTTCACTTGAACTCTATACAACTCTATAGTGTCTCTTTATTTGAGAGAGGAAATTAAGCGTTGTGTCTAAGTCTTCAACTTTACACTCGTTCTTTTTGTGTCTTGTTCTTCTAATATTATTACAACGTGATATTAGCCTTTTCACTTATTAGAGAATACACTTGAGCATAAAAAATGCATTGTGAAAAGAGACTATCCTTTTGTAACCCCAGTTGAGTTGATAAGTGCATGTCTAATACATCTTTTCTTGCGTCAAAAGATTTTTATACAAAAACAGTAAAAAAATAAAGTACTAATGAAATCTCTACGTGACTAAAAAGAGGACTCTACGGGTCTTTGGCTAGTGCACTAGGCACAATCTTTATCAAATATAAAATAAAGATATTATAGTGTAGAGATATGCCTAGGGAATACACGGTACATTCAATACATTTGAATTTGAATATATATAAAAATAATATATACTATTATTGAGGAGGAAAAATTCGCTCAGTCTAGTAAGGCCTAGCATCTGTCGGTCCACAACCTATGGCCCAACAAAATAGGTTGACAGTCTAGTACATAGCCTGCCAAGGTATGCAGGAGGATTGGCCCAGAGCCGAGACCCATATGCCACGTGCACCTCCGTCGTTCAGCGGGAGTAGCGCACATCTCTAGCATCCATCATCGCATTAATAGCGGGACAATCACCAGACAATAAAGGGACAACAAGTCAATGCCCATGTCTCTGGCAAAAGAACGGCAGGTTAACGCCACATCTCCTCTGCTTTGGTAGGCGAATAGACAAGCGACTCACGTCTCTATAGCTAGGACAATCTTAGCAACAACAAGTTAGAAGCCAAAAGTCAACGAACGAACTCTAGGAAGACCCTATAAATAGGACTCTGGCCAAATGACCAGAGAGATATGCAACCTTTGCCCCTCAAGCTCCCTCTACTCTCCCGTGTCAAGTACTTCTCCTCTTCGTTTCTGATTGTGTTATTTAAGTATCGGAGGGTTGTCCTCTTGGATCACTCTCAGGGCTTCTTCTGATGTCTCTCTGTGTTTATAGATTTTTCCTCAAGGCCATCTTCTTCCTCCCCTCACATCAAATAAATCTCAGAGATGTAGCTCGCGGTTCGAGATGATCAATCTCAATCTCTATAATTATATATCAAAATTAAATGATTATAATTGAAATCCTTTGGTTGAATTACATGGCTGAAACGACTAAGGTAAATTTGATCCGACTAACTATAACTTTAATACGATTGAGTCAGTTAAAGTAAGTCAGTTCATTATAGACATTTAAAGATAACAGAATTGACATATTAAGCTGGGGACAGTTAAAATGATTCAATTGAAGAACAAAGTCAAAGAAAATCGATTAAAGAATGCAATTTTAAAAAAATAATAGGTGGAAGGTTTCAGCTGAGTGAAATCAATTATAGCAATTAGTCGATAAAATTCAATTGAGAAATATAGTACGAGACACAATTAAAAAGATACAGTTGAAAGATAAGTTAGAATCTTGAGTAATGCTTAGTGCAACATCTTATATGTTTTTTTAAAAAAATTTGAGTGGCCCTCACGTCTAATTAGCATGGTGAGTCGGTCACATCACCAAATGACGTAACGTGAGGGCCATGTAAAAATAAATTTATCTCTATGTGAATAGTGAAATTGACTCAATTTCACTATTCACAATGTTAGAGTTTTATTTTTTTGTGAATCTCATGTCACGTCCATTGTTTAAAAATGCGGTGCCTCAAGGCACTAAGGTTTAAGTCTCAAGGTGAGACATTAGAAAAACGCCTTGAGACATGCGCCTCGTGTCTTTTACTTGAGGCTTAGGCCTTTTTTTGATTGAGGTGATACGTCTCACCGCCTTCACCGTCTCAAGGTATTTAATTGAGATGTGTGCATCACTTGAGAAGATTATGTAATAACGTGTTGTAGGGTACTTCCAAAATTTACGTTTCTTTTGTTGTCCTCAAAACATAATTCAATTTTTTTTTCTTAGTAGGTACTTTTTTTTAACAGGAATGGGATAATCGAGCTCGAACTCGGGCATTCCCCCATATGAGGAAGGGTGACAAATCAACTGCACTAGATAACTTGCTCATAATTTAGTACTTTTAAAATTACATGAATTTATCATTGAGTTGATATAACATTAACACATGAAAATCACTATTATTTTTAGTATTTTTATGGTTTTAAGATTATTTTCTTCTCTATTAAGACTTACGTCTCGTTGTGCCTTAAGACTTACGTCTTATGAGACTTACAGAAAGCGCCTCACAATCGCCTCAATACCTTTTAAATTATGGTCACGTCACCTTGTGACATAACCGACACACTAAGTTAATTAGACGTGAGAGTCACTCAAAAAAAATTTAAAAAAATAAAAAATATTACATATGCAACACCCCGGGTGTAATTACCCAGGGTGTTGCACTAAGTATTACTCTAGAATCTTAGTTGGAATGCTTAGTTGGTAGTTCGGTTGAAATGTACAGTTGGAAAGACTTCAGTCGAGAGAGTTGGTTGAGAGGCCTTTTGCGCCCAGGCTTCGATATTCCAGTTGGATTAAGATTAGTCTTAAGATTGAGTGCTTTGGATGGATGTTTATTTTGGTTGCGATCATTCACAATATTTGCTTGAACTGTGTTTAATCATAAGATTGGTTTCAATTGTGTTTTCTACCGGCTGTACAACACGAAATTCTAACTAAATGTTTTGATTGGCCGATCCAAACGGAGGCTACACCTTAGTCTTTCACTAGCTTTTTCAATTCAAAAGACATTGGTTAAATTTTTGATTAAGTTCATAGTTGAAAGACTATAAATTTTTATAGTATCTGGTGTTCAACTGGGTTTAAATTCTGGCTAAGATTTTAACCAAGTATTCAATCGGAACGATATTCAACTGAGTACTTGGCAATACATGTTAAATTTGTCAGATTTTGTATTTTATATTTACAAAGTTTGAGTCTTTGTTATTTTATACCACGTGGAAAAATGAAAAAAAATCACCTATTTTTAAGGACTCTGGACTTTGGCTGTGTTCTCCTATGGATATATTATGGAAGATGGATTATCTGGGCTATTAGACTCTTTGGTCCCTTTCCTATCTAACGTGCGCACGTATTACCTTGTTGTGACGTGCATGATAATCTCTCTACGTCACCTTGGATTCTCTCCCGCATGTTCTTTTGTGAACGAGAATTTTTGCTCGTGTATTTGACTCATTTAGACTCCCGTTGAAAGTCTATTTAGGGGCACAATTTTCCTAAGATTAAGGATATGCGAATTTGACTTTCTCCGATCTCTCTCGTCTCTTCCTCTTTATCATCTTCTATGCAAAAATTTGAAACGATATTTGTAGTGTTCGTCCCGATGTCGCAATTTAGAGTGCATTTTTATACTGTCGTCGATTTAAGTCATCATATCTTGACAGGAGTTTCTCCGTGAAATCTATTACAACGTGTAAGGACGAAACGACTCTAAATAAAATGACCTTGTGTTTTTACCCAAGTTTGATTTACTTAACTTTAATTCTTTTTACAATTTGTTGATCCGTATAATAAATATATCTCTCGTTTGTGCATTCTTTGAAGATCCCAAAATTAAATTTTTCAACAGAATTTAATTAAATGAGATTTAATTAAGGCATCACGAAGTATGTTAGTTCGATTATGAACGGTAATATTTTTGCTTAAGTTTTAGCATCACGTAAATCATGAAACTTTATGTGATCAGACAATACGAGTCTAACACTACGGATAGGTGCAGTGGCCAGTCTCGAACCAGAGTCCTCTCGCGGATACGGTGGCTGATTGTTTAAGTTATCTTTTAAAAAATACAAACTATGATTTTGATAAGTCTTCGAATTAGTTCAAAATTTTGAAAGTGTGATTTTAAAATCATCTGTTATTGCAAATAAATTGTGATTTAGATTTCTTTAAGTAAAACGGTGTAAACCCTATTATAAAAGAAAATGTGCATT
Organism: Amorphophallus konjac; assembly: GCA_022559845.1. Lineage (NCBI taxonomy): Eukaryota > Viridiplantae > Streptophyta > Magnoliopsida > Alismatales > Araceae > Amorphophallus > Amorphophallus konjac. The sequence continues at coordinate 397,827,328 of CM040122.1, forward strand.
CGGAAAATAGGGATTGCTACAAAAATATGCTCTTACAAACTTACTTGCAGAATTGCCCATCTTATTTGCATATTATTTTTTAATAATCTCATTATATTATGACAACTGCAGACATACCCTTGTCTAACTATTAGTATTATGTTAAAATAACTTGGTTAGTTTTAAATTAAATTTTAAAAAGGTCAAAAACAATTCTAATCTCATTTAAGCCCCTTCTCTCTGTATTATATCTCTCTCTCTCTGACAAATATGTTGAACAAAATAACTCATTTTTATAAAGGAATTTTTATCCAAAAAATTAACTACATAAATAAAATTAGAATATTCTTCAAATCTTTAGTGGAGGATAACTGTAGAAATATATTTGACAGTATATTGATAATACGAATTTTTAGAAAATATTATAAAAATAAGAGAGATCATTCTGTAAATAAAATTATAAGATATTTTTACAAAAAATCTCTTAAAAATATATCTCCAAATGTTTTCAATCTGGCCTTGGACGTCGCAACTTCTCTTCCAGATTGCTCCATCTTATCTATGTCCAAAAAAAAAAAGAATGTCTGATTTAATCAGGTGGGCTCGATCTTAAATCAACTTAGATCAGATCAGCTGATCCAATCAATCTCGTGAATGCGATCTAATTAAGGGCATAAATATGAAGGATTATAAATAACATGATTGAAGGAGTAATGCCAAAATATGGTAGATTTCAGATATTACTTTCCAGATCCTATTATTACTAAATAATAACAATTTTATCGAGAAATACGTGAAGACCCTCAATAGTAAAATTTCCTTTACATTGTGGGAGCCCAATAAAATCAACTCTGTCAAGTGTCGTTGGGCAGCCGTATTCTCATTGGCCCCGTTTGCTTGCATAATAATAAAAAGATCAAGTTAACTAGAATATCTAACCCTTACCCATCCTAATCTGTTTTATTATCCTAATCTATTTTATTATAAAGATCCCATATTCTGACTTATATCCAAGTTAAAGAGCAATTAAGTTGTTCCAGAGAAAATGTGAAATAAGATTAACCTCAGTTAAAATATCCCTAGATTAAATTAAAAATACTTATTCTTTAAAATAACCTTACTCCAATTATAATCTCTCTCTTAACTTATTATGCAAACAAACAGAGTCATTAAGATTTGAAACCCAAAAGACATCATATAGCCGCATAGATCTGTAGAATGCTTATTCAAATAAATATAGTTAGATCTGTAAAATGCTTATTCAAATAAATATTGTTACATCTTTTATTTTAACAAAAATATTACTAAACTTTGTTATATAAGAAAGTCAATTCATCAACAATTATTTGTTACATCTTTTATTCTAAGAAAAATATTAGTGAAATGTGTTATATAAGAAGTCCAATTCATCAACAACTGTTGATAAGGATATTTAATTTAAATAAACCATTTCTATAATATTTATATCACGTATCTGAACGCTCATTTTCGTTTCTAAGAACATAAAAGGAGCAATACAAGAAGCATTGGCAACTTTCTAAATACTAATTACAAGATTTCTAACACAAGTACAACCCTGTACTAAATCTTCATAACAAGAGCTTTGTAATCCATGAATATTAAGAGAAGAACACAAATAAACACGTTTCGTAACAATATCAAAATTAATGCTCATATAGGTATTGAATCAAGAATCAAACAAAAATGGAACCTGATGAGTGCTCCCAGATGACAGTGCACTCAAATACATCCCCAAAAGAAAACCTCTCTGCACATTCACTATAAATCCCCAATACATGGTCAATTTCCTTAGTGCCCAGTTTTAGGATCTACACTGTTTGTTATCTCATACGCCATCCATTTTTCCACAAAAATCTACACTGCATGTTTATCCTTATCCTTTCTTTAGAACCAATTGTCTCGAGTTATCACAAGCATTAGATTCTTATGTTCAAAAATACCATAACAACCAAATCAGCCAGACAAGTTATTTCTCAATCAAGAAAATAATTTCCTCAAAGGAATGCCCGGTTCCCGAATCCGAAGCCCAACAATTGAAAGAACATACTCCAAACAGAAATATGCCAGAAAATTATAGTAATATCCCAACTACAAAAAGTAAAGCATCACCCACGGCTTACGCTTGCTGCTCGGAACTGTCCTTGACATTCAACTAATAGTCGAGAACCAAAAAAAAGGATGATCAACGCGTCCTCACCTCATATTTCACCAAGCAATTTAAAGATACAGACTCAGCAACTCCTTAAAACACACGAACTGGCTTCCCCATGGTGCTCTTCAGGTACAGACACCTTACCTATTTCACAAGTCACATGGTCAGTCCAGTGGCATAATGCAGGAAGCAGTGAAGAGATTGAGGACGCGGAAGAATTTGTAGTGTAAGATCACGGTTCACAGAAGAGAAATAAAAGGGATTTCTGTATAAAATATCTTTCTCTAATATCTTTTCCCCTCTAGATAGCGTCACATATCTTATACCATATTAACCTGAAAAAGGCAGTTTGGTATGTCTGAAGGTGTCCAAGAAATAAAACTAAGCACGTCGAGCAATGCTTTTGGAAGGTAACATAATGTGGAGGCTAAAAAAGAGAGACCATAAGATATCATATCCGAGATTATAAAGATAGACGTGTGCTTATAAGCAAGATCTAAACCTTCTCCTCTGAGAGCCCTTTTACCAGCAAAAAGGATAAAATCCTAACCCCTTTGTTGGGAGAGAGGGTGGTCATACGGAGTCTAAAAAAGGGGGACCATAAGATCCCATATCTGAGATTACAAAGATAGGCATGTGCTTATAAGAAACACTCAAGTCTTCTCCTTTGAGGGCCCTTTTATTAAAAAAAAAAAAAATCTAACCGCACCCAGACGTAACGGGGACAGTACCTCAAAGGAGGCACCTAGATTTGTACGCCTACAACAATGTTACGGTCTCACTTTTGCCATCCAATTTGGCACTCCCATCTTGGCATTCTAATCCTATGATTGGATGATCAAAATGAAGTTCCAGGCAATCAAAATGAAGTTCGCCTGGAACCTAAATTTGGGATTCAGGAGCACCAAACCTGAGTTTCGCTCATGATTTGCCATCTCTTACGAGATATCTAAGATCTCTCCGAGATCTCTCTCTCTCCAAAGGTCGCGAGAAACGAAGCCCCCGAGACCGAGATCTTCTCTCCCCAACCCCCCGGTTTCCTCCTCCCTCTCTCACTGTCTCTCTCTACCTCGGCCCCCTTGAGCTCTCTCTCTCTCTCTGCCTCTCCCCCAAACTCTCTTTGTCTCTCCCTCTGTGACACTTTCCCTCGGACTCTCTTACCCTCTCTCTCTCTCTCTTGGTCCCCCACCCTCCTCCCGCACTCTCTCTGTCCATTTCTCCCTCTCTCACCTCTCTCTCTCCTTCCTTCTCTCCCTTCTCTCTGTCTGAGAGAGAGGGAGACAAAGAGGGGGGAAGACAAAGATACATGTACATTGTTGATGATTTTTGATGTATTCTTCAGTTTATGATTCATGTACCATTTTATGTATATACTTTTGGTGTAACTTTTGATGTATATTAACATTGGTGCATGTGAATAGATTTGCTATTGTTATCATTACTCTTTATTTTGTAAAATTGAGTTGTCAATTAGAAAAAAAATATTTGTGAAATTGAGTGGTTGGCAGAAAAAAGTTAGCATTTTCTTAGAAATAAGCTATATATATGATTTTTTTTCTGAAATCACCGAACCCGATCTCCCGAGATTTTTCCGAAATCTCTCCGAGATCTCCTCTTCCGCCTTTCCGAGACGGAACCGAAATTCGAGACGGAAAACCTTGGTTCCACTTTTCCCGAAATTCCACTTTTCAAACCAAATGGTGAAAGAGTGTAGCAAATCAAGTGTGGAAAAAAGTGGCACTAGTAGCATTTCTCAAACATGGATAGTCTCGAAAATGAAACATAAAAATCATAATAAGATATTGGATTAACAATAATATGGATCCATATACAAAACATCATATAGCATCATTGCATTAATAAAATAGTAGAAAATACTGCAGTAAGAAAATTGTCTCATCTACTGAACACAAACATATATGGAGTTTATATACAATTCAAATATGCTATTCACCCAGAAAATAAAATGTTCAAGCACTTTCTAGATGGCATACATACTAAGCACCACCACATCAATTATGATGCCCATGGCCGCATTAAATATGTGCTAAATGGAATTCAGTAAACACTTGCATAAACAACTAGCAGGAAGTCCATACTTAAGCATAAGTATAGAGATGGGATGAATGTAACTAGACGTACATTTTGCCAATTCTTTTTAAGAAGTGACACAAGGAAGTTGACCGAGAGTTGCACATTCTGGAATATCTGCTTCTCCTCCATTCCACAGTTTCCCACTGCAACACCCATGCAAAGGACCTTCTTAAGCTGGAATTTCACCATCGCCTTGGTTTCATTGACCTTTGACTCTAGGGACTCCTGATGTGTGACTAAGGTAGGGAACTTCCCTGCATACACATGAAAATAAAAAATTTAAAGAAGTGAAGCTAGATCATAAAGCAGTAGTAGTACGAGTATATTACATAATACATCTATTTATTAATTCCCAAAATCATAATTGCCAATGAAGCCAAATTGCAATGAGCAAAAACCATCTCATTCATGGTTTCTCTTGATAGGTTGCAATAGATGTTGGCAAACATAAATTTGGTATGTCTTTTGGTATATGATGCTGAGAAGTCCACAAAATGACATTAAAAAGAGCAGGATTCAGGATAGAATAATACTTGGGACAACACCAAGCACATGAGATTCTCTCTCAGAAATATCATTAAGGCTATTCAAATTACGAGTCTAAGAGAGAGAAAAAACTATGGAAGCTACTGGATTTATGGAAAAGTTCAGGCATCAGTTCATAACATGCAACAATATGTCCTCTAGCCCTAAACAAGAATTGAAGAAAATTGATGAGCATAATATGATACTTGCCTGCCTTGTTAAGTCCTGGGCCCAAAAGGCGAGGGATCTGCTTGATTATGGCTTCTGATGCAAGGAAAGCATGATACTTTTTTGCAAGTTTCTTCACCAGCTTTTTGTTCTTGTTCATTTTCTTAAGAGCTTCAACATCCATGTAGTCCAACCCAATCTTCTCAGCCTGTGCAAACACCAACATCAAGCATGAGTACTGATTGCTTTTTCAGTAACTGAACTGCATATTAAAAAAGAGAACATAATCTAAGCAAACTTCTAGTCTTCAACATAAACCTGAAGAGACTAGATCTCCTCATTGATTATTTACGAGCATGAGCAACTTACCAGCACCAAGACAGGTAACAACATAAAATTTTAGGTATCAGCATATGAACAGAAATACGCAACAAAATGCAACCTTCAATCACATTATGCAATATACCTAGTTGAACAGGTCAAGGGTGCTTCAGAATTCCCAATTAATGCAGTTTACCTCCTCAACATGCTGAGCATCGCCCAGCATGCAGACCTTCATCTTAGGGCGAGGAATATGTGGGAGTTTCACTGAGCCACTGAACCTCTTGTCTTTCTGGGGATCATAGTTTTTCAAACCAATCTGCAGTTCAATTGTTTCAGTGAATTTCCTCTTCTTCTCTTTTGAGTCAGTAACAAGTTGGCCAATAGCTTCCCTCAGCACATCACTCTGTAGCTTGCTATACATTGCAAGATTGGCAGGAAAATATAATCAGTAACGAAACATATCTCATAATCATGCTTCCTGAAAAACATGTCAATGTAGTCATCAACCAGAGCATAGAAAAATCACACAAGCTGAACGGACAAAAATACATTTGCAAAGAAAGATTACATGAGAAAGATTGATAACAGTACAGCTCAAGCATGCAAATAACCTATGGTCATGAACAATAGTAATATGTAAAAAGAGAACAAAAAAATGAAGTTTTAAACACTTACAATTCAAAACAGGAACTCAAAAGGTGACAAATGTAGTAACTCCCCGATAAACTAGATAGTAAAGCAGTTGATGTGATTGAACCGGAGAGAAATCCAAGTAAGTATAATTAAGAACACCAAACAACCAGCCTATGTTACATAGGTGGTTGTGTCACTTACCTGAGTGATGAGGCAATGGTAACTGAGGTAAAGTGTTTTTGCCTCACATTTTTAACCTGATTGCCCTAGTCAGCCAGGTGACTATGAAGCTTAAAATGGGGCACCATACATGTCCTATACTTCAATTATTTTTTTTGAAAGTGAATGGTACCACTGGTTATATAAAAGAAAAAGGAGTTACAAGTATAGAGGGAGATGCTGTATAATTTGGATCTCTAACTTACTAACTTAATTGCATAATTTCATGTCACATTTTGCAACAAGTTACATGGTTTCCCTAATTGAGGTTTTTTCTGTGGTCCATGAGGAAAACTAAAGATCCATCTACTTAGTGAGGAGACACATGATACGTTTCTTTTGTCTTTTAGGGGTTCAGCTACTGTGGCAGAGCCTGTTCAGAGAAATTCAGAAAACCCCTGCCAACCACCCCCCCAAACCCCTATCCAATATAAACTGCCCAAAGCTAAGTGGTATGATATTCATTTCAATTACTTTCTAATTGGTTTTCTTGTGTCATTTTACAAAATAGTAGTTTATCATAACTAGTTCATTTTGACTTTGGACTTGTCACTTACAGTATGCTTGGCATTCCTTACATTGTCATTTTTGACTTAATTCTTACGCTTGGATTTTCCTTTTATACTTTCAATTTTATTTGAAATATTTTTTATTTAGCAAAGCCTAGGCCCACAAAGAATCTAGGCCCAACAGAGTAAGCCTAAGAGAGGTGCAACTCAATTCTAAGAGGATGTTTGGTTTGGGGCCTAGCATCTGGAGGGATGACCCTTGGCACATTGTGGGGTATGGATGAGACGCCTGACTATAAATGGAGCCTCCAGCCATGTAAAAGGGCACTTCCTACATCACAGTGTTGAGTTTTGTCACCTTTATGTCACTAGAACTTGTTCATTTAGCTTGGTTAGCACAGCCATACAACTTATTCAAGTTGCAGTGCCGTCACCAACTTTTAGCACAGGGGTTTCACTTCTCCTTCTGTTCTTCATCTATCAAGCCACGTACAACAGACCTATTGAGCCTGCCTCCAGCCCACAATTCACTTAGCTCAAATCCACTGTCACCGTACAACTTGAAGCTCGGCTGAGCTAACCTTCATCGGGCAATGTTTCCAGGATCATCACATCAAACCTCGATTGACAATTGCCAACAGAGTCCAATGTAACAAACTTTGACTGCAAAAATTCTTCATGGTTGTCAAAGCATCCAAGGCAACCAAGGCAGTGGCCCACCACCTCACTACTTAGGCGACAAGGTGAGGCCCAGTTTATATAACTAAGTACATTTCAAGAGAACTACTACTATGCATTTTCTACATATAAGTTCTATCTTTAGTTAACAGAAAATTTGATATTCACGAATCTTCATCATATACCTACGTTTTAAAAAGTAAAAATAGAATAAATGGCAAACAATAACAAATTAATAAAGAGAAAACCAATAAGAATTTGTGAATATCTGTCAATCAATATAAAAATTTTAATCTAAAATCACTTTCAAATTTTTTTTACACTTTCAAAAAAAACCAACCTACAATATAGTATTCAAAATTTCAAATAGTTACGCCATATATTAAAAGGAAAGATAAATCTGGCACATTTCTAGGTAAACTATAAGTCCACCAACATAATAGTTTCATAATTTTCCACTGTCAATTGTCAAAAAAAGCCACAAAAATGATACGAGCTTCAAAAAGTGCACCATGCAACTGTAAATCAATGTCCGCAAGAGGAGGGAAGAGGATCCGGCAGGGAGAAGAATCCAAGTGAAAGGAGAAAAGGAAATGGAAGTCCGATATTCTCTTTCTAATCTTGACATGTCCTTTGTCAATTTCCAAAATTGCCTGAACTTTTGCCCAAATACTAAGACAGACCCAAAACAAGGAGGTGGATGCCCTGCCAAGGCAGGCTAGGCGGGCCTAAGGTGGCCTTGGGCACTATCTAGTGCTGTGCGCCTAGGCGACACCACTAAAACAATGAAATTGCTTCATGAGCTTTAATAACCATCAAATATTTACTTTAAGCACCTGCACTTAATGTTCATTTTGATAACATTAGGAGAAAATGCCATGTCAAATGCTAGGCATTCAACAAAGCTTTTGAGACTGGGGCAGGCCCCTGGTCGTTGCTTGCCTCTTGCAGATACATAGCAACTAGCAACCTCTTTGACCAGACAAAAAAGTGGAAGCTATAGTTGATGGCAGATTATTCACATTTGTTCGGGGGGATCAGATGCAAACAAGTTGTTCAGCCAGAAATTTTGGTTTCTTTTTACATAATCGAATACCTATGGTGTCATTGACCCTTCCCCAGGCGACAGGTTAGTCCCTACTAGGCGGATCCAGAGAATTCAAGATAACCTTTTCCCCCCAGTTTGTCCAGCGTTCGATTGAAATGATCGAATTCCGCCACAAGAATCGATTAGCAACTCACCAGAAACTCCCACTATTCTCAATGTGCAAACCACCTGGGGATACACATCACCACCCACGACCTCTTGCAGTGATGATCACAAGTAAACCAGCCTAACAAGACCCGGAGCATACCAAGACACGCCCAGTGCCGCGAAGAACAAAATGGAAGAACACAGCCAGAGTTGACACATGGATAGCCCACCGAGGCAGAAACATGAACATTGCGCATCTTAGGCACCTACCTCATGGCTGCAGCGCTGCCAAGACGAGAGTCTCACTAAGCTCTCTCTCTACCCGCTTCCTTCAACAATCAAAACAACAAAAAGCATCAGCAAAAACGGAAAGTTTCCAGTAAGCGAAGAGCAGAGGGTGAACAGTAGAACCAGATCTCTATACACGGAGAGAGAGAGAGAGAGAGAGAGAGAGACCAATGGGAGAGGCCCGTCCAGTCGGCAGTTGATGGTCTGATCCCCGGCGCCCTCCATGGCAACCGGAAAACCTAGAGATGGCTACGGAATAAACCCCACATTACTCTAATATTACTACTAATGCCAACTGCACGTGCTCTTACACAGGGAGCCATCCGTCACGGTGAGCGGTGGTCTTTCTCCTTAACTTGAACTAACACCACTCCTTGGGAGATGAAGTGGAACCGGTATTGGGTTAGCACTGAGTTAACCCAAAGTTAACCTAAAACTAATCACTTTTAGTCTCACTTTGATATATGATTAGTCTTGAATTAGTCATAATTTAATCTAGATTTAATTATTTTTGAAGTCCAAATTATTTTGATACTTAGACTAAATCGGGAGGATGAGTATTAAATCCGGAGTAACCTTGGACTTCGAAATTCATCTCCAGAGGTGGATTTAGAAGGGTTAACCCAACAATAAATGCACCCTCTCTCTCTCTCCCAATATTTTACTTATAAATATTATTGGGTTAACCCACTAACTACCAAATCACAATAGATTCAAACTAGGTTAGCCCACCTACTTATTTCCGAGTTAATACTTATGCTATCAAATTAAAAATAGGCTAACTATGGACTAACCTAAGTTAGTTTTAAATTTTCATTAGTTATATAATTGATATTACTGATCAAAATAAATTTATTTGTATGATATATTTAATTTATATTACATATTAAAAATAATTTAAATTATAATAAAATAAAAAATTTCAATTAAAATATATACTTAAACTCGTGATTAATGTATATTTGTGAGAGAGAGAGAGTAGAGAGAGAGGAAGAGAGATATATTAAAAAAATCATAAAGAAATGATAATTATAATATTTTAGTTGTCATGATTAAAGAGTTAACCCACTTATTACCAAATCACATTGGAATAAAAGTATGTTAACACAGTATTTTATTTTCAAATTAATTATATTTCTATCAAATCAAAATTAGATTAATTCGGGACTAAGTTAAGTAGATTTATTTAACTCACAAATAACCCAATCTCTTTCCAAAGTGAGGTTAAGGGACACTACCAAGGCAAAGATGTAAGTGGTTATCGATGTTTTGATTATTAAGTGAGATGTTAATATTTCAGTAAATTATTAGATAACATAATTAAACTTAAAATTTTAATAAATATTATAACGATCGTAAAATGATTATCCACTTCTCGATCCACACTCCAGTCATCTGTGTAACGGGATCACAAATCTGGTCAGGAGAAGAACCTGCGACCGCCGTGAACATGTTAATATTTCAATAAGTTATTAGACAAAATAACTAAAACTGAAAACTCGAAGAATGTAATCATGAATGACGTACTCAAGTGATCGGTGTTTAGATAGGATACGGTAATGGGATATATATATATGTCTAACTAAAATCGATAAATACTAGTCCCATTCAAAAACGAACTAATACAATATTAATATAATATAATATTTTAAACATTATTTTATTTATAATTTATGGTGAAGATATGGATACGAAGAGATATCCATTCAAAAACTCAAAACAAATTTTTTTTATGATTGATACGAAGAGATAAAATGGTGAATAATCAATTGTAATGACCTGGTTGATAATTTATTGGATATATTACGTATAAGATCATGGTATGGAATCACGTAGATGTTGGTAGTAATGGCTAACGAAATGGACGTGGCCGAGCTGATATATATCGTGGATCTCAAGAATCAAACGCAAAAACAAGTTAATATGTTCGGATCTCTCGCGGATCTGAGCGAAATTGCATTAATCACAAAGAAAATTGCGGATCTGAGATTTCAAAAATGGAAGAAACAATAAAGGGGCGATCTGAGTACGGATGGAACGAGGGTGAAACTCGCCCTGTAAGCAGAGATGTCAGATAGTTGGAAAACTTGAAAGTTTATTAAAAACTCTTCATATATTGAACTTAACATTTTAATATATAAAAATTAATTTTAAATATGATATTCCAAAAATATATAGTAATAAAATAAAATATCTTAGTAAAATATACATTTTAAATCAATCAATTGAACAAGTGTGGGTAGACTCATCAGCCCTGAAATGGACAAATTGATACTCGTATCAGACCTAATAAAATTACGGGATAAATGGATAAAAGGGTCGGGCTCTGAGTATATATCTTTTATTCACATGGCATTAAATTTCTAGTGGATCTGGAAATGAACTTATCTGTCTTTGTTTGAAGAAAATGGGCTGGGCCCATTATGGAGAAGGGGTTGCCCATTCCCATTAGGGCAACCCTACGATTTTGTGTGAAACGAACATATTGTGTGAAAGTCACAACCCTCTCTTAACTCGTCGCACAGGTCACAACACCATTTAATGACCCCAAAATTATTAAAAAAACGAACATATTGTGTGAAAGTATAATGTTTGTTGGTTTTTTGGGGGGTTCGTATGTGACTTGTATGGCGATTTAGATAAGGTGTGGGGTCACCTCATAAAATTTTCAAAAAAATAATAAAAGAGAAGTTGTTACACACTGTTGGCGTAGTGCAGCAAGACAAACGCTTGAATTAAACATATATTTTCGGTCTGATTTCAAAGTTTGCACTGTTGGAACTGGTTTAGTTTTGGGCACATTTGGTTTGATTCATTTCTAGAAACAACATCTTCAAACCAAACCAAATTTTGAACGCCTCCGTCTCAAAGCTCTCATTAATCACGACTGCCAGCTCTCAAAAGAAATCCGTTTTTTAATATTTTATCACGGTGCAAACAGTCTCCACTACTAGAAAAAAAGAAAAGCTATACATAATGCATAGGAATGTGATACAAGAGATACTACATTATTTTGCTGTGCATTTTTTTTTACATCTTTTTGCATGATATCACTTTCTTAGTGACATGATACAGTGGAGCTACATGATACACAAGGAAGAGATGTATACAATGCATTATATCACTTTGCTATTTTTTGGTAATCGATATGCGCGCCCCTTCTTGAGCATTATATGGACTCACTGTTTTTCGATAACAAAAATTACTTTCATGCTTTTGAAATATATCTAATTCACATTGTTTTACTTTTGAGATAAAGACTATAAGGCCCACTTTGATAATTGAGTGCGGTTATAGTCGAACAAGTAGTTCGACCCCTCTCACTCGGGATAAGTCATTCGACCTTCTGACCGTAGAATGACTTATTCCATAAGGCCCTCTTTGTTATTCGAAGAGGATTACCGTGTTCGACCCTTTTGGGTCGAACACGGTATTCAACCTCGAGCAGCTGTTTTGTGTGAGGGGAGTTTGTGGACCCCACACACCTTCTCTCTCATCTATTATGAAACTCACCTGACAATTCTAAAAACAAACCGGCACTAAAAAATTATCATTTTTCTATCTATTGGGTCTGGTTAGATGGAGGCTTGTCAAAGTCGATTAAGATGGTTACCGACGAATACACACATGAACCAACTTAAGACCGACGAATACGCCGACTCCCCGTTGCTTTATTTGATTAACAAATCGGGCCTAACCAAATACCGAAGATTTTCAAGCCAATGAAGGCTATGGGGATCTATTTCCACCGTCAGCTATGTTAGTATGCAAGAAACATACAGTGAATGTGGACAATAGGCAGCAGGCAACACGTGTTAGGGTGTCCTTAGGGTGGGGGATAGGGCCTGGCGAGAGAAGGGATCAGAGGGGATGATTGACTCAAAGATGAAGTAGTCACTGAATGGTGGGATTAATGGAGGTTTTGATCGAAAGGTTGGAAGGCCCCAAAATAAATCCAACTTCTTCTGACTGACTTAATGATCTTTTCAAAACAAAGACGCTTGCAACAACCTCATAATTACTAGAACGCTTAATTATTTCCAGAGTTTTCATTAGGAGATGTTTGCCTAATTCATTTGTAGAGAAACATTAATTTGATTAAACGACAGCCAAACCCAAGTTTATAGATATATGATAGTTTTTTAAAATACAATGAATAACATCATATTTCTAAGTGTATGTACATTTACAAATTTCAACTCAAAGAATGTAAATAAAAGGAATAAAAATGTGTTAAGAATAAACACATAAATGACACAGAGTTAATTACGTCAGAATTCTTTTGCTGTGACAAAGATGATGCATGCATGCTTGGGCGGCATCAACAGTGATGCATGCTACTTTGGGCGTGGTGACCGCCGTCGTGGTGGCCGCCGTCGTGGTGGTGCCCGTGGTGGCCATCAACGTGGACGACGTGATGGTGGTGGTGGTAGTGGCCTCCCTCGTCCTGTTCGTCTCCGCCGCCGCCGCCACCGCCACCACCACCACCACGGCCGTGACGACTATCGCAAGAACGCTGGCGTAGACGATAGCGTAGAGCTGCAGAGTGTAGGGATTACAGAGAGAACTGGATCTTGAGAAAAAGCACATTGATCCCCACTCTATGTATTACTATTTATACACATTTTGTACATGATGTTGATAGGATTGCAGAGGAGGAATTTTGGAGATGATAAGAGAGATGAACAGCCTCATCCCGATGGTTTTGTGGTTCTAGTGGAAGGTTGTTCTAAATAGTCCATTACACGTACGGCCCCGCAAAACCTGTGCGGGGCGACCACGTGCAGCTTGTCTCGTAGACGAGCGAAGCGTGGTGAGGTGAGGCTTTTAGTGAAGATGTCCGCGATCTGATTCTCAGATGAGATAAACCTGATGGAGAGCTCTCGACGAAGTACTAGCTATCGGACAAAATGAAAGCCGACCTCGACATGCAACGACATTCTCGCCTTGAACAGTGGATTGGCAGATAAGTGTACTGCGCTGATGTTGTCACACCAGATGACGGGTGCCAAAGGCTGAGATATCTGGAGCTCGTGCAGAAGGTGGCGGGTCCAGATGAGTTCGGTGTTTACGGCAACGACGGCGCGGAGTTCAGCCTCTGTACTGGATCGTGCGGCCGTATGTTGTTTCTTGGTAGACCAGGAGATCAGGTTGGCCCCGAGGTACACCCCGAAACCACTGGTGGAGTGACGATCATTAGGACAGCCGGTCCAGTTGGCGTCGGAGAAGGCATGCAGAGAGAAGGAAGATGATCGAAGGAGGAGCCCGTGGTCGATTGTGCCCTTGATGTAGGGTAGGAGCCCAGTGCAGTGTTGTTGGTGCAGCCAGATATTGGGAGACCTTGTTGATGGCGAAGCTGACGTCTGAGTGAGTAAGGCTGAGGTACTGTAGTGAACCGGAGACACTATACGGTACTGTGAGTGGTCGGGCAGCAGGTCGCCATCCTGCTTGGACAATGGTGATGATGGTGGAAGTGGACTGGCAACATACCAGCTCGTTGCAGGATGTCAAGGAGGTACTTGCGCTGGTTTAGGAAGGTCTCTGATACCATCGATCTAGGGATTACAGAGAGACGGGATGTTGAGAGAAAGCACACTGATCCCCACTGTATGTATTACTATTTATACACAGTTTGTACATGATGTTGATAGGATTATAGAGGAGGATTTTCGGAGACGATAAGAGAGATGAATAGCCTCATCCCTGTGGTTTCGTGCATGGTTCTGGTGGAAGGTTGCTACGGATAGTCCATTACACAGGGTGACGAAGATGGCGGCGAACACTACCCAAATTTTCACGACCGTCTCCACATCTCTCATATATAGGTTTTGATCCCACAGGCTTGTTGTTACAGGCGATCTATGAAAGACCCTCGATTATATATTGTCGACGGCGAGCATGGCAACTTCCAACCACCTTTCCGCTGAAAGTTTGATCTTTTCACGTTGGAGGAGAAACCAGATCTGACCTTGCAGAAGCGGAAGAACGAGTCTGCCAACTGCTGGGAGATGGATAGGAGGCGCCGATGAGGGGGTGGCATTGCAGAGGGATGTAGGTTTCGTCTTGTTTGACATACAATCTGCCATGATGATGGAAGCTGGGTCAACTCCAAGAGGCTGGGTCAACTTAAGAAAGAGAGGAGTTTCGTATTCCATGTTTGACTGCTTGACAGTTTTTGGGTGTTGGTTAGAAACATAAAACAAGGTAAAGGAAGAGGGTTTGGAGTTGTCGTGAGGTGTTGGGTCCCGCATCCTTTGGGAAGAGAGAGAAATGCCGTCAAAAACACCGCAAAATGTTGTAAATTGAAGTCATTTTATATATTTAGAATGTCATAAATTATTTTTACAATATTTTTTTGAATGTTTGAAGTGTTGTAAATTATTTTGTTTTAAAATCGATTGACCCATATGATGATCTTTTCGCCAATTTTGATTTTCAACTCAAAACCAATTAAAATAAAAAATGAGGATTTGAAAAGTAATTATTTTAAAACAGTAGCTTTATCTTCATAAATTTTAAAGTTGGTGATTTCAAAATTAATATTTTAAATTATTTTATGACACATCTACTTGTTAAAGTTCAAACTCTAACTCAAAATCTAACTATTAAGTTGATATTAAATTGAGAGAATCCTCTGCAAATTATGAAAATGGAGGACATCCACAAATTATGTGACATGAGACTAATTAAGTCTCAACATAGACGATCCCTAAGTAACTCTAGAAGCACTGACTCAAAGTTCCAAGGTGAACAGGATCAGCGGATACCTCAACAGATTGAAGAAAAAATGGATATCTTGGGTGAAGAGAAGGTGAATTAATTAGGACTGTAGATTGGTTGGTCGACCAAGTTGGAATGGCAACATTTTCAATTAATTAGTCGTTAGTTTTTTTTAATTGAAAGGTAATATTTGTAAGGTGAGAAACGAGGGAATCCGTTCATCCCTTCATTGCGGAAGGGACATGACGTGCCACCCCGGTCACCAGACAAGCAATTTTTCATTAATGAAAGCAGTAAGAACATAGAAAAGAATAAGGGTAGGGACGGCACCTAAGCAAGGAGCAGAGAACAACAAATAGCCCGAGCGCCTCAAAACCGAAAGAGGCCAAAAACTAAACAAAGTCTCGATATCGAGTAGAGCTTGTAGAGTTGGATATGCGAAGAGAATTCCTGGTATTGACACGATCAGGCCTGGAAGGAGGACGGGAACGGTCCTTGTCTTGCTCGTCGACCCAGTTGGTATGAACCATAGTTCAAAAGGTCTTGAGGCGGTTGTGAGGCGCTTTTTGTAAGCCTCATAAGGTGTAAGCCTTAAGGCACAACGAGGCGTAAGCCTTAATAGAGAAGAAAATAATCTTAAAATCATAAAAAATGCTAAAAATAATAGTGATTTTCATGTGTTAATGTTATATCAACTCAATGATAAATTCATGTAATTTCAAAAGTACTAAATTATGAGCTAGTTGTCTAGTGCAGTTGGTTTGTCACCCTTCCCCATATAGGGGAAGGCCCGAGTTCGAGCTCAATTATCCCCTCTCTGTTAAAAAAATATTACTTACCAAGAAAAAAATTGAATTATGTTTTAAGGATAACAAAAGAAACGTAAATTTTGGGAGTACCCTACAACACCTCATTACATCATCTTCTCAAGTGATGCACACGTCTCAATTAAATACCTTGAGACGGTGAAGGCGGTGAGGCGTACCACCTCAATCAAAAAAAGGCGTAAGCCTCAAGTAAAAGATATGAGGCGCATGTCTCAAGATATTTTTCTAGTGCCTCACCTTGAGGCTTAAGCCTTAGTGCCTTGAGGCACTGCCTTTTTAAACAATGGTATGAACAGTAGTGAAGTCGATGGGCTCGGACGGCTGGAGGCCAGGGATAGTAAGAGGCTGAAGGAGAATAGGGAGCTTGACAAAGCCATCAACCGGTGGGGACAGCGAGGCAGCACACGGAGATCCAGCCAAGGGGGCATCAACCAAGGTCGGGGCCGGACCATGCGGTTCCCGGTTAATCTTCTTCTTCAAGGCTTGAGTGAATGAGAGGTGGGGGGAAGCAGTCGCAGCGGAGAGAGAGGTAAAGGCACCACCAACAGCAGCCGCCAGGCTGGGTGACCGCACCCCCGGGGACCAAGAGACCGCCGCCGAGTTGAGTCCACCAGTATGGGTACTGACATCGACAGGGGCCTTGCCACTAAGAGCGGGGCTCGACGGAGCGGAGGAAGATGGTAGAGCCCCGATGGCGAGCGTAGGAGAGCCGTCAATAGGAGTGAGAGCATTGGGGATGCCTGCGGACACGTCTGCGATCCCAGTCCCCTGGTCATGGGAGGAAGAGGGAGGGGGGGTCCGTTGACCACCTCCGCTGGCGAGCAAGCAGCAGGAGGAAGTTGAGGTACAATCGGAGCAGGGACAATCGCAGAGGCGAGAGAAGAACCATCATCAATGGACGCGGGAGCCCCTCTCGGGCAGCGAATGACAAAGGTAGTAGCCGTAAGAACCGGGGCCGGAGGCAGGACGGTGACTTGGGCGAGTATAGGCAGCACCGGAGGGCCGCCAGCAGGAGGGAGAGAGTCTTGGATGGCGGTGGCCGTGGCGGGAGACCCAGACTCCGAATCACCGACGGCTGGAGGGGACGAGGGGGGGAGCGGTCTGTGGACGCACTTTAAAATTCACCTTTCTTTGGCGTGGAGGTGGAGAGTCTATTAAGTGCGTGGGCGTGCCAGTCATCGAAGTGACAGTCAATTCGGGCTCCGAAGAGCCCAAGGTGCGCTCGACCTGACTTCGTCAGACGATTGTGTGGTTCGTGTCGGGACCAGATCCCGTCATGCCATAAAGGTCATGAAGTCATTTACATCCCCCATACGAGGGAACACCCTTGATTAATTACCGAAATTAGGGGCCCTACGGCCGAAAGAAATAATACTAACTGCGAGAGAAAGGGACAGGAATAAATCACACTAAAGTCCGCATCAGGATACGAGTCAGTGGCCATGTCGGTCACTCGTGGACCTTTTCATATTCGGACACGGGTCCGTGATAGAAACGCGACGGAAACCGAGGTGGACCCGTTCAAATGTCTGCCGAATGCACGGCAATTTTAATAACGGCTCGGAAGGGATCCGGGGCGAGAAACGAATCCGGTCTGATTGGAATGTCGGCCCAAGACTAGGTCGAGGCCTGACCACGTCAGGATGATTCCCAAGACTCGGGCCCGGCCTGAGAGGGCAACGTTAATGTTCCTTCTGCGTCGGGTCACGGAGAGAGATGGGGCTGCAATGTGGATTTTTACCATTTTTTTTATCTGGGATTCTAATTATATGTTCCTCTCTTTCCTCTTATGGTTCATTTCTCATTAATGCATTTGTTCCGAATGATTTCTTCCCCCCTGTTCATTATTATTATTGTTTTTTTTATTATCACTATTCCGCATTTTTGTTTGTTTCCTATGTAGATTCAGATTTCTTTATTTATCACAATTTTCATTAATTTATTTATCATTATTATTATTATCACCAATATCATTATCATTATATGTTATATGTGTATATTTCCCGGAGAGAGGGCCGCTGGAGGGTGTACCGGCGAGGGGTATGGAGGGTGTGCCGATGAGGGCGTCCCAAGGCGTACCGGCGAAGGGAGAAGAGGGTGCGCCGGAGAAGGCACCAAGGAGAGTGTGCCGGCGAAGGTTAGAGGGTGCCGGATAAGTGCCAAGAAAGTGTGCCGGGGAGGGTGTTGGCGGGCGTGCCGGGCTAACTTGAAGTCTATACAACGTCTGCTTGTGCTAGCAGAGTCTGTACACTATCCATTTGCTATAACTCAAGGTCTATACACTGGCTGATTGCTGCAACACAAAGTCTATACACTGGCTGATTGCTGCAACACAAAGTCTATACACTGGCTGATTGCTGCAACACAAAGTCTGTACATCCATCGGCTCAAAGTCTATACATTCTCGGATCAAGTCTGTGCAGCCCGTGTGCTCCATGCATTGTACATTGGTTGCATAGCTTGCCATGCGCAGCCGGTGCATTCCTCATTTGCTACAAACTCAAAGTCTGTACGTCGTCTGCTAGCGCACACGCAAAGTCTATACATCGTCCATTTGCTGCAACTCAAAGTCCATACATTGGCTGGTTGCATGCACACAAAGTCTGTACGTTGACTGGTTTCATGCACAAAGTCTGTACGTTGGCTGGTTGCTGCAACACAAAGTCTATACATTGGCTGGTTGCATGCACACAAAGTCTGTACGTTGGCTGGTTTCATGCACAAAGTCTGTACGTTGGCTGGTTGCTGCAACACAAAGACTATACATCCATCGGCTCAAAGTCCATACATTCTCGAACCAAGTCTGTGCAGCCCGTGTGCTCCATGCATTCAAAGTCTATACACTGGCTGTTTGCTGCAACACAAAGTCTGTACATTGGCTGGTTGCTGCATACACAAAGTCTATACATTGGCTGTTTGCTGCAACACAAAGTATGTATGTTGGCCGGTTGCATTCATACACAGAGTCTGTACATTGGCTGGTTGCTACAACACGAAGTCTGTACATTGGCTGGTTGCTGCAGCACGAAGTCTGTACATTGGCTGGTTGCTGTAATACGAAGTCTGTACATTGGCTGGTTGCTGCAACACGAAGTCTGTACGTTGGCTGGTTGCTGCAACACAAAGTCTGTACATTGGCTGGTTGCTGCAATACGAAGTCTGTACATTGGCTGGTTGCTGCAACACGAAGTCTGTACGTTGGTTGGCTGCGTGCACACAAAGTCTGTACATCGGATGGTTGCTGCAACACGAAGTCTGTACGTTGGCTGGCTGCGTGCACACAAAGTCTGTACATTATTGTCACAAGCACATTAAGTCCATACATTCGTTCACGGCGTGTCTGAACGTCCGTTTTCAATGTACATACTTTACTATCTGCATTTGTGCGGTCCTTCATGCAAAGTCTGTGCATTGCTTGTTGTTGTGTTCGTGCATCAATTTACCAAGTCTGTATATTGTGCTCCACTTCGAGAAAGGCCATTCCACGTGAGACGGAGGGAGAGACTGAGGGAGAGACGGAGGGAGAAAGAGAGTGAGACGGTGAGAGAGAGAGAGAGTGTACCAGTGAAGGGGAGAATCAGACGGTGAGAGAGAGGGTGTACCGGTGAGGGGGAGAATGAGACGGTGAGAGAGAGGGAGAGATGAGGGAGAAAGAGAGTGAGACGGTGAGAGGGAGAGTGTACCGGTGAGGGGGAGAATGAGACGGTGAGAGAGGGAGAGACGGAGGGAGAAAGAGAGTGAGACGGTGAGAGGGAGAGTGTACCGGTGAGGGGGAGAATGAGACGGTGAGAGAGAGGGAGAGACGGAGGGAGAGAGAGAGAGTGAGACGGTGAGAGGGAGAGTGTACCGGTGAGGGGGAGAATGAGACGGTGAGAGAGAGGGAGAGACGGAGGGAGAGAGAGAGTGAGACGGTGAGTGTACCGCTGAAGGCCTAGAAAGGTGTGTCGTTGAAGGGCTGTTAGAGTGTACCGCTGAAGGAAGGGTAGAGGTGTACCGGCCAACGAGGGTAGAGGGCGTACCGGCGAAGGCTGGGACAGATGTGCTGATGAAGGTCCGCTCCTCCTTTACGTCTCTTAAGGGTTTTCTTTTCTTCCTTTCTTTGGTTTTTTACAGTTTTATACAAGTCTTTCCTCCCTTTCCTCACAGCCTGCTCTTTATATAAGTTGGGCATTTAATCCGTGTTTGCTGCAGCCTTTTGCCTTTTTGTGTGTTATTATTCTATTTGTTCGTTGCTTCCTTTTATCTTTTTAATGTGTTATTATTTTCAACGAAAATTTGGCAGCATCTCCCCTTGACCCGGGCGTAAGGGAGATAAAGGGAACGCGCCCACATGGAGTGGCGGAACCCGACAGCTGGAGGTGGGTGCCCGAAAGCGGCAACACCTTAACAAAACCTCAGAAAACTCGGAGGAAACGATGGACGGGAAACCTTTAAGATTGGACAAGGTGTACTAGGGGGGGGGGGTTAGCCAAGGCATGCCGGCCAAAGACGGTCACATGGCGTTTGAGGGGGTACCGGGCTAAGAAGAGACCAGGTGTGCCGCTGGGGCACCAAGGGGAAAATGTACTACTGGGGGCTACTGTGGGTGTGTCGGCCAAGGTGCTGGAAGGGTGTGCCGCAGGGGGAAGGTGCAAGCGCACCGAGCAAGGCTCCAAAAGGGTTAGTCTGCTAATGGGGCGGGGTGTTGGACCGATCAAACCCACAGGGACCCCCAGCAGGAGGGGAGAAGGTTCAAAGGGGGCAGACACGGATGAAGGCGACTTTACAGGAGGGGATTCGTGACCTCAAACCATTCAAGATGGCGCCAGATCCGGAGGAATCCGTCGGCATGAGGGATGAACACAAACACCGGAAAGTGAAGGAAAAGATGATCAAGGGCACTGTGGCCCAAAACCAACGAGACGAAGAGAAAACCCACTGGGGGGGACGATCTTCATTCATGGGGGAGCAAAGGGTCGTAGCCGTCCATATACATTACAAATCACGCCCGAGCTAAAGTTACGGGCAAGAAAGAAAACTAAAGAACAAAAGAACGGAGAGGGAGAAAACAAAGAACAAAAGAAGAGGAGGTGTTGGGGATCAAAGCAGGGACGACCGTCCACTGCTCTTTCCCCCACCTTCCCCTACTACATCAAGCCCTCTCTCTCTCTTACTCTCTTTTCTTTGCCTGGTGGTTGTCGGAAGACTCCACGCCGGAGCCCTCTCCCTTTTCTTCTCTTTCTCCTTCTTCTCGTCGGTGCAGACTCCGTGGCTGTTCGTCTCTTCTCCCTGTATGTCTCTTCTCTGTGTGTCCCTCTTTGCCGGAATGGGAGTGGTTTTATACACCCAGCAGCGGGAGCCCTCGAGCATGGAAGTCGGAGGCGGGAAGCGACTGGTCATGATGGGGTTTGACTTCCCCCGTCCTGGATGTCAGGGGAGTAGCCTGCGTGGCCCAACCTCCGGCCGACACCTCGGGTAACCCACTGCGCGCCAAGGATACGTAGGGCATGGGCGTCACGTCGTTCGGCCGTTGAAATGCCTTCACGCTGTGCCGCTGGCGGGCTCAAGAAGTGTGCCGCAGGAGGGCCAAAAGGGCGTGCCGTTGGAGGGGCAAATGGCCGTGCCGCTGGGACTTGCCATGGTGTGCCGCCGAAGGGCTTCACGGGAGTGTGCCGCTGGAGGACCCTGGAGGGTGTGCCGCTGGCACTCCCTAGGGGTGTGCCGCTGAAGGGCCTTGGGGGTGTGCCGCTGAAGGCCAAGGGCGTGCCGCTGAGAGGGGCCAGGGGCGTGCCGTTGAACGGCTAAATGGGCAGTTTTGAGCCCGTTGTGAGCACGAGTTGCGACCCATTTGATTTTCTTCGAGGCCCATGGATTGTGGGGCTCTTGGTGGTTGATTTCTCTTCACTGTCGTGACTCCGGAGACGGCTTCACGACAGTGTGCATATTTGAGGAGTCTGGGTGACTAGTCTCTCCGGGGCCTCTTCACTCGGTGCCGTTGTTGATGTTGGGCCGAGCAGGATATCTGTGCGTGCAATTTTTTGGTGTCCACACGGTCCCAAGACCTCCCCCACATCCGATGGGGCAGTAGGAGGAAGTAGTGATGCGTCGCCTGGAGGACCAGCTGATAGGCCATGCACCCGTGCAGGGTCCTCCACAGGGATGATAGGAGCGACGTGGTGGGGACACGGGGTCCACTACCGGGCCCACTACTCGGAGCCGACGCCGCACCGCCCCGACTGCACCAAGCTTATGGCTCGGAGATCCGACTTCCTAAAGACTCGGCGTATTTGTGTGTATTGAGTGATACATGTATTTTTATGTATTTGTGTGCATTCCTCGTATTAGGCTAGTCAAATAACATGTGTGTATTTTGTGTATTTTATTTGATTAAAACCCACAAGTCAAAAGTGGGTGGGTGGGCTTTGTCTTGTTAGGCCAGGGTATAAACACAATTAGGAAAGATTGAGGGTCTTGTTGTTATGGGTTTTTTCCTATATAAGGAGGCCAATGTTGTGTGTTACGTATGAATGAAAGCTTGTTTTGTGTGAGAGCTCTCCTCTCTTGCATTTCCCTTCCCTCTTTCTCCTTGTGAGTTTGAGTGTCGCCCGGTGTGAGACCGTCCGGCGTGAGGCCGAGCTGCGTGAGGTAGCAAGTTATCCGTCCCGTTCGCGTCCCGGAGTTACCATCGATCCATTTTCACGTCCCCGTCGCGTCAGATTTGGTATCAGAGCCCAACACGGCGTCTCCGTCAACTTCGACGACCCCGACGTCCCCGACATCATCTCTCTTTCTATCTCTCGGTTGCTAGAGTGAAAAGAAAAAAAAAGAAAAAATAGAGAGAGCTAGTTATTGTGTTCTGTTGGGTGAGAGGAAGAAAGAGGAAAAAAAAGAGAGAGAGAGAGAAAAAGAAATAGAAGGTTCGGATGAGACAGGTTGAGAGAGAATAGAGATTAAAAAAGGGGGGAAAGGGGGTTCACGCCCCTCCCCCCTCGTCGACAGTGCCCTTGTTCAAACAAGGGTCGGCCGCAATGGCTTCGCCCCGCGCCACCTCGGCCACCGCCTGTGATCGCCGCGCCACCGCGCGCTGCCACACCGCCTGCCGCGCCGAGCCCCACCTCCGCCCACCCACTGCCAGCGCGCCCGTACGCCCCGGCCCCGCGGCCTCCCGTGCGCCGGCTCCACCGTAGCGCCCGCCCGCCCGCCCGCCCGACCTCTTGCGGGCCCTCGCACGCCCGGCCTGCGCGCGCGGCCGCCCAGCCCGCAGCGCCCGTGCCCAGGCCCCCGCCTGGGTCCCGCGGAGCCTACGCCCGGCCGTCGCAGCGCGCGCCCTCGCGCCCGGCCCCTCCCGCCCTTACGCCTGCGTCCGCCCGAGCCAGTTCGCCCGCACCATTGTCGGCACCCACGCCCAGCCACTGCTGCCGACCGCCCTACGCTGCCGCGCCCAATGCTCGTCCGCTGCCAGCCCGCCTGCGCTGGCCCTCGCCCGCGCCCGCCTCAGCAGCCGCTCGCGTCATCCCAGCCTCCCGCATGACTGCCTCCTTTGCTGACCGCCCACCAACGGCGACCAAGCCGCGTGAGACACGCGGGTTGTTGACCCAGTGCCATCCCCGTGAAGTACGCAACACAAGGTCAAGATTTGAAAAAAAAAAGAACGTGAAAGAGGGGTAGGTAAAGTTTGAAAAGAAAAAAAAGAGGTTTGAAAAAGTCAAAAAAAGAGATTAAAGTTTGAGAAAAAAATAGTGTATTAATTATATATATATAATATATATAATATATATATTTGGGATATATATAATCTTACATATATCTATATATATATATATAATCTTTTATATATATATATATCTATATGTTATTTTAACAAAATTGAAGTGGCACCCGAAGTCCACAACGGAGGCTCGAACAACGCCCGAAATACTGGGTCGTCGACAGACGTTACGTAATTTACGGCACGTACGTACCTCTGAGTCTCCCTGCGCGGAGAAATTGGGCTAATTGTTCCCCTGCGTGGGAAAATTTTTAAAATCACGCGGTTTTGTAATAATTAAATCTTCCCTGCGTGGAGTGAATTCATTATAATCGTGAAACTTCGTCGACGCCGTGCATTGGCGGAGCCAGGGGGGCAAGGGGGGGCAATTGACTTTTTTATAATTGCCCCCCCCCCTTTGCCCTCCGTAAATTTTTTTTGAGATGTTTAAATTTGTCCCCTTATATTTTGATATCATTACATTTTTACCCAGTGTCCTATATATGACCCACATTTACACTGTACACACATCTTTCTACTAGATTCACCACGTTATTTGTTATAGTTGTTTATCGTACGATCAATTAAATCAACGATCAAGATTAACTTTTGCAAGTTGAAAATCTAAAGCCTTTGCCGAGAAATCGTGAGAACAAATGCAGCACAACTAAAACCGTAAAAGGAACAGAGTACGTATTACGTCTGAGAAACTCCGTGTTGGTTATTTTCACGGTTGAGTAGAAAGGGAAAAAAAGGACGACTGTGAGGTTGTACACAAGGTCGATTTACAGTAAGTCTCTTCAATCCGCATATCCAATCGGATCGACCCTCGGCCTCACTCCACCTGGAAGAGTTTTTCTGTCAATGCGATGAGTTTTCCCCCTTGTACGGTTCCCTTGTTATCTATTTGATGACTTTTTATGGAATCATAGGGCTTTACCATAGGATTTTATTCAAAGCATTTGTTTGAGAGCTCTGATTTTATCTTTCTGTTTAATTCTTGTTTGGTGTATTCCCAATTACGGACATTTTATATACCTCAAATCCTCAATAGTTTAACCTGATTCTTCCCCTCAGTTATTCATGTTTGTGATTTTTTATTTCGATAATATAATATAGAGCTAGCTCTCATTCGTCGAAAATCGTGTCCCTAATTTGAAACTGAAGCAATTTTTGACAAGGAGTTCATCACATAATATGAGTGATCCGAGTGGATCTGATGTTTCTTTTATCTCCGAATTTTTTTGGGAACAACTTTTTATCTCGAGTCATTCTATATTTTTTTATTATTTTTCTATATGCAACATTTAATTTATTCACCGACAATAATGCAACGCTTTCAAAATATAAAGACTCACCGTGGACAACTCACTTGTAAAATACCTTTTACTTCAATAAAAATAAATAAATTTTATTATATTAATTTTATTTTGCCCCCTCTTCCAAATATTCCTGGCTCCGCCACTGACGCCGTGCGGGCACGCACGTCCCCACTCGCGTTCGTCTCCGGTCGGAGCTTGACTTTTCAGTCAGCTAGGTACGCGCTCTAAATCACTTGCTTATTTAGTATCCTTATCATTTGCCGCGCGACGAAGTGAGCGAGTGCCCGATCCATGCAGCCAGTCTCCTGAGTGCATCACTGTGAGCGGAAAGCGAGAGCTTGTATGTACCCATCCTTAGGCCCTAGACTGCCGCATTAAGGCACCATCATTGTCAGGAGGTAGTTCCACAACTACTTCGCCTACGGCCGAGCAACTCTCCCTGACCGGTCCCTTCAAGTTGACCCTTTGCCTATTAGCCAACAAAATTCGGGTCTATAGCTTGCTAATTATCGGTCCCAGGACTGCATCATTTTGGTCCGAGCTCGTGCAAGCCACGTTGGTCTAGGAATTCATCCGGCCGTCTAGAGCACCCCTCAACGCTACCCATGGATCAAGAGAGCGTGACTGCTATGCTAGTCCAGCTCGAGCACAATATCGTGGCCCACTTTGAAGAATCCATAGGCCGACTACGAGCGGAACTAGATGAGAGGATCCGAGCCTTGGAGGATCGGCTGAAGGGAGGGGAAGGACGAGTGAATGGCCACGGCGATCCCGTAGCCAATCCTAGGGAGGAAAGAGAGCAAGTCCGCCCGAATCATGGCTCCCCAAGGTAGAGAGCAAGAAGCTCGTGCGCCTCGAGAGAGAGATCACGACGATGAGGATATCATCCTCCGGAACGTCAAAATTGACGCTC
Source organism: Amorphophallus konjac (assembly GCA_022559845.1). Classification (NCBI taxonomy): domain Eukaryota; kingdom Viridiplantae; phylum Streptophyta; class Magnoliopsida; order Alismatales; family Araceae; genus Amorphophallus; species Amorphophallus konjac. The sequence goes on from CM040122.1 coordinate 397,853,621, forward strand.
CGAGTTTTGATGGGTCCCTAAACCCCGCTACATACCTTGATTGGGAGACCAGGATGGATCAATATTTTGACTGACATCGCCGTATGACCCCTGCTACAAGGGTGAGGTTTGCCAAAATGAAACTCCTGGGTCAAGCCAAAACCTACTGGTGTAACGTTGAGAATCTCCTAGCAAGGAGACGAGATGAACCCATAAGCACGTGGGAGGAAATGAAGGAGAAACTGAGGGAGAAGTATCTGCCACCCTCCTACCATCAGCGTCTTTTAGACCAATGGCAGAAACTCACCCAAGATGGAAAGTCCATGGACGAGTACATCGTCAAATTTGATGACTTCTTCCTTCGGAGTCGAGTCATGGAGGATGCCTCCGTCACCCTCTCGCGGTTTAGGGCTGGCTTACACGAGAGCATACAGCGGGAGCTGTTCCTACGGAAAGTTAACACTCTCGAGCATGCCTATCAAGTTGCTCGAGACGTTGAGCGGTTTCAAAAGGTGGTCCCACCTCGGGTTCCCGCCTACCGCCAACCTGAGTCCCGAAACCCCATGATCCACTACTCTGAGAGGCCTGGCCCCTCCACTTCTTATGTCTCTACTGCTACCCCACTCCGGGCCGTTGCCCCTACGGCTCCTTTCCCACGGAACCCCTTACCTGCACCCGCTGCTTTACCCAGGCTGGAGTACACTCCGCCGACTGATAGGAGAGATGACAAGGGAAAGGGAGTCATCCCTAGCACATCCCAACCAGTCCCTGTTTCGGGAGTTCGTTGTTTTAGGTGCCATAACCTAGGGCATATTACCTCCAACTGTCCCACCCGAGCCTTAGTCATCACCGACCCCCAGCCTGTGGAGTTTTCACCTCAGGCTGGAGAAGCCATTGAGAGGTACGAGGTTGATCCTGACCTCATCGCCCAGTTTGAGGACATGGATGCAGGGTATGATGGAACGCATGTCGAGTACATGCAAGTGAGAGATATTGTTGAGAGTTCGAACCAGGGAAGACTGGGTGTAGTTCGCTGCATCCTTACTCACCCCCAGGAGGACGACTGGCGTCGAACCTCCATCTTCCAAACATACATTATGGTAAAATCCCAACCATGGAAGGTGATTTTTGACAACGGGAGCTGTATCAATACAGTCTCTTCAGACTTTGTCTCCCGTCTAGGTCTACCTACCCATCCTCATTCGAGACCATACAATGTGGCTTGGGTTGATGACACGTCTATCCCAGTCACCACTACGTGTGTCATTCCCATCCAATTCCAGTCCTACCAAGGGCAGATTTTGTGTGATGTAGTGTCTATGAAAGTCGGTAGCATCATTCTAGGACGACCGTGGATCTATGATGTAGACCTTACTACATTTGGTCGGTCCAATCAGTGTTCCTTCTCACATAATAGGAAGAAAATACAGCTGTACCCGGCACCCCCAAAGGTGACCCCGGGAAGGAGTTCTACCTCCACCCCCACTGGAACCCCCAAGGTTCAAGAGAGTCCTCGGACTCTCACTGAAGGGAAACTTCTCATTCCCTCTCCTCCTGCACCTATCACACATGTTCCTAAGTCCCCTAAGGTTGGTTATGACCCGATTAGACGCCTTAATTTCATAGGTGTCCGTGAGCTGAGTAAGGAGGTTACATAAGGTGCCCATGTCTGGGCTGTTGTTGTCACCATCACCCCCGAGGAGTCCCGAATCTCTGTCCCTCTTGAAGTCCAGGTAATCCTGCAGGACTTCCAGGACATCTTCCCTTAGGACTTACCCTCACAACTCCCTCCCATGCGTGATGTACAACACGCCATTGATCTTGTCCCTGGGTCCACCCTACCCAACCTTCCCCATTACCGATTGAACCCAAAGGAGCATGCTGAGCTCCAAAGGATTGTCGAGGACCATATCCAAAAAGGTTTCCTTAGGGTGAGCAAGAGTCCATGTGATGTCCCTGCCTTGCTCACACCCAAGAAGGATGACACCTGGCGGATGTGTGTTGACAGCCGCGCCATCAATAAGATCACTGTCAAGTATAGGTTTCTCATTCCCCGTCTTGATGACATGCTTGACATGATGAGTGGAGCCACCATCTTTTCCAAAATTGACTTGAAAAGTGGCTACCACCAGGTCCGGATTCGAACAGGGGATGAGTGGAAGATAGCCTTCAAAACAAAAGAAGGATTGTATGAGTGGCTCGTCATGCCGTTTGGGCTATCCAATGCCCCCTGCACATTCATGTGGCTTATGACGGAAATCCTTCGACCCCTCATTGATCGCTTTGTTGTCGTCTACTTTGACGACATTCTCATCTATAGCCACAACCCTCAGGACCACATCCATCATTTGAGAGAAGTCTACGAGACTTTGAGGAGAGAAACCCTGTTTGCGAATCTCAAGAAATGTGAATTCATGACAGACCGGGTCGCTTTCCTTGGGTTTGTGGTTTTGAGCCAAGGAGTGTCTGTGGACCAATCAAAGGTCCAATCCTTTGTAGACTGGCCTGAGCCCCAGAACGTCCATGACGTTCGAAGTTTCCACGGACTAGCCACTTTCTACAGACGCTTCATTCAGGGCTTTAGTACCATTATGGCACCCATTATGGATTGCATTTGTAAAGGGAATTTTGTGTGGACCAAAGCCACCTCCCAGGCTTTTCATGCCATAAAGGAACTCATGACCAAAGCCCCTGTCCTCCGCTTGCCAGACTTTTCTAAAGTCTTCGAGATATCATGTGATGCCTCTGGCGTAGGAATAGGAGGAGTGCTTAGCCAGGAGAGCCACCATGTGGCCTATTTCAGCGAGAAGCTTTCTGATGCAAAGCTTCGTTACTCCACCTATGATAAGGAGTTTTGTGCCGTGATCCAAGCCCTCAAACACTGGAGACACTATCTCTTACCCCAAGAGTTTATCTTATACTCGGACCATGAGGCTTTAAAATTCCTTAGCTCTCAGAAGGGCTTGAACCCGAGGTATGGTCGGTGGGTAGAATTCCTCCAGTCTTTCACCTTTGTCCTAAAACATAAGGATGAAAAAGAGAATAAGGTGGCCGACGCCTTGAGTCGAAGGGTCTCCATTCTTTCCACCGTTCGGTTAGAGGTCACTAGATTTGACCGCATGAAGGAACTCTATGGAGAGTGTCCTGATTTTGGCCCTGCCTACTCTGCTTTATCTGTTAGACCCTCGACAGCCTTTTCTGACTATCTACTCCATGATGGTTTTCTGTTTCGAGGGCAGCAACTCTGTGTTTCGAGGACTTCTGTTCGGGACTTCTTGATTTGGAAAATGCATGCTGGAGGGCTTGCTGGTCACTTTGGCTGCAACAAAACCATCCATTCTGTAGAGGAGCACTTCTATTGGCCTAGCCTGAAGAAAGATGTGGCCAAGATTGTAGCCCAGTGTAGGACATGCACAATGGCCAAACAGGTCAAACAGAACACTGGTCTCTACACTCCTCTCCCCATTCCTGATCGACCATGGGTTGATGTGAGTATGGATTTTATCCTTGGTTTACCTTGCACTACTCACAAGCATGATTCCATCTTTGTTGTTGTTGATAGGTTCTCTAAGATGGCCCACTTCATTGCATGTTCCAAAACATCTGATGCATCTAGAGTAGCCCATTTATTCTTTGATGAAGTCGTGCGTCTGCATGGTCTCCCCCAAACCATCGTGTCTGACCGAGATGTCCGGTTCACTAGTTACTTATGGAAGACACTTTGGCACCTAGTTGGCACCAAACTCAAATTCTCCACTGCCTATCACCCACAAACCGATGGGCAAACAGAGGTCATCAATAGGAGTTTAGGAAACCTTTTGAGATGTCTTGTAGGGGAACATTCTGGCACTTGGGATCTTCTCTTGCCTAGAGCTGAATTTGCATACAATAGTTCGGTCAATCGGTCCATAGGTATGAGTCCATTTGAGGTCGTGCATGGATACAAACCTAGGACACATGTGGATGTCATTCCCCTTCCCCTCGAGTCTAGAGTGTCCAAGTCAGCTGAGGAATTTGCACAGCATGTCAAAAGTCTACATGAGTCAATTAGCAAGTAAATAAACCTCCGTAATGAAACTTACAAGCGCTTGGCTGATTCGCATAGGTGTCACCATGAATTCCAAGAAGGTGACATGATTATGGTACGGGTTCGACCCGAACGACTCCCTTCGGGAGCCGTTAAAAAGTTACAGGCCCGTAGTGATGGTCCCTTCCCAATCATGCGGAAGATTGGCGTCAATGCCTATGTTGTGGACTTATCTCCCGAATACGGGATTAGCTCTACTTTTAATGTGGCAGACCTTGTGGCCTACAAAGAACCCACAGCGATTCCTAGTGACCCTTTTGAGCCTTCTCCTCCCATTGTGAGTGAGCCCACCCCTGTGCGTCCCACAGCCTCGAGAGCACCGCGCGAGTAAATTGAGAGGATACTGGATGAGTAGGTGACCACTACACGGAGCAGGGTGTACCAACGCTACCTTGTCCGCTGGCGGGACCGTCCACCTTCTGATGATTCCTGGATCAGCCGGGAAGATCTCCAATGCCTCGATCCAGATCTGCTGGAGCACTACCACAGCAATGTCCCCCCTTACTCGATGGAGTCGAAATCCAGCCACCTCGGGAGGGTTGGTGGGGACACCGGGTCCACTACCGGGCCCACTACTCGGAGCCGACGCCGCACCGTCCCGACTGCACCAAGCTTATGGCTCAGAGATCCGACTTCCTAAAGACTCGACGTATTTGTGTGTATTGAGTGATACACATATTTTTATGTATTTGTATGTATTCATCGTATTAGGCTAGTCAAATAACATGTGTGTATTTTGTGTATTTTATTTGATTAAAACCCACAAGTCAAAAGTGGGTGGGTGGGCTTTGTCTTGTTAGGCCAGGGTATAAACACAATTAAGAAAGATTGAGGGTCTTGTTGTTATGGATTTTTTCCTATATGAGGAGGCCAATGTTGTGTGTTACGTATGAATGAAAGCTTGTTTTATGTGAGAGCTCTCCCCTCTTGCATTTCCCTTCCATCTTTCTCCTTGTGAGTTTGAGTGACGCCCGGTGTGAGACCGTCCGGCGTGAGGTCGAGCTGCGTGAGGTAGTAAGTTATCTGTCCTGTTCGCGTCCCGGAGTTGCCGCCGATCCATTTCCACATTGCCGCCCCGTCACGACGGTAGCCGGAGGGAAAACCTCCAGAGACGGGACCTCATCGTCAGCGGCTTCTGTGGTGGCATTCAGCATAGCACCTAGGGGGGTGCTTCAATGCAGCCAGGAGCGCGCAGGGGTAATGAGTCGACGCAGTTGGCGGCGTCGAGAGGAGATGCCGGGACGCAGCTCAAGGGAGCCTTGGTGGCCTGTGGGGCAGCAGGGGCTGTTGGAGCTATAGCTTGAGGCGGCCCAACAGCTTGGGATCCTGAGCAAAGAGAGGCCACAGGGGTAGCCTCAGGAACATGAGGTAAGGGTGAGAGGGCATGGTGCGCAGCAGCACCGTGGACGGCCAAGGCAGGCACCGGCACGTCTGGAGAGGGCAGGATGCCAGCCTCAGCATAGGGCCACCAGACGGTGCCAGAACCCGGGGCAGAGATCTGTGGAGCGGAGGTGGCATGGGGGCGACCCCTGCCTCCAGGGGCTGAAAAGCCAGGCGCGCCAGCCTGTGATGTGGGCTTCTTCTTGCAGTCACCCACGTGGTGTCCCAGACGGCGGCAGGAGGAGCAATAGAGGGGGGGGTCAAGGATGATCACCGGTTGTCAAAAGCCCCCGGCGCCAATGCCAACCCATACATGGTGTGGCAGTCTCCTGGAGGCATCAAGCTGGACACATGCTCGCGCCGCATGCGCGCACACGGGTGATGTAGAGGGTGTTCCGGTCGATCTGCAGCGCCGGCCCAATGCTGCCTGCAATGGAGGAGATATCAACTTCATAGTAGAAGCTCACGGGGCCGGGGAGCTCGATCCAGACGGGGACCAGCGGCGAGTCATGCTCCGATGAGAAGTCGAGAGTCCATTTGAAAAACCAGAAGGGCCGGCCAAGGACGAGCATGGAGTCTTTGAGGAGGACTTGCAGGAAGTCGTCCCTGTTGGAGAACCGCAAGAGAAGGTGCCGTTTGTCCATGGCACTGAGCAGGAAGTCCTGCTTGAATTGGAACCTCTATGCTAGATGAGCCCTAATCTCAGTGAAGGGAGGCCGACCCTTGGGCGTTCTAGCGATAACAGCAAACTCCAGCGGCTTGCACAAGAGCTGGACCTCTTCTAGCGAGAAGAAGGCCGCTGGCTCTCCGGCGTCGGTGGAATCAGGGGCGTGGACGGACAAAGGTAGCACTGGCGGGATGAAGGAGCTGATCACTACCTGTGAAAAGGATGGGGCGAGAACAGTGGGAAGGGAGTCCGAGAGAGGGGCCAAAGACGGACGGCCAAGTGCAATGCCGCCAGCAGAGGAGTTGCCTGGGTTGGTAGCCCAAAGGGGGAACGCTCGAGAGCTGCCACCAGCACCAGAAGCCGGATCAACGCGAGCTCCAGGCTGGACGGTAGGCATAGGAGCAGCACCGAGCAAGGGGAGCTGAGGAGTAGATGTAACGACCCGAGAATCCGATTACCGGGAAGGCCCGATAACCCGAGACTCGCACCGCCACCCACGAGCCCGAAGACTCGGAAGGGTTAAAAGGATGGTGTGGAAACTACACAAGCATCACAAATAATTGCAGAAATTAAACAGTTATGATATTAAGCAGGAAATGAATTAACATTTTACATGGTCCACAATAAAATAACAACAACAGCAACAGTAGTCCACGACTAGTACAGTGACAAGAAAGAAAAGTACAGCTACACGGGGCATCCCCCGGCTCTGACCTCTGGCACTACCTCTGGGCACCCGCACCACGCTTCCGCTGCGCTCCAGACACGCTCCCCGAAGGTGGCGCCTCACCTGAAACACGGTGAAAACACGCAGGGAATGAGTCTCGGAACAAGACTCAGTAGGGATCACTCGAACCCTACCTCGTAAAACGAGAAACCACTACTCTAGCGGTAGAAAGGTACCTCGGAAAGGAAAGCCCTGTACTCTACAGAACTAGACCCTAACGGCACGCAAACCGACACACGTGCCACGGTACGAGAAGACCGAAACTCAACGGTCGAACCGTCAAAACCCGAAGGTCGGAAACACACGACTGACAGTCTGACACTCCGTACTCAACAGGAGTACCACCCACTAGAAGCACAGCCGGTAGCGTCCCCTGACGTCTTACACCGCACCGCAGGTGAACCGCCTGACATGGTAGGTCCTACCCGAGGCGCAAACACCGTACAAGTAACTACAACAAGTGACTAGCTGGGGTCACGCCCGTCGACGTGGGTCCAACCGCCCCCAACCACGTGTGCACACACAGACCGCGCGTCCCTGGTCTGGCCCTCTGACCGGTTTTCCCCTCAGCCGGACTCTGGCTGCAAGACGTGGGGCCCAACGGTAACCGGTCCACAAACCGTCTCTAAAGGTCAGCCCGTACACCACTCCCTGGTGCGACTAGCACACGCGTACTAGTAGGCTACGACTAGTGGAGGGTCACAGAAGGAGTAGACTCTCAAGTCTCGGAAAACAACGGTGCAACTGCAGGTACGAGGAACGCTCCTTGTACCAACACCGACGCACGGTGACCAGCTGACAACAACATCTCCCGGTACACTCTGTACGACGAGAGACACACCGACGCAACCCGTACCCTTGAACGGTCCACACTGGGCCGCTCAGGGATGTACGGTCACACAGGGACCGCACAAGGATTAGAACGGTCATATCAGGACCGTCCCACCCAGGGTCCAAACGACGGATAAACGGCCAACACAGGACCGTTCAAACAGATGTGCGGCCAACTCTTGACCGCACGTGGGTGAGGAACGGTCACCTACTGGCCGCTCGTCTCCCAACGGTAAAAAGCCTGGACGGTTAGTCCTTAGCCGCACTTGGGGAAGGGCGGCTACGGCTTAGCCGTTCAGGTGTTGTGCGGTCAGGGCCAGACCGCACATCCAACCATAGCGCTAGGGGATGTACGGCCAGCACCTGGCCGTGCAAGGGGTTATGCGGTCAGCTCCTGGCCGCACATCCCAGAGCACTGCACAACGGTCACAACCAACGGTCAAAACCCTTGGGGTTGGGCGGTAGCTGTGGGGCCGCACATTAGGATATGCGGTCCCACGATAGACCGCCCAAGCCCACTGCGCGCCAAGCCTCACCCAAAGCGCGCCGAGCCGATGAACGGTCCGAACGGAACCGCATAGGGGTTGTGCGGCCACTGGTTCGACCGCACATCGCTCACCGGCGAGAAAATGGCGAACCTCACCGGAATCGCCCAATCGGCCTCAAAACAAACCCCACGGAGGGGGAAGTGGCGAGAGAAGAACCCCCAAGCCCCCTAGCATGCTCCTACGCCCTTAAACCGTGAAATCGGGGCTCAAAACGATGGATCGGACGAACTCACCCCGCGGCATGATCGACCCTTCCCGGCTCAAAATAAACCCCTCTCGACCTCGTCTCGAGCTGAAACTCACGGGGAAGGAAGACATGAGGCTAAGGAACGTCACCCTACCTCCGGTCCGCGACGAAACGCTCCGATCCGAGCTCGAAGTCGCGAAGAACGCCGCTAGAATCTCGCCTCTCCACGCCTCCCACGCTCGCCGTATGCCCGCACGATCGCCACCACGTCACCCACGTCCTCGCGCCGTCGCACCGCCGCCGTCTGCAGCCGGAACGGGGGTCGGCACGGTCGAACGGGAGAGAAGGAGGGAGAGAGCCGGCCACGGTCGCGTGAGGGAGAGAGAGGAAGGAAGAAGAAGAAAAGAGAAAAGAAGAAAAAGAAAAGAAAAGAAAATGGGAATATATAGAAAATCCGATTTTTCGAAAAAATACCGAAAATTAGAAAAATACATTTCCGGAATCCTCGGAACGCACTGATCGCAACGGTACCACTCGTGCCTCGGGGAACTGCCCGGTTCGCCCGCAGCGAGCGTCCGAAGAAAAAGCCGAAACACACACCGGAAATCGGAAAACACGCGCGGAAAAAGCCGCGGAACGCCTCCGGGCCTCCGAAACGACTCCGGATCGCGCCGATCCGAACACGAAAGATGTCCGAAACGAAATTTCGGACACAACGGAGCCGGACGCTCCGAAAACTAGATCCGGGACCCATGAAGAAGGATCCGAAAGGTCCGGGATATTACAGCCCTCCCCCCTTAAGGAATTTCGTCCTCGAAATTGAGAACAACCCAAGGGGAAAGAAGAGGAAGACTCACTCAAACAGATACGGGAACTGCTGACGCATCTCGTCCTCACGTTCCCACGAAGCCTCACCACCAGAGTGTCGTTGCCACACGACCTTGACCAAGGGAATAACCTTGTTCCGCAGGCGCTGCTCTCGCCTATCCTCCACGCGGATCGGAAACTCTGGGAGAGAAAGATCTGGAGTCACCTCAGGCCAAACGGAAAACTCGAGCACATGAGAGTCATCGGGCATATACTTCCGCAACATAGAGACGTGGAACACGTCATGCACCGACGCCAACTCAGAGGGTAACTGCAACCGGTAAGCAACCTCACCGATGCGCTCCACAATCGCGAAAGGACCAATATAGCGGGGACTCAGCTTCCCACGCCGTCCAAACCGCATCACCCCCTTCATCGGAGAAACTCTCAAGAACACATGATCGCCCACGGCGAACTCGAGGGGCTGCTGCCTACGGTCAGCATAGCTCTTCTGCCGACTCTGGGCCGCCAACATGTTCTGACGAACCAGGTGCACAACATCCACACATTGCTGCACCAATTCCGGTCCCGTCAAAACACGCTCACCCACCTCAAACCAATCAAGTGGAGTCCGACAAGGACGCCCATACAATGCCTCATAAGGAGCCATGCCGATGCTCGAATGAAAGCTGTTGTTATAGGCAAACTCCACTAACGGTAGGTGATGAATCCAACTCCCCTGCCACTCCAGGCAGCAGGATCTCAGCATGTCCTCCAAAGTCTGAATGGTCCTCTCAGACTGACCATCTGACTGCGGATGATACGCCGAGCTAAATGCCAACTCCGTGCCAAGAGCTCGCTGGAAACTCCTCCAGAATCCAGAAGTGAAGCGCGGATCCCGATCCGACACGATCGAAATGGGAACCCCATGCAACGGCACGATCCGCTCCACATAAAGACGAGCCAACTTAGGCACGCTCCAGCTGACTTTGACCGGTAGCAACCGCGTCACCTTCGTCAGCCGATCCACCAGCAACCAAATACTGTCCTGCCCAGTCGGGGTTCTGGGCAACCCCACCACAAAATCCGTGGTCACATGGTCCCACTTCCAAGCAGGAACATCCAAGGGCTGGAGAGTACCGCCTGGTCGCTGATGCTCTGCCTTCACCTGCTGACAGATCAGGCACCTGGCCACAAATTCGGCAACATCTCTCTTCATGCCAGGCCACCAGAACTGCCTCCGCAAGTTCCGATACATCTTCGTCGCACCCGGGTGCACAGTGTACCTGCTCCCATGAGCCTCACGTAACACCGCACGACGAACCTGCTCCTCCGCTGGGACGTACAGCCTGCCACGAAACCTCGCAGCACCGTCCTCACCGAGCTCCACATCAGCCATCGCAAGAATCCGGGGCAACTCAGGGTCCGCATGCTGAGCCTCTGTCACCTGACGACGAATAGCAGGAGTGACAGTCAGACTCGCAAGCACTGCCAACCCTGGCTCCTGGGGAATCTTGAGCCTGAAAGATACTTCGGGCACCTGTTCCCAGAGCCTCCACTTCCTCAGCATCAAGGTACTGACCGCAACCTTCCTACTCAAGGCATCGGCGACGACATTCATCCTGCCCGGCTGATAAGACAGGGTGAAGTCATAGTCCTTCATGAACTCCATCCAACGCCTCTGTCTGAGGTTCAGATCTCTCTGCGAGAACACATACTCAAACTCTGATGGTCAGTGAACACCTCGAACTTCTCACCGTACAGATAATGCCTCCAGATCTTCAGCGCGAAGATCACTGCCGCCAACTCAAGGTCATGGGTAGGGTAGTTCTCCTCATGGGGCTTTAGCTGCCGAGATGCATAAGCCACCACTCTACCATGCTGCATCAGAACAGCACCCAATCCGACGCCGGAAGCATCTGTACACACCACAAAACCTCCCGATCCAGAAGGCAAAACCAACACCGGAGCCGAGGTGAGCAATCTCTTCAGTTCCCTAAAGCTCTGCTCACACTCCTCGGACCAGACGAAAGGCACATCCTTCCGCGTGAGCCTCGTCATCGGGGTCGCAATGCGGGAAAAATCCTGGATAAACCGGCGATAATAACCCGCAAGCCCCAAGAAACTCCGGATCTCCGTCACCGACCTCGGCCTCGGCCATTGCATCACAGCCTCGACCTTGGCGGGATCCACGGAAATACCATCACCAGAAATCACGTGCCCCAGAAAGTGCACCTCGCTGAGCCAAAACTCGCACTTGCTGAGCTTCGCATACAACTGGTGATCTCGCAACGTCTGCAGCACCACACCCAAATGGTACGCATGCTCCTCAGCAGACTGCGAATAAACAAGGATGTCATCCACGAAAATGACCACGAACTGGTCCAAATACGGGTGGAACACCCTCTGCATCAAGTCCATGAAGGCTGCTGGGGCATTGGTGAGCCCAAACGGCATCACCAGAAACTCATAATGCCCGTACCTCGTACTGAACGCAGTCTTCTCCACATCGGACTCGCGAATTCTCAGCTGATAGTAACCGGACCGCAAATCAATCCGCGAGAACACTCGCGCAGACTGAAGCTGGTCGAACAAATCATCAATCCGCGGCAACGGATACTTGTTCTTAATGGTCACGTCATTCAGCTGCCGATAGTCAATGCACAGCCGCAGACTACCGTCCTTCTTCCTCACGAACAACACGGGCGCACCCCAAGGGGAAAAGCTCGGACGAATGTACCCCTTGGCCAACAGCTCCTGCAACTGCGCCCTCAACTCCCTCAACTCAGCGGGGGCCATACGGTAGGGAGCCTTCGCCAAAGGTCCCGTACCAGGTACAACCTCGATCACGAAATCGATCTCCCGCTGGGGAGGTAATCCAGGCAACTCCTCAGGAAAAACATCGGGAAACTCGCACACCACCGCAATGTCCTCGACATTCGGCTCCATCCGGTCAGACACAACCACAGACGCGAGAAAACCCTGACAACCTGAATCAAGCAATCGACGGGCTCGAATAGCAGAGATAAGAAATCGAGAAGAGGCGGAACGGATACCTTGGAAATAGAAGGTCCTCTTGCTCGGATGTTGGAAGTAGACCCTCTTCATCCCACAATCCACCACCGCTCCATGAGTCTCGAGCCAATCCATGCCTAGAATCACGTCGTAATCCCGAAGCTGCAACGCATACAACCTGCCTGGCATACTCCGCCCATCGATCCACACCGGAACCTGGTCGAAGCAATACGGAGTGACCATAAAGTCACCCGAAGGCAACTCCACAGCCAAATCACAGGACAACTGGGTCACCGGCTCCTCGACGCTCGACGCGAAATCCTCCGAAATGAACGAATGAGACGCGCCAGAATCAAATAAAACCCGAGCCGCACAACCCAAAATCTGAACGGTACCTTCCACGAGCTGCGACGCTACTGCCTCTGCCCTGGTCAAGTGCGTGATCTGGCCACGAGCTCTCTGCCTGCCTCCCACACTAGCTGACCTGGGTAGCGGCGGATACTGTCCCTGCTGCTGCTGCTGCTGGGAAACCTGCTGCTGCGGCGGCCTCTGAGGACAGTCGCGCGCCATGTGCCCTGGCTGGTCACACCGAAAACAGATGATCGGCGCCGTGCACTGCCTGCCTGGGTGGGTCCCACTACACCGTGGACAAGGTCCTCGCGATCCACCCACCGATCCCTGTCGCTGCAAAGGAAACGGCTGCTGCACACTGCCCGATGAAGCCTGCCCCTGATCCTTGGACTTCTTCTTGCCGAACCCCTTCTTGAAGAACTTTTTGACCTTCGTGCCAAAGGACGCAGATCCTGTCACCGAAGCTGCCGATGCCGGTACTCCTGAACCACCCGACGCAGACTGAAAGAAACCCTGCTGCTGAGTAGCCGACTGCTGGCTGCGACCTGACACAGACTGCCCCTGGCTGATCGGTCCTCGAGTCCTCTGCATATCCATCTCCAAGGAAATCGCAACACGAGACGCCGTCTCGAGATCAGTGGCCCCATTCGCGATCAGATGGTGCCTCAGCTCCAGCCTCAAGCCCTGCACAAACTGCGTCGTCCTCACCCTCTCATGCTCCATGATATGAGGTGCGTACCGACCCAGCTCGACAAATCGGGCCCTGTACTGCAACACGGACATGTCACCCTGCACCAGCTCCAGAAACTCCCGCATCCGCTGCGTAGCAACAATATCTGGACAGTACGTACGCTCGAAAGCACTGACAAAGTCATCCCACTCGATCTGCTCAAGCGGACGAAACTGAAAGGACGTCTTCCACTCGGAAGACCACCACCTCCGAGCCGTACCCTGCAACTGGTTGTAGGCCAACACCACTCTGTCCTCGACAGCACTCTTCGCAGAACTGAACACCCGCTCCATCTCATCAAGCCAATCACGAGCCGCATCAGGGTCTGCCTGGCCGCTAAAGTAAGGTGGATGAAACTGCATGAAATCCCTCACTGCTCGGCCTGGCCCACCCCTGACTGACGAGCCCTCACCGGCCTCTCCGCCGAACTGCTGAGCCATGAGATGGTACATGCCACGGAGAAAACCCTCGGCCCCCGGAGCCCTCGCAGCATCCGCGGCCTCGGTAGCTCCCGGAACTCTGCTATGCTCCTCCTGGTCCCTCTGGACCCCCTGCTGGATCTCCTGGCCTCCAGCCGACTGCCCCTGCTGAGAGCGAGAACTCCTCCTCGGCGCCATCCTCGCTCCTTAAGCACAAGACAGAAAACACAGAAACGGAAGGTCAGAATAAAACACGCGGTGCCCAATGCCAGCGTCACATGTACATCATCGTTGTGGACTAGTGGACCAATACAATTACCTATGATTCTCATGTAATTCCACAACCGCGCTCTGATACCAGCTGTAACGACCCGAGAATCCGATTACCGGGAAGGCCCGATAACCCGAGACTCGCACCGCCACCCACGAGCCCGAAGACTCGGAAGGGTTAAAAGGATGGTGTGGAAACTACACAAGCATCACAAATAATTGCAGAAATTAAACAGTTATGGTATTAAGCAGGAAATGAATTAACATTTTACATGGTCCACAATAAAATAACAACAACAGCAACAGTAGTCCACGACTAGTACAGTGACAAGAAAGAAAAGTACAGCTACACGGGGCATCCCCCGGCTCTGACCTCTGGCACTACCTCTGGGCACCCGCACCACGCTTCCGCTGCGCTCCAGACACGCTCCCCGAAGGTGGCACCTCACCTGAAACACGGTGAAAACACGCAGGGAATGAGTCTCGGAACAAGACTCAGTAGGGATCACTCGAACCCTACCTCGTAAAACGAGAAACCACTACTCTAGCGGTAGAAAGGTACCTCGGAAAGGAAAGCCCTGTACTCTACAGAACTAGACCCTAACGGCACGCAAACCGACACACGTGCCACGGTACGAGAAGACCGAAACTCAACGGTCGAACCGTCAAAACCCGAAGGTCGGAAACACACGACTGACAGTCTGACACTCCGTACTCAACAGGAGTACCACCCACTAGAAGCACAGCCGGTAGCGTCCCCTGACGTCTTACACCGCACCGCAGGTGAACCGCCTGACATGGTAGGTCCTACCCGAGGCGCAAACACCGTACAAGTAACTACAACAAGTGACTAGCTGGGGTCACGCCCGTCGACGTGGGTCCAACCGCCCCCAACCACGTGTGCACACACAGACCGCGCGTCCCTGGTCTGGCCCTCTGACCGGTTTTCCCCTCAGCCGGACTCTGGCTGCAAGACGTGGGGCCCAACGGTAACCGGTCCACAAACCGTCTCTAAAGGTCAGCCCGTACACCACTCCCTGGTGCGACTAGCACACGCGTACTAGTAGGCTACGACTAGTGGAGGGTCACAGAAGGAGTAGACTCTCAAGTCTCGGAAAACAACGGTGCAACTGCAGGTACGAGGAACGCTCCTTGTACCAACACCGACGCACGGTGACCAGCTGACAACAACATCTCCCGGTACACTCTGTACGACGAGAGACACACCGACGCAACCCGTACCCTTGAACGGTCCACACTGGGCCGCTCAGGGATGTACGGTCACACAGGGACCGCACAAGGATTAGAACGGTCATATCAGGACCGTCCCACCCAGGGTCCAAACGACGGATAAACGGCCAACACAGGACCGTTCAAACAGATGTGCGGCCAACTCTTGACCGCACGTGGGTGAGGAACGGTCACCTACTGGCCGCTCGTCTCCCAACGGTAAAAAGCCTGGACGGTTAGTCCTTAGCCGCACTTGGGGAAGGGCGGCTACGGCTTAGCCGTTCAGGTGTTGTGCGGTCAGGGCCAGACCGCACATCCAACCATAGCGCTAGGGGATGTACGGCCAGCACCTGGCCGTGCAAGGGGTTATGCGGTCAGCTCCTGGCCGCACATCCCAGAGCACTGCACAACGGTCACAACCAACGGTCCAAACCCTTGGGGTTGGGCGGTAGCTATGGGGCCGCACATTAGGATATGCGGTCCCACGATAGACCGCCCAAGCCCACTGCGCGCCAAGCCTCACCCAAAGCGCGCCGAGCCGATGAACGGTCCGAACGGAACCGCATAGGGGTTGTGCGGCCACTGGTTCGACCGCACATCGCTCACCGGCGAGAAAATGGCGAACCTCACCGGAATCGCCCAATCGGCCTCAAAACAAACCCCACGGAGGGGGAAGTGGCGAGAGAAGAACCCCCAAGCCCCCTAGCATGCTCCTACGCCCTTAAACCGTGAAATCGGGGCTCAAAACGATGGATCGGACGAACTCACCCCGCGGCATGATCGACCCTTCCCGGCTCAAAATAAACCCCTCTCGACCTCGTCTCGAGCTGAAACTCACGGGGAAGGAAGACATGAGGCTAAGGAACGTCACCCTACCTCCGGTCCGCGACGAAACGCTCCGATCCGAGCTCGAAGTCGCGAAGAACGCCGCTAGAATCTCGCCTCTCCACGCCTCCCACGCTCGCCGTATGCCCGCACGATCGCCACCACGTCACCCACGTCCTCGCGCCGTCGCACCGCCGCCGTCTGCAGCCGGAACGGGGGTCGGCACGGTCGAACGGGAGAGAAGGAGGGAGAGAGCCGGCCACGGTCGCGTGAGGGAGAGAGAGGAAGGAAGAAGAAGAAAAGAGAAAAGAAGAAAAAGAAAAGAAAAGAAAATGGGAATATATAGAAAATCCGATTTTTCGGAAAAATACCGAAAATTAGAAAAATACATTTCCGGAATCCTCGGAACGCACCGATCGCAACGGTACCACTCGTGCCTCGGGGAACTGCCCGGTTCGCCCGCAGCGAGCGTCCGAAGAAAAAGCCGAAACACACACCGGAAATCGGAAAACACGCGCGGAAAAAGCCGCGGAACGCCTCCGGGCCTCCGAAACGACTCCGGATCGCGCCGATCCGAACACGAAAGATGTCCGAAACGAAATTTCGGACACAACGGAGCCGGACGCTCCGAAAACTAGATCCGGGACCCATGAAGAAGGATCCGAAAGGTCCGGGATATTACAGTAGAGGGCGCGTCCGCTGGCACCGGAGGGCGGGCAGAGTCTGCACGAGGAGGGGCTCAACTGGATAGATGAAGGGAGTGCGCATCGCAGAGAGCCGGAGAAGCAGCGGGGAGAGGCGCTGGTGCAGGAGACACAGCAACCAGTGGCGGCGGAGGAGCATCCTCATCGCAGGGAGCAGGGACCGTGGCGGATGTAATGTCCCGAATCTTTGTTGGATCTTTATTGGGTCTTTCGGATCCTTTTTGGTGAGTTTCGGTTCACTTTTGTAGCTCCCGAGTTGAGTTTTACGATCCGTGTGGGTTTTTCTCTCGTACTAGTTACGGAACCCTACGGTGAGTTTATTTCTCAGTTCATCGACTCGTGGATGCTACAACGACGATGTACTCTTCGAGCCGGTCGTTTTGACTATTTTTACGTATTTTTCTGAGACCGGGCCAAAAATCAGATTTTTTGAAAATTAGGAAAATTTCCTAATTTCTTTCTATAAATTCAATTACACTATCTCTCCTGCTCATTTTCAACTTCACGCTATCTCACTCCGTTCTCTCCCGTCTCTGGTCCGTTCGGCGCGGGGCGTGCACCGTTGCGGAGCTGGCTGAGGCGTGGACGTGCTCGAGTGATCGGTTCGCGGGAAGGAGCAGCGGATGGAGCGTGGCTGGCGCGATCCCTCGGTGGATTCCGAGAGGGCGTCGTTCGTGATTCAGTGGTTTTCGGCGTGGTTTAGTCCCTTCGGGGCACGGTTTCTTCGGTGGAGGTAGGGAGATGGACCGCCACTTCCTTCTACAAGTTTTCCCTGCTTCTGTACGTTGTTTGGTGCTCGATCGGGGGAGATCGGGTCGGTTTAGTGAAAATCGTAGTTTTTGGGGTATTCAGGGTTCGCCGAAAAACGGCAACCATTTGTGATGTGGTTAGTGTCAAACTGACCGTTGGGATGTCTGGATCCCATTCACGTAAGTTTCGTGTCGATCGGTTGTCATTCGAGGCCGGTAGGAGTCCGGGAACCTCGGTGACCCACTTTGGGTCGATTTGATGAAATCGTCCCGATCTCTCGTTTTAGGGCTTGCATGTGGGCTCTTTAGCCTCCTAGAGTTATTTTTCATCGTCTAGATTTATTTCCCTTGTGCTTCGGCGTGAATGGGACGTGGAACGGGCCGATTCGGCCATTCCACTGTTTTTCCCGCCGTGCCGGTGTAGCGGTCGTTTCAGAGACCGTCACATGTCTCTGACGGCCCTACGATAGACCGCCATAGCGTTCGTGGTTTTTAATTGTTCAGGGCTGAGTGAGCGTGACGGTCTAGCCCTTGACCGTCACACTCCTCTGGCGCGCCTCTAGTGGTGCGTCACAGTCTTTTTGTCGTCTTGCGTTTTGGGTAAGTCGGTTCGTGTAGCGGTCGTCCCCCTGTGCGTCACAGCGTTGTAACGCGCCTGCCCCAGGCCGTTACGTGTTGTTTGTCCAAGTTTTTGTTTTGGGTCGGTTGGCGTAATGCGCCTGTCCTCACGCGTTTGGTGGGCGTAACGCGTCTGCGCTCGCGCGTTAGGCTGCTGTAACGCGTCCGCCCTGGACCGTTACGTGGCTCGCGTTTTGGGTTTGAGCATGTTGGCCCTGACGCCCCTGTCCTGGCGCGTCAGAGCGGTGTAACGCGCCTGTGCTAGGCCGTTACAGTCCTTGTGGCCGTGATGGCCGTTGGTTTGTTTTGTTCTGTGTTGGGCCGTCTAGGTGATGCTAGGGGCTGTTAGAGGTAGGTTTGTGGCGTGGCTATGTGTGTGTCGGTCTAGGTTAGGGTTGTCTGTTGTTCCCGTGGTCTGGCCGCTTTCTTCGTGGATGTCGGTCGACGTTTCTGCGAAGGCTAAGACTACGTTTCCGAGTCTGTCGGCAGTTTCCTGTGCTGCCTTTGGTGTTTGAGGTACGGGTGACAGTGCATGTTCGACTGTCTGTACTTCAGCGCCGCGTTTCGAGTTTCTTCCTTGCGTCGCCCTAGACGTGCAGCAGTCGAAAGGTGACCCCGATATACGGTTTTGTAAGCTAATTTCCGTCGGCTCCTGCGGTTACTGTAGCGTCCTACGGGGGGAGAAAACTAGCTAGAGACCTGGCTCTAGGCAGGAGCCAGTGTGTGCAGACGTGGTCAGGGGCGGAGGACTGACGCCGACGGGTGTGACCCTGACTAGTACTTGTGGTTCCGCGTGGGTCTGCGACTCGGCCGAGCTCGCGTAGTCCGCGATCGGTTAGTGGTTGAGACACTTGTGGGGTTTGTCGTGACCTGTCCGGGTTGGCCTTTCCGTGGCTGTGCTCGAGGTCTGTGCCTGTCTAGGTCTTTTCTAGACTTTCTTTTGCATGCCTGTTGTAGGTGGAGGTTGGGGTGTTTGTACGTGATTTTTCCCCTTTTTCCTCGTTGCTCCTTACTCCTCTTTCCCTTTCTAGGCCTGCTTGCCTGTTCGGGTTATTCCCCTCATCCTTACATGTTCCCTACTCCTGCTTCCCTTTCTTTTACAGCTTTTTAGTGCTGTTTCTCGCTGGTGTTCTTGTTGTTCCGTGTTACTGCGCGTTTTTCAGTGGGGATCCGCGTGACCCTATTGAGCCAGTGACACGAGGCTCACCCCTACTTTTCAGGTGGGGTGATGTGTTTGTTCTGCTTCCGCGGATCCTGGAGTTCGAGTCGTAGCTGCCAGCTGGTACCTCCGTCGGGCTTCCCCCGACTTCTCGGTACGTTTTTTCTTTCTGTCGACTGTACTGCTAGACTGTTATCTTTAGCTTTGGACCTGACTCTGGTATATAATTGTCAAAAATGTGTTAATTAAAATGTAATTTTATTTCTGCTACTTTAGCAGCCCGTTCTAATGAAATTTAATTGCTTGCTCCTACATCTGTCAGTTGAATGTACTACACGACAGTCCTTTTTCCCTTCGGAGCTTTACCGCTCTTGGGAGGCCTCGCGGGTTCCAAGTGGTATCACGTGTATTCTATAGTCTTACCGGGTATACCTGGTGTCCGGGATCCGGGTCGCCACAGCGGAGCCCCAAAACATGGCACTATTTTCTGCTGCCCTCCCATCAGAGGCAGGGGAGGCAGAAGCCAAAGGAGCAGCGGCAAGAAGGGCGGGGAGGGGGGCTGGGGAGCAGCCCAGGGCGTCCGCGTAGGAAGCAGCAGCAGGCAGGCTTCCAATGGCGGCCGGCTGGCGAGGGATTGACGATTGAAGGGTACCGGCCAGGGCGATCTCGAGAGCGGAACTTGATGGCGTGATAGAAACGGCAGAAACGTGTCGGCCCGGGGGTGGGAGAGGCGCTGCGGAGGGAAGCTGAGAGGCGCCGGGAAGACACCCAGGGCCACCGTGCACGGCTAGGATGGTGTGGGCACTCAAAATTTTTACGGACAACGAGCGCATTCTAACTCCAACCATTTTGAAGCGGACGAAGAAAAAGAAGAAGATCAGGAGAAAGCATATGTTAGCAAGGCATCAGAGGCTCAGGAAATGTTGGAGAAAAGAGAAGCCATGGTTGCAGCAAAGGAGCAGTCATCACTGGAGTGGCTACAGGAGAAAAGAGATGCTGCACTTTCTGACATAGGAAGTGCACTTGGGAAGCGTCAGAAGCCCTCAATAATGCCGATTGCAAGTAACAGTGAACATAATGTTTTATGTGTTGAAAGACCAAATGAGGAAGGTACAAAACTTGATTCAGAGTATGCAAACCTGACTCAGATTGTGAATGTCACTTGGTCTCTCACATCGAATGACAGATGTGATTGAAGTGCCTCAAACAGTGGAAGGCAATTTGAAGCCATAAATCTAGCTTATGCATTTGAGCTGACAGAGCAATTGGGCTTAAAGCTTACTTAAAGGAGCAAAGAAGGGAAAGAATTAGATGCTTTATCGTAGGATCAAGGGAGGGAATTAGAAGCTTCACTATTTATGATAATTACCAACAGATTTAAGCCGGCGGCCCTATTCAGTTGCAGGTGATGCAGTACGGGGCGCCATCTATGTGTGCCAGGACGGGTGGGCTGGTTAACACCATTGTTGATGGTGCCACGGGTTTTCATATGGGAGCCTCCCATGTTGACTATGATGCCGTGGACCCCCCTGTAGATTAACAGGTGAGAATTCTCTTAATCAGTGGCAGCCCAACAAAGCAGTGGGCAGTTTTATTAAACGGTGGCAAATATTTTATCCGATGGGAAGAATATCAAATGGTGACAAGCTCCATTATCCGGTGGCCTCGTTGGACTGTCAAGCCGGTGCACCCCTCCACTATCTTACCCGGTGCACCCCTATGCCGGATAGCCAGGCACCGCGCCGGACCACTCCACCTCCAGCAGCCGCAGCCCGGTGCACCCCCGCTGCCATGTGAGCGGCGCGCCCGTGAGCGGCTCTGCCCCGGCACGCTCCCGCGAACGCCTTCACCGGTACACCCGCGAGCAGCTTCACCCCGGCACGCTCCCCAGCCGTCGCACCCGGCACACCCGAGAGCGTCAGTGCCCGGCACACCCGCTGCCTCCTCCAGCGGTACACCACCAGGCCACCTCCAGCGGCACACATCCACCGTGCCGGGTAACGCCCCAAAAGCCGCATCGGACGACCCCCACCTTGTTCCTCCGGAAACCAGAGGCCTCTGCAGGACCGCACAGAGACGTGGCTTCCCACGTTGTTGATACCCTCGTTTGGTTGTAGAAGATTTTCTGCCACTACCAAGCAAGGGAAAGACTGAGAAAGATGGCTGGTATCCTCCGGGGCGTGTCAATGTGTTCCCTTCTTTGATGAACAGTGGTAAACTAGAGACCATGTTATCACAGGGTAAAGAGTATGTCTTCATCGCTAACTCTGATCACCTGGGTGCTGTTGTTGATTTGAAAATAATTAATCACTTAATCCACAATCAGAATGAATACTGCAGGGAGGTGACGCCCAAAACCTTGGCAGATGTTAAGGGTGGTACCTTAATTTCATATGAAGGAAGTTCTCCTTGAAATAGCACAGGTTCTCAGTGAACATGTCAACGAATTCAAGTCAATCGAAAAATTCAAGATATTCAACACCAACAAATTGTGGGTGAACCTGAAGGCCATTAAGCACCTTGTTGAGGCCGATGCACTTAAAATGGAGATCATTCCCAACCCTAAGGAAGCCCATGGTGTGAAAATTCTTCAGCTAGAAACTGCAGCTGGTGCAGCCATTCGTTTCTTTGATAATGCTATTGGAGTCAATGTTCTGCTATTGGGGTCAATGTTCCTCGATCTCGGTTTCTTTCCCTGTGAAAACGACTTCAGACTTGCTGCTTGTTCAGTCAGATTTGTATACATTAGTTGACGGCTTTGTTGTACGGAATGGAGCCAAAACTAACCCAGCAAATCCTTCTATTGACCTGGGGCCTGAATTTAAGAAGGTTGGGGACTCCCTCAAACGCTTCAAGTCCACCCCGAGCATCGTTGAGCTTGATAGTTTAAAGGTTTCTGGTGACGTGTGGTTTGGTGCTGGCACAGTCCTCAAGGGCGAGTGGCGTGCACTACCCATGATTGACAACCTAGAGTTTAAAGATGATCCTGAAATCTACGTTTTTTTTCAGAACCTGAAGTATGTGGGCATTGAATTATGACAACTCAAATCCGGTACCATATTTGACAATATTATGGTCTGTGATGATCCCGAGTATGCGGTGAAGCTTGCCGAAGAAACATGGCGGAAAACATAAAGATGCTGAGAAGGCAGCTTTTGATGAAGCTGAGAACAAAAGAAAGAAGAGGAGGAGGCTGAAGTGGCTGGCAGCGCAGGAGAAGACCGGGCGTCAGACGACGAGGGTTCTTCGAGGGAGAGGCCGAAGCCCATGGGCACCAGCAGGCTCTTCAAGGCCGATTACTCCTTTTGAATGGATTTCCAAGTTTGATGAGCTTCGTGTATGGGAAGGGGCCGTGTCCAGACGCCCGAATAGTTTATATTAATGGGGCTTTTGATTTCTTTCATACTGGACATGTGGAGATATTAAGTCTCACCCGGTGCACCATCAATACCCATGAAACGGTACACTCGTCGCGGCCTTCACCCGGCCCACTCTTCAGACCGGTGCACCTGCCATCTATTACCCGGTGCACTAGTCATGGCATCCAGCCAGTGCACCCGTATGCCCCTCTGACCGGTACGCTTGCCATGACTCCACCCGGCACGCTTGCAGTGGCCTTTGGCCGGCACACCCCAAGGGGCCTTTGGCCGGCACACCCGCAAGAGCCTCCACCCAGCTTGCTGTTCACTCCAGCGGCACTCCCAGCGCTGCCTCCAGCGGCACACTCTCAAAGCCCCTCAGCGGCACACTTGCGAAGGCCTTCAGCGGCACACCTGTGAGGCTCTCCAGCGGCACGCCTTCCTCAGCCCCCAACGGCACAGCGTTCGGTCCAGCCACGCCGGTTAACGCTCGTAGTCCTCGGCGCGCAGTGGAGGCATGGCAGGCCCATACCTGCACCTTGCTGGGCTGTCCTCGCCCCACCTACTCCCGTCCCCGGCAGTCGTCGGCCTGACCAGGGGTATAAGAACCCCTCGTTCCGACGAAAAATAGGGGGAGAGGGAGACAGAGAATACACAGAGGCCTACACGGACGAAGAGAGAAGGGAGAAGAGGAAGAAGAGGGGCTCGCCCGTCCAAGCCCAGCAAGCCCAGGAGGGCTCCAGAGAAGAAGAAGAAGCTAGAGAGAGAAAGAGAGAAAGAGAGTAAGAAAAGAGAGAGAGAGAGAGAGGTTCTATGTAGTGGGAGAGAAGGGAGCCGTCGCCCCTGCTCGACCCCGGCTCTCTCCTCATCCCTTCTTTTCTTTTACCTTCTTATTCCTCTTCTCATCCCTTTTGTAGCTTGTTTCAGACATACTCTGTAACGCTTGACCCTTGGCCAGCCATGGTCGTTTTCTATCATGAATAAAAGACGCCCCTCTACTGGGTCTCCTGCCATTCTCGTTGGTTTCTTCTTATGATATGTTTTGCCACTTGCTTCTCTCCTTCTCCGGTGTCTTGGAGTCTCCATGTCGATGTTGCTCTCCCGTATGATCCCCTTGCCTTACGCTTAGTCTCTGGCCCAATGGAGTTTACTCTTCCCCTTTCTCGGGGCCTCACGAGCCCAATACCCTTCTCTCTGGCCTCCACCCTTGTCCACTTGCCTGAAGGGAGAGACCCCTGCTCTCCTTTTGAACACCCAGGCACCCACACCACCATCGGTCTTGTCTTTTTTGGCACCAACTTACCTTGCCAACCCCCCAGCCTTCACCCCCCTGGCCAACCCTTCACCGGTACAGTCCCTGGCCAGTGCACCCTCACCCTTTTGAGCCTTCCCCGATACGCTCTCAAGAACCCAGCCCGGTACGCCCTTGGGGCTCCAGCCCGGTGCATCTTACAACCCTCTTTGCCCGGTACACCCTGACCTCTCTCAGCCCGGCGCACCTCTCTAGTCCCCGTAGGCTCCTTGGCCGGTACGCTAGCCACCCTGGCCTCCCCTCAGCCCAGTACACCCTTCTGGCCGGTACACCCCCTTCGGCTTCCTTGGCCGGCACACTAGCCACCAGTTCCCCCTTTCTTGCCCGGTGCACCTCTAGCCAGTCCTAGAGAGGCCTCCAGCCCGTCGTCTTTTCCGAGATTTCCGAAGTTTTGTTAAAGGTGTTGCCGCTCTCGGGCGCCCACCTCCAATTGTCGGGTTTCGCCACTCCTTGTGGGCGCGTTCCCTGTATCTCCCTTACCATCTGGGTCAAGGGGAGATGCTACCGAATTTTCGTTAGAAATAACAACATGTTAAAAGACAAAAGGAAGCGACAAACGATAAAGGTAATAACATGTTAAAAGGCAAAAGGAAGCAACAAACAAATGAAATGAACAACAGTAAAACGCTTCAACCAAGGTAAGGGAACCGCAATCAACACAAAGAGAATCGGACCGAATGACAATTAAGCGACTTGAACAGCCGTCTTCCGGAAAGAAAGAAGGGGAGATAATCAAGAGGAAAGGGAAATGAGATCCACACAGACGGTACCAAATCAGGGGAGAGACATAGAAAGGAAAGATATAAGAGAATGGCGAAGGAGTGGGTCCAGTCCGGACCTCGCCCGTCGCACCAGTCCCCGATCTTCACCGGTACAGCCTGCCTTGACCTTCTCTGACGCACTTCCAGTTTCGCCCTGGCCGGCACGCTTCCTTGGCCTTTCCCCGATGCACCTTCAGCATCCCAACCCGGCACGCCCCTTTTGAGCCTACGCCGGCACACTTCAGCCCCCGCCGCCGCCGGCACAGCCCTTTGAAGCCTTCCCCGACATACCCTGTGCTTCCTACCCCGGCACACTCGGCCAGATCTTCATCGGTACACTCCCCACTCCTTACCCGGTACGCCCAACTGTGACCTCCACCGGTACGCCCTCCTTTCTCGGGCCTTCACCGATACACACCCATCCCTTTAGCCCGGTACACCCCTGCTCTCGGGCCCTTTACCGACACACCCGTCTGGTCTTCCCCGGTACGCCCTTTTGGTGCCTTCGCCGGCACGCTGGCCCCAGTCCGCCCGGTACACCCCTTTAGCCCGGCCCACTCCTCTATACGCACCAATGCAAATAAAAGAAATATAATGGCAATAATAATTAAAATAAACCAAGAAAAAATATAAATAAATAAAACATATGAAAGTTCTAACAAAATAAATAAATAAACGGATAAATGAATATGTATATATATATATATATATATATATATATTGAACGTGTAATAAATAAATAAATAAAAATACGTGTAATAGATAAAAAAATATACAATATATATAGATATATATATAATAGTGACATTACCCAAAAAAAATGTATAAAGAGGAAATAAGCAACAAAATATATGAACATATATATATATTTGGAGATCCAGATAAAAAATAATAATAATAAAAATAGTAATCCATATTGCAACCCCGTCTCTCCCTGTGACTCGGCGTTGAAGGGACAATAATACTTCCCTCGCAGGTCGGGCTTGAGCCTGGGGAATTGCCCCGACATGGCCAGGCCCCTACTTTGCTTTGGGCCGACATTCCAAACAAGCCGGACTCGTTTCTCGCCCCTGGGCCCTTCTGGGCCATTATTAAAATTGCCGTGCATTCGGCAGATATTTGAACGGATTCGCCCCGATTTTCCGTCGCGTTTCTATTACGGACCCGTGTCCGAATATGAAAAGGTCCACGAGTGACCGACATGGCCAGTGGCTCGTATCCTAATGCGGACTTTGGTGTGATTTATCCTGTCCCTTTTTTTCGCGCAGTTAGTATTATTTCTTTCGGTCGCAGGGCCCCTAATTTTGGCAATTAATCAAGGGTGTTCCCTCTTATGGGGGATGTAAATGACGTCGTGACCTTTATGGCGCGACGGGATTCAATTCGGTCCCGACACGAACCACACAATCGTCTGACGAAGTCAGATCGAGCGCACCATGGGCTCTTCGGGGCCCGAATAAATCGTCACCTCGGTGACTGGCACGCCCGCGCACTTAATAAACCAGCAAAACGAACAAGATAATTGCCAGACGAGAAGTGCGTCCACAAGTCTGGCACGCCCGGTGGGACCGATCCACCCTTCATCTCTTTGCTAGAATTAGGGGCCATGCGGCCCCCTTCTTGTAAGACTAATTGCGCTATTTTTTGCGAATGCAGGAAAATCACACTTCGACACCAAGGATGGCGACCACCTTCGGTTCCTAGCCCGTCGAGAGCCACGTCAGGGGTGGCTACCTCGCCATCCCCCTCAACTTCGGGAGCTTCCCTCCCGTTGTTGGCTTCCCCAACTTCCTTGGGGTGACCTTCGTCAACATGCTGGACGTGGAGGCATCCGACAAGCCCAAGACCAACGCTCCCACCCAGGGAGTTACTGAAGCTGCTGCAGACCGAGCCTCGGCCAGAAACAACAACACCGTCCCAGCCGGGACGCTAAGCTGCAATGTGCACCACGTGCACCAGACTGTCGACCCACCTCACCAGGGATCGGCGTCTCACTGGAGGAGGCTCCGAAGGAACAATGCTGGCGCTACCCCGGGGCGCCGAACCTCCAGCTCCGGGAAATCCATGACCGTCGGGAGCGTCCGAGTTCACCTTGATGGACGAGGTCTGAAGTAATGCAAGACCACATCGTACCAACCGTTCCAGTACGGAACTCCTTCCAATTGCTGGCCCAAGAAAAGCCGGACCGTTGCGGGTCCAAATCAAAGGGGAAGTTGGCCCCTAAGCCAATCAGTTTTAAAGAAACCTGGGTGCCCAAGCAGCCGCGGGCCCCGACTCCAAGAAGAGAAAGAGAAATAGAAGAGAAGACAAGGGTGTTGACCCAAGCTTCCCAGAGGCTAACTTTCCAGCCCCACATCTATCGGGCCGAGACTCACCCACATAATGAAGAACAAGGTGGGATGACCAGGCGAGACTGCTTCACCCACAAAATTTTGGCACCAGTCAACGTGCCACGAGCTCTCAGCCGCCTTGCCAAAGGGCGGAGTTATATTGTTCGGGCTGTCCGGGGGCACTCACATAACCTCGACAGTACCACTTTGGGGATGCAGCAACCCCTAGAAGTTGCGAATGCTATGAGTAAAGTCCGGGGGCGACGAGCCGCAATACTCACCTACAATAGGGTTGTGGTGGCAGCCCACTGCGGGTCCTTGCCCGGGAATCATGAGGACGTGGCACCAGTCCATGCTGAAGAAATAGATTCAGGCCTGGTCACGATGGTTGTAAATGTGATCACGGCTGAAGGTGATAGTGGGAGAGCATCCATGCCATCCGAAGAAATTCCAGTTGAAGAAAGAGGCGTCCCCCTCAACCCCTCCATGCACGACCCTGCAACGCTGAGGCTGTTGCAGGAATATCGACAGGAGATTGAACTATTGAAGAAGCAGCTAAATGAAAAGAATTCACAAGCGCCTGCCGCCAAGCACCCCGAAGTCCCCTCCGAGACACAGGGAAACAATGGCCAAATCCTCGAGGCTTGGCCACAGGTGACTGTGGCTCAACCGGCGCCTAACTACACAGGGGGCACTCCCTCCCAGCAACAACACACTATCACTACGGTGCAACCCCCTGTGCTCTCATACCATGGGATTGCCGTTACACCTCAGGCAACGGTGGCGACACCGCAGGTGCAGCAAGGCCAACTCCACCTAGGCTCGGTCGACCAGGTGATGGCGAGTAAAATGATGATAGATCGGATGATTGAAGAGAAGCTGGCCTACAGGGGCAACAAAGATTATGCCGCTTTTGATGTGTACAAGGTACCTTACCCTGTCCACCACGCTGCCAGAAGGTTACCTCCCGGCGTCAGCAAGCCGCCGAAGTTTGACAAGTTTGACGGACATGGTTCGCCGAAAGAACACATAGCCTACTATATCAATGTAATGGGCGACTTGGCAGCAGATGAATCTTACCTGCTCAAGTTCTTTGGGTCTTCCCTCACAGGACTCGCTTTTGAGTGGTATTCAAATTTGCCAGTTGGGTCCATTGACGGTTGGCCAAATATGCAAAAGAAGTTTCGGGAACGATTTCACGTTGCTGAAAGAGAAATAACCATGGCCGAATTGTATACTTCCAAGCAGAAGAATGACGAAACTGCTTTGGAATATATTAAAAGATGACGGAATCTCAGCATGAGATGCAAACGGCCGCCACACCAAGAAGACGCAGTGCAAATCTGCAAATAAAATTTGAAGCGGGAGATCCTCGAAAAGATGATTGGAATTGAAATCAGGTCATTTGGCCGACTAAACAGTGTGGTGGCAGAAATCGAGGCTTTCCTCTCCTCTATCCCTGTGGCTTTTAGCCAGAAGGCTGAATCAGCCGGCAAACGGCCCATGCCTGAAAGAAGTTCATACAGTCGACTTCAGGGTGTTCGGACGGCAAAGAAATAAAGACGAAGGGGTCTTCGTCGGCCCTCCTCCGGCTAAACCTGCCGAACAGCAAGAAGGGCCTCCCTTGCGGGCCAAAATGATGAAGCCTTACTCCTTTCCTAAGGAGAAGACCCGACTCTTGTTTGAATGGGCCACCAGATACAATAAGGTCACCCTGATAGAGCCGAAAAGGCCAGGTGATCTTAGGAGAAAAGACGACCCCCGTTTCTGCCCATATCATCAAATGCTTGGGCACTCCATTGAAGACTGTTATGTGTTTAAAGACATTGTCGAAGGTATGATCAAGAGAGGGGAGCTCCAGATGGGCGAATCCAGAGTGGATCCTCCATGCCCTCACGAGCTTCCCGACTTTAGAAGGGTTGTCAACATGGTGTCCATACATCAGCAGTTGCAAGATGACCCGGTGTGGGGGCATATGCCAACCGCCAAGGGGAAGAAGAAGGAAAAGTCAAAAGATAGAAAGGGAGGCATTGCCCTCTCTTGCAATACATTATCGGCCGGCACGAGCCGAACGACTGAAGAAGTAGAAGATGAAGAGATATGCTTCGTGCCGACCCAGGTGACTCAACCCGAAGCTTCCACCTCCCGCTATGCCAATCGGCCCCGAGAGGAGCGGGGGCACTCTTTGCTGCCTCATGAAGAAGTATGCCATCATACTCCCTCACGCAAGGGTGTGGGGGAAAGAATATCAAGCTCTCAAAGATTGAACGTGTCTGATCATGGATCCAGAGGAATGATGGTCTTGCCTGAATTCGAGACGGGGGGCAGCATCTCTAGCTCCTGCCAACTTGAGCCCACTCCTATAATCGAGTTACGCCAGGAGCTTGAAATAATGAAGAGAAAAATGGAAGAGATGGGCTTAAGCCCACCCAACCCGCACCTGGAACCGACAGCTCCGGCGACAATGAATAAGCCAAGTGAGAAGCGAACAGCTGAAACAAAGCCGGCCGAGGGAGAATTTACTAAGGCAAAATTATATGAGACCGGGCAAAAAGACGATGGGTCTGCCCCAGGCTATATAAGAAGAGTGGGAGACCCCCATGAAAGATGTAGGAGCCCTCTGAACTGCGAAGACATCATTCGGAGATGTGAGAGAGATCTGAAAGATAAAATCCTACAAAGGGTGATGGGCATCAAAGTCAGAACCTTTGAACAACTAAGTGAGTTGGCAGCTGATGCCGAGGTTTTCCTGGCAAAGTATTGTCCGGCTACTACTGCCCCGGGCGGGGAGAACAGACCGGTCGACAAGCATCTGGCGCACAAGGGACTATGTGTCTCAAATTCTGGGGCTTTCGAACCACAACAGAAGCAAATAAAAGGGGCAGTCGGGGTTCCTCCCATTCAGCCTGCTGAACAAGCGCCCTCGTTGAGGGACAAGATGAAGAAACCTTATTCCTTCCCTAAGGAGAAAACTCAAATGTTGTTCGAATGGGCCCGTGCATGTGGCAAGGTTGTCCTCCCGGAGCCCAAGAGGTCGAGCGATGCCAAATGGAAAGACGACCCTCAATTTTGCCCTTATCACCAACACAGGGGGCACCCGATTGAGGATTGTTATGTGTCCAAAGATATCATTGAAAGTCTAATTCGGAAGGGCGAACTACACATAGGCGAGCACAGAGTGGACCCGCCGCGTCCTCACCAAATGCCCAACCTCAAAAGGACGGCCAGCACGGCTTCACCATGCCAGTTGAAGAGCAATGCACTATGAGGGACATCTCAAACTCCCTGAACTGTAGTAAAAGTCGAAAAGGAACCAGAATACATGTGGTACCCTATCCTGGGGGCAAATGCTGAAGCAGATAGAGACAAAGCTGATCGTGGCTCGTCGAAGATGATGGGTGACCCCTCGTAGGTCATTCCACGCAGAAAAGAGACATCGGAATATGTAGCAATTCTGAAGCTCTTGGATTATCAACCTTTGGGGTCGACAACGCCTCAACCAACATCCCAACCATCGGTGATCAGACCGACATCTTTTGAAGGTATTCAAGAATGTTCAGGTTTTGTAATTATTGACATTTAAGCCGACAGCTTCCTAATCATCGGCATTTGAGCCGACAGCTTTCTGATTATCGACGCCTAAGTCGACAGCTTTTAACTATCGGTATTAAGCCGACAGCTCTTCAATTGTCGGCCCCTGAGCCGATAGCTATTTAATTATCGGTTTCCAAACCGACAGCTATCCAATTATTGGCTCTTAAGCCAACAGCTATTCAACCATCGGCCCCTCAGCCGACAGCTATTCAATTATCGGTTTCTGAGCCGACAGCTATACAATTATTGGCCCCCATGCCAACAGCTATACAGTTATTGGCTCCCGTGCCCAATAGCCATACAATTATTGGCCCCTATGCCAACAGCTATATAATTATTGGCATGCTAACAGCTTTTTAATCATCGGCCCCTGAGCCGACAGCTATTCAATTATCGGTTTCTGAGCCGACAGCTATACAATTGTTGGCCCCCATGCCAACAGCTATATAATTATTGGCTCCCATGCCAACAGCTATCCAATTATTGGCTCTCATGCCAACAGCTTTTTAATCATTGGCCCCTGAGCCGACAGCTATTCAATTATCGGTTTCTGAGCCGACAGCTATACAATTATTGGCCCCCATGCCGATAGCTATTCAATTATCGGCCCCTGAGCCGACAGCTTCTCAACCATCGACGTTCGAGCCGACAGATGTCGAATTAATAAATAATCCCGCCTTCGGCCTTTGGCCACCCCAAAAAGAAAAAAAACATTTCACTTTGGTCTGGATCCTTCCTCGGCCAGAGAACAAAAAAAGAAAACAACAGCCTCCATAAAGTTGGCGTCATGACCTTCCGTCTAACCCAATGAACATCATACCTTGACCAAAGATGCTATCTAAACAAAAATTGTTTTCGGTTAATGCCGATTCTTCATCCTACCGGGATCCACAACAAAAAACAACAACACAAAATAAAAATAAAAATAAAAATAACAACAAACAACAACAAATAAAAAAATAAAAAAATATAATAAGAAAATAATAAACAAAAAAACAACACAAAAAATAATAAAACAAATAAAAAACACATAACAAACAAATAAAAAAAATGATAAAACAAACCAACAAAATGAGACAAGATAAAAAAAAGAGAAGAATACACAAAAATAAATAAATAAATAAAATAACAAAAAAAACAAACAAGCAGAACAAATAATACAAAAAAAAACTCTCGCATGCTTCTGTTTTTGAATGCTTACACTTGCATGTTTGCATGTAATATAGCATAATACACTTTCCTTGGACGTTCTAGGACTGAAACTCCTT
This sequence comes from Amorphophallus konjac, assembly GCA_022559845.1. Classification (NCBI taxonomy): domain Eukaryota; kingdom Viridiplantae; phylum Streptophyta; class Magnoliopsida; order Alismatales; family Araceae; genus Amorphophallus; species Amorphophallus konjac. The sequence goes on from CM040122.1 coordinate 397,885,528, forward strand.
GAATAGATTACATTGCCTTAACTCCGAATAGGTGTGTGACACGTCGCATCCTGAGGGGGGAAGAAACCAATTTTGGTGAATGCACACGTCAAGGGGAAGAGTCATGGCTATGTCGTTAGCAGAACTCACAAATTCACCCGAGAAAAACTCCTACACTCCGCACACAACGTGAATCAATAAGCTTTGACCATAGGGATTTCAGGTTTTCCTTCTAACACTCTATGGACGCTCTAATGCCTGCACTCACATGAAAGGTAATCGTGAGGAAAAAGCTGCCTGCCCCCGTTCAAAAAGGGATGAATGAATAAGTGTAATGTGAATCCGAGTAGCCGGGAATCCCCACTGAAACAAATGAGGAGACTCGCGCGAAATGGTGAAGCAAATTCTATTAATGTGAATCTGAGTAGCCGGGAATCCCCACTGAAACAAATGAGGAGACTCGCGCGAAATGGTGAAGCAATTTTAATAAAGATGAATCCCAGTAGCCGGGAATCCCCACTGAAACAAATGAGGAAACTCGCGTCGAACGGTGAAGTCTACAACCGAAAAATAGAATAAATAAGGGGGCTGTGCGAAGCTACCGAAAGTCGAGAACCAGAAATGAATGTGCGGGCGATAGAGTAGTCCTCGAGTATTACTTAGAAAGCCTGCATATCCCTAAGTTCAGGGTTTATTGCTCACACGCCTGCACCCCCACGCCACAGAGAATTGTCTCAGGTGGATTGTAGTTTTGACTATGAACATAGGCTATGCGATCTCCCTGTTGCGTGTGCGCACCCTCCCTTAGCCGTGCTCCATGAACCGCACTTGATCCGTGAATTATGGGCATTGTCCCTATCCTATCCCCGATAGAGGGGAATTACCTTATATGTACTTGCATTGTGACTGCGATGATGGATGCCTGCATGCATGTGCTTGGGCAAAACAAGGATAAATTAAATAAATAAAACGGATGAATGAATAAAGGAAGAATGAACGATAAAGGATGGATCATAAAAAGAGGCGAATAAACTAAGTAATGATGAGATAATAATGATAATAAAACAAAAAAAATATTAGTAAAAAAAAGAGAAGAACAAAAAGAACAAAGAAGAACAAAAAGAGAAAAAAAAAGAAAGAAGAAGAACAAAAAGGAAAGAAGAAGAAGAAGAAAAGGAAAAGGAAGAAAAAAAAAGAAAGAGAGAATAAAACAGACAGAAACAACAACAAACAAATGAACGAAATGAATGAAAGGAGAAGAAACAGATGAAACGAATGGTAATAATAAAATACATCTTTTCAATTATCGGCCCCTGAGTCGACAGCTTTTCAATTATCGGCCTCTAAGCCGACAGCTACTCAATTATCGGTTTCTAAACCGATAGCTTTTCAATTATCGACCTCAGAACCGACAGCTTTTTAATTATCGGCCTCTAAGCCGACAACTTTTCAATTATCGGCCTCAGAACCGACAGCTTTTTAATTATCAGCCTCTGAGCCGACAGCTTTTCAATATATCATCTTCTAAGCCGACAACAACCCCCCCCCCCCCTTTATCGACCCTTGAGCCGACAACTTTTCAATTATCGGCTCCTAAGCCGACAGCTATTCAACTATCAACCTTTGAGCCGACAGCTCTACAGTTGCTGACCTCCGAGTCGACGGCTATCCAATTATCGGCCCCTCGGCTGACAGCTATTCAACTATCGAGTTCTGAGCCAACAGCTTTCCTCATCATCGGCATCCATGTCGACAGCTGTCCGGAGTCCTTCAAAAAAAGAAGAAGAAAAAAAGAAGAGAAGAAAAAAAAGAAGAAGAAAAAAAGAAGAAGAGAGAAGAAAAAAAAGAAGAAGAGAAGAAGAAAAGAAGAAAAAAAAAGAGAAAAAAGAAAGAAAGAAAATGAGGATGAATGATAGTGAGCTACACCCGTAGGCCCCACTCGTTCGTCCCTCCCTCTCGACACCTGCGGGTGGGGGGCATTTGTGGGCACTCAAAATTTTTACGGACAACGAGCGCATTCTAACTCCAACCATTTTGAAGGGGACGAAGAAAAAGAAGAAGATCAGGAGAAAGCATATGTTAGCAAGGCATCAGAGGCTCAGGAAATGTTGGAGAAAAGAGAAGCCATGGTTGCAGCAAAGGAGCAGTCATCACTGGAGTGGCTACAGGAGAAAAGAGATGCTGCACTTTCTGACATAGGAAGTGCACTTGGGAAGCGTCAGAAGCCCTCAATAATGCCGATTGCAAGTAACAGTGAACATAATGTTTTATGTGTTGAAAGACCAAATGAGGAAGGTACAAAACTTGATTCAGAGTATGCAAACCTGACTCAGATTGTGAATGTCACTTGGTCTCTCACATCGAATGACAGATGTGATTGAAGTGCCTCAAACAGTGGAAGACAATTTGAAGCCATAAATCTAGCTTATGCATTTGAGCTGACAGAGCAATTGGGCTTAAAGCTTACTTAAAGGAGCAAAGAAGGGAAAGAATTAGATGCTTTATCGTAGGATCAAGGGAGGGAATTAGAAGCTTCACTATTTATGATAATTACCAACAGATTTAAGCCGGCGGCCCTATTCAGTTGCCGGTGATGCAGTACGGGGCGCCATCTATGTGTGCCAGGACGGGTGGGCTAGTTAACACCATTGTTGATGGTGCCACGGGTTTTCATATGGGAGCCTCCCATGTTGACTATGATGCCGTGGACCCCCCTGTAGATTAACAGGTGAGAATTCTCTTAATCAGTGGCAGCCCAACAAAGCAGTGGGCAGTTTTATTAAACGGTGGCAAATATTTTATCTGATGGGAAGAATATCAAATGGTGACAAGCTCCATTATCCGATGGCCTCGTTGGACTGTCAAGCCGGTGCACCCCTCCACTATCTTACCCGGTGCACCCCTGTGCCGGATAGCCAGGCACCGCGCCGGACCACTCCACCTCCAGCAGCCGCAGCCCGGTGCACCCCCGCTGCCATGTGAGCGGCGCGCCCGTGAGCGGCTCTGCCCCGGCACGCTCCCGCGAACGCCTTCACCGGCACACCCGCGAGCAGCTTCACCCCGGCACGCTCCCCAGCCGTCGCACCCGGCACACCCGAGAGCGTCAGTGCCCGGCACACCCGCTACCTCCTCCAGCGGTACACCACCAGGCCACCTCCTGCGGCACACATCCACCGTGCCGGGTAACGCCCCAAAAGCCGCATCGGACGACCCCCACCTTGTTCCTCCGGAAACCAGAGGCCTCTGCAGGACCGCACAGAGACGTGGCTTCCCACGTTGTTGATACCCTCGTTTGGTTGTAGAAGATTTTCTGCCACTACCAAGCAAGGGAAAGACTGAGAAAGATGGCTGGTATCCTCCGGGACGTGTCAATGTGTTCCCTTCTTTGATGAACAGTGGTAAACTAGAGACCATGTTATCACAGGGTAAAGAGTATGTCTTCATCGCTAACTCTGATCACCTGGGTGCTGTTGTTGATTTGAAAATAATTAATCACTTAATCCACAATCAGAATGAATACTGCAGGGAGGTGACGCCCAAAACCTTGGCAGATGTTAAGGGTGGTACCTTAATTTCATATGAAGGAAGTTCTCCTTGAAATAGCACAGGTTCTCAGTGAACATGTCAACGAATTCAAGTCAATCGAAAAATTCAAGATATTCAACACCAACAAATTGTGGGTGAACCTGAAGGCCATTAAGCACCTTGTTGAGGCCGATGCACTTAAAATGGAGATCATTCCCAACCCTAAGGAAGCCCATGGTGTGAAAATTCTTCAGCTAGAAACTGCAGCTGGTGCAGCCATTCGTTTCTTTGATAATGCTATTGGAGTCAATGTTCTGCTATTGGGGTCAATGTTCCTCGATCTCGGTTTCTTTCCCTGTGAAAACGACTTCAGACTTGCTGCTTGTTCAGTCAGATTTGTATACATTAGTTGACGGCTTTGTTGTACGGAATGGAGCCAAAACTAACCCAGCAAATCCTTCTATTGACCTGGGGCCTGAATTTAAGAAGGTTGGGGACTCCCTCAAACGCTTCAAGTCCACCCCGAGCATCGTTGAGCTTGATAGTTTAAAGGTTTCTGGTGACGTGTGGTTTGGTGTTGGCACAGTCCTCAAGGGCGAGTGGCGTGCACTACCCATGATTGACAACCTAGAGTTTAAAGATGATCCTGAAATCTACTTTTTTTTCAGAACCTGAAGTATGTGGGCATTGAATTATGACAACTCAAATCCGGTACCATATTTGACAATATTATGGTCTGTGATGATCCCGAGTATGCGGTGAAGCTTGCCGAAGAAACATGGCGGAAAACATAAAGATGCTGAGAAGGCAGCTTTTGATGAAGCTGAGAACAAAAGAAAGAAGAGGAGGAGGCTGAAGTGGCTGGCAGCGCAGGAGAAGACCGGGCGTCAGACGACGAGGGTTCTTCGAGGGAGAGGCCGAAGCCCATGGGCACCAGCAGGCTCTTCAAGGCCGATTACTCCTTTTGAATGGATTTCCAAGTTTGATGAGCTTCGTGTATGGGAAGGGGCCGTGTCCAGACGCCCGAATAGTTTATATTAATGGGGCTTTTGATTTCTTTCATACTGGACATGTGGAGATATTAAGTCTCACCCGGTGCACCATCAATACCCATGAAACGGTACACTCGTCGCGGCCTTCACCCGGCCCACTCTTCAGACCGGTGCACCTGCCATCTATTACCCGGTGCACTAGTCATGGCATCCAGCCAGTGCACCCATATGCCCCTCTGACCGGTACGCTTGCCATGGACTCCACCCGGCACGCTTGCAGTGGCCTTTGGCCGGCACACCCCAAGGGGCCTTTGGCCGACACACCCGCAAGAGCCTCCACCCAGCTTGCTGTTCACTCCAGCGGCACACTCTCAAAGCCCCTCAGCGGCACACTTGCGAAGGCCTTCAGCGGCACACCTGTGAGGCTCTCCAGCGGCACGCCTTCCTCAGCCCCCAACGGCACAGCGTTCGGTCCAGCCACGCCGGTTAACGCTCGTAGTCCTCGGCGCGCAGTGGAGGCATGGCAGGCCCATACCTGCACCTTGTTGGGCTGTCCTCGCCCCACCTACTCCCGTCCCCGGCAGTCGTCGGCCTGACCAGGGGTATAAGAACCCCTCGTTCCGACGAAAAACAGGGGGAGAGGGAGACAGAGAATACACAGAGGCCTACACGGACGAAGAGAGAAGGGAGAAGAGGAAGAAGAGGGGCTCGCCCGTCCAAGCCCAGCAAGCCCAGGAGGGCTCCAGAGAAGAAGAAGAAGCTAGAGAGAGAAAGAGAGAAAGAGAGTAAGAAAAGAGAGAGAGAGAGGTTCTATGTAGTGGGAGAGAAGGGAGCCGTCGCCCCTGCTCGACCCCGGCTCTCTCCTCATCCCTTCTTTTCTTTTACCTTCTTATTCCTCTTCTCATCCCTTTTGTAGCTTGTTTCAGACATACTCTGTAACGCTTGACCCTTGGCCAGCCATGGTCGTTTTCTATCATGAATAAAAGACGCCCCTCTACTGGGTCTCCTGCCATTCTCGTTGGTTTCTTCTTATGATATGTTTTGCCACTTGCTTCTCTCCTTCTCCGGTGTCTTGGAGTCTCCATGTCGATGTTGCTCTCCCGTATGATCCCCTTGCCTTACGCTTAGTCTCTGGCCCAATGGAGTTTACTCTTCCCCTTTCTCGGGGCCTCACGAGCCCAATACCCTTCTCTCTGGCCTCCACCCTTGTCCACTTGCCTGAAGGGAGAGACCCCTGCTCTCCTTTTGAACACCCAGGCACCCACACCACCATCGGTCTTGTCTTTTTTGGCACCAACTTACCTTGCCAACCCCCCAGCCTTCACCCCCTGGCCAACCCTTCACCGGTACAGTCCCTGGCCAGTGCACCCTCACCCTTTTGAGCCTTCCCCGATACGCTCTCAAGAACCCAGCCCGGTACGCCCTTGGGGCTCCAGCCCGGTGCATCTTACAACCCTCTTTGCCCGGTACACCCTGACCTCTCTCAGCCCGGCGCACCTCTCTAGTCCCCGTAGGCTCCTTGGCCGGTACGCTAGCCACCCTGGCCTCCCCTCAGCCCAGTACACCCTTCTGGCCGGTACACCCCCTTCGGCTTCCTTGGCCGGCACACTAGCCACCAATTCCCCCTTTCTTACCCGGTGCACCTCTAGCCAGTCCTAGAGAGGCCTCCAGCCCGTCGTCTTTTCCGAGATTTCCGAAGTTTTGTTAAAGGTGTTGCCGCTCTCGGGCGCCCACCTCCAATTGTCGGGTTCCGCCACTCCTTGTGGGCGCGTTCCCTGTATCTCCCTTACCATCTGGGTCAAGGGGAGATGCTGCCGAATTTTCGTTAGAAATAACAACATGTTAAAAGACAAAAGGAAGCGACAAACGATAAAGGTAATAACATGTTAAAAGGCAAAAGGAAGCAACAAACAAATGAAATGAACAACAGTAAAACGCTTCAACCAAGGTAAGGGAACCGCAATCAACACAAAGAGAATCGGACCGAATGACAATTAAGCGACTTGAACAGCCGTCTTCCGGAAAGAAAGAAGGGGAGATAATCAAGAGGAAAGGGAAATGAGATCCACACAGACGGTACCAAATCAGGGGAGAGACATAGAAAGGAAAGATATAAGAGAATGGCGAAGGAGTGGGTCCCGTCCGGACCTCGCCCGTCGCACCAGTCCCCGGATCTTCACCGGTACAGCCTGCCTTGACCTTCTCTGACGCACTTCCAGTTTCGCCCTGGCCGGCACGCTTCCTTGGCCTTTCCCCGATGCACCTTCAGCATCCCAACCCGGCACGCCCCTTTTGAGCCTACGCCGGCACACTTCAGCCCCCGCCGCCGCCGGCACAGCCCTTTGAAGCCTTCCCCGACATACCCTGTGCTTCCTACCCCGGCACACTCGGCCAGATCTTCACCGGTACACTCCCCACTCCTTACCCGGTACGCCCAACTGTGGCCTCCACCGGTACGCCCTCCTTTCTCGGGCCTTCACCGATACACACCCATCCCTTTAGCCCGGTACACCCCTGCTCTCGGGCCCTTTACCGGCACACCCGTCTGGTCTTCCCCGGTACGCCCTTTTGGTGTCTTCGCCGGCACGCTCGCCCCAGTCCGCCCGGTACACCCCTTTAGCCCGGCCCACTCCTCTATACGCACCAATGCAAATAAAAGAAATATAATGGCAATAATAATTAAAATAAACCAAGAAAAAATATAAATAAATAAAACATATGAAAGTTCTAACAAAATAAATAAATAAACGGATAAATGGGATATGTATATATATATATATATATATTTTGAACGTGTAATAAATAAATAAATAAAAATACGTGTAATAGATAAAAAAATATACAATATATATATATATATATATATATATATATATAATAGTGACATTACCCAAAAAAAATGTATAAAGAGGAAATAAGCAACAAAATATATGAACATATATATATATTTGGAGATCCAGATAAAAAAAAATAATAATAAAAATAGTAATCCATATTGCAACCCCGTCTCTCCCTGTGACTCGACGTTGAAGGGACAATAATACTTCCCTCGCAGGTCGGGCTTGAGCCTGGGGAATTGCCCCGACATGGCCAGGCCCCGACTTTGCTTTGGGCCGACATTCCAAACAAGCCGGACTCGTTTCTCGCCCCTGGGCCCTTCTGGGCCATTATTAAAATTGCCGTGCATTCGGCAGATATTTGAACGGATTCGCCCCGGTTTTCCGTCGCGTTTCTATTACGGACCCGTGTCCGAATATGAAAAGGTCCACGAGTGACCGACATGGCCAGTGGCTCGTATCCTAATGCGGACTTTGGTGTGATTTATCCTGTCCCTTTTTTTCGCGCAGTTAGTATTATTTCTTTCGGCCGCAGGGCCCCTAATTTCGGCAATTAATCAAGGGTGTTCCCTCTTATGGGGGATGTAAATGACGTCGTGACCTTTATGGCGCGACGGGATTCGGTCCCGACACGAACCACACAACCGTCTGACGAAGTCAGATCGAGCGCACCATGGGCTCTTCGGGGCCCGAATAAATCGTCACCTCGGTAACTGGCACGCCCGCGCACTTAATAAACCAGCAAAACGAACAAGATAATTGTCAGACGAGAAGTGCGTCCACAGATGGGCAACACAGACCCACCACCGTCGCCGAGGGCGCCAGAGCCAGCAAGAAGTAGACGATCTCGTCCGACTGTACGACCATGGCGGGGGGCGAGTTCCTCACGAGCTGGCGCGGGAGGACGTCCAACCGTGGGGCCCAAAGGCAGGGAGGAAGGAGGAGGGGAGGGGGGAGACACCTGGCCTCCCCCCCACCGCCAGCCATCGCTGGCAGGAGCAGGGTACGGGAGGGAGATGCTCGTGCGGGAAAGGGAGAAGCTCTAATTAGTCGTTAGTGGAGTTGCCAATGGATGTCCAATGTCTATTATTATTTTGATCCATTTTTAAATCAAATAATAGGTGCAAAAATATGATAAAATCCACCTAATAGATTGTTGGATACGGGAAGTAGATTCACGGCAAACTATTCGAGTCGGGAACATGAAATGTAGCAATTTTCACATATGCAAATCTGTTTTTGTTTCCGATAATAAATACATATTTAATTTAAAAAAATTATATATATAAGATTAATAAGGTGCTTAAATTTAAGTCATTGAGTGATAGCCTATTCCAATCCAATTAGAGGGTATATAAATTAATTTACATGTGGATTGCATGTATGATTTTTATTAATTATATTATTTTTAGTGTAATTATATTATTTTTATTGTTTTTAAAATAACTAATCAATATGTTGTATAAGTTTGAATTTTTATCTTTAATAGCTGTAATATGTTAGTGTACAATTTTACATACCATATAGATTATGTAAACTTATATAACTTGAAAATTTAAAGTTTAGTCAAATGGGAAAAGTAGCAAAATGGATGGAAGCAAAGATTTTAGTTTTTATTTCTATTTTCTAATTTGGAAGCAAAACTATCTATATCCGTTTTTATTTTTGTCTCCCACTATTTATTATATTATAAATAATATAATTAATCTCACTAATTAAAATTTAAAAGATAGAAATATAATTAATTATGGGTTTAGACTAATGTTCATTTCAAAAATTTTATTTTATTTTATTTTTTAAAATTATAATATACAATATAAATTGAATATATCATAAAAATATTTTAAATAATTAATATCACTAATTAAAAATTAAAAGATAGAACCATCATTAATTACAAGCTTAGGTTATTATTCATCTAAAAATTTTTAATTTTACTTTAATTTTTAAATACTTATAATATGTTTTATAAAATAAATATATCTTGAAAATAGTTTTTTTAAATAACATCATTAATCTCATTAATTAAGATTTAAAATATATAATGTCATTAATTATGAGTTTAAGTTACTGTTTATCTAAACAATTAATTTTAATTTATTTTTTAATATTTTATTGTATTCTATAAAATGAATATACATTGAAAATAGTTTTTTTGATAGATACCATCATTAATCTAACTAATTAAAATTTAAAATAGTGAACATTATTAATTACCTATTTAAGTTACTATTTATCTGAAAATTTTAACTTTTAAATATTTTCAATATATTATATAAAATGAATATATCTTGAAAATAAAAGTTTGTTGATAAATAACATTATTAATTTCAATAATTAAAATTTTAAAGACATGAATGTCATCAATTGCAAATTTAGGTTGCTATTTATATAAAATCTTTTAGTTTAGTTTAATTTTTAAATATTTTAATATAGTTTATAAAATAAATATATATATTGAAAATATTATTATGATAAATAATATCATTAATATCAATAATTAAAATTTAAAAGGACAAATACGCTATTACCATGGCTACTTAGAACAAATACATTATTTTAGAGATTAGAGAGAGAGAATTTAATGAAGGTCCATAGGTGGATTTCGTAATATGATATTAGTCCCATATTAACCCCCTTTTTAGACCCGATTACGTTTAACCCTCGATCAAATCCCTTGAAAGTTAACACTAGATTAATTCGAGTTAACTCACGGCTAACCTTTAATCAAAGCCGGGCTAAAGGGTGTCTTTTCTTTTGCGAGGGGATCAGCTGGGCCAATATATATAAGGGTCCTCGGTTTCTTGTTTAGAACAACATCCACTTTAATTCTTATGAATCTAGTGATATTATAATTTGTCTCAAATCAAAAAGGGTACCTATCACTGCCGGTAGTCTATCAAGGCACAACCTATCTATACCATATCATATTTGGGACTACCTCATCTGTCCCATTAATTCTCATCTGTCCCATTAATTAAGAAGGAACCTACCCTCACGGCCGGGCGAGATGACCCATATATATAGTCTGGCATATTGGACCAGGCATCATATATATATAGCCGAGGTGTACTCTTTATAAGTCACTAGGGAGGGGCAGTGGCATATTGACTGTAAAAGCCGTGTCCTTGGTCTCACTTCCATAATTAAGGTGAGTTGGATCGATCCGTGCAGCTGGTACGTGGGCATCTCCATCGACGCTCACATGCACCTCATCTCCAGGTGTGGATCGAGGGGCCGGATATATCCATCTCTCCTTCTCTGAGATCATGCAGGTCATGAGCAACTGGGGAGATGTGCAGTGGGGTGGCGCTAGTGCGTACTCCAGCGGATGGATTGCATGGTTGTTGCTTGATCCCCGGTTGCTTCCCGATACATAGTGTCCCACGTACGGGGGGTTGCATGCAGAGGAAATCTATCTATATATATAGTGGCAAGGTTCCGTGCATGGCGATTGGAGACACTATACAGAGGACAAGTTACGGAACCCAGCTGTGATGGGGCATGCATGCATGTGTATTCTGAGAGCTCCATAAAAATGCTTCGAGTGGACTATCTCATTGCCTTCTAATCTGCACCTCTCTGACAACTAGAGCTAGGACATCATGCATGCGTCTCGCCGGGAAGCCAAGGCACATGAATACATTCGGGTTGATGGGCGGAGACTCCAAGACAAGGGCCTCTTCTAGCGTTTGAGAGTTTTCCCTTTTCAATTTTGTTCTTGGTTAGGGGAACTGGACTAGAGGAGGGGGTGGGGGAGGGGAGGAGGAGGGGGTGGGGAAACCTACCAAACTCTGGAAGGGGCATCCCATTAATGTCGCCCCCCATATCGTCTCCGGGATATCATAAGGGGCATCGACCAAGCTCATGAGCGAGTTTATGAATTAGAGTAATATCTGGGTCAATCTCTTTCATCTGTGTTTGCAGATCATGTTATAGATAAACTTAAAATAAAATCCAACTTGATCCACGTCTCCAACTATAACTCAATCCAAATCCGATTGGATCTCATATTTCCAGGTTCTCGAGTACATGTGAAAGCTTAATTAATTACTCTGATCAATATTTCTATGACATTTATAGTTAAGGTTATTTAAGTATAAACAAGTGAAATATATGTGGATTAATTATTTAAATATGGAAGAGACTTGATTAAAAACGATCAGATTTGCACAATATAGTGATCATGTCACAAATCCCCAGCTTATATTTGATCTAATATGTGAAAATTAACCTTTGGATTCCAAATATATCCCTAATCCACAGTCCATCGCACATAAGTCTAATTAATCATCCTCCAATCTGTCCATGCCCATGTGTAGCCCTCCGCTCATCTATGATTTGGCGGATCAAATTGTGCTGACTCGTACTGACCGTGCCAGATAGAGCTATGTCGGAATGGCCATTTTGGGCAGCCATGTAAGTTTGAAGATCTCTTCAAACTGCTGTTTCTAGTCCATCGATAATGAGCAGCTGACACACTTCTAACAACTTTGTTAATTAGTTGTCGCTGAACTAATCACCTACTCAAAAAATCAAGTTAATAGGCGGAGAGATTCAAATAACTACTATTGGCACAAATTAAGCCCCTCTTTGGTACCGGATTAATTAAACTTAACCCGAATTAACTTAAGTGGTGCAAGTTAGTCCACCTTCATCCCAATTTGTTTTGTTCACAAGTGAGTTAACTCAGGTTAAGTTAGTGAATTAATATGATAGATAGTGGTGTGATTTGATAAAAAAAGTGAGTTAATCTTAAGGTTTTTATGCAAAATTATAAAAATAACATTGTAGAGAGAGGGGGGGCTTGGTCGGCAAGTGAGGGGTGTACGGAGGGGGAGATCAGGATCGAGGGAAGGAGGGTGACGTCGATGAGTGAGGGGGAGGGGGAGATCGAGACCAAAAGGGAGGGGGCAGCACTACTAACATCACATAGCCACAACAAGAAAGCTTTTAACGAATTAATCGGTCTGAGCCTGACATCATGTCCCTGAACCAGACTTCGAGTTTATTTTGGGTCCACAGTTCACTTCAGCAACAAGCTCTTCCGAGAACATCTAAAGCAAATGCCAAAATCGACCTCAGTCATGTGAGAATTAATTACATTCCGAAGAGGCCGGGGAAGACAAAATTTATCAAATTTTGCTTTATTCATCTCTAGAATCTTTTTTCACCGTTGAATGATCAATTTAAGAATAAGAAACAAGAAAAGGAAAGACATGCTGCATGTAAAAGCTATACACAACAAGAATTCACGTCGAACTCATCATCTACTGGCTAGTGGCTTAGGAGAAACAAAGAGGATGCCTCTTCGGATAGCATTGCCGTGTGCGACTCCAATTCCTTCGGCAGTTTCTCCGTACTCATTTTTTTCCTGTGACTTCTCAGTGCTCTGCATGATCTCATATGAGCATGAAATCTCTCCGGTTTGAATGCCTTCCCACATTGCCTGAAGATTATATGTAAAGTCAGACACAACGTAGAGTTGGTGTATATGCATGCATGTGTCATTCACAAGAGGAACAATGTTCCTAATTGTGTTTTAATTTCTGCCTGGAAACAATGCTACATTCGTCACTTCCAACTGATACTTGAGAAGATACGGAAGAATGGTTAATTATTGGCAGCTTATAATTAAGAATTCTTAGGTTGGGTAAATGATATATATATATATGACTGTTATAGTACTCTAAATTGTGAGGGAAAGGTCAACGTTTCCGTTGAGGGGTATGCAGTCTTCTGAGTTCAAATGGTAGTATAGAAAGTTTTACCTAGCTACCAAAACATGGATGAGCATTCCTAGAATCTAGATGGGGATTGCCCATCCTCACATGATAAAGGGAACATTTCAAGGTAAACCCTCTTTCTTGGGAACCAACTAGCTTAGTGCAGTTGATTCGTCACCCTCTCTTATTTGAGGAGGTCCTAACCCGGTTAATTATCTCATGCTCATTAAAAAAGTATCTACAAAAAAAACATTTCAAAGCAATTAAACCACCATGAACCAATCAATGTAACTTCTATCAGCAAAAAGGGCCATATGATACTGCATTTGATTGGACCATTTTTGTGTTTTTCCCTATCCATGTAACTTTAGGATATATTAATTCTCCAAAATTTCATATCTATCTTTAGCATTTATTCTTAGATGTTCTTTCTCATTTCTCATCATAAGAAATATAATTAAGAAAGCAATCTCGGTCCATTCTCAATTTAGCCAATCATTTTTAGAAGGATTTTTCAAGAGAAGGCCTTTCAAATATAATAATAAGGTTCTTGTACATACTCTTTTCATTTTATGCATTATGATATTACCCAATTTCAAAAAAAAATATGATAAGAAGGTTTCATAGCACTCACACTCATTCTCTTTCCTTAAAGGATTTTTCTGGAAGGATTAACAAAGAGATTCAAGTGAACCCATTTCTAGTTTTAAGTTAGAATAATTAATTTGATGAGAATGGGTGTCAAAGAGAAGATTAACATGTTTAATTTATTTTTATAAATCTTGACTTAAAAATAAAACAAACTTTTCTCTGTCCATCCCTTTAATTTATTTTTGTAAAACTTGACTTAAAAATAAAACAAAACTCCTTTGTCCTGTCCAAACTATCTGCAGCATCGTTAACTGGCACCCAACTGGCTAACTTATTATTAATCCGCAGATGGCCAGAAAAACTTTAGCATTTCTCATTAATTATCATCATAAATACACAATTAATGTAACGCAATTGGAAAAACTCACGAGCAGCTGGGCTCCGCCGCCGGCTTGTACACCTCCCCGTGTACCGTCGCCGTCTTCTGCTCCCCAGCAGCTTCCCCGGCCGCGGTCCTCGAACAACTCCTCCCTCTTCCCCGGCTATCCCTGCTGTTCGTCGCCGTCCAATCATAAAACACAAAACTTGAGGACAAAGATCACGTTTTTATTCTCTTTTCAATGTGAGATAACGGCGAGTTCTTCCACCTGGCTCCGCCTCCTGCAGCATCCCGGTGCGACCCGCCGGAGAGCAAGGGGTCGACCTTGCCGCCACCCGGTTGACCCCGCCGCACCGGCTCGACGGGCTGCAGCGCCGAATCGTCGACGCAGCCGAGGAGGTTCCGGAACGCGTGCGACGCGCGGCCCCCGTTGCCACCACCGCACCATGAGTGGCCCCGCCGCCTCCCGGGCAGAAGGCTGTAGCAGGAATCGTGCGCCCGGGCTCCCTTCTTCTCCTCCTCTCCGCCCTCCTCTTCTGGCTGGGCTTCCGCCTCGATCTCGCAGGAGCTACCATTCGATACCGGCAGTGGCGACCCAGCTGCAGCCGCGTCCGCACGGCGGGGTATGTCGACGCTGAGGACGGCGGCCGCGCGGCCTGTGGTGACCTGGGTTGATGCGTCCGAGTGATGTGAGGCGGCACTGAGTTCTCCCGCCGTTCCTTGACCACCGCCCTCTCGTCCACCTTCTCCTCCACAGGCGGTGGAGGTTTCGGCGAGACCTCGTCGTGGCGGTTCGGGTTCTCGGCTGGAGCCGTCTCGGGCGGCCGCCGCGGAGTTTTCGGATCCCCAGGCGGATTCCCGCGCGGGAACGGATCTGCCGCCCTCGGGTCCGTACGAGAGGAATCTTCGGAATCCGTTGCGAAGGGATACGCTGGGAATTTCCACAAGAGTAGCGGAGAGAGGACAGGGGTAAGTTTTTAATAATTAATTGAACGATGCGTAAACGATCAATACAAATAGCAGTAGGGACTAGGGACTGCGAACCGGACTCGTTACCTGCGAGTTGGGAGATGACGTGGACCGCGGCGGCGGACGTGGCGGCGGAGGGGGAGGAGAATACGGTGGAGGACGAGGAGGAGGAGACGGTGGGAGCGGCGCCGGCGGTGGTGGTGAGGGAGCCTTTGAGGACGTACTCGTTGTCGGAGACGGGGGTGATGAGGTCGTCGTCCGCCAGGTCCTGCCACACGTACCCCGTCCTGTACCTCCTGCCATTGCCACCGCCCCACCCCACACCCCATCGAAGCCTCCTTATTAATTACAGAAAAAGTTGTGGTGATAAGATCAGAAGCAAATGGGTCAAGAACAGAACAGAGGGAGATTGAAGAACAGGCAAAAGAATAAAAAAGGTGCCTTTTTGTTTCCGGATTCAGAAGAAACAAACCTCTTGTAGGACCAGGCGAAGGAGTCGGGCATGCCCTTGCCCCTCAATTCCGACAGCCACCTCTTCACATCTACGAGAAGCAAAGCAGACAACGGAGGTGGATCCACGGATTAGAAAGAATCGACGTGTTGGGTATGAGATCGTCGGGGATGCGTTCGGCGGATATGGGTCTGCCCACAGAAGCGGATTGGGATGGGTGAGGAGGAGAAAAGAGAGAGGGAGGGGGCACCTCGGAGGCGGACGCCCTCGCGGTGGGGGCGGTGGCAGACGCGGATGAGGTGGGGCTGCTCCATCTCACCGTTGCGGCTGAGGAAGTAGACGACGTGCAACTTCCTCACCTCCCCGGCGCTGCTGCCTCCTTCCATGGCCACTCGCTCTCTATCTCTGTGGTGCTGCGCGCGGCGGGCTGCCGCTTCTTCTTGCTTGCTTGCTGAAAGGACGAGCCGCGTACGCCCTCCTCCTCTACAGACAGAGGGAGGAAGGCGAGGAGAAATGGGGAGGACCATGGCGAGCGACGGGGGGCGCTGCAAGGTGCCCGCAGGCTCTCTTCTCCAGCCAGCCACTCCCGGCGGCGTGACAACGAAAGGTGTGCGCGCGCTATCCTATATATATATACATGGATCGATGGCCGGATGAGGAGGAGTAGATGTGGGAATTGAGTAATGGCAAAAAAAAAAAAGAGAAAGGGGGTGGGCATAAAAGAATGTGAGGGAGAGAGAGACCTCGTGGGTGTGGAAAGAAGGGAGAATAAACGCGAACCAAGATTTGGGGGCCTCCGTGCTCCGCCAAGCCTACTTGGGGGACCGCCGGAGTGGGCACTGGTGGTGTTTAGATTGGGTGACTGGTGTGTGATTGGTGGGGTTTCTCTCCCTCCTTGGTCCCTGCCGGCTGCCGCTCCTCAGTCCCTCTTTAATTATATACGTCTCTCTCTCTCTCTCTCTCTCTCTCTCTCTCTCTGTAGCTTCGGTTTCTCTCTTTTCCGCAGGGGCAAGTAAGCCAACGGAGCTAGCTCCACCACTTGGCCATGGCGTGTGGAATGTGTGGGAGGGGTAACTCAGCTCAGCAGAAGCAACTGGGTTTTGGGGTTGAAAGAAAATTACTTATCCTCCGTCGGAAATTTTCATCTCATTTATATCTTGCGGACTATCAAATTTTGTTAATTAATAAGTTCCTGAGTAGTTAGTCTTGACGCAAAGGGATAGAATCTTATCGGATTAATTACATATATAACCTCTTACATATGTAAAATATTAAAAATTTATCTTTAGCTGTTAAATATCATAAATATCATCATTATTAATCAAAATTAAAAAAATATTACACGATGAAAATGCCTCCAACATTCACATCAACCTCAAATCTCTCCACACAGATATTAAGAGTATTTTCATCATTTAGTGGCACTTTTGAATATTTCAGATGACATAAATGATATTCTACAACTAAAGATGGTAGTTTTGATATTTTATATGAGACAAGGTTATATATAAAATTAACCCAATCGTATTTTACGAGAAACTTAATTATTTTCTATCCTAATACATTGGCATCTTAATTACCATTTTTAGATGTACGAATAATTTGTTTTTTTATTTGTATAGATATCAACATATATATTCAAATATTAATTAAGATGTAATTAACATACTAACGTAGATATTGAGGTATTAGCTTGTTGAGACATTAGATCACTAATGTTATAAATATTTTATTTTTTTATTTAACGTATAGATATCAACATATTCAAATATTAAGATGTTAGCATATTAACACAAATGTTGAGGTATTAGCTTGTCGGGACATTAGAAAAATATTAATGTGTTAACATATTAACATTGTAAAGTTTTTACACATTAATATCCTAAAACTAATTAGACTTCAGCACTTCAACATTCTAACACGTTAATATTTTAATATACTAATCATTTAATATGGTAATCTTTACTGCCCTTGTACTTCAATAACTTAAATTGTCAACAACATATATGTTAACGTGCTAAGTAATGCCTTAATTACTCTTTAATTAATTCGCCAGTGCATTACACATTTAATTACGACGTTAATTAAGATGTTAGGTAGTATCTTAATGGTGGTCATGCAAGAGGACAAAATAAACCCGAGCGTACGTAAAATATGGCTTATATATAAATCCGTGAAATTCTAGCGTGGGACATGAGCATAATAGCTCAAATTAAGCTAATTAATCTTTGCAAGGGACCTCTCATGAAATTCCTAAACAAAAACAAAACGTTACTTGTACTTTTTTAAGGTACATTTGATATATATATTTCGAGGCACTCGTCGTACGGTCTACTGATGTGAGTACATCATGTTGCCACTCCTCCTTTGTGACAGACTTTTGCACGTAAAAACGCCGAGGAACACTTCATGTACGCACGTCAAGGTGGCATCGGCATGTACATGATTTGTGAGGTTTCCATGCAATTAGAAAACTGAAGCTACCTCCTTCTACGTCACGCTGGAAAGGAGGCGTTGTTAGGGCATGTTTCGCATATATATATATATATATATATATACTCCTGCTCTTAATTAATTAATTAATTAATTAATTAGCTTCTAGTGTCAACATGGAAAGTGTTGATCAGTAGTAGTTATAACAGATCAGTTTTCAATAGATAAAGTATGTTTTTACACTATATATCTTAAGAACCTCAAATTAATTAACAAAGCTTTCAAGTGCAGATTTACTAATTAAGGCCGCATTCAGCTTAACTTCTAATCAGAAGAGGCGCCTAGCTTTACATATTAATCTTGGCCCATATTATTTTGAGGGCATAACACTATACGAGGCAGAATTGAATTGTCTGCGTAATTATTTAGTTATTCTTTTGGCTTCTAATCCAACAAAACTCTAAGTTGGCATTTCATAAAGTACCGAATAAAACTGATGTTGCCAATAAATTAAACAGAATCAACTATAACCACACTCTCATTAATTCGGATCAATATATTTTTCATATTAAAAATAGAAGCCGGGAAAAACGCATAGAGACTGTAAAAGTAGAAATAATGTTTTATTTGCGTGGTCATATTTTTGGAAAAATTGATCCGTTTCTACGTTAGCAGATCCCAGCTGGGAAACCGATGTCGCAGACCCGAGGAGCAGACAGGATCCATCATCAAAGTCCAATTTGAGACTCTCAGGTATGTCAGATCCGGGCCTCCCCTTAATTATATAACTAACCTTGCAATCTACTCCATGTCCCACCATCCCATAAGTTTCTGGAGACTTATGATACAGCTTTTTAGGAGTCACAGAGGTATATATATATATATATATCCCCCAAACCATGTATATTCCTAATTATTGACTTTAGGATTAGAGAATATTTCTCTAAAGTCACCTTAGAGGACATCTCACATCCTCTTTCTCATGAGAGTCGGGCTGTTATGGACAAGAACTTCTATTCTTGCGGGCCATGCATGTTGTGTATAGGGTGCCGCAAAAGGGTTCCCATGTCTGAGGGCCCTTTGCAGACCATCTGGAAAGGAATGACGTACTGCATCTGGATGCTGACGGTATCGAATTAAAGGCTGCATTAACAAAATACAAGCAACGATAGAGGTTGGTATTTGTCTATTTCTTCGGATGGTTGTTGAGAAGTTCATTTTCTCCTCCTCACCCTTTGTGCATGTCTCTAATATTAATGATCAGACTAAAATTCCCCCACATGAGGAAAAAGATGTCAAATCAGAGAAAAGGATCAAATTTAAATTTTCTTTCTTCCTTTTACGTCAATATATCTCTCGTTAAAAATGAAATTACACGATCGAGAATTGTCTTAGATGTACATTGACATGTGATATGCAAATTAAGTGATCACGTATATACTATAAGAGGCTAAAATGTGGAGAGAGGAGGACCCGCCGAATCTCCCACTCGCCAAGAAGTTTGAACGGGAAAATGGGAGCTTGACCTTCGAACTCTACGTACACACTCCAAGATCAAGTATTAAAGGGGCTCTAGGAGTGTTCGAAATTTAAACTCTCCGATGTCTAAGTCAACAATTAAAAAAAAAGATCTAAAAATGTTTAAATGTGATTTGATAGTTCGTGTGTTGCTTGCCTTCTTACCTCTTGCTTGTAATTGTAAGATAGGGTTGACTCTACTGTGTAGGTGAAAATTTCGCACGATGGACGGAGTCTACGTACAAGGACTTGCTCATGTTGGTGGCAATGCGGGCAACGTTGGGGTCCTATTATTTTTACGTGATCAGGAGTTATCAACGATGCAAGTCATTGGTTGTGTGAACCACCCTTAGCGATGTGGTGGACAACTTGCACAAGAAAGATGATGACAAGCAATAAGCACATTTCCTACTAGGCCAACTTTTACTGCGACCGTCAATGGGTTAAACTAGCCCAATAAGTCCGCGGGCCTGACCTGACATTAGGTCAGATTGCTACCCTTTGTTCACTCCATGACTCTTGGTCGGGCCTAGAAATTTGGCCCATGAAATCTCGCGACCTAGACTTGGACTTTTTTTTTGGGCCGTGTTCCGGCCCAACCTATTTCCTCTTTTGCTTTTTATCTATTGAAGCTTCTTTTTGTATTTAATTAAAAAATTAGGAACTTCTTATTTTACTCAATTAGAAAATAGAAACTTCTTTCCAAATAAGTGAATGTCTGAAACTTTAATTACATTTATTATTTTTATTGATTTTTTATTTAATTTATCAAATCGAGCCTTGTCAAGATCGGGCCTTTCACTTAGTCGGGCCCGACTCGGCCCGACATAGTCTGATCTAGGGGTCGGGCTGAGCTTTAAAACTAATGAGTTTGGCCGACCTAACCCCAGCCCACGTCCGGCCAAGTGACAACCCTAATTTTTACCCAATGCTCCAAACCCAAGGGGTGCTTTAGGGCCCATTTGTCCTCCTCGCCCTCTGCCATATGACCCGGTGGACTCCTTAGCGGGCTAATGTGAGGAAACGATTTTTGCACCTCTCCAATACACTTGTTTTCAACTTTCGTTAACAAGCTATTAAATTTTCCTTCAAAAGTGAGGCAGAAAAGAATGCAATGTTGAATGAATATTTTGACTGAAGTTCACCGTAAGGACATACACGGCATTGAATTTATGTTTAAAAGATACAATGTTAATAGAAATTTAAGACAGATTTTCATGCAAGTTTTGTTTTTAACAAGGTTATTGATGAAAAAATCTCTTTATCCAAGCATTATCACTTCTCAGCAGGGTTTGCCGACCCGGCCGACTAAGTCTCGGCCTGGGTTGGGTCGGGTCAGTCCCGTCTAGGTCTGTCTCACTCTAAAAAAAGACTATATATATATATATATATATATAAAATAATAGAATAAAATAGAAAAAGACATATTATATATAATATAATATAATATTAAAATAATGAGGTGACTCGGTGACGACCCACGACCCGGGTGACCCGTCCATAACCTAGGTCGGGTCGAGTCGTGCAGATCGGGGCGACCTACACCGGATCGTCAAACCCTGCTTCTAAGTGTTCACTTCTCATCCAAATAAATGTTATCTTGGAGGAACAATATATTATTCCTATTCAATGCAGAAATACATCTTTTTTAACCTAATCAAAAATTTGAATGAGAATTCTAATACTTCTTCTGCATAAAACACACATTCTTATTTTTGAATGTCTTATCCCATAACTAAACCATGGCTAAAAGTTTTGAAACTACAAAACACGGCGGAAGCAAAATAAAAATCCACAAGAAATTTCATGGCACTTTTGGACCCACCCATCTCTGTTCCTCCCTGCACTCTTCTTCCTTCGGGGTGCAAAACGATGGCTTCTCACCCTGCCAGCTTCTGGACGGCTGCCATTTCTTGCCCTCTACTCCCTCCCTCGATCAGCAAACAGCGCCCAGCAGAAGCAACCCGCCCTGAGAACCTCCCCCATAAGCTTTTGAGCAAAGGGAGCGCTGCACTATCGCCATCATCTCCCTCCTAGAACTACCCCCAACCCCAGATCCTCCGCCTTGCCAACACCATCAGCACAGAAGATAAAAAAGGGGGCATGCCTTCGCTTCCCTTTGTTGCATCCTCGTTTTTTGTTATCTGCTTGCCTCATCAGGAATGTGGGATGCCCGCTTGGCAGCTTCCCCTTCGCCTGCACGTAGAGATCCCAACCGGCGGTCCTTTTCCTTCTCGTCGCAGGTCGCAGGTCGCAGGCCACAGGCCCCTTCTTCTGGGTTGCCGCAGGTTGATAGGGATGACCCAGAAGAAGAAGTACGCAGGCAGCAGCAACCGCAAGCCTGCGGATGTGGTGCTGTCAAGGAAAACCGTACCTCGAAGCTTCGACCCCAAGGCTGGAGAAGCCCACCCTGCAATGGTAACCTGACGTCTCCTTCCATCTACCAGTCCCTGCGCAAGGGATCCACATGCCCGGACCCTGCATCTCCTCTGTTCGCCGTTGGGTCTCTCAACATTGCTAGAATCTAGCGCAGTTAATTTTTAGGACTTGGCACTTGACGTCGTCAGGTGACGTCTGGTTGGGTTGGAGTGGTGAGATTTTTTAAAAATCTCGAAACATTACAGCGGTTGTCAGATATTTTTGTTAAAAGAATTTGAAAATAAAAAGTCACATTTGGCAGATTATTTTGCATTCACCGCACGCACACCGTCGAACCGTGCACAAATGGGCCATTCTCGTTTGTTTGAGGTGTAAAATGAGACTTATGGAAGATGTGAGCGGTTAAAAATTCGTTGTCATGGGCCTTCTTATTATTAATACGAGACAAATGAGGGGTTAACCATATGTTCAGGTGTCAAACAGTCTTCGGAATCTAGGAAAAACTCCCTCTTGTTTAGGAGATTTTGTGGATCTTGGGAGATGTGACCCCTTGAGTACGTTTCTTTCTCCCGTGAAAAATTTGATGGACGTAGAAGTCGAGGTGACTTGTTTCATTTGATTAGATTTATGGAGATGTTAGATATTATAAAGATTAGAATCCTAAAATACATCTCTATAAATCTAACCAAATGAATTCTTTATTCAAAATTTGATAGGGCGTGCATAATTAGGAACTGGAAAATGCACACCATGTGACTTTTCATCCACCCCATGTTTGGATTAAACTCTCAACCATGTGAGAGGGCGTGGAATCACTCAGTTAATTACTGGGTTATTCAATGTATAAGTTCTCACAGCCATTGGCCATCAGTTCTGCCCCTCCATGAGGTTCATTGAAAACCTACTCAGCTGTGAAGTCAGCGTAAGTATGTATGGAGAACTTAGTGAGGTGGCCCATCATTCCGCCTGCGAGGTTCCTTTGCTCGGTATGTTCAAAGGATGTGATCAGTCGACTGCTATTTTTGGGGGCACTGGCAGTATATTGTATTTCAACTTTCAAGCAAAAAAATAAAAATTGGATGCCTACTTGTCATGGTAGGATGCTCTCTCTCTCTCTCTCTCTCTCTCTCTCTCTCTCTCTCTCTCTATATATATATATATATATATATATATGAAAAAAATAAGAGTATGCATTCAACATGGAATTTGTTCAATTATTTATTTTAATTTTAATATGGTTGGTTGGATGCTTTTCCATGTTGAATAAGATAATTTTATTTTATGGTAATCAAATTTACTTTGGATAAAAGGTGAATAAGAACTGGAAATGTGATTAAATTGTCGTAAATACTCTCTCGATGATAGATTCTTTGCGTAATCTTTTATTATCTCACTCCAAATATAGTTTGAGAGAGAGAGAGAGAGAGAGAGAGAGAGAGAGAGAGAGAGAGAGAGAGAGATTTTAAGGGGAGTTGAAAAATGAAAATCTTTTGGCCCGTTTTGGTAACAGGGTAGAATAAGGGTGAATTGTTCATCCGGACCACTTCGATAATATATTAGGATAAATTATTTGAAGTGGATCCGGGTGAGTTGTTCCTTGGATTTTCTCTTTTTGACTTTGACAACTTACTCTTACTCTGGAAATAACTCATTCCACGTGAAAAGGTGAGTTATTCTTAGAATAAGGGTCTTAATCTTAATCGACCTCATATAACTTAACCCTACTATCAAACTCGGTTAAGGGTGAATAACCAGAATAACTCATCCTATTCGCCCTTATTCTATTATCAAAGTCACCTCCGACATATAAATTATTCGACCCATCCAGGTCAAATAGCTTATTCGACCAGTATTACCCTTTTTGTCTTGTAAAACTCGGTTAGGAATGGCACTGTCAAAGTTGATTAAGGTTTTAACCGACGAATAAATAGGAAAATCGAAAGGGTCAATTTATTTTTCGATTGGGATACCATGTTCGACCCATGAGGGTCTAACATAGTGCCCAACCTCGATTAAGATGAATGTGTGTGAGGGAGGAGTGTGGGCCTCACACATTCCTTTCTCATCGGGTGAGAAATCTCGGGACGCTATTAAAATAACAAACTGACCCAAAGTGTCAACACAGCAAGGTCTACTCTGTTATCAAAGGCAGCCTTTATGAATGCCTTTGTGCGCAAGGATTGGAATATGTATTCACCCAATTTGCTAGAATTCTATCTTTTATCCCAATTCAAGTAAAATTTGGATACTATTTAATTTTAAAGTTGCCAAACTATTTTTTCACCTTTTTAGAATACATATCCTCCACAACCTTCATTCTAAACTTATTCCGTTGCCATGCTTAAGTATTAAGGTCATTTTCTATGTTCGTCTATTTTGAGAATCATTTCGAATGAAGTCCACAGATATTATTATCTTATGAACAATTGCTATCCACGAGAACTAAGAGATGAATTTTTTTTGGGAATTAAAATCTAAATACCCAAGAAACTAAAAATCATTTCGAATATCAAAAACTTTTAGCCCAACCGTATATAACATGTCCATGTATATTTTGAGGCATGGAAATCAAAATGCCCTTTTATTTTAACCATTTCTATTATAGGTGTCACGTATTTTTAGGGCTGTCAATAGGTCGAGTCAGCCCGATATATCCGTAGACCTAACTCGATTTTGGGCTGAGTCACAAGGTATTTTTCGATCCGCACTCTCTTAGTCGGACTTAAAAGTCTAACCTGATTAGGTCTACGGGTTAGACTCAGATTTTGTTCTCTTTTTTTTTCCACTTTAAATTTTAAATATTTTTAGTTAAAATTAGGTTATTTTATTTAATTAAAAAATTAATTTTTTAAAAATAAATTCTTAACATAAAATTTTAATTATTTTGATGAGATTATAAGTTTTATATTAATAAATATATTATCTTTTATTTTTATTTAAAATTTCAAACCTAACCTTACTTTAGTCGTATTATAATTTGATAAAAATATTAGATCTAATCTGGCCTGATATAACTCAGATCTGAGTCAAATTTAAATTTTAATATTGATAAATTGAGTATGAGTCAAATCGTCGACCTAAACTCAGACCCATGCCTACCCAGGCCAGACACATCGACGGTCCTACAATTTCCGGTGAAGTCTAAGCAGGGTGGGGGCAGCCGCGGCCTGCCGTTGGCCGCCCCGCGACGTCAGCCATGGATCCCTTATCAGAAGCACAAGCGGTGTCGTGTTCCCTATTTGAAACAAAATGAAAATAAAACGTAGGACAGGGAAGGAGAGAAAAGGAACAGCGCAGTGAGCCGGGGGCGACTGGCCTTTCTGCTCCCGGTCGGCCGTGCGAAATGGAGCTCTCCGCTCCTCCCTCTTCCACACTTCTCCTCTCCTCCTCCTCGTCCGCCGTCCACTGCCCCAAGCTGCCTCTGTGCTCTCAGCTGCGTGTCTTCAATACGGGCTGCGTCGCCAGTGGGACATCCGCCCGGCTTTCGGGCTGTGCTCGCCTCTCGCGTGGCCGGGTCTGCTCGAGAGCTGTTCCGTGTAGAAGAACTGCGCGTTTCACGATAAGGGTATGTTGCGTTTTCTCGAAAATGCCTCTCCTTTCTGCTCGCTACACAGTTCCATCGCAACCGTTTGAGCTGCTGTAGAAGATGAAACCGCGACCGATTTCAGTACCGTATTGTTCTTTTACGTATTTCGAGCTGCGGAGCACTCTGCGGCTTGTAGGCGCGAATAAAAATGTCACCTTGACACCTGCTTTTGGTGGGAAAAAAACGTGTTACGGGCTGTCTTAACGTTCGTGTGAATGGTGGGTGGATCGGATTGGGGAAGACAAGTTTGCTGGTTGTTAAGGTAGACATTTGGTGGACTAACCAAAATAAGTCTTAGCCGCAGATGGGAATTAGAATATCCTAATGATCTGTATTTGTTGCCTTTGAGTTTCAGATGCTATCGTGATTGTGATGATGCATTGTCGATTCTGGGTTAATCTAGTGTAGGTTTGAAAGTCTTATAATCGTAGGATTCTTAGCAGTGGGTAGCTTTTAAAGTCATTCGAGGGAGAGGCTGATACAGATCATGTTTATAAGTAGATAAATTGGAAGTATAGGAAGGAAGGAATGAGGAATATCAAAAGGAAGGTGCTCATGCTAGTTGGATACTCAGACAAAGCAGCTTGGAAATGTTTTTATTATATTAGACAATGAGTTGGCAGATAGTCAAAGTACCCTGCAGAAACCACTATCAACGACACAGAATCTTATTGTGACATTAGCAACTCACGCATTGATGGAATTACATAAATGTTGTGGTGTCCAGACTTGTAAACCTATAAAACTTGAATATTGCGGGGGTGAGGCTTAACTTCATCTATTATCCCTGGTCGTAAATGACTTTGAGCCACGAGCTTGGGTTGAAAGTTTAGTGGTGAGGTTAAGGTTTTGATGAAAATCTGATTCTAGATCTCACTCAATCACAATGACTGAATCTGTAAAATATTTCTACGGAAAACTTGTATAATTATGACCATTATGTTGTAGAAAACTTGTATAATTATGACCATTATGTTGTCCAACTTAATCTGCCAATGGACCTCGCTCAAGAGACAACTGCATGTCTTGCAGCACAATCTTGCTTTAATGCATCTCTAAGTTTTTTTCAGGCCCTCGTTTCTTCCTGTTTCCAGGTCCAACCACAAATTTGTAGGATGAATTTTGTGAATAATACAGGCATGTGGGAAAAATGCTACATGCATAGTTCCATCATCATAGGTTTAATTTCTTACAGGAAGATTATATGACATTCATAACTGATCTATAGTCATCTGAATCAACAAACTTGGACAGAGTATATATATCTTTCCACTTGTGTAAGGGTATGTTGCGTTTTCTCGAAAATGCCTCTCCTTTCTGCTCGCTACACAGTTCTGTTGCAGGCGTTTGAGCTGCTGTAGAAGATGAAACCGCGGCTGATTTCAGTACCGTATTGTTCTTTTACGTATTTCGAGCTGCGGAGCACTCTGCGGCTTGTAGGTGCGAATAAAAATGTCACCTTGTCACCTGCTTTTGGTGGGGAAAAAAAACGTGTTAGGGGCTGTCTTACCGTTTGTGTGAATGGTGGGTGGATCGGATTGGGGAAGACAAGTTTGCTGGTTGTTAAGTTAGGCATTTGGTGGACTAACCAAAATAAGTCTTAGCCGCAGATGGGAATTAGAATATCCCAATGATCTGTATGTGTTGCCTTTGAGTTTCAGATGCTATCGTGCTTGTGATGATGCATTGTCGATTCTGGGTTAATCCAGTCTAGGTTTGGAAGGCTTGTAATCGTAGGATTCTTAGCAGTGGGTAGCTTTTAAAGTCATTCGATGGAGAGGCTGATACAGATCATGTTTATAAGTAGATAAATTGGAAGTGTAGGAAGGAAAGAATGAGGAATATCAAAACGGAGGTGCTCATGCTAGTTGGATGCTCAGACAAAGCAGCTTGGAAATGTTTTTATCATATTAGACAATGAGTTGACAGATAGTCAAAGTACCCTCCAGAAACCACTATCAACGACACAGAA
Source organism: Amorphophallus konjac (assembly GCA_022559845.1). Classification (NCBI taxonomy): domain Eukaryota; kingdom Viridiplantae; phylum Streptophyta; class Magnoliopsida; order Alismatales; family Araceae; genus Amorphophallus; species Amorphophallus konjac. The sequence goes on from CM040122.1 coordinate 397,912,865, forward strand.
TCTTATTGTGACATTAGCAACTCACGCATTGATGGAATTACATCAATGTTGTGGTGTCCTGACTCGTAAACCTATAAAACTTGAATATTGTGGGGGTGAGGCTTAACTTCATCTGTTATCCCTGGTCGTAAATGACTTTGAGCCATGAGCTTGGGTTGAAAGTTTAGTGGTGAGGTTAAGGTTTTGATGAAATTCTGATTCTAGATCTCACTCAATCACAATGACTGAATCTGTAAAATATTTCTACGGAAAACTTGTATAATTATGGCCACCATGTTGTCCAACTTAATCTGCCAATGGACCTCGCTCAAGAGACAACTGCATGTCTTGCAGCACAATCTTGCTTTAATGCATCTCTAAGTTTTTTCCAGGCCCTCGTTTCTTCCTGTTTCCAGGTCCAACCACAAATTTGTAGGATGAATTTTGTGCATAATACGGGCATGTGGGAAAAATGCTACATGCATAGTTCCATCATCATAGGTTTAATTTCTTACAGGAAGATTATATGACATTCACAACTGATCTATAGTCATCTGAATCAACAAACTTGGACAGAGTATATATATCTTTCCACTTGTGTAAGGGTATGTTGCGTTTTCTCGAAAATGCCTCTCCTTTCTGCTCGCTACACAGTTCTGTTGCAGGCGTTTGAGCTGCTGTAGAAGATGAAACCGCGGCTGATTTCAGTACCGTATTGTTCTTTTACGTATTTCGAGCTGCGGAGCACTCTGCGGCTTGTAGGTGCGAATAAAAATGTCACCTTGTCACCTGCTTTTGGTGGGGAAAAAAAACGTGTTAGGGGCTGTCTTACCGTTTGTGTGAATGGTGGGTGGATCGGATTGGGGAAGACAAGTTTGCTGGTTGTTAGGCATTTGGTGGACTAACCAAAATAAGTCTTAGCCGCAGATGGGAATTAGAATATCCCAATGATCTGTATGTGTTGCCTTTGAGTTTCAGATGCTATCGTGCTTGTGATGATGCATTGTCGATTCTGGGTTAATCCAGTCTAGGTTTGGAAGGCTTGTAATCGTAGGATTCTTAGCAGTGGGTAGCTTTTAAAGTCATTCGATGGAGAGGCTGATACAGATCATGTTTATAAGTAGATAAATTGGAAGTGTAGGAAGGAAAGAATGAGGAATATCAAAACGAAGGTGCTCATGCTAGTTGGATGCTCAGACAAAGCAGCTTGGAAATGTTTTTATTATATTAGACAATGAGTTGACAGATAGTCAAAGTACCCTGCAGAAACCACTATCAACGACACAGAATCTTATTGTGACATTAGCAACTCACGCATTGATGGAATTACATCAATGTTGTGGTCATAGTTGTCAAGGCGACAAGGCGACCCAAGGCGTTCACGGGGTCCCTAAGCGCTTAGGCGACAAGGCATTCGCTTAGGCGTCGCCTAGGCGACACTTCGGCCACTAATTAAAAAATTATAAAATATATATCCTCCAATATATAAATCAAGAATAAAAAATGTGAAAAATATAAAAAAAATAAATTACATGAAGAAATTGTTGTAATTAAATTATGTGACAATTATAGAAAACTAAGTTGTATCAACAAATTACAAAAAATTATAGAAGTAAATGCAAAAGATTCAAAAGTAAATGTAAAAAGTTTAGAAAAATTACAAAAGAATATAATAACATCAAGAAAATTATAAAAAAGAAAGAGTTAAATGTACATAACAAGGTCGGATCCGGTTCGGACAGGTCAAGGTTGGCCCCGCTTAGGCACCTAGGCGCCCGCCTTGGCGCCTAGCTCGCCTAGGCGACCGCCTAGGTCGCCTTTTCCAGTGTGAATAAGGCGCTGCAGCGCCTTGTCCTTTCAAGAGCGCCTAGGCGCCGTGTCCAGACTCGTAAACCTATAAAACTTGAATATTGTGGGGGTGAGGCTTAACTTCATCTGTTATCCCTGGTCGTAAATGACTTTGAGCCATGAGCTTGGGTTGAAAGTTTAGTGGTGAGGTTAAGGTTTTGATGAAATTCTGATTCTAGATCTCACTCAATCACAATGACTGAATCTGTAAAATATTTCTACGGAAAACTTGTATAATTATGGCCACCATGTTGTCCAACTTAATCTGCCAACGGACCTCGCTCAAGAGACAACTGCATGTCTTGCAGCACAATCTTGCTTTAATGCATCTCTAAGTTTTTTCCAGGCCCTCGTTTCTTCCTGTTGCCAGGTCCAACCACAAATTTGTAGGATGAATTTTGTGCATAATACGGGCATGTGGGAAAAATGCTACATGCATAGTTCCATCATCATAGGTTTAATTTCTTACAGGAAGATTATGTGACATTCACAACTGATCTATAGTCATCTGAATCAACAAACTTGGACAGAGTATATATATCTTTCCACTTGTGTATGTACTTTTGTTGGGAAAGGTCTAGTGTACCTATATATTCGATTCCTCTGTTTAGTTTATGGACTTCAGGCTTCAAGTCTTTTGACTACTGTAATGATAGGCAGTGGTAGGGAGACTGAATAATTAACAATACAATCTCATGGTGGTAAAGTAATTAACCACTATGTTCCTTGACATGAAGATCAGATTCTTCTATATCATTGTAAAGACAGGATTAAGAGCCTTCTGGTAAGGGTTGGAAATAAGTAAACTGGAAATGGATGCAATTCAAACCTTTTCTGACACACTGGATAAAAATGTATACATAACAGTAGGACATTATTCACTAATGCTTTTCCTTACTGAAGAGCAATGATAATGTTCACAGGATGATTGATAAAGAACAGTTGGATGATTAAACATAGGAAATTTGTTGCATAGGAGACATAATTTTGCGTAGATGAAGTTTCAGGAGTGCCATTATCAGGAAGAAGTGAAGTTTGAATGAAGCGGATGGAGCATTAGTTATTAGAATCCCCATCAAAAAAGGCTAGAGAGGTGCTACAAAAAGGTTTCTTCAATGTAGTCCCAGCAATAACTTTTCTCGACTGTATTGCTGGAAAATATCTTTCTTAAAGTATTCAATGCAGGATTGTGTCTCATGCATAGAAGATTTTTGGGAGTGGAAGCTAGGGCCCTTCATATGATTTTGTGGGATCAGAAACTAGATTTTTGAAAAAAAACAAAGTTTGGCAAGTAATCATCCAGTTTTGCCGGGGATACTATTGAGGAACATAGCTGTCAAGGTGACAAGACCACCCAAGGCGTTATGGGGAGCCTAGGCGCTTAGGCAATAAGGCATCTGCCTAACCCATCACCTAGGTGACACCTTGCCCCTCTTAAAGACACACAAACTGTATATCCCCAATATACAAATTAAGAATAAAATACATGAAAAAAATAATAATAAATACCTGAAAAATTACAGATTTCAAAGTACATGAAAATAATTATGAATAAAATAAATGAAAACTTACAGATTGCAATTTTAAAAATTAAGACAGAGAGAGGGTAAGAATAAAATACATGAAAAAGTACATATGTCAATATTACAAATTAAGAAAGAGAGAGAGAGGTTAAGAATAAAATACATGAAAAAAATATGAATGAGAATACATATTTCAAAGTACATGAAAATAATCAAGAATAAAATAAATGAAAAAATTAGAGATTGCAATTTAAAAAATAAGAGAGAGAGAGAGAGGGTAAGAATAAAATACATGAAAAAATAAGAGAGAGAGAGAGAGTGAGAGTCGGGGTTGGGGTGATTTTAAGAAGATCCACTTAAAACGAATCCTGTGGTAGGTTATGTGCCGATGGCAGGTGGCCCAAGGCACCCAAACGGGATGCCTTTCTGGGTGCAGAAATGTAGGCTGGCACCTTGGCCCATAAAAAATGTCTGGTCGCCTAGGCAACCACCATGACATCTATGACACTCACACCCACACACATATTCAACACTTGTGTCGAGCACCTTGTGTGCCAGTCATAAGGATTTCTCTTGTGTAAGCATAAGAGAAAAGTGAATGGCCATCCAGAAGTTTTATATAGAGAAACTGTCGGATCCATGTATGCAAAGTTGACCACATTGGCACACGGAACCTTCCATAAGCAGAATCCTCATTATAGAACCAGCTCAACTAAACTGGCTCGCATTAACTGTAGATGGTCAAAAATGATGCATATATCATATATTGACATCATGAAATGCCTACAGGGAATGCTGGAATACATACCTGATGTTTATGGAACCATTGTAACATTTGAGATGCAATACTGCACAATCAAGCCCGACAAATATATGGCTATGCCATGGTAGTCAATTTCAGAATGGGAAGGATAGATATCATGGTCCACAACTTGTTAATGAATGTGAAATAGAATTACACTAGGCCATCGCAATAGACTGGCATTGATGAGTTTATATGGAGATGCTAGATATTTTGTAGGCATCATGAGAGGTGGAGGAAAGATGCAAGGGAATAAACTAGTTTGAAGATATAATATAGATTTTTGAATGTTCTAGCGAGAGAAACTTTGAGGATCTCGTATGGGGTAGGGGTAGGGGGATGCGGTGGGTAGGTCCTCTGGTGGGAGGTATAGCCCCGCTTCGCCGGCTATGGCCATGTGGGGTCTCCCAATGTCCGATGTGTTTCTGCTGTGGGGAACCAGGGCACTTTCGGTGGTTCTACAAATCCCCCATCGGTGGTACGGGGTCGGTAGGGACAAGAGGTTCTCAGAGGCTCTGGCGCTTATTTGCGGAGGTACTCAGGGACTCCCTAACAGGCGGCTATGGGGTGGGAGGTGGCAGTGGGTGTGCTGAGGTGGAATCTTTGCCGGTGAACCTCATTCAGTGCCGGCTTCAATGGCTCAATAGGTGTGTGGGGGTGGCTCCGGTGGAGGGGATGGTGATGGAGGAGAGAATCAAGCTAGTGCTAGGGGGGGAAGGTTGGTCAGTGTCCAGGGTGCTTAGTGGGAGCTTCCTCACTGTCGGACCTAGCGTGGAGGCAACGGAGGAGGTGGTGAAGGCCGGATTTGTAGTGGCCGACAGGGTCCTGCTTCGGTTGTCCAGATGGACCTTTCGGAAGGGTACCTATCTAGATCCTAGATGCTTCCGCGTCTTCATCGCCTGGTCGGGGACTCCTGGACTTCTACGACGAAGTTGGTGTCTCTCTCCTCGTCGGACATTTCTGTGCGGTGGAGCCTGGCTCAGTTCGGTTTTCGTTGGAGGGTAGCTTAAGCATCCTAGAAGCGGTGCTCCAATTAGTAGCCTGAAGGTTATTCTACCGGTGGTCACGGTGAACGTTGAGAACCGTCGTTTCCTGGTCTGGGTGCACCTTGCAGCCATAGTTGTCAAGGCGGGCGCCTAGGCGTTGCTTAGGCGCTTAGGCGCTCTTGAAATGGCTAGGCGGTGCAACGCCTTGTTGACAGTGGAAAAGGCGAACTAGGCGGTCGCCAAGGCGGGCCAACCGTGACCCGTCCGAATCGGATCCGACCTGGTTATGTACGTTGAACTCTTTTTTTTATAATTTTCTTGATGTTATTATATTCTTTTGTATTTTTTTTGTATTTTTTACATTTACTTTTGAATCTGTTGCATTTACTTCTGATTTTTTTGTAATTTTTTGATACAATTTAATTTTTTATAATTGTCACATAATTTAATTACAACAATTTCTTCATGTAATTTATTTTTTTTAATATTTTTCACATTTTTATTCTTGATTTATATATTGAAGGATATATATTTTAGATTTTTTAATTAGTAGTCGAAGTGTCGCCTAGGCGACGCCTAAGCGGACGCCTTGTCGCCTAAGCGCTTAGGGACCCCATGAACGCCTTGGGTTGTCTTGTCGTCTTGACAACTATGCTTGCAGCAGGAAGAGATCTACGGACGGTCGGCCGTGCCTGAGGAAGATGATGCATATAGAACCCTCCTTTGGCCGGGTTTGAATTTCAAACCCATAGGTTGACTCTCTCGGTCTGACTGGTTGTTGCGGTTCTCCGAGTGGGCTTTCGGGTTGGCCTAACGGGCGGGAGCTATCTGTGATTGTTTCGAGTGGTCAGCGGGTCCTTGCATAGCCCGTGACTTACTCGCATCCAGTAGTCACGAGGTTAACGGGTCCCCCAACCCCCATTACTACTCGCCTGTTACGCCCGTCTTCGTCCCCGTCTCTAGCGCTGGTGCAGTAGCTTACTGGCCATGGCTTTGGTACTGGGGTCTGTTCGGCGGTTGTTCCTCTGTCGGGGCAGAGAAATCGGCCCTCTATGGTGCCGTTTTAGCTGTTGGCGTCATCCTCCTAGGTGGTCATGTTTCAACAGAGGCGGCGGAGACCTCTGAGCTGTGCGCTTGTGAGCAGTTGGTGGTTGCTTCCTTGTCGCCGCCATAAGCTTCCACCCTGCAACCTGCTCTTGGGAGGAGGCTTGCCAATCTTTTGCGGCAGTGGCCCCAGCATCGGCCGCCTGCGAGGAGCAGGTGCAGTCGATGCTCGTCTCGACGGCGGAAGGCTCTATTGGGGTTGAGGCTAAGGCAGCGCTAGGTGGTGTTCACCCCTCCTGACAGGCTTCTGGCAGATGATTTTGGCTAGTCGGGTAGCACTGGAGTTCCGTCTCCCGGCGGAGGTGTCCTCGACGCTTTCGGTAGGCGGCCTTCTTCGGCTTACCTGGGGACGGATGCTTCTAGCCCGCCGGAAGCATGCCATCCTACTGGTGAACCCTAGAGGTTGGAGGTGGCGAGGACAGACGACGACGATTGTAGCGGTGGCGGGAAGGTGGAGGGAGCTCTCAGGACTTTGTCTATCCTCTCTCTTCTGAACAGTGAGATGTCTGGGCAGGTTATTCCGGGGCTAGAAGCGGTAGTAGCGCCAGGCCTTCTGGAAGAGGCCATCTTCAGAGCGATTTTGGGAGATGAGGTCTTGACGTTGGGTCCTCCAAGTTGGCCTGAGGAGATCGAGGTTTCTTTTGTGTGTGTGTGGGGGGGGGGGGTGGCCAGTAGTTGGATTCTTATCTGGCATTGCCTCCCCCGCCCTTAGAACCAGAGGAAGAGGCTCTCCCTTTAACACAGATTCAACCTGTTCTGCATGAGGTTGACCTTTCATCGTAGGTGGGAATCGTTGAGGAATCACCTCAGGAGGGGAGGTGTTTTAATGGGGAAGGAGAAAGGAGCCTTGGCAAAGAGGAAGTGAAGGAAATCTTAGCTAGAGTGGAGAGTTTCATGGGGGAGCAGGCTAGAGAGGTGACTAGTCTAATCGGAGTATCTACTATAGGGGTTGATAAGGACGTGAGATCTATCTTATGCAAAATTCAGAGAAGATGGCAAGCGGATATAGCAAGGAAGGCTAAGGCAGGAAGAGCCCATAGAAGAGGGGAAGTGGAGAGGAAAGAGGAGGGAATGATTTGATAGAGGGTTAGGGGAAGGAGAGAGGGGTTGATCAAAATGGTATGGAAGGAGGGTGGGCTACAATGATAGTGGAGGGGGTTGACGGAGGGTATGTGGAGAAGTTTTCTGATGGGGTGAGTGTTTTGAGTCCTTGGGAGGGATAAGGGCTTCTCAGAGACCTCAGATGTGGAGGTGAGGTATCGGTTGATAGCTCCAGCTCGCACTGCGACTGACATGGGATTGATAGCTCAGCTATTTGTTTGGCCTTGTGTTTCCTTGTTTTGTGTTTGGCTGGGGGACGGTTCTGGTTGAGTGATATATTGTATATCTTTTCTTTAGCTTTGCTCCAGGGGCAGAATGCACTCTGCCGACTTTTGTACTCGGGTGAGCACTCCCTCCTTACTTGTAAATTCTTACCTTTTCCTTTTATAATATGTGGTACTATCCACTTTACAAAACATAGATTTTTGAACTGTCATAAAATATCAAGAGCTTTTGAAGAAGTCATTGCCATTTAGAGGCTACAACACATTTTGCCACTGGATAATGGCCATTGATTTTTGAAGTTATTGAACATTTGCCATTGGGCCAGTCAATGACAGGTCTTCAAGAAAGTATGCTGTTGGAACATGTTTTTACCATTTATTGTGATTTTTTTGGGGGGTGGGGTGGCATTTAGGAAGTTTTACTTACACTTGTTTGCAGATTGAAGTCCATTTTTGGTTTCCTTTAAAATTGGATCCTCCTCACACATCCACAACTCAGTGTTATTGGCATCCTTTTGATGAAGGAATACCCTTGACTTGTGCTTTTATATGATGCCCTGTAAAGCAAAATAACACAACAAAGTGAAACAAAGAAAAGAAAGATGGTTTATGTAGTCGTGATGGGTATAGCATGCTGTGATACGTGGACATGGCTCACAGATGACCTGACATCATGGCACAAGTCATACACATTTATCAATCACAAAGTTTTTGATTGGAGGTTACACATACTTTATGACGGAAAATTTGGACAATTAGTGGCATTGACAAGGGCCTAGAGATACAAATGTAAGTTATTTCTCCCATAGCTAACCATAAACCATCAAGGAAGAGAATGACAGGAGAAAAATAAACAAAACATCCAAGACAATGATATGTAAGGCTTAGGGAAGCCTTGACCATGTCCAATACACTAAGGCCAATTTATATAAACCACCTATATAAGTAGCGGATGGTCTTAGGAACCATCGAGAATAAGAAAAATGTGGCAGCATGTAAGAGAAAAAAGACACAAGACATTATTAAAAGAGGCGTTAATCACTTTGGAATAAGTAAAAATAAGAAAAAGCAATACCATATAATTAAAAAATACAAGCAGTTGGTGTAGATAATATAGGTGAGCACCCAGGCGAGTGAGGTGAACATGAAGCGAGGCGAGGCATTTTTGTCTCACCTCACCCGACTCCATTGCCTAGGTGAATGAGGCAATCGCCTTTGTTAATATAGAAGACACTTTCTCTTAGTAGGGGGTACATGAGAGTGGACCATCTGATAGGTTGAGACCTTGGTAGGCCACCCCCCCATCCTACCAGTGGGTTTCAAGTTTCAACCCCACAGTAGAGAGAAGGGTCCCACCCATCCAGTGAGAAGCTGCTGGCAGAGCAGAGTGCACCCATCTCTTCTTAGGCATTCTTATACTATCTCCTTCTGCCTGAAAAATTGTGTTTATACCTTTATTTTTTGTAAATTACTTGTACCTTTATTCTATTTTCTGAAATTCCATTTATCTCTTCATATCTCCAAAAGACAAACTGTACTTATACCCTCCTTCCACTTTGTGAAATTGTATTCATGCCCTCCTTTTACTTTCTAAAGTTGTAGTTATACCCAAAAAAATTATTTGTGTCATTTTTGGGGCATCATTAACCTTCTTTATAGGGCATTATTTTTGACATTCCCTTCTCAATCCTCTATGTTGAAGTCCGATTTATCTAAATAAATCTGTGATGTAATTGGTTCATCTTTTGTTACTGATTGTTGCGCATTGACCCCCCAAGTATTGAATTGTGAATTATCCTTCCTTTGACCTACTTCTGTTTTGACCTTGCAGGCCTGTTCTCAAGCTGGGACTGCCGGATCTGATCCACTGAAAGAAAACTTTTCGAAGTTTTCAAATTCTGTTTGGAGATTCTTGAGACCTCACACTATTCGTGGGACAGCCCTGGGTTCTGTGTAGGTTTTTTATATCATTCATCCTTACGCATCTTTTCATTCTTAGTACATTGTGCATATTGCATTCTTTCTTACATCCCATGTCTTTGTGATTTCTTACATCCCATGTCTTTGTGATATCATAATCATCGCCATATTTGACTTTTCATTTTTAAACTTTTCATTTTGACTTTCTTTTCTTGACAGAGCTTTGGTTACAAGAGCTTTGATTGAGAACTCAGATTTGATCAATTGGTGGTTGGTGTTCAAGGCATTTTATGGGCTTGTAGCCCTTATATGTGGGAATGGATATATAGTGGGAATTAATCAGATTTATGACATTGGAATTGACAAGTAAGCTCGAGTGTATTGTTGGCATAACTCGTCTTACATAGTTTCCTGTTTGTCAACTGCTTTAAAAGGTGGATGAATATTTGTCTCCTGAAGTTGATTCTTTTCTTTTTCTTATTTTCATCTGCAAGCATAAAAAATGTTTTTTCAAAGGTTAAAAATTGAACCATCATATATGATATTCGTCTTTATGTTCTTTCCTGAGCTTTAATTTAAATGGGTTAAGAACTTCTGTTTTCTTTCTGAGGAATCATGCATGGGTGTCCTTATTGTTAATAAGTGCATCTGAAACTTTACTGTGAAGACTTACTATTAGTTCTTATCTCTTCTTCAGGGTGAACAAGCCTTACTTACCTATAGCTGCAGGCGACCTTTCAGTTGATTCAGCATGGTTGCTGGTGTTACTTTTTGCAGCTTCTGGGCTTCTGATTGTTGTCCTGAACTTTGGGCCATTTATCTCTTCTCTTTATTGCCTGGGGCTGCTTCTTGGCACCATCTATTCTGTTCCTCCGTTTAGATTAAAGAGATATCCTGTAGCGGCATTCCTTATCATTGCCACGGTTTGTCAGACCTTTCACCTTTATTTTCTTTTCCAAATAAAAGTTATATTTAATAAACATAATACTTGCACACCTTGATACCAAGGTTTTGCCACCCAGATCATTTTGTTTTATCCTGTAAGAATCAGATTGGTTTTCAGACTCTTGAGTCTCAAGTCAACCAGTACACAAGTCCACATCATGTATTCAAAACAAAAAAATAGTTTCATTAAGCAATCTCAGGCTTCCAATTTCAACTTGACTTTTTTCCTTGGTTTCATCCATGAAAAGGTATTTGATAAGTACATTTGGTAGAAAGAAGGGTGTTTACAGCACACGCGGAATGGCGGGATAGAAAAATAATAATAATATGGGGTTTTGCTTGATTTGTGGTTGATGAGGGTTTTTGCTGGGTGTATGTGTTTGGCGGGCGTGCCAGTTGAATTTCGCCAATTACTGCGTAATTGTATTTCAATTGGGATGTTCCCCCAGGACACGACACATGTGCCTGGACATATAGGCGACACGTGGATATGATATGTGTGCACATAGTAGTTGTTTAGGTAGCTGGCACAGGTTAGATTCCGCGGGTGAAGGGTATATTAGACGATGTGGGGTTCGGGTGCAAGACATTTCCCCATCGACCGAGCCTGTTGATCACAGTTGATGTTAGTTTACATCAGACGTAATCTGAACACTGTCGAAGGAAGAGAGTCAGGGACCCCGGAGACCGCGACGTCGAGAGGGCATGACCCGGTGTGACGACGGAGTGACGACAACATAGCTGGGATGAATGGAGGTAGGGAGACTGGTCCCGATGTAGGCGCTGGGGAGAATGCTGACTCCGGACTTGTGGAAGCGAGGAATTGGCTCGGGAAGTGGAGGGGCAAATACTGGCTCGGCCTGGAGCTGACGAGTCCTGGCTCGCGTGTGGAGTTGCTGACACTGGCTCGACAAGGAGCTGGCAGGTGCTGGCTCAGATGCGGAGCGACTGACACTGATTCGGCGAGGAGTAGGTAGGTTCTGGCTCAGGTGCGGGGTCCATTCCGTTGACCGGGTAGGGACCGAGCTGTGAGGCAGACAACAACCTGACGACGGTGTTGAAACTGGCGGCCGGTGAAGACGGGAATCAATTCCCTGACTGGACTCCATTGATTCATGCTGTGAAAGATTTTATATGGGGCGTTGAGAGCCCGATTACAAGTTGTGTGCAAGCAACGGGACAATTCCGTCATTTATGTCGGTACTCGGGTCATTGCGTTGTTACGCCGGTATTTCCGCCTTTATACATAATGTTTGCTGAAAGACTCGCGATTCGGCAAAACGTCACTCGAGAGGGGTTGCGATGTACCCTTGATATGTGATGACGGGTCACCCAGCCATGAGGAGCTTACAAGTTCCTTGACGTTCACCTCTCGGGTGTTGTCATCTGTTATTGCGTGCCTCGCTCGAGTGAGGAGTTGACCGGCGCAGCTCTTGTGGAACAATTGGGCACGGCTCGGGATGAGTTGTCGGGCACCGGCTCAGGGTGAGTTGTCTGGCATCGACTTGGGATGAGCTATCAGGTACCGGCTCGAGATGAACTGTCGGGCACCGGCTCGGGATGAGCTGTCGAGTACCGGCTCGGGATGAGGGTAGTTGGGTACTGTGGCCATTGCCAAGACTGAAAAAGTCGGGTGCTGTGAAGCCCTGCAGAGACTGGGGCAGTCGGGTGCCGTGGGCGCCGTTAAGACCGGAAGAGTTGGACGTCCTGGGCACTGTTGGGACTGGGGTAGTTGGGTACCGTGGACACCGCTATAACTGGAATAGTCGGGTGCCATAGGGCATCGCCATGACTAGAGTAGTCAGATGCTTGGGCACCGCTGGGACTGGGGTAGATGAGTGCCGTGGACACCGCTATAACTGAAATAGTCGGGTGCCGTGGGGCACCGCCTTGACTAGAGTAGTCGGATGCTTGGGCACTGCTATGACTGGAGTAATCGGGTGTCGTGGACACTGCTAAGGCTAGAGCAATCGGGTGTCATGGACACCGCTAAGGCTGGGGCGGTCGGGCACTATTGAGACCGGAAGAGTTGGACGCCATGGGCACCGCTGGGGCTGGAGTAGTCATGCGCCATTGAGATTAGGGCATTCAGTTGTCGTTAAGACTGGAGGAGCCGGGTGACGACTTCGTTGTGACTGGAGCAACCTGGGCTTGAATGCGGTCTTCGACAGGGGTGTGTTCTCATATGAACGCGGTCGCCCGTGTGACCATGTCCTGGTCGCGGCCTCTGTATGGGGCACGTTCATCAAGATATGAGCAGCTCCCAGGTGGGGCACATTCTTTGAGACAGAAGTGGTTCTTAGGCGGAGAGCGTTCTTCGAGACAGAAGCGGCTCCTGTGTAAGGCACATTTTTCAGAATATTGAGGCCTAAGATATGGCACGTTTATCGAGGTGCCAACATGACATACCCCAGGCGTATCAAAGGCTAAAATACTCAAAGTTAAATCGCCTTCCTCGCGAGGTACCGAACCGCCTTGGACCCATTGGGGGCTTCCATTTGTGTGCGTGCTTCTCCTCTCTTTTTTGAAACCCTAGGGGGGTATTTATAGGCCCAAAGCTGGCCCAAAGAGGGGTACTTGGTTGGGGTGAGGGCACTGGCATGAGCCAGCTGGTCCAACTGGGGTTGCTCCCAGGCCTCATTTGGTTAGGATAGGGGCGCTCCCAGCCTTCAATTTGTCGAAGTGTGGGCGTTGGGAGGCAGAGCTTGGTTAGGGTGTCCCCGTTGGCGAGGGAGGATGAGCTGGGCACTCAAAGGGGGCACCCTATCAAGGTGGGGGCACTCCCCGCCCTTACTTTGTCAGGGTGGTAGATGTTGGCGATGGCGGGGAAACAGGGCGCTGGAGGGGCTATTCTAGTTAGGGTGGGGGCGCTCCGAGCGCTCACCCTGTCAAGATGCCATCTGCTAGCGACGGCAAAGAAACAAGGCGTTGGAGGGGCCATTTTGGTCAGGGTAGGGGCGCTCCCAGCCCTTACCCTGTCAAGATGCCATTTGCTCGCGACGACAGAGGAAGGGGTGCTCAAAGGTCGCACCCTGTCACGGTGGGGGTGCTCCCCGCCCTCACCTTGTCAGGGTGTGGCTTGCTGGCGCTTTAACTTGAACGTGGTGCTCTCAGGAGCCGCGTTCTTGAACGCGGTTGGAGGTACGACTGCGATCTTGAACCAGAGCAGGGGCGGTGGAGTCGCTCCCAGCCCTCACCTGGTCAAGGTGAGGTCGGCGGCAGGCGGAGAGGAGTTGGGGCACTCGCAAGGTCCACCTGGTCCAGGTGGGGGCGCACCTAGCCCTCACCTTGTCAAGGTGAGGTCGCTGGCCGCCCTCACCCAGCCCGGTTGGGAGTTTTATCGTGAACGCGATGCCCTCAGGAACCGCGTTCATGAACGCGGCTGGCTATACGACCGCGATCTTGAACCACAACACGGGTGGTGGAGGCGCTCCCAGCCCTCACCTGGTCAAGGTGAGGTCGTTGGCCGTCCTCACCTAATCCGATTGGGAGCTCTATCTGGAACGCGATGTCCCCAGGAACCACATTCATGAACGCGGTTGAATGTACGACCGTGATCAGACTACACCCTGCTAGTGACTCCGGAGGTTGAGTTTGACTCAGCTGTTGGAGTCGTGGGCGTCGGGCTACTTGTAGAAGATACTTTGGGAGTCGTTCCCCGCCTTTTTTCATATCGTGTGCCGTTGGGCACAATGTCTTCCTAGGTCTCGGGTCGGGCCTGTGTGCCGTAAGATGGCCAGTGTGGTGCCGCTTGCCAAGTGTTCGGGGGTGGTCCCTGCTCGTTGTGTTGTGCCATATGACATGTTGAGGTGCTCCGATTCCGACCTTGGCTCAACCGACACGGTATCTCCGGGGGTTATGCCGTCTTGCGAAGTTTAGGGAGTAATTCCCTTTGCTTGAATCTCGATTAACTCGAGAAAATAAGCAGGTGCAACAAAGGGATGCATGCATTACAATTGTTTGAAAAAAATCAGTTTAATCCAATGCAGAACTTTAGCTCAAAATTAAAAAAAATGTTGCATATTTTTTATGGCTATCAAGCAAGGTTTGCCATATTGATATCAGGTACCATATTGTAACTTTGAAAAAAGGACACATTGACATCCAAGTTGAACACCTGACCCTTGTACCATACTTAGAGTATTTGCACTAATATGAAAGTATCTTCTTTTCCTGCTAAATCTTCTAAGTTCCTACTAATTTAAGGAATGCACCATTAACTTAGCTTTCCTTTCCAGCCAATTGGTCTTATAGGATTTGTCACAAGGCCCCTTCCTCAGAAGAAGTTGTCTTGGTGGGAACTTGGCACTATTCAAGGAGCTCTGTTGGGGTTAGGCTGAGCTGGTTGTGACAAATTTCCAAACATTATGTATTTTCATGGAACCTATATGAGAAAATCTTAGGTATCTCACAGATGAGGGATATCTTTATTGAAGTATACAATCTTCTCATCTTAAAGTTCCTCTAGTTTTGGATATGTCATACTTTCTCTCAATTTCTTTAGTAAACTGAACTTTTTCAGGTACGAGGATTTCTACTTAATTTTGGCGTGTATTATGCCACCAGAGCTGCATTAGGTCTTACATTTGAATGGAGGTGAGAACATAATGCATGTTTGTTCTATAAATAGAATAGGTACATAGCGGCGCGTGTTTTTTTGCCAATAGGTGTGATGCACCTCATTGATCAAATTATTCTTTCTTTGCATGTCTTGAGATGATGAAACACATTTGTCTTCATTTATTAAGATATAGAATTTTATCACGCATTGGAAAATGGTGTTGATCTCTAATGCCGATTTACCACCTGCCATACATGTGTTGCTTTGCTCATTTAGGAAATAAAAACACACTTTCTTTGAGTGAGAAGTCATGCATCATCTTCCAAATTGTGCTAATGCCTAATTCAACAGTGACATTTTCTCACTGCAGCTTGCCAGTTGCTTTCATTACAGCGTTTGTGACACTCTTTGCTTTAGTCATTGCTATAACCAAAGATCTTCCAGATGTTGAAGGAGATCGGAAGTGAGTAGCACAGACAATTGCCTCTTTATGTTGTTGAAGTTGCACTGATGTCTGCATTTTTATTGTTGTTGAAGACTTGAAGTCTGACCTCTTATCTTGATTCTTGCCCTAATTTCATTTTATCATATTTCTCTATGTTTTGTATGGTAAACGACTGATGCTCAACTGGAAGTACTCCATACCAAATGTTATCATTTGCTAGAAATGCGCATAATATTTTTCTTTCTTTGATTGCATATCTAGGGAGGATCTAATTTATGTGTTGTTACAGTCTTACTAGCTGTGGTGGAATTTTTCGGCAGTGAACTTAGATTGGAAGCAACTGTGTCTGTTTAACTGCATATCGAGGGAGGTTCCTATTTAAATATTGTTAAGCCATACATAACTTACATTAAGGACTAAATTTGTTACATGCAGGTTGTTGTGTAGATACTGCAGATTATATGGCATAACAATTGTATTGTTTTGACCAATAATGTTACCATGAAATCTCCGTGCATTTGTTTCTGTTTATTGATATCTAATTACTCATTAGTTATCTTTCTTCTGTACCCGAACATTTTCATATCAAAGCACATAATTATCCAACTATGTCATGCTTTTCTTTTTCTCCTCAATTGTTTTTATTCTTCTCAATAGGTTTCAGATATCAACCTTGGCAACAAAGCTTGGTGTCAGGAATATTGGCCTTCTTGGTTCTGGGCTTTTGCTGGCAAATTATCTGGGTGCTATTCTAGCCGCTGTTTATATGCCTCAGGTAAGAGGTGTTATATTAGATTGGCTTATAGTATTGATTCTGTATAAAGATGTTTCTGGCCTTCATGTAATATCCATTCTGTCTATTTTGAATTGTCCTTTTTGTGCGTCGTGTTTTGTATGTGGATTCTTTTGTTTATACTTCAGTGTTGGATTTACTGTGACCAAAAGTACTACTGCTGTATATTTTTCTCCTTTCCATGGTTCATTTTGTTGTAACTTCTTATTTTTCTGTGCAGGCTTTCAGACGCACTTTAATGATACCTGTTCATGCAATCTTAGCGCTTGCTTTGCTTTCCCAGGTGATGTAACATATGTCACCCATTAGTCTTCACAATAAAATCATATGATTCTTTCTTTGATCTTTCTGGCAGTGCATGTAAGGATTGAAAGTGTTGAAGGGGTGCATCCCATGGGAATGAGAATATAACAATGTCTGGAAAAAGAGCAACAACAATCCAGAGGGACTAACCATTAATGCCATCTATTGCTTTAAAGTTTGAATGATAAAGATAATGATTCCTTCCTTTGAAACACTAAAATCTGGTGCGACAAGTGCCAAAAGAAAGCAGCATTGACAACAATTAAAATAATAATATACACTCAAAGAAAGAAAATATAAAATCTGAAGGATCCTTTTTGTTTCTTGAAGAACTGGGCTGCTTATTGATAACTAATGAAAACCTTTCAAGATATAGATTACCAACTTTCTTTTTCTCATCTTTTGTCTATGAGAAATAATCTGGATCAAATTTAGGAGAGGAGAGTAGTTTCAATCATGGTTCGCCAACTCAGTGCGACTTGCACTGAGTCGGGCGTATCCTATCGGATCTGGGAGGAACCGGTGCGTGATCTGCTGAGTCTGACCGAGTCGGCGAGACCCCAACCCTACCAACACAGATCGCTGTCCCCTCACCGTCGGTGGCACCGGGAGGGGTCTACGAGCCTCGATCCGCCAACCAGATCGCCGTTCCCTGGCCGCACACCCCCTCCTCGATCCGCCGACCAGGTCTGCAAGCAGGGGGGGGGGGGGTTTGCGAGTAGGGGCCAGGGGGAGGGGGGCGCCGGAGTGGGGAGGGGGGTCTGCAAGTGCGAGCAGGGGGAGTGGCTGCCGGGGTGGGGGGCTGCTGGGGTTGTGGGGGGTGGTCTGTGAGCAGGGCAGGGGGGCTGTTGAGGTGGAGGTGGGGGGTGGGGGAGAGGGGCTGC
This sequence comes from Amorphophallus konjac, assembly GCA_022559845.1. NCBI lineage: Eukaryota > Viridiplantae > Streptophyta > Magnoliopsida > Alismatales > Araceae > Amorphophallus > Amorphophallus konjac. The sequence continues at coordinate 397,930,283 of CM040122.1, forward strand.
TGGGGTGGGGGTGGGGGGAGGATGGGGGGACACGACCCGGACCGAGTCGGCCCGAGTCGCATCCGACTCGGGTGTACCATACCGGATCAAAGAGATCCTTATCCGGTATGGATCACCAGGTCGACCAACCCTGGTTTCAATGGTTTCTTTGCACACTACCATAATACCATTAGCATAAACTTGAAACCTTCTGATTATTTGCATGTATCTTCAAAATTACGTTTTCTCCATTCATGCCTTCTGTGGTTGGGTGTATCCCCTGTGATCTGTGGCTCATTTTAGCCTGACATCAGTCTGAACTTACTTGGGTACAGTTGGAAGCATCCTTTTGGCTTTCTGTGGTGATGTGATTTTGGCTAGCTGTTCAATATAGATGGAGTTTTTTTGGAAAATGACATCATATACTGTTTTTGAATTATCTGAAAATGGGTTGCTCATGTTTTTAAATTTTTTGTGCATTGTAAGTCTATAAAGTTCTGTGAGATCAATAGTTTATGACATTTCATTGTTAGCCATAACGTTGAAGAAGAGTTTAAACTCTACTAGTCCTAGAAGCTTACAATCTATGTGCAGGCAAGGATGGCAAACTCGGTTTCGGACTCGGTTTCGCCCGGGTCCGAAACCGAGTCAACTCGGTTTCGGTTTCAGTTTCGGCCGAAACCGGCCGAAACCCATATAACAGGTTAAAAAAATTAAATTTAATTCTAAAAAATCTGAAAAAAAATCATAAAAAGTATAAATAATCACTTAAAATCATAAAAATCATAAAAATCATTACAAATGCATTTGACTGTATAAGTTAATGCAATAACCTTGAAGTAGACAACTACAAAAATTCAACTTCAAACATTGAACATGTGAAAGTTAAAGTCATATTCCATTGTACATTAATAGAAGCAGTACAATAAACCAATTTAGACAAAATAAATGTTACAAAAATTCATTGATTCTTACCTAATATGGATAATAATTACTAGAAGAACCTTCTCCCTCATCGTCTGGCCCTTGATGTCGATACCCATAACCAGGTTGCATGTATGGTCTATATTCACTATAACCAAACAATGAGGTAGCCAAGTCCTGCATCCCTCTTTGGATCCCTCTTGGAGTGTTTGGTTGGCTTGATTCGAATCCAGTATCAACATAGGAATCTTGAGGAAGAGAAGAGTCACTGGTCGGATATGGATGGAACTGAAATGATGGTTCATAATTCTGGGCCCCATAAATAGCTGCTTCCTGTTGGCCACCTTCGTAACCTGGTGAACCATATCCGTGTTGACATTGACTATATCCAGTAGTACCACCTGCAGCACCTGCATCACCTGTACCACCTGCAGCACTAGTACCACCTGCAGCACCTCCGGGATGATCATCATCATCATCAGAATCATAAGAAACCAGTCGCCTTTTAACCTTTGAGGATGCTTTTTTCTCTTTTGGAGTGTTTTTTTCAATCAACTTTGACACGAGTCCTTTTCCCCTTGGCGTGTGCCTCACATAAATCTGCTTCAACTCCTCAATTGCTGGGTCCTCTCGAGCAGCAGCATTTGCCCTCTCAGTTTGCCCATGCACTGATGTACTTCTTCTTAAGGAGGACATTCTAGGAGTGACTGGCCTGCTATCTGTATCTGAGTGTCTAGCAGGCTCAAACTCGAACTGCTCCTCAGTGTCATCAACCACCCTAGACTGGTGCGCATGAGTATCTCTGGCCCTCTTTGATTTGCTTCTTAATTCGGGATCTCTTGCCTCATCTTCATCAAGTATGCCCTCTGCCCATCTTTTATCATCAACATCAAAAACGGGCTCATCAACCTGCTCTCGTGTCTCCACCCAAGACTGCAAGGGATTATCATCATCAAATAAGGCATCCACATCAATCTCTGCGGCGGCATCCTCGGCGACGCGTTTGTCTCGCAGCTGTTGTCTCAACCTCATATTCTTTATTCTCAACCTCATATTGTTGTGGCAGTACACTAATTTCTCTAACCGATCAGCCTTTAGCCGATTGCGAACCTTTGAGTGTATAAGGCTGAATGTGCTCCAATTCCTTTCACATTGGCTTGCTGATGTGGTTTGACTCAACACCCTGATTGCAATGAAAGCCAATGCAGAACTGCCCAATTCTCTATTGTTCACCATGATCCACCAGTCAGCTGTTACACCAACCAACCATAAACAAATAAATATAAGATGTAAATAAAAATTAATTAAGGAAGATGTAATTGCAAAGAAAGCACAAAGTGAAGTATACCTGGGCTCACTCTTCCCACTGCGTATTGCAATTGGAAGTCAGAATACGTCCCACTTCTCATTCTATAGGAGGTCATCTACAAAAATTACATAATAGATTAGCATTACTACGTAAGTAAATTCTATACCTCTTATTCATGAAATCAAACAGGCCAACCTCTACTTCCGCCTGAAGCCTCTTATCTTGTGTCCTCGATAAACGACCAATGACTTTTAAAGTGCCTTGAAGCACCTCGGCATCAACATGTGTATTGGCATTGTACATTAATCGAGGGTTCAGAAAATAACCTGCATTTGTATATAGTTAATGTATGGTCAATAATATATGAATACAAATAATCACTCACCAGCTGCATACAAGTCGTGGTGTAATGTGGTGTCCCATCTATGGTCAATAATCTTCCACCACTTTGCATGTTCTTTGGGAAGGGACTCCTGCAACTCCAATTTCGCACGGTCCATGGCCTCATACAGATATCCCATATCATTCTTGTCATCGTCATCCACCAATCTTAGGACCTTAACGAGGGGGGTGACTACTTTCATGTATCGTGTTACTCTGCCCTAGAATTTGTTGTTGTTCACGATTTAACAGACATCCAAATAATCCATCTGAGCATCAACATTGCCCTTCTCGATGTATTCCCGCAGGGCATTGTGGTACATGAAAGCTTTCAACTCATTCTTATACCTGTGCAAAGAAATAAAATTTGAATCAAATACGGATCATAACTACAAGGATAAAGAAGTAATAATTGAGTTCAATAGTATACCTATGCAGAGACTCCAAAGAAATGAAATTTGAAGCAAATCTAGTTGGCCCTGCACGGATAATATCCCGCCCCCCACTTGCATGCTCCCTGAACATGTTCAATATCCTAGGATGGCCATAAATATATTGGGTAATCTTTTGTGCCCTTTCAACCGTCTTCTTCACATGTTTGTCCTTCCCTATGTCTTCAAGTATGAGATCAAGACAATGTGCTGCGCATGGGATCCAATATAAATGCCTGCGCTTATGCATCAATTTCCTCCCTGCAGCCTTATAATTGACTTCATTATCAGTCACAACTTGTACAACATTTTCTTCACCAATTTCGTCTACCATGTTGTCCATCAAATGAAACAAATAATTGGCATTTTTTTCAAAATTTGATGCATCTACAGATTTTACAAATACTGTACCTTCGATGCAATACACCAAAAAGTTAATCATGGACTTTTTCGTGGTACCAGTCCAACCATCACACATAATAGTGCATCCTCTCTCCATCCATATATGCTTGAAGCTTTCAACCCACTGATGGAGCTCCTCAACCTCTCCCTCAAGGCCACGCCCGTATATGTCCCGACGTGACGGCGCCTTCAAGCCAGGGCTAGCATCTGCTATGGCATCCAACATAGGTTGAATATTCACTTTCAGCAGCATGTGCAGGGACACCTGCATGAAAAAACCATTTACAGATGCTTTTAAATACATGCCCTGCAACTTCTGCAGATTTTTTGACCTCTCTTAATGCACTTTTGATCTTAGGTTGTGTAGCATGGGGCCTTCTGTGGAGATAACTGTCCATGGGGCCTGCTCTCTGCGTCTGCGGGGGCGGGGCAGCAACATCAGGACGTCGTGCAGCTGTACTGGTGTAGGTCCCTCCTGAACCCATGGGTGCCTTTCCTTTCCTTCGAGCGGCTTCTTCACGCTCCCTTGCTTCAGTCAGCTCCGGATCAGAATCTTCAGTGTCTTCCTCATCATCATCCCTCCTAACCCTTCTGCCAGAAATCTCCTCAGCAATTTCCTCCTCATCCTCAGCCCTTTGTTGCACCCTCTCCTTTTTCCCCAAAAGGCACTGGCGCATCTCCTCTCGCACCTCTCGTGGACAGTGGTCGCATTGTCTCACCTCTCCTCGTACCCCTGCCAAATGTTGCTTGTCTCTGGTAATTCCGCCATACATCTCCCTAGCACAATAATTACATTTAACCTTCCTTCTCTTAGCATCAACTAAGGACATGTGGGCCCACCCCGGATCCTCCTGCCCTTGCTGCTCCTGTATTTGCTGACGTCTAGGCATGATGCTGCATTAAGAAGTTACACAGTCAAAGACAAACAATTGTAAGTACGAAACCCTTAATCACCCTTCATAAAAATATAATCCCAGCATGATCCTACCCCACATTCGTCAATGAAACTTAATTAACCTTCAATTGTGACTAAGAAACTCGAATTAGACAAAAGGCCCAATTTTTATGAACTAATTAAGTCTTAATTACTAATTAAGCCCTAATTACCCTTCATAAAAATATAATCCCAGTATGATCCCACCCCACATTCATCAATGAAACTTAATTACCCTTCAATTGTAGCTAAGAAACTCGAATTAGACAAAAGCCCCAATTTCTATGACCTAATTAGGGCTTAATTAGCAATTAATTCTTAATCACCCTTGGGAAAAACTAATTACCCGCATGATCCAACCTCAAATTCCTCAATGAATCTTAATTTAACTTCAATTGAGCCTAAGCAAACCAATTTAGACAAAAGCCCCAATTTTTATGACCTAATTAGGGCTTAATTAGCAATTAACCCTTAATCACCCTTGGGAAAAATTAATTACCCGCATGATCCCACCCCAAAATCCTCGATGAACCTTAATTTAACTTCAATTGAGCCTAAGCAAATCAAAATAGACAAAAGCCCCAATTTTTATAAACTGATTAGGGTTTAATTAGCAATTAACCCTTAAGCCCTTAATCACACTTGGAAGAAACTTAATAAGCAAGGCTTGCTTACCCCAAATTTTTAACCCAACCAAAAGAACACAACAAAACAATCAAACAAAACTCAATGAAATTAACCTCAAACAAAACAATCAAACCCTTGAAGTTGTGTTGGCTCCCTCTCGGCCTCTCCCTGTCGGACTCGGGCGGTCGGGCCTGTCCACCTCTGCCAACCTTGCTTTCACCCTTGGTCGGAGTCGCTGCCAGCAGGAGCAGCAGGAGCAGCCGCAGGCAGCAGGAGCAGCCGCAGGCAGCACTCAGCAGCCGTAGCACAGCAGCAGCAGCTCGCCAGCAGCAGTAGCTTGCCAGCAGCACAGCAGCGGCAGCAGCAGACAGCACCCGCGACACAGACAGTAGGGGGGGGGGAGGGTTTCGGCCGAAACCTGTGGGTAGTGGGGTTTCGGGGGCCAACACAACCCATACGGGCGAAACTAGTATCGGTTTCGCCCGAAACCGATACCCCCCTTTAGTTTCGGATTGCTACAGTGTTTAAGGTGCTTTTCGGATCGATTATGGCCGAAACCGATACGTTTCGGCCGAAACGTATCGGTTTCGGCCGAAACTGCCAACCATGTGTGCATGCCTCGGTAGTCTGTACAGTCAGGTTGCATAGGCTAGGAGCCTAGGAATTTGGTAGCAATGTCGGCCTCTTGTCAATGGTTTCTCCACAATGGAAGGTTAATGTCACACTTGAAGCTGTCTATTTTTTTTTTGAGTTGCTTAGATGAGTTGTAAATCCTCTTGATCCTTACCTGGTGTTTGTTTGGGATGTATATGTCTTGCCACTGATATTCTTCTTGATTTGTAGTTGTCTCTCCCCATTGTGCTGTTCTTTGGAGTAATGACAAAGGAATTGTGACATAGTGGCAAAATCCACCATTTAAAGCAGTCTAACTTTCTGATCTGGTTACTTATAGAATCGGATGATAAACCCTAACCAACCTTGCATAAATTGTTTCATTTTCTTTGGAAGCCATGAAGTGGGTGATCCGTCAGTATCCCAAGAAGCTGATTTGGGAAAGATGTATATCTAGTTCATTTGAGTGGTTCAGCTCAATGATTCATGATCAAACACTGGGAATAAACTTTTTTCTTCTATTCTGCAGCATAAACATTTGAATTGTTAAATTATTATAATTCATTAAAATATATGATGGTGTATGAATAACCTTTATCAAATTCTTTTTTACTTCATTTGGCATCCAAACTCTTAGCTTTCATAAATTTATTACATGTGGACGAAGTTTTGGTTTAACTCTAAAAACAAAAGTTCCTGCCAATTTTTTGTGCTGAAAAAACTTCTGTTCATGTATAACTTTGACAAACTTGTATCTCTTGAAAATTAAACTTTATTAATTTTATATCATCACCACTTCCATTTTTTTTCACTTTCAAAAATTAATTTTAGATCATCATGCAAAAATAGCAAAGAACTACTCATTTAATGTTATGTGATTGCAGGCATGGGTTTTGGAGAAAGCAAGCTACACAAAGGTAGAGCAATTTACTACCCCCTCAGAATAGTTTAGTTATTTATATCGATAGTCTTTATTTACTCTAATTGAGTATTTTGCTCATGTGCTAGACTTTTGAGTATTTAGTCTTCAAACCAACTAAATTCTTTCTAGAAAAATATATTTTGTCCTTGCATTCCACAAGAACCATGGTTAGAGAACTACGTAAAAGTGAGAATGCCAAAGAGCTTGTTTCCTCATGTAGATCCATCTTGCAATCTCTATGTATCAATAACCAAAACCAGAATGTTAAACAAGATCAAAACTTAAAGCTGTGTGAGGAAAGAATACGTGACGGTTGAGAACAAGTTTATAACTCTGAATTGGAGATCAAGCACTTGCATCATGTATGCACAATCCCAGTTTGAATCAGATCGGATTGGCTGATTGAAGGGAAGCAATCCGCTCTAAAGTAAGAAAATAAAGAATATTTTTTGTAAATAAAAGCATGCTAATAATTTCAAAAAGTATTTATGGAAGTAAAAAATAACCCTGTTACATGTGTAATTGCAGAAACATTACTCTTACATACATACTAATTAATAACTTTACTATATAAGCATAAGTGCAAAAATACCCGTAATTAATTGCTGTCTAACGGCACATAAACTGAGGGATAGTTTTGCACTTATGTTTACATACTGGGGTTACTTATGCACTTATGTTCATTTTGTAGGACTAACAAGTTAAGACATAGGAACATTTCTAAACTCTAGTTACATTTTAACTAGAATTAGTTACATTTATCTAATGGCAGGTTAGAAGCCTAATGGCAGGGGCATTTTTGCACACATCTTGATGTAGTGAGATGTTGAACCCTGATATTTTTTTTTAAAAAGGGGGCGGGACCCCCCCTCCGGTGCACTGCAGACCAGAGGGGGTCTCCCTCCGGTCATGACAGACCGGAGGGGGCTCCTTCTGGTCATGCAGACTGGAGGAGACCCCCTCCGGTGCACTGCAGTGACCGGAGGGGGTACCCTCTCCAGTCTTCTTTTCCATGTGCAGCCAAAAGAAGAAGAAGAAGAAGAAGAAGAAGAAGAAAGAAAGAAGAAAGAAGAAGAGGAGGGGACTCTCCCTCCGGTGACAGTTAACCGGAGGGGGGACCCCCTCTGGTCCCTCCTCTTATGCGAACAAAAAAATAGGAAAGACGGCAGAAGGAGAAGAAGAAAGGAGAAGAGAAGGGTGGGGGGACCCTTCCATTCACCTACAGCACCGGAGGGACCCCCCTCTGGTGAGGTGTCCTCCCCTCCGGTGGCAGTGACATCTCACTTGAGGGAGACCCCCTCCGGTCCCTTGTGCAGCAAAAAAGGGGAAAAAAAAGGAGAAGAAGAGAAGGGGGAGGAGAAAAAGCCCACCTGTTGAACTTCCACCGGAGGTGGCATTTTCCAAGCCACCACCAGAGGCACCATGTCTCCGGTCCACTCCCCAATCCCTACATAAAGAGAGGACATGCAGCAGAAGAGGGGGACAAGAACTGCAAAGGACTCCAACTCCAACAAAGAGAAGAGGGGAGAACTCCATAGCAACTGTAGTAGAAGAAAGCACAGCAACTACAGTAGAAGAAGGGCTGAGGAAGAGCAGCAGCAGCAAGGGAAGAGAAGAAGCATGACTAGGCCAGTGATCTTGGGCAGGTTGGCTCGGCGAGGAAGAAGGGGGTGTGGTCACCACAAAAAAGGTCCCTTTGGGAGTTCTGGTCACCTCCTTTGGGAATGGTGAGCCTAAGAGACTTCGCACCTCCTAATGCTATGAAGAAAGCAATTTCTTTGAAAGGAAAAATCCTTATGTTGTACATGGATAGGAAAAAAATGGTTGTGCCCGTACATCAAAAGGAAAAATCAAATTGCATTGAAGGAAAATCAAAATGTATGGAAGGGAAGGAAAAATAAAATGAAGATGCGTTCCATAAAATTGAAGGAAAATGATTGCAAGTGTTAGAATGAAATGGTGGGAAAATTGCAGAAATACCCCTGGTGGTCAAAAAATTGTAGAAATATCCTCAGCGGTGAAAAAATTACAGAAATACCCTCGGTGGTGGAAAAATTGCAGAAAAACCCCTGATGGTGAAAAAATTTTGAAATATCCCCCGATGGTGAGAAAATTGCAGAAATACTCTCGATGTTAGAAAAGTTGTAGAAATGTCCTCCGATGGCGGAAAAATTGTAGAAATACCCCCGATGGCGGAAAAATTGCAGAAATACCCCAGGTGGTGGGAAAGTTGCATAAATATCCCCGGTAGCGGAAAAATTGCAGAAATACCTTCGATGGTAGGAAAATTTCAGAAATGTCTCTGGTGGAGGAAAATTGTAGAAATGCGCCCGATGGCGAAAAAATGTAGAAATATCTCCGATGGTAGAAAAATTGTAGAAATACCTCCGATGGTGGGTAAATTGCAGAAATATCTCCGATGGTGGAAACATGTAGAAAAACTCTGAAATATCAAAAATTATAGAAATACTCCCATTTGTGGGAAAGTTGTATGAAGGTCCTCGATTTAGTCTAGAAACTGCACAGAGTTCATGTCATGTTCAGAAATCACCAAAGAATCCCCTTGTTCTGGTTTGTGCCGTTTGCACGACTCGGTGGACGGGACCACGCCCCTTCCCTGAAGCGGTGTGCACTCTCCTGAGTTTGGCTTATGGCTAGACATCCAAATCCATATATCTTTTTCATCGCCGAGAGCTATCATGTCCGGAAACTCAGAAATGGGTGAAATTACAAATAAACCCTGAAAAATTAAGAAATTAAGATGATGAATACCCAAGAAGTCGAATGACGGAGTTATTTTCGAGAAGTCAAGAAATCAAGATGAGGAATATCCAAGAAGTCGAATGATGGGATTATTTCCGAGAAGTCAAGATATTAAGACGAGGAATACTTAGGAAGTCAAATGACGGGGTTATTTCTGAGAAGTCAAGAAACTAAGGCGAGAAATACCCAAAAAGTCGAATGACGGCCGAAAAGTTAAGAAATTAAGATGAGGAACACCCAAGAAGTCGAATGACGGGGTTATTTCTGAGAAGTCAATAAATTAAGACGAGGAATACTCAAGAAGTCGAATGACGAGGTTATTTTCGAGAAATTAAGAAATGTAGATAAGGAATGCCTGGGAAATCAAATGACGGGGCTATTTATGAGAAGTCAAGAAAGGAAGTCAGGAGCGCCCAAGAAGTTAAATGACGGAGCGATCTCTGAAAAGTCGAGAAATGACAGATATGTCCAGGAAGTCAAGTGACGGGGTTATCTCCGAAAAAATCAAGAAACTACACAAATACCCTGATGGAGGAAAGATTACAAATATACCCTTGTCTCAGGCGGGAATGTTCTTTATGGACACCAAGGCAACTTAAGGGTCCAATCACAATCAAAAGAGTGATTATGACTATGAAGCAATTTCGAGGGACCGACAATGATCATCTTGATGATCCAACGGTCCTCGTGATGGAAGTCAAATTCAACTATTCGATCAGGGGACAAAAGCAAATTCAATGACCCGATTAGGACAAAAGCAAATTCAAAGATCTAAATGCAGATTGAAGCAAATTCAAAGGCTCTGGTTGCGACTCAACGTAATCCCGAAGACCCGATTATACAATCGGGACTATATGTAAAGGCCTTGGAAGACCAATTGTAATTCAAATTACATATATTCAAAGAAATAAAGACTTCAATTTTTTTCGCAAGAGTATGTACCCGTCATGGGCGATCATCAAGATCATTAATGTCACAATGCATAGAGGCAAGAGGCATTCTTCGACAGTTAATCAAACGTGTTCGGACTTATACCGATGTAAATTAACACCGGCCCCGGTCGGTGGAGAAAAGTCTAGTACACGAACCCTAAATTATTTGATAAATCCAAAAGTGCGGAATTAACAAATATGTCGAAATATACACATATTCATCGAACGAAATCGGATGTCGAAAATTCCGCTTGTAAACATGAGATTATATTAATTCATATGTATGCAAGAGTGGCATTTCTGCAATTATGCATATAAGAGGTTTTTTCTGTGTTGCAAAAAACCCCAATTAAAAAAATATTTAAGGGTGTTTTTATAAGATTTCACTTATCACTCAAAACCTTATCACCCAGGATTATGATTCACAAGGGAATTGGCTGATCCACGTCTGATTCGGTGGATTTCAGTACAATTCTGGCTGATTCAGCCTGATCCAATTTTTTTCCTTTAATTTTTCAAAATGGGATCAGTTTTGGGCCAAAAATCAGTTGGTCATTGCCAATCCCAATCTAGATTGGTTGATCGTGATCTGGATCGAACAATTCTTCATTCCATGGTTGAGATATTCCATGCATGCATGCTTGCTAGTGTCTGCATGGGTAAGGCAGGTTGGAAGGGGTTCATAGAGCAGGTAACTGCTCACATACATGTCAATACTATTAAAAACACATCTGTTTAGGAGTCAATCTCCAAATTTTAGTTGAGTCCCGATGACCCTAAATATTTTCAAAAAAATTCACAATCTTTGTGAAAGGACCTGCTTGACATTAGTCCTGATAAGCCAAAGGGCCAGTGAATAGATCTAATACGTTTTGGAGAATTAATGCTAGATGCTATGTATAACAAGAACCGTGCAGATAAAAGTATTGGATGCATCTTATAGAATACGATAGATTCTTATGGAGCTGCATATGCATCTCATCAGATCTAGTGAACATTGGCATAATATTTTACAGCAAGACGAACTAGATCATGTTCCCCATACATATTTTATAATTTCATAATGGATTCATTGCCTTCACATGCGTTGCCCGGAGCTAAGCAGGAGGTGACCCATATTGAAGAACATTTTCTGGTTTCTGAAGAATTCTTAAAATGTTACTGCTTTAGGACTAAAGAGACATGTATGTTCTGGAAAAAAAAAGGCATGTTCTGGACAACTGAACTGATAGCTGGCCCAAAATTTCCTACATCATGAGATGCAACTTCAGTGGAAGTTGTAGGCTTGCAGTAGTCCTTATATGACCTTGCAACCAGTTCTAAATTTGTATGCACTGGTTCTGTAATTGTTCAAGTTATAAGTTTCATTGATGTTTTACGTGTTCATGGCACATACATCTAGAAGTTGACAAGGCAGGATTTTGTTTCTTGAGTGTACCTTCTTATTCTCATGTTGATATAATAAGGTACTCTGTAGGTATCCATTGAACTTGTGTGGTGTTCCTACCGCTCTAGATAATTTTCTTGCCGCTTTCCAACCTGTTTTTCCTTCACAAGTTAGCAATTCATCAAGCCAGGAGTGGGTGGCATCCAGGAATTTCCATTTGGTTACAGCCACTGCAAACTGGCAAACAAAACAAAAACGTGACCGTTTACTATACTTGCAGCATGAAAATTTTTTGACATCTCCCTAGAGCTTTTTTCAAACATTATTGGAACTACTCCATTGCAAGAAATGTAGAGTTCACTTAGGTGAACAGGACGTTTCTAACCTCCAAGTTAGTTGGTGGGGACATCGGGCCCACTACCGGACCCACTACTCGGAGCCGACGCCGCACCGCCCCGATCGCACCGAACTTGTGGCTCGGAGACTCATTTGAAGACTCGGCATCCTGAGTACGTATTTGTATGTATTGCGTATGTATTTTATTTGTGTATTTTAGTACGGTGGTATTTATATTATTAACTACCAAGTCAAAGTATTTTATTTTATTTGGTCAAAGTCAAATGTTGGTAGTTGGCTTTTGTTTTATTAGGCTAGGATATGGAAGTCTTTAGTTGAAAAGGCTAGGGGCATTCTTGTCCTAGTGGGATTTGGCCTTTTCTATATAAAGGGGGCAAGTGTAATGGTTTAAGGCATTGAAAGCTTTTGAAAGAAAACCCATGTAAGGTGCTTTGCCCCTTGTTGCTTCCTTCCCTCTTTGCTCCATTGTGAGATTTGAGTGTCGCCCGGTGAGATACCGTCCGGTGTGAGGCCGAGCTGTGCGAGGCAGTGGTTATCCCGTCCTGTTCGTCCCCTCGGAGTTGTCGTCGATCCTTTCTCCGACGCCGCCGCGTCCAATTTGATATCAGAGCCCAACAACGGCGTCTCCGTCGACCCCGTCGCCCGCATCGTCTCCCCTCCTTTCTTTCGGTTGCCAGAAGTGAAAAAAAAAAGAAAAGAAAAAAAAAGAGCAGCTGAGTTCTATCTCTCGGTTGAGAGGAAAAAAAAAGGAAAAACAAAACAGAAGCTCTCTCGGTTGAGAGAGAACAAAAAAATATTCGGCTCGCGGCACGGGCATCGTCGCCCGTGCCCAATTCAAAACCATTTTGGCCGCAACGGCCATTCTCCTTCCACCTGCGCCCGCCGCCGCCCGAGCCCCGCACCGCGCCCGTCCGGCGACGGACCCACGCGACCGCACCCGGCCGCACCCGCGCCCATGACCGGCCGCGCCCTCGCCCGGCCGCACACGCGCCACCCGCGTCACCCGCGGGGCGCCAGTTGTCGCCCGCGCCCTCGTCGACCGCTCCCGCCCTGCCGCGTGGCCACACGCCAGCGTGCTCGCGTGCGCGCCCGCCCGCCCGCCCGCCCGCGTGTTGACCACGCCGCCCGCATGGCCCACGTGGCTGCCTACGTGCAGCCCCTTGTAGCCGGTTGTGTTGAAGTCTTGCAGCCTTTTGATTGCGGGATTCGTGCAGGAAGACCGGGAAAAGTTTGAAAAAAAAAGTCAAAAAAAAGGGAGGTTGAAATTTGTTGGCATATATATATATATATTATATAATATAGGGATATATATTTAATTTAATAGTTATCTATCTTTATATATATATACCCTTTGATTAACTTTTTTATTGTGGCACCCAAGTCCACAACGACGGCTGAAGCAACGCCCGGGTAGCCTGGTCATCGACAGACGTAATTCACGGAGCGTGAGTGGCCGTGAGTCTCCTTGCGCGGAGAAAGTTTGAATTAATTTGTTCCCCTGCGCGGGAAATTTTTAATTAAGCGGTTTTGTAATAATTGCACCCTCCCTGCGTGGAGTGAATTTTTGTAACCACTCAAGCTTCGTCGATGCCGTGCGGACACGCACGTCCCCACTCGCCCTCGTCTCCGGTCAGAGCTAGACTTTTCAGTCTAGCTAGGTACGCGCTCCAATCTCTTGCTTATTTAGTATCTTTTCAATTGCCGCGTGACGAAGTGAGAGAGAGCCCTATCCATGTAGCCTGTCTCCTGAGTGCATCGCTGTGGACGGAGAGAGAGAGCTTGTATGTATCCATCCTTTAAGCTCTAGAACTGCCGCATTAGGGCACCATAATTGTCAGGAGGTAGTTCCACAACTACTTCGCCTACGGGCGAGCAACTCTCCCTGACCGGTCCCTTCGCAAAAGGGATAGACCCTTGCATATTAGCCAACAGTTCGGGTCTACAACTTGCTAAATTTCGGTCCTAGGATTGCATCATTTAGGTCCAAGTCCGTGCATGCCAGGTTGGTCTAGGAATTCATCAGGCCGTCTAGAGCGCCCTTCAACGCTACAATCACCCATGGATCAGAAGAGTGTGAGTGCTATGTTAGTCCAGCTCGAGCATAACCTTATGGCCTAGTTTGACGAATCCATAGGCCAATTACGAGCGGAGCTAGATGAGAGGATTCGAGCCTTAGAGGATCGAATGAAGAGAGAGGAATGAAGGTTAAATGGCCGCGGAGATCCCGTAGCCAACCCTAGGGAAGAAAGAGACCAAGCCCACCAGAATCAGGCTCCTCAAGGTAGAGAGCAAGAGGATCGTGCGCCTCGAGGGAGAGACCACGACGATGAGGAGATCATCCTACGGAACGTCAAAATCGACGCTCCCAGCTTTGATGGGTCCCTAAACCCCGCCACATACCTCGATTGAGAGACTGAGATGGATCAATACTTTGACTGGCATCACAGCATGACCCTTGCCACAAGGGTGAGATTTGCCAAAATGAAGCTCCTAGGTCAAGCTAAGACCTACTGGTGCAACATTGAAAATCTCCTAGCAAGGAGGCGAGAGGAGCACATCAGCACGTGGGAAGAAATGAAGGGGAAACTAAAAGAGAAGTATCTGTCACCCTCCTACCATCAGCGTCTTTTAGACCAATGACAGAAACTCACCCAAGATGGAAAGTCCGTGGACGAGTACATTGCCAAATTTGATGAGTTCTTCCATCGGAGTCAAGTCGTGGAGGATGCCTCTGTCACCCTCTCACGGTTTAGGGCTGGCCTACACGAGCATACAACGGGAGCTGTTCCTACGAGAGGTTAACACCCTCGAGCATGCTTATCAGGTTGCTCGAGATGTCGAGCGGTTTCAAAGGGTGTCCCACCTCGGGTTCCCACCCACCGCCAACCTGAACCACGAAACCCTATGGTCCTGGCCCCTCCACTTCCTATGTCCCTACTGCTACCCCACTCCGGGCCGTTGCCTCTACTGTTCCTTTCACAAGGAACCCCTTACCTGCACCCACTGCTGTGCCCAGGTTGGAGTACACTCCGCCAACTGATAGGAGGGATGACAAGGGAAAGGGAGTCATCCCTAGCACCTCCCAACCAGTCCCTGTCTCGGGAATTCGCTACTTTAGGTGCCATAACCTAGGGCATGTTGCCACCATTTGCCCCACTCGAGCCTTGGTCATCACCGACCCCCAGCATATGGAGCCTCCACTTTAGGAAGGAGAAGACATTGAGAGATATATGGCCGATCCTGACCTCATCGCCCAATTTGAGGAAATGGATGCAGGATTTGATAGCACGCATGTCGAGTACATGCAAGTGGGAGATATTGTCGAGAGTTCCAGCCAGGGAAGATTGGGTGTAGTTCGTTGCATCTTAACACACCCCTAGGAGGACGACTGGCGTCGAAACTCCATCTTCCAAACCTACATCATAGTGAAATCCCAACCCTGCAAGGTGATCTTTGACAACAGGAGCTGTATCAATGCAGTCTCTTCAGACTTTGTCTCCCGTCTAGGTCTACCTACGCACCCTCATCCTAGGCCATACAACGTGGGTTGGGTTGACGACACGTCTATCCCAGTCACCATTACATGTGTCATTCCCATTCAGTTTCAGTCCTACCAAGGACAAATCTTATGCGATGTAGTGCCTATGAAGGTCGGTAGCATCATCCTAGGACGACCGTGGATCTATGATGTAGACCTTACTACATTCGGTCGATCCAACCAGTGTTCCTTCTCCCACAATGGGATGAAGATTCAGTTGTACCTGGCACCCCCAAAGGTGACTCCGGGAAAGAGTCCCACCACCACCCTCATTGGAACCCCCAAGGTTCAGGAGAGTCCCCGAACTCCTAATGAAGGGAAACTTCCCATTCCCTCTTCTCTTGCATTTATCACACCCGTTCCCAAGGCCCCTAAGGTTGGCCACGACCTAATTAGGCGTCTTAACTTCATAAGTGCCCGAGAGCTAAACATGGAGGTTGCTGAGGGTGCCCCTGTTTGGGCTGTTGTCGTCACCATCACACTCGAGGAGTCCCAAGTCTCAGTCCCATCTGAAGTCCAGGCAATCCTGCAGGACTTCCAAGACATCTTCCCTGAGGACTTGCCCTCTATACTCCCTCCCATGCGTGATGTACAACACGCCATTGACCTTGTCCCCGGGTCCACCCTACCCAACCTTCCTCATTACCGACTGAACCCCAAGGAGCATACTGAGCTCCAAAGAATTGTCGAGGACCTTATTCAAAAGGGTTTTCTCAGGGTGAGCAAGAGCCCATGTGCCGTTCCTGCCTTGCTCACACCAAAGAAAAATGGCACCTGGCGGATGTGTGTTGACAGCCGTGCCATCAACAAAATCGCAGTCAAGTACAGATTTCCCATTCCCCGTCTTGATGACATGCTTGACATGATGAGTGGAGCCACCATCTTTTTCAAGATTGACTTGAAAAGTGGCTACCACCAGGTCCGAATCCGACCAGAGGATGAGTGGAAGACAGCCTTCAAAACAAAAGAAGGTCTATATGAATGGCTCGTCATGCCATTTGGGCTATCTAACGCCCCCAACACTTTCATGAGGCTTATGACGAAAGTCCTTCGCTCGCTCATTGGTCGATTTGTTGTCGTCTACTTTGACGACATTCTCATCTATAGCCACAACCCTCAGGACCACATCCGGCATTTGAGGGAAGTCTGCGAGACTTTGAGGAGAGAAACCCTATATGCCAATCTTAAGAAGTGTGAGTTCATGACAGACCGGGTCACTTTCCTCGGCTTTGTGGTTTCGAGTCATAGAGTGTTTGTGGACCAATCCAAGGTCCAAGCCTTAGTCGACTGGCCAGAGCCCCAGAACGTCCATGACGTTCGCAGTTTCCATGGGTTAGCCACTTTTTATAGACGCTTCATTAAGAGTTTTAGCACCATTATGGCACCCATTACGGATTGCATCTGTAAGGGGAATTTTGTGTGGACCAAAGCCGCCTCCCAGGCTTTCTCTGTCATAAAGGAGCTCATGACCAAAGCCCCTATCCTCCGCCTGCCAGACTTTTCCAAAGTCTTTGAGATATCCTGTGATGCCTCTGGCGTAGGTATAGAAGGAGTGTTTAGTCAGGAAAGCCACCCTGTGGCTTATTTCAGCGAGAAGCTTTCTGATGCAAAGCTTCGTTACTCCACCTACGATAAGGAGTTCTATGCCGTGGTCCAAGCTCTCAAACACTGGAGACATTATCTCTTACCTCAAGAGTTTGTCTTATACTCGGATCACGAGGCTCTGAAATTCCTTAGCTCTCAGAAGGGCTTAAACCCAAGGCATGGTCGGTGGGTAGAATTCCTCCAGTCTTTCACATTTGTCCTACAACATAAGACTGGAAAAGAGAATAAGGTGGCCGACGCCTTGAGTCGAAGGGTCTCCCTTCTTTCCACTGTTCGGGTAGAGGTCACTGGATTTGACCGCATGAAGGAACTCTATGGAGAGTGTCCCGACTTTGGCCCCGCCTACTCTGTCTTGTCCGTTGGAACCTCGACAGCATTTGCTGACTATCTACTCCAAGATGGTTTTCTTATTTCGAGAACAACAACTCTGTGTCCCGAGGACTTCTGTACGGGACTTTCTGATTTGAGAAATGCATGCTGGAGGTCTTGCTGGTCACTTTGGACGAAACAAGACCATCCATTCTGTGGAGAAGTATTTTTATTGACCTGGTCTGAAGAAAGATGTGGCCAAAATTGTAGCCCAGTGTAGGACATGCACAATGGCCAAACAGGTCAAACAAAACACTGGTCTCTACACTCCTCTCCCCATTCTTGATAGACCGTGGGTTGATGTGAGCATGGATTTCATCCTTGGATTACTTTGCACTGCTCACAAACATGACTCCATCTTCGTGGTAGTTGATCGGTTCTCTAAGATGGCCAATTTCATTGCATGTTCCAAAACATCTGATGCATCTAGAGTAGCCCACCTGTTCTTTGATGAAGTCGTGCGTCTGCATGGTCTCCCCCAAACCATAGTGTTTGACCGAGATGTCCGGTTCACTAGTTACTTTTGGAAGACACTTTGGCACCTAGTTGGCACTAAACTCAAATTTTCCACTGCCTATCACCCACAAACCGATGGGCAAACAGAGGTCGTCAATAGGAGTTTAGAGAATATATTGAGGTGTCTTGTAGGAGATCATTCTGGCACTTGAGATCTTCTTTTGCCCAGAGCCGAATTTGCATACAATAGCTCTGTCAATAGGTCCATTGGTATGAGTCCATTTGAGGTCGTGCATGGATACAAATCTAGGAAACCTGTGGATCTCATTCCCCTTCCCCTCGAGTCTAGAACGTCCAAGTCAGCTGAAGAGTTCGCACAACATGTTAAAAATCTGCACGAGTCCATTAGCAAGCAAATAAGTCTCAGTAATGAGACTTACAAATGATTGGCTGATTCGCATAGACGTCACCAGGAATTTCAAGAAGGTGACTTAGTTATGGTACGGGTTCGACCCGAACGACTCCCCTCGGGAGCCGTTAAAAAGTTGCAAGCCCGTAGTGATGGTCCTTTCTTAATACTGCGGAAGATTGGCTCCAATGCCTATGTTGTGGACTTACCTCCCGAATATGGGATTAGCTCTACTTTTAATGTGGCAGACCTAGTGGCCTACAAGGAACCCACAACGATTCCTAGTGACCCTTTCGAGTCTTCTCCTCCCATTGAGAGTGAGCCTACCCCTGTGCGTCCCATAGTCTCGAGAGCCCCGCGCGAGCAAATTGAGAGGATACTGGATGAGCAGGTGACAGCTACACGGAACCGGGTGTACCAGCGTTACCTTGTCCGCTGGCGGGACTGACCACCTTCTGATGATTCCTGGATCAGCCGGGAAGATCTCCAGCGCCTCGATGTAGACCCGCTGGAGCACTACCAGAGCAGTGTCCCACCTTACTCGACGGAGTCGAGTTCCAGCCCCCCCGGGAGGGTTGGTGGGGACACCGGACCCACTACCGGACCCACTATTCGGAGCCAACGCCGCACCGCCCCGATCGCACCGAACTTGTGGCTCGGAGACTCATTTGAAGACTCGGCGTCCTGAGTACGTATTTGTATGTATTGCGTATGTATTTTATTTGTGTATTTTAGTACGGTGGTATTTATATTATTAACCACCAAGTCAAAGTATTTTATTTTATTTGGTCAAAGTCAAATGTTGGTAGTTGGCTTTTGTTTTATTAGGCTAGGATATGGAAGTCTTTAGTTGAAAAGGCTAGGGGCATTCTTGTCCTAGTGGGATTTGGCCTTTTCTATATAAAGGGGGCAAGTGTAATGGTTTAAGGCATTGAAAGCTTTTGAAAGAAAACCCATGTAAGGTGCTTTGCCCCTTGTTGCTTCCTTCCCTCTTAGCTCCATTGTGAGATTTGAGTGTCGTCCGGTGAGAGACCGTCCGGTGTGAGGCCGAGCTGCGCGAGGCAGTGGTTATCCCGTCCTGTTCGTCCCCTCGGAGTTGCCGTCGATCCTTCCTCCGACGCCGACGCGTCATTAGTGCAGTTTTGAAAATGCTTGCGGGTGAATTGAGTTAAAAGGCCCAAAGTGGCATAATCCAGAACTCCACATACCAACAATTGATAGAACCTCCTTTGGAACTCTGATTCGGGGCTGCGTATAACAATCAGATGACTAAAATGCTTCTGTCTTGCACCTCCTGCTCCTCAATGATGTGTCCATTTGAACTTCGCTGCTTCCCGTCTGTCCTCTACTACCGCAGCTACAGGAAGTCTGACACTGTACCAGCTGCTACATGAGGGCCGTCAGGTGAGAGGTGGCAACCATCTGTTTTTCAAGGGAGAAGCAATGGAAGCCTCGACGGGGGAGTGGGTGGGTGACTTCAATGTGGGGAGGAAATATTGTAGGGAGAGGACCAGCTTTTGGAAGAGGTTTCTTCCTTAGAAGCACAAAGAGGCATGGGAGTGGTAATGAGAATGAGATGGGAGAGGGGTCTTGTAGCTTACCATTTAAATTTTCAGTGGGGATAAGAGCATGAATGATTGCAGAAAGAGTGAATCCTGCTTCTGGGGTTTCTTCTCTTAACTATTATGTGGGGGAATCAGAGGATGGGGGAATCTATAGGCCCAAGTTATTCACAGGAAAAATTGAGTTGATTTCCAACACAATGCCCTTCTTGGATTTTTCAGTTTTTTGCTGAAATGTTTTCCATTCGTCGTGGAATTTAGAATCTCACAATTTTTATTATCCTTGTTGCATAGCACCTTCACTTCTGCTTGACAAACTTGGAATCATATCCCAGGCAATATTGGCATGGTATGCAGAACCGGCCGGTCCGGACCAGCCTGAACCGGATCAGGATCGGAGGTGACCGGTCCGGTTCAGCTGGTTCCAGAACCGGACCGGCCAGTCCTTTTAAAACAAGAAAGAAATATTAACTTCTTACATAGAAAAAGGAGAAAAACTTAGAAAAAGGGGTAGATAATTGGGAAAAGTTTGGAATAAAGCAAAGAGTATTTTTAAGCAAGAAAAGAAAGATTTCTTGGGTGATTTGTATGATTAGAGTCTTTATTTCACTGTTTTGATTTATTTGAAGGTATGAATAAGTATTTTGCATAATATAGATTGATTAACATTTTTTTTGGGTGTCTTAATCGCTTGATGTAGTGAAATTATGGTTTAAACCACCTTCAAAAAAATTATGGTTTAAACCGCAAGTTGAGCCCTAATGACCTGATTAACCTTTTATTCTTTCTTTGTTGAACTTAATACAGAAGTGCATAAGAGAACTGGTGGAAACCCTAAACAGTGAAACCGGCCGGTTCCCAGTCTGAACCGGAACCAGCCCCCACTGGCCCCAGGACCAGTTCCGGTCCTGCAAACCTTGTTATATTGGTCAGTTTGGGTCCTATTTTCTGGTTTGGGAGGGGGTCAGTGGCAGGAGGCAACAGTGGCACCGTTGCAATCAACCCCGGTGCCTGCTTTTGTAGCAGCAACCTTCTCCTGTCGATCATCTTTCCTTTTCCTCTTTTAACCGGAGCCAATATGTATAGTATCACATGGGGGACTAAATTAAAATCTTATGCATTTAGAATAAATATGAAAAGTTGTATACATCTTAATAATCTAAAAAATGCTCCATATTGAAAGCCACAGAACTTATGAGAAGGTCCTTATGACTTAAAACCTATTTCATAAGGGCCACTTTGATAAGCCCGGTTAGGGTGCTGTATTCGCGCCCAGACCCTCGAATACGGTGCCCGGGGTCAGTTAGCGCGGTTTATGTGTAAATCTTCCTCACACCTTCTCTCTCTTCAAACGGCGTATCCTATTTGATTGTCAAAGTGGGCCTAAAAATTTAACAAAACTACTAAAATTTCAGATACTTTGTTGGCCAATATCCCCAACGCCAATTAGTTAGGATTTAGTGGATGGTGATGATGATCCATCCTGAAATTGGCAAAACTTGACAGTTCCTTTCTTTCAACTTGTGCCAGTTACTGTCACAACTTCAATATTCTGTTCCATGCTCTTTGATTCCCAAAGTGGGAATCCACAGCTGAAGCCACATCATTGGCATTTGGGGGAAACCTTAGGTCATAAATCAAAATGATGAAGAAGATTTGTAAACAAGGCTACTTTGCTTCAAAATAACTTGATTTCAAGAAAAGTACGATCCTGTCACACCGTGATTCACACTACCTGTTTCTAGATCGGGGTGGATTTGGGTGGACCAAATTTTTTTCTTTCTGCTTGTTTTTAATTTCTTGTGGAATCATGCAAAAAAGAAATAATCAGTCATGAGAAACAAGAATGGTTCGTTATATGTTTGACATTGGAACCCATCTTTCACAACATTCTGCAGGATCTTCTTTTCCCTCTCATGACATTTATAGGAAGCGTGGGTCATCATCTTCTTGCTTATCATGTGTTATTAACAAAATCATAGACTGTCATAGCATAAACATCCCCAAGTTATATGAAATACCTGGCTTCTGGAAGTTGCAAAAGTATGCCGACAAGGAAATAACATATCATAGGATTCATGGTTTGCCGTCTCAAAGTGACTCTTTGTAGACTCGGGCAACTCAAATTGTATTTGGAAGAACTCGATACGTGATCCGCTTAGGATCATACGAGTCAATATAAATTATTTTAATAATAATATAATATTTAAAATTAATCTATTTTGTAAAAAAATAAATATTATAATAATCATATAATGATTTAACATTAGTTATAGATCTTTGCATTTCATGGATGAAGAGCATTAAACTCTATTGTCAACTTTATTCATTTAGGGCGACTTTGATAACATGTTATGTTATCCGGGATGGGCTCGGGTGAGTTATTCTTTGGGTTTTTTCTTTTTGGATTTGTTCACTTATACTTACTATGGGGTTAATTCATTCCATGTGAAAGGGTCGAATGAGTTGACCCTAGAATAAGGGTAACTCTAACCGACCTTAGGTAACTTAACCTTGTTATCAAACTCAGTTAAGGGTTGGTAGGCGGAATAACTCACCTTATTCTATCTTTATTCTGTTATCAAAATCACCCTTATCAATTGTCTAATAAATATATAATATTTAAAAATTAGTTAAAAATAAAAAACTAGATTAAATAATTTATACATATTTTAGATTTATGAAATAGTAACTCTTCAACTCAAAATATAGGGTAAACAATCCAGGCTTTAATTTTGTAAACAAAATTAACAGAATACCTCAAACATGTGACTCGATCTAGTTGGGTCTGAGTGTGGTCGACTCGTATCAGATCAGGCTGGTACCAAGTAGAGATGTATCTACAAGTCAGTGAACCTTGCTGGGATACACCTTCTGTTGCTGTTATCTCAGATTTCTTAAAATTTCTTTATGAAAATGCACTTTAACGAATAATATTGACGCTTGTTATTCAGATAAAATTCTAAATTTCTCCCCAACATTTTTTTTCTCTTTTGCAGGAAGCAATCTCAAACTTTTATAGATTTATTTGGAATCTATTCTATGCGGAGTACATCATTTTCCCTTTTATATAGTCAACATTCCAAATTCTTGTAATTATTTTCCCTTTCTTGATATTTTTATTTTAATTTTGGGCAGAAAAAGAGAAAAAAGATTATTCCTCTGTGTCTACATGTTGTAGTATTGAGTGCATTCCCCTCTTCCTCAGGTGAAGCAAGTTCAATCTTTTTCATTGTCAACCAGATTGATCTGGCCATGTATGGGAGCAATTCAGCCTCAATTCCCAGAGGCGAGAATTAGATTCCTGCTAAATTGTTCTCCAATCAAGGAGGGTGATACCGATTCCAGAGGAATCCATATGGTACTTCACAATAGAGGCGGTTCAAAATGTCATCTTTTTGCCACCCAGAACGATGAACGGTGGCAGGATCAACTCAGTCTCGGATGTGTCTTGGCACAACATTTTCAAACACTACCTTTTGCACCGAAAGCATCACATTTAGTGGAAACCTAATATGGGGAAAGATGAGTTGAAAGCAGGACCAGCATGTCTCAATATTGAATTTCAAAATTGCAACTTTGACATTCTTACCCTATTTTATTATCAAAGCTGCCTTTACTGATTCACGGGTAATCTTGTCATCGTACTACGTGACCAGCTGAGCAACATTCTCAAATACATTGTCACGTAGTATCTGATTCACTGATTCATATCAACACTGGGCATGCCCAAATACTCTCACACGTGTTATGTGAATTGCTTTGTGTAATAAGAATGGCCAGATACTCACACATTTGTGTTATATGACATTATGTGAATTGTTTTATTTGGGCATGCCCAGTGTTTATATCAAATACATTGTCCTTCAAAAAACCAAACATCTTAATCCCATCGATAAAAAACAATCCACATTTCTGCTCCCCTCAGCTATAGCATTCCCCACGAAGACCCACGCATGTGACAGAGGGAGTGTTAGAATCGTCCAAATATCTAACTTACAATGTATAGATAAAAAACTCATATTTGAAACTTACAATTGGAAGGCGGAGTTAAAAAGTTAAACATAGAGGATTGTGTGTCAAAGTTGATGGATGTTTGACTATCCATGTTTATCACTGCATGAACAAAACAAGGATGTCTCCACCCTTGGCACTTGTGGAGCCCGCTCACTCCACTACATTTGTTCGACCTACAATGTTGACATGGGTGTATGATACAATGTAGACATGTCAAGAAGTTCAAAACACTACATTCTCAAACACTTATCTGAACTGTCAAAATTAAATCGGGCTAGTTTACCTCTCCTGTGGCTTTGGTCCATGCCTCTCCCACCTATGGTGGTTCCTCTATGATGGCCAAGACCTCTGCTCTGGGTGCTACTTCCTTCAATGCTACTGGCCCGACTGGTATTTATGCCTCTGCTGGGACCTCTCCTATCTCTCACACGAGTGTGACCGGCCAAGATTATATCTATGTTATAGTGCTATGCAATTTTTGGTTCGAGATGGATAACTACTCGACGGTACCTGGGCCAACTGGTGATGCCATGTCTACCCTTTCACCCCTCACAATGGCACCTCGCCACCCCTACCACCTCTAGTTGGAACAAATCTTGGTGGTCTTCGTGACCATTGTCTACAACAAAAATTTTAGAATTATGCACAAAGCAAATGAGTGAAAGCAAGAAATTGGAATAGGTATTTACTTCTGGGGTACAATTGTGGAAGCTTCTCTAACTTCTGTAACTATTGATTGTGGCCCTAGTAGGGGTTCTTTGCAAGTATTCTTATGATGCCCCCATTACCTCCATCTGGTGCATTTATGGACTTTCCTTCTTGTCTTTTCTTTTGGATCTCTGATCCTCTTCTTTCGAGGTTGACCTCGGAGTCTCTGACAACGAGGGGGAAGCACCTCAACATAATCCACACTTTCCCACATGTTCTTGTCTGGCAAAGGTTGTATGGGCTTCTCAGATGTGGCCCTGTATGCCTCCATAGAATAGCATCTATCAACAAATTGATTGATATTGAGGCCCCTGCGGGCATCAAATGTTGTTGCTAGATGTTGACATGGGAGTCCACTTGTCATTTGCTGCAAGTACATGTCTTCTCATCTAATCTTACAACACACCTCTTATATGGGCCTTCCACCTCAGCCCTAACATCAATGAAAAACATCACTGAAAACTTGTCTAACTTCCTTACAACGTCTTTCAAATATCCAACAATCCAGGACACAAACTGTTCTTTTGACCTACGTTCATGTCTACGCCCATTTTGACCATTATCTTTTCTCTAATCTCATCCAACATGTCCACAAGTGGCAAGCATCTCGTCTCCTCAACAAATGAATTGAAAGACTATGCAAAGTTGTTAGTGATGTAGTGGCACTTACCTTTGTCCCTGAATTGACACCTGGACTATGCACAAGCTAAGTTATCCAACTAAGAAGTAACATGGGCATTAGGCTTGACAATTATCCATTTAAAATTTGAAACGAATTCGAATTCGCATTCGTTTGATCAGATAATTATCCGAATAAAGTATCTGACAGATAATTTAATTATATATCAGATAATTGATTATTAATCGAATATGAATTCAGATATTAGGATGTCCATGTTGGATATTATCCGACTGAATATGAACCCTTAGATGAATATCTAAGGATTCACATTTTTTATATATAAGTAACTCAAATCCTAATATGTTGTTTGGTTGTTATTTTTTACCTCTCTTTTCTCTCAAAATAAAATTTAGAAATAAAAACCTCATTTACACCCATTTAATAAGCCCTCTCCTATTTTTTATGATGAAGTCTAATCTTTTGATAATCTCTCTCAAAATAAAAATAACCTCCACCCTTTCTTTTTTTGAGAAAACAATACACGACACTCTCACACAGCTCACACGATTCATCTCCAAGTAGGACTGAAAATTATCCGTTTAAAATTTGAACCAAATTCAAAATTCGTATTCATTTGATCGGATAATTATCCGAATAAAGTATCTGATAGATAATTTAATCGGATATCAGATAATTTGATTATTAATTAGATACGAATTTGGATATCACACTATCTGCTCCGTATCCGCTCCGTTTACAGGTCTACTGGACATCAACTTTCTCAATGTCAAATAAAACTGCTTGATACCCACGAAGAGTATATGACCTTGCTGCGGTCCATGCAGCCATCTCAAAAGTTGGGCCAGGTCATTTCTTCTTGAAATGTCATAGAGGTGTTACATACAAAACCTGTAGAGAACATAAATTAGGTAAACAACCATAAATTATCCCCATCTTGAATTTAAGAATAAGCATACAACAAATTCTAATTACAATAGCCTGATTCAATTTTTATGATCAGACTAATTTGATTAGATTCACTATCTGATCAGACTAGTCTAAAATCTGATTAGATTAGCCTACTCAGATTTTTCTGAGCAGACTAATTTGATTAAATGTTGCTCCTCGGATGAATCTGATAAAGAAAACCTTAAAGTGAAATATGAATAGACAAAACTCAAAGTATGATTTGAACATTGATAAGTTAAAATAAAATATGAAGAACTTGGTACATAAAGAAAATCAAAGATAAGAAACAAGATTACCTATGTTCAGCACCCTCAAAGATATCTGGGACAGCTACCTCAATCCTTTTATTCATGTTAGAAATGAAGATAATGCCGGTAGGATGTTCAAGATCCTTATGTAGTATGTGCAAAAACTATGTCTATGTATCTATACTCTCCCCCTCCACAACCTCAAAGGCAACGGGGAATAAGCAATGATTCCCATCTATAGAAACTACATAAATTAAGATCTCAGTATAATTCCCCTTCAAGTGACAACCATCTATCCCCAGCACTGAACGACTGCCATTTAGGAAACCTATGATACATTCCCCGAGGGCAATGAAGACCCTTTGAAAATAACCATCCTATCTAATCTTGTAATCTAAAACTAAAGTGAGGTCACTCTTCTTTAACTCATTCAAAAGATGTGACAGAAAATAATATGTGTTCTCTACTTTGCAAACACATTCTCCTTTGCTAATTCTCTTGCTTGCCAAATGAGATGATAAGGTATTGAAATGTTGTACGTCTTCAACAGATCGTCTTGCAACTTTCTAGGGGACATGTCCATATTCTCTTTGACTACTTCCTTTATTTTTGTTGATATCCAATCTTTCGAAGCCATCCTAGTATCACACCTACTAGTTGCTGAACACCTGTGCTTTGCAGGCATTGTCTTTATTGCAAATGTTACTTCATCATGTAGTTTTGAAGCATGCACTCTCCATTTACATGTGACATCATCATAGACAATAGTAATCCTCGCACTATCATTTTTAATCAGCTTAAATTCAAACTGGTTTTTAATACATGCTGCCGTAGAGTAATCTTGTACTCTCTACTATTTGAAAAGATAGCATCAACTGATTTATTTGGGGTCTCCTCATCCACCTCCATCAAATCTTCATCGACATCTAACATGGGCCCATCTGACTCATCTAAGATAGAGAGGATCAAATGATGACTGTGTTCAGTGTGTACCTCATCAGAATCATGCACTGACTCCTCACTTTCACTATATTCATCTTGATATTCTACATAATCTAAAGTCACTATCCTTTGACTTAACCTGCATTCTGTTCCTTATGGTCTCATAGTCCTCATCAACATTAGCTGCATAGGCATGATCATTAATAACCTGAGCATCATGAACAACCAGATCATCACGAACATCCTCATCATCAATTTCAATCACTTGCTGGGAATGGGCATGAGCATCAAATTCAACCTGAGCAGACTGATTGAGCATCCCTTCATGTACATTACCTATAGGCTGCAAATCTAGTGGCAATGTGTCCACTGTACTAACATATAGTGTCATCTTCTTATGAGGCAAATAGGCTTTCATCACCTCATACAGTTGTTCATCTGACACTACCTCCTTATACCAGACAACCCTGGAATTAGACACTTCAAAATGAAATTCAAGAGAATGTGTACTTGCCCACTTTGATATAAGTCTCATATCCTCAATCAATATGTATCTACTATAGTAATCAAAATATGCCATTATAGTCTTACTTTGACCCATTACATATGCCCTCTTCTCAGATTGTAAGATTTTTCAATAACCACCATATTTATAGGCGAGTTTCAAAGATGGCTCCTCTTCCCCTATTTACACAGTTGAAGAATCTGAGGAGAGTAAGGACGATTCGATATAATATTAATCAGAACACTTCATAACAAACAATAATTAGTTAATCAGAACACTTCAATACACATTAATGCAATACCTTAGGCCTGTAATCAGCCCAACAATCACTTAATTAGAACACTTCATACCAAAGGATTAACTGTAAAGACTACACTACTATGGTGACTAATGCTAAAAAAATAAGTAATATAACTAGTACGGTGATTGACACGTAGAAAATGATTACATGTGGATCTTCTTATTCTTCTGACACAGAAACTATAACCAGACATCAAACATTGCACAACAAAAATCGTGTCCGCGTTTCTCCTAAAGTGAAACCCTAGACATCAAAAAATACATGCGCACCACGATTCACCTTTCACACTTGGTTCAAGGAGGCCCAACTGTCGATCTCTCCAATCAATGCTACCCTTCAAATTGATCATTCATAGCTGAGCTATCGATAGAGCTCCGTTCTCCCTGCCCGCGACCTCCTCCTATTGGCAGCATCGAAGGTGGAAGGCGGAATCGATCGTCAACAGCCCAACCAGTCACCTGCACACCTCTACCACCTCCGCTCTTGTTTTAGATATGTTGGCGTAGGCCAATTTCAACGTCGGAACTCTTGTCTCGAAGCAGCCTCCTTCGCAGGAACACACAACCCATGTTCCTCGAATGGGTGAACAGTTCTCAAATGAGGGGGGGAGGGCAAAGGCCATCGAGTCATGGGTGATTAACCGGGGGGTAGTTTAGTCTTTTGCCAACCTAGAGTTAAGTTAACCAAGGTCCGGTTGAGTTTCGTCGAACGGAAGGAACGGCATGGACTTATTTGTCAAACGGTAAATATTGTAGGGTTTACATGGAAATAGTTGTAACTTAGAGACTAATTGACAATCCACTAAGTTTATAGGGACTTATTTACAAAATTCCCTATAATAACAAGCACATCAAGCAGGTACACTTCAGCCCCCTATGCGCCTAAGCCCTTGGACCAATTCTTTCATTGTTGGCATCTCCTCAACATCCTCTGTTGTGCTTCTTATAGCAACCCAGGCACAAGACATTATCTCCTCTGGATTCACCTCACTGAGAATACTCATATCCAACACCAAGCCAAGTAAATCTACTTGTGTTGATGAAGTAAAATTGGTGGGGACACCGGGTCCACTACCGGGTCCACTACTCGGAGCCGACGTCGCACTACCCCGACTACACTGAGCTTATGGCTCGGCGACTCGGCGTCCTGATCCGTACGTATGTGTGTATGTATTTTACTATGGTGGTATTTATGTTTTAACCACCAATGTATTTTATTTTTATTGAGTCAACGTTATTATATTTTAATTTTATTAAAAACCCACAAAGTCAATAGTGGGTTGATGGGCTTTGTTTTATTAGGCTAGGATATATATGTAAATAAGTGAAAGTGTGAAGGTATGTGTGTAATGGGCCTTCCCTATAAATAGGGGGCTAAGGGTGTCACGTATGAATCATATGAATGAGAAAAAACTTGAAAACTAAGGTGTTTGCCTTGTGTTCTTCCCTTCCCTCTTTCTCCTTGTGAGTTTGAGTGTCGTCCGGTGTGAGACCGTCCGACGTGAGGCCGAGCTGCGTGAGGTAGCAAGTTATCTGTTCCCGTCTGTGACGTCAGGAGTTGACGTCGATCTATTTCCACGTCGCCGCCGCGTCAGATTTGATATCAGAGCCCAACAACGGCGTCTCCGACGACCCCGACATCTCCGGCGTCTCCCCTTCGTTCCTTTAGTTTCCATAAGTGAAAAAAAAAGAGAGAAAAAATCAAAAAAAAAGAAGGAGAGAAGCATAAAGATCTCGGTTGAAGAAATTGAAAAAAATGGAGAAAATTTTTTTAGCAAAGAAACCCCCTACGTTTCTTGTCCCCCCCTCTGTTTCTCTATTTTCTCTCTCGGTTCTCTCTCTTCCTCCCTCTCTCTTTCTGTTCAGCCCACAGCAGAATAGAAAAAAAAAGAAAATGGTTCACGCCCCCCCCCCTCCATCGTCGACCGTGCCCTTGCTCAAACAAGGGCCGGCCGCAACGGTAGTTCCCCACGAGCGCTAGCCGCCGCGCGCCACCACGTCGCCTGCCGCGCCCGGCCGCACCTCCTCCCGCGCACCTGGCCCACGCCAGCCCGCTCCGGCCCTCCTGCAGGGCCCAGATGCACCCGGACCTCGCCGAGACGCGCCCAAACGCGCCCAGGCGCGCCCGCCCGACTGCCCACCTCGGCGCCCCCGCCCGCCTGTGTAGGCCCGACCACCTCGGCGTCCCCGCCCGCCTCGGCACCCGCGTCGGAGGCGCTCGCCCGCCCGCCTCGTGGCCCCGCCCGAGCCCGCGATTGCGCACACAGGCGCCCCCGCGCCCGCAGGAGCGTCTGGCCGCGCCAGCTGGCTCCCTCGCGCCCACCGGGCCCCTACAGCCCGCTTCGGCCGCCCACGCGTCCTCTCGCGCCCAGCCGTCTCGTGCCGCGCCCGCCGCGTTGACCACCGCCTCTCCCTCCGTGAGTTGAGCGGAAACGGTAGGTAAAGTTTGAAAAAAAAAAGTGTACGAAGAAAAAAAAGAAGGGGTTTGAAAAGAGTGAAAAAGTCAAAAAAAGAGGATAACATTTGTTGACTATATATATATAACTATTATGTATATATAATATCAAGGGATATATATATATATACTTTAATAGTTATATATCTATATTTACATATATTGATTAATTAGATATTACGGCACCCAAGTCCGCAAACGACGGTTGAAGCAACGCCCGGGCCGATCGGTCGTCGACAGACGTTCCACATTTTAGGGATAAAAGTGTCCGTAAGTCTCCCTACGCGGAGAAAATTGGATTGATTTGATCCCCTGCGAGGGAAATTTTTTGGTTGTATAATAAATTAAATCCTCCCTACGAAGAGTGAATTCTTTGTAACCGGTCAAGCTTCTTCGACGCCGTGCGGGTAGGCACGTCCCCGCTCGCCTTCGTCTCGGTCGGAGTTAGACTTTTCAGTCTAGCTAGGCAAGACTTTTCAGTCTAGCTAGGTACGCGCTCCCCTCATCTGCTTGTTTAGTATCTTTTTAATTGCCGCGTGAAGTGAGAGAGAGCCCGATCCGTGCTGCCAGTCTCCTGAGTGCATCGCTGTGGACGGTGAGAGAGAGCTTGCTTGCACCTATCCTTTATCCCTAGACTGTCGCATTAGGACACCCTAATTGTCAGGAGGTAGTTCCACAACTACGTCGCCTACGGGCGAGCAACTCTCCCTGACCGGTCCCTTCAAGTTGACCCTTTGCCTATTAGCCAACAAAATTTGGGTCTCTAGCTTGCTAATTTTTTGGTCTTAGGATTGCATCATTTAGGTCCAAGGTCGTGCATGCCACGTTGGTCTAGGAATTTAACTGGCCGTCTAGAGCGCCCTTCAACTCTACAATCCCACATGAATCAGAAGAGCGTGAGTGCTATGTTGGCTCAGCTCGAGCATAATCTTCTGACCCATTTTGAAGAATCCATAGGCCAACTACGAGCAGAGCTAGATGAGAGGATCCGAGCCTTAGAGGAACGACTGAAGGGAGAGGAAGGACGAGTGAATGGCCACAGTGATCCCGTAGCCAATCATAGGGAGGAGAGAGAGCAAGCCCGCCAAAATCAGGCTCCCCAAGGTAGAGAGCAAGAGGCCCGTGCGCCTCGAGAGAGAGACCACGACGATGAGGATATCATCCTCCGGAACGTCAAAATTGACGCTCCGAGTTTTGATGGATCCCTAAACCCCGCTACATACCTTGACTGGGAGACCGGGATGGACCAATATTTTGATTGGCATCGCCGCATGACCCCTGCTACAAGGGTGAGGTTTGCCAAAATGAAACTCCTAGGTCAAGCTCAAACCTACTGGTGTAACGTTGAGAATCTCCTAGCCAGGAGACGGGAGGAGCCTATAAGCACGTGGGAAGAAATGAAGGAGAAATTAAGGGAGAAGTATCTGCCACCCTCCTACCATCAGCGTCTTTTAGACCAATGGCAGAAAATCACCCAAGATGGAAAGTCTGTGGAGGAGTACATCGCCAAATTTGATGACTTCTTCCTTCGGAGTCGAGTCATGGAGGACGCCTCAGTCACCCTCTCACGGTTTAGGGCTGGCTTACACGAGAGCATACAGCGGGAGCTGTTCCTACGGGAAGTTAACACTCTCGAGCATGCCTATCAGGTTGCTTGGGACGTCGAGCGGTTTCAAAAGGTGGTCCCACCTCGGGTCCCCACCTACTGCCAACCTGAGTCCCGAAACCCCATGGTCCGTTACTCTGAGAGGCTTGGCCCCTCCACTTCCTATGTTCCTACTGCTACCCCACTTAGGGCCATTGCCCCTACTGTTCCCTTCCAAAGGAACCCCTTACCTGCACATGTTGCTGTGCCCAGGCTGGAGTACACTCCGCCAATTGATAGGAGGGAGAAAAAGGGAAAGGGTCTTGTCCCTAGCATCTCCCAACCAGCCCCTGTCTCGGGAGTTCGTTGCTTTAGGTGGCATAACCTAGGGCATATTGCCACCAACTGCCCCACTCGAACCTTAGTCATCACCGACCCCCAGCCTGTGGAGCTTCCACCTCAGGAAGGAGAAGCCATTGAGAGGTATGAGGCCGATCCTGACCTCATCGCCCAATTTGAGGAGATGGATGCAGGGTATGAGGAACGCATGTCGAGTACATGCAAGTGGGAGAAATTACCGAGAGTTCAAACCGGGGAAGACTAGGTGTAGTCTGTTGCATCCTAACCCACCCCCAGGAGGACGACTGGCGTCGAACCTCTATTTTCCAAACATACATTATGGTAAAATCCTAACCCTGCAAGGTGATTTTTGACAACGGGAGCTGTATCAATGCAGTCTCATTAGACTTTATCTTTCGTCTAGGTCTACCTACCCATCCTCATCCAAAGCCATACAACGTGGTTTGGGTTGACGACACGTCTATCCCAATCATCACTACATGTGTCATTCTCATCTAATTTCAGTCCTACCAAGGATAAATCTTATGCGATGTAGTGCCAATGAAGGTCGGTAGCATCATCCTAGGACGATCGTGGATCTATGACGTGGACCTTACTACATTCGATCGATCCAATCAGTGTTCCTTCTCACACAATGGGAAGAAGATACAGCTATACCCGACACCCCTAAAGGTGACCCCAGGAAAGAGTTCCACCTCCACCCCCACTGGAACCCCAAAGGTTCAAGAGAGTCCTCGGACTCCCACTGAAGGAAAACTTCTCATTCCCTCTCCTCCTGCACCTATCACACCCGTTCCTAAGGCCCCTAAGGTTGGTTATGACCCGGTTAGGCGCATTAACTTTATAGGTGTTCATTAGCTGAATAGGGAGGTTGCCGAAGGTGTCCCTGTCTGGGCTGTTGTTGTCACCATCACCCCCGAGGAGTCCCGAATCTCTGTCCCTCCTGAAGTCCAGGCAATCCTGCAAGACTTCCAGGACATCTTCCCTGAGGACTTACCCTCACAACTCCCTCCCATGCGTGATGTACAACACGCCATTGATCTTGTCCCTGGGTCCACCCTACCCAACCTTCCACACTACAGATTGAACCCCAAGGAGCATGTTGAGCTCCAAAGGATTGTCGAGGACCTTATCCAAAAGGGTTTCCTCAGGGTGAGCAAGAGCCCATGTGATGTCCCTGCCTTGCTCACACCCAAGAAAGATGGCACCTGGCGGATGTGTGTTGACAGTCGCGCCATCAACAAAATCACTGTCAAGTTTAGATTTCCAATTCCCCGTCTTGATGACATGCTTGACATGATGAGTGGTGCCACCATATTTTTCAAGATTGACTTGAAAAGTGGCTACCACCAGATCCAGATTCGACCAGGGGATGAGTGAAAGACAGCCTTCAAAACAAAAGAAGGTATGTATGAGTGACTTGTCATGCCGTTTGGGTTGTCCAACGCCCCCAGCACTTTCATGAGGCTTATGACAGAGGCCCTTCATCCTCTCATTGGTCGTTTTGTTGTCGTCTACTTTGACGACATTCTCATCTATAGTCACAACCCTCAGGATCACATCCACCATTTGAGGAAAGTTTGCGAGACTTTGAGAAGAGAAACCATGTTTGCCAACCTTACTAAATGTGAATTCTTGATAGACCGAGTCACTTTTCTCGGATTTGTGGTTTTAAGTCATGGAGTGTCTGTAGACCAATCCAATGTTCGAGCTATAGTAGACTGGACAGAGCTCCAGAATGTCCATGACGTTCGTAGTTTCCACAGGCTAGCCACTTTCTACAGACGCTTCATTCAGGGCTTTAGTACCATTATGGCACCCATTACGGATTGCACCTGTAAAGGGAATTTTGAGTGGACCAAAGTCGCCTCCCAGGATTTTCATGCCATAAAAGAGCTCATGACCAAAGCCCCTGTCCTCCACCTGCCAGACTTTTTCAAAGTCTTCGAGATATCCTGTGATGCATCTGGCGTAAGAATAGGAGGAGTGCTCAGCCAGGAAAGCCACCCCGTGGCTTATTTCAGTGAGAAGCTTTCTGATGCAAAGCTTTGTTACTTCACATATGATAAGGAGTTCTATGCCATGGTCCAAGCCCTCAAATACTGGTGACACTACCTCTTACATCAAGAGTTTGTCTTATATTTGGACCACGATGCTCTGAAATTCCTTAGCTCTCAGAAGGGCTTAAACCCTAGGCATGGTCGGTGGGTAGAATTCCTCCAGTCTTTCACATTTGTCCTAAAACATAAGGCTGGAAAGGAAAATAAGGTGGCCGACGCCTTGAGTTGAAGGGTCTCCCTTCTTTCCCCTGTTCGGGTAGAGGTCACCGGATTTGACCGCATGAAGGAACTCTATGGAGAGTATCCTGATTTTAGCCCTGCCTACTCTACTATGTCTGCTGGACCCTCGATAGCCTTTTTTGACTATCTACTCCAGGATGGTTTTCTATTTCGAGGGCAGCAACTCTGTGTCCCGAGGACTTCTGTTCGGGACTTCCGGATTTGGGAAATGTATGCTGGAGGTCTTGCTGATCACTTTGGCCGCAACAAGACCATCCATTCTGTGGAGGAGCACTTATATTGACCTGGCCTGAAGATAGATGTGGCCATGATTATAGCCCAGTGTAGGACATGCACGATGGCCAAACATGTCAAACAGAACACTGGTCTCTACACTCCTCTCCCCATTCCTGATCGACCATGGGTTGATGTGAGCATGGATTTTATCATTGATTTACCTCGCACTGCTCACAATCATGATTCCATCTTTGTTGTCGTTGATAGGTTCTCTAAGATGGCCCACTTTATTGCATGTTCCAAAACATCTGATGCATCTAGAGTAGCTCACATGTTCTTTGATGAAGTCGTGCGTCTGCATGGTCTCCCCCAAACTATCGTGTTTGACCAAGATGTACGGTTCACTAGTTACTTCTGGAAGACACTGTGGCACCTAGTTGGCACCAAACTCAAATTCTCCATTGCCTATCACCCACAAACCGATGGACAAACAGAGGTCGTCAATAGGAGTTTAGGAAACCTTTTGAGGTGTCTTGTAGGGGAATATTCTGGCACTTGGGATCTTCTCTTGCCTAGAGCCGAATTTACATACAACAGTTTGGTCAATCGGTCCATAGGTATGAGTCCATTTGAGGTCGTGCATGGATACAAACCTAGGACACCTATGGATCTCATTCCCCTTCCCCTCGAGTCTAGAGTGTCCAAGTCAGCTGAGGAGTTTGCACAGCATGTCAAGAGTCTGCACGAGTTGATTAGCAAGCAAATAAACCTCAGTGATGAAATTTACAAACGCTTGGCTGATTCGCATAGGCGTCACCATGAATACCAAGAAGGTGACATGGTTATGGTACGGGTTCGACCCGAACGACTCCCCTCGGGAGCCGTTAAG
The DNA here is from genome assembly GCA_022559845.1 of Amorphophallus konjac. Taxonomy (NCBI): domain Eukaryota; kingdom Viridiplantae; phylum Streptophyta; class Magnoliopsida; order Alismatales; family Araceae; genus Amorphophallus; species Amorphophallus konjac. Next base: position 397,966,298 of record CM040122.1, read on the forward strand.
AAGTTGCAAACCCGTAGTGATGGACCCTTCCCAATCCTGCGGAAGATTGGCTCCAATGCTTATGTTATGGACTTAACTCCCGAATATGGGATTAGCTCGACTTTTAATGTGGCAGACCTAGTGGCCTACAAGGAACCCACAACGATTCCTAGTGACCCTTTCGAGCCTTCTCCTCCCATTGAGAGTGAGCCCACCCCTGTGCGTCCCACAGCCTTGAGAGCACCGCGCGAGCACATTGAGAGGATACTGGATGAGCAGGTGACCACTACACGGAGCAGGGTGTACCAGCGCTACCTTGTCCGCTGGAGGGACCGTCCACTTTCTGATGATTCCTGGATCAGCTGGGAAGATCTCCAACGCCTCGATCCCGATCTGCTGGAGCACTACCAGAGCAGTGTTCCCCCTTACTCGACGGAGTCAAGTTCCAGCCGCCCCGGGAGGGTTGGTGGGGACACCGGGTCCATTATCGGGCCCACTACTCGGAGCCGACGTCGCACTGTCCCGACCGCACCGAGCTTATGGCTCGGCGACTCGGCATCCTGATCCGTACGTATGTGTGTATGCATTTTACTATGGTGATATTTGTGTTTTAACCACCAATGTATTTTATTTTTATTGAGTCAAAGTTATTATATTTTAATTTTATTAAAAACTCACAAAGTCAATAGTGGGTTGGTGGGCTTTGTTTTATTAGGCTAGGATATATATATGCAAATAATTGAAAGTGTGAAGGTATGTGTGTAATGGGCCTTCCCTATAAATAGGGGGCTAAGGGTGTTACGTATGAATCATATGAATGAGAAATGACTTGAAAACTAAGGTGTTTGCCTTGTGTTCTTCCCTTCCCTCTTTCTCCTTGTGAGTTTGAGTGTCACCCGGTGTGAGACCGTCCGGCGTGAGGCCGAGCTGCGTGAGGTAGCAAGTTATCATTCCCGTCCGTGACGTTAGGAGTTGCCGTCGATCCATTTCCACGTCGCCGCCGCGTCAAAAATGCTCCAAAGATATGTCATGAATTTCTCCATTATCTCCTTCGCTGGGCACCTTCCCACTTAAAATCTCAATCAACACAAGCCCAAAGTCATAAACATCATTTTTATGAGTTATACTCTGCCCAAAATATGGGATCAGAATTGGCATGAGAACCACTCCCTGATGAGCCCTTCTGAGCGGGCCTTCTTGAAACCAGTTCTGAGAAACCAAGTGCCCAGTTTCAGAGAATATTAATCACCCAAAAGTATGGTAGAAGATTAGACATTACTGGGCAATGGATGTGTGGAGGGCCGTATGAAAGTAATTAAGTGCATTTGCAACCTCAACAACAATGCGCAGGCGATCTGCCCCTGGGATCCTGTGTGAAGCATCTACAACATGAATGTGGTGAGAGAGTGTTGTGTACCCTTCTACGAACTCTTAGACTAAAATGAGATTCCTTGTTTCTATGCAGCAACCTAGTAGCCTTACCACATTCCTATGGTTAATCTGGGTGAGGCTGATTACCTCATTTAAGAACATATCGATGGGGTCATCCGTGCCGATGCTCAGGAAGTGAAAAAATTCCCCTTTTAACAGCAATTGGCCGGCCTTCGTGAATGCCACTATATACCTCTGAGATGCCACTAGCAAGGAGCCTCTCCTCATCATAGCTGTCAGTGGCCTCCATGAGCTCCTTCGCGAAGAACATGGGAACAGGATTGCTGTTGCCATGACAAGAGACAATCAATGCCTCGAAGAATAAACGAGCTCCATTCTCAATGTTGTGTGCCTTGCATAAGGTTTTGATGACAACTAAACTTTATGAGTAGCATTCATGATCTTGATCTTTAGTTGTGCATGATAAGGCTTACATGTTTGATGTTCATGGTTTCCTCATGTATATTGAGGCTCATAATCTGTTCACCTCTATTACATCAATCTTGGTGTAAGTTTATCTTGAATGATGTGCTCACATGTAGTTTAAATGCATGGCCAATGGATCCCAATTCTTAGTTGAGATATATGAAGCGTTGAATGGGCTGACATAGTCATGAATGTGTTTTCAATGCACTTTCTATATAGTGCTTTTGGGCTTGCAAAGTCGACTAATGATGAGGCAAGAGTCGACCTCTGTTGAGTTTGGTTTTGGTAAATCATGTGAATGTGCTAAGAGTGTTGGTTGAGAAAAACTGAGTTTTGCTAGTACTTTCATGTTTAATCTATTCATACAAAACTTGAGTGAATGTGAATTGAATGGTTATTCATATTTTCATGTGCTATGAAATGCTAACTTGATACATTCTTGTTTTGAACTCATTTTTTCACTATTGAGATCATAGCACTTGAGATGATGGTGTTCCGGGTTGATTTGCATGCCATATTGTTCATATTCATTCTAGAAATGCTAGTTTCAAGAGAGAAGTTCATTTGATTTTCAAATCTATACTAATTTGGTTTTTCTATAGTTTTGCAGGGTCAAACCATTGAAATTAATCATCCGGAATCAAGGGACATTGGTTACCTTTACACCATTGGGTTTGCATAGGTTTTAGCGCCTAAAAATGTTATTTTTGTGAATGTGTAGAACCAGACCGGTCGACCGCCCCCCCCCTAATCCGGTCGACCGGCTAGAACTAGACAAAACCCAGTTCTGTCCGGTCGACCAGCCAAGTAATACCGGTCAACCGGTTTCACAGTGCCATGCCTGACCAAAATGGGTGTTGGCACCGGTCGACCGACCCTGTATAACCGATCGACCGATTTTTCTCTGCTACGTCCAAAATAGAATGGGTGTTGGCTCGGTCGACCGGCCCAATGAATCCGGTCGACCGGAAATTCTCTGCTACGAAATCGGGCTTCACAAAATACATCCGAAAACCCACTAAACCCAATCCATTTATACTCCAACCTTACCCATTTGCCCCTAGGGTTAATATACATATGTTTAGGGGGTTTTCTATGGGTTTGGTGAAGGGTTTATAGGTCTTTTCATGCTTCTATTGTTGGCCTATATAGGAGTTACGAATTTGGGAGATTGCAACCCTAAGTGAGCTAATGTTTTATATCTTGTAGGTCAAGGAAGAAGGAAAGGAAAGAAAAGAGTGGAGCTGAAGAAATCTGAGGATATCATCTACATCCGGGAGGCTTTTGTAATCGTGATAGAAGAGAAAGTGGAGCGGATCGAATAGAGGATCGCGGTGACGTTCATATCGGCAACGTCCGGCTTTCCTCCGACTCGAGCTTCAAAGAATATTGTTCTCCGGCCATTGAGAACAAAGGGGGATTATTTCTTCATCCATTATCCATGTGTTTTGTGATGTTCTTCATGTTTTATACTTTGGTCTAGGCATGTAATGAGAATATATGTTTATTTTTCGAACATAGAGATATTCGTGTGTGTGACCGTTTGTGTATACGGTCGTGGTTGATCGCCTGCGTGCGGTCGTGCGTGTCGTTGTGATGTGGTTGTTGCAGCATGTGTGTGTGTGTGTTATGATCCGGTCGTCGGATCGTGTGTGTGTGTGTGTTGGGGCGTGTCCCCGTGTGTTGTTGGAGCGTCGTCTCCGTTTGGGGATTTATCCCCGAGTGAAGCCTCACCGGATTTGGTGAGGGGTGGACGTAGGGAGCCCGTCGTGGTCCCGAACCACCTTAAAATCCCGTGTCTTGTGGTTTACTTTGCGGGATTGGGTGGTATACATGATATATCCGTTTGTGTGATCGTGTGTGAACGGTGAGTTTGAGAGAATTTAGTTAACTTGTTTAGCTTAAATTCCTCAACCTTACTAATCTCTTAAATTCCGCTGTGGGGTCGGTTGAGATTTTAATTGGACATATTTTTAGTACAAGGTTCTATTCACCCCCCTTTTAGAACCGTGTTCTTGCACTACGAGACCCAACACTCAATCATGTGCTGATTAGAGGGACTTGCCACGCCCGGGGATCCTTGGCTCTTCGCCACCTTTGCTCCAAGAAAGACCTTACCGACGCCGATGGGGAAAAAACAGAAGATCCAAAAAAAATGTGCCATGCTGCTTCCTAATTGACTCAAATGTGATCGAGTTATGTCCAAAGATGGAGATAAAAATAAGATATTACACCATCAAATTGGAGGAACAACATGCAAATTAATGTGAACATTGATACCAAGTCCGAGCTTCCAAGACCGCTTATGCCTGTAGAATAGACTACTATTGTTGTTGCCACTGTGCAGTCTCGTCGCCATTGCTCAAGCACAGTTCTTCCAATTTTATTACTCCCATAGCTTATTTAGGAAGTAGTTCAAGGTGCAAATTCCTCTCGGGCATATCCTCGAATACCCTTTGTGCCTAACAAACATAAGATTCGGGAGATAAGTAGACATGGTGACATGATTATGACAAAGGACGGATCTGATGGATCTTTGTCAAGCAGGGTAGCTGATATTCGATGCTGTAACGGAGCAACCATGCAACACAAATAATTTCTAATACATCCTATCAATGGCAAAGACAAAACCCTAATCATGGGGAAACAGAGCACATTGTCCCTACCAGATAGAAAATCAGAACTTGCAGAAGTTGTCGACATCCTTTCATCTCCCCATGTTCTGAGAAAAAGATTTGGACGGGCTGTGCATCGGATCACCGGCGCCATGTTAGCGAATAGGAATAGAGGAAGGTGATGACAATGACATTGCGAGGAGGAAGATGACTTTAACTCGACCGTAAAAAGGGTTCTTATATGGTTCCGATTGACTTAGGTCAGTTTTCGAAATCAAAATAGTCCACTGGATGCATACATGGTTGACTTGGTTATCTTAAGCATCCCATCTTAGTAAGGACTTCCACACCTATCCTTAGCCATGGTTGGCCTACTAGTACACTGACGGTGAGTTGGTTGACTCATATGTACCACTATTAAGTCAGTTTAATTGAATTGAATTCATTTGAATCAACTCAAGTCATTTAAAGTTAAATTGGATGACTTTGATAAGATTTTTGGGATGACCTTTGATCTCGAAAGCCTTACTCTCTAAGTAAAATCAAATGACGAAATGAAATGCCAACTTTTTTAAAAGTGAACTTCTTGATTTTAGAGAGGTACATGAACAAAAAATTTGATTTTTTAAAAGCCCAAGATGCTCCTCTAGAGGAGATGCTTCTCTCTCTAGATTTTTTTTTAAAAAATAAAACTCCGTCCTTATTTCCAAATGCAACCTTAACTTGAGTAAGATAGGCTTATATCGTATTAGGCTGAATCGGAGTTAGGGCCAACATTGTAAGTCCACGTACCTTGTCCTTAGGTAATAAATCAGTTATTTCGTGGATATGGGGCATATTTTACTTTAAGATGCTAAAGAGAACACTTTAATAATTCATCAAAAAGTTTACTTAAAGACTAATATTTATTTGTTTTGTTTTATTTCACTTAATGTTTTTATATTTTAATAAGTTTGAAAATTATACTTCACATAAATACATATAAATACATGTTAAGTCTATATGGGTTCTCATCTGCTTATATTTTTTTCTTTTGTGCCTTACTCATGTGTCCACATCGACAATTTATCATCTTTATTTGTGTCATCTAAATCATAATTTTTTAGAAAAACTTATTAAAATTTTTGTAAATAAATTATTGTTAAAAGTGAAGTGGTAAAAATATCATTTCTAGAAACACGTCAGTAGACATATCATTATTTTTAACTACATTGTGCAAAAATGCTATCGTAATTAACTTCCATCAAAGAGAAAATAAATATTTCACAAAGATTCTAATATTTCTATTAATTAGTTCTTGAATGATTAAAATACCCCATCAAGTCTCCACATTTTCCACCCTTGTATGAGGAAGATATGAGAGAGAGAGATCTACGGAGAGAAGAGAGAGAGAGAGTGGCACCGGAGAGGACTTCCCTCTCCGACGTCGGCAACCCACCCGGTTGTCGTAGCTGTACATGGCGAGGTCACCCTCTGGCTCCAGCCGCTGGAATGACAGGGCTCTGTTGTACTTGGTCACTGCCAACACGCACCTGATCAGCTGTAGGTCCCTGACGAGCCCACACTTGTTCAGCTTGTAGCAGGCGTTGAGGTAGTTGTTGGGCTTGAAGAGGGTGAAGGTGGTTTGCCACGCATGGTAGTCCACCCGGTTGTCATAAGCTGTAGATGGCAAGGTCACCTCTGGCTCCACCCGGAGGAACAATAGGGCTCCGTCATACTTGGTCACTGCTAGCATGTGCCCGTTCAGTCGCAGCTCGTAGGAGAGGACCCTGTTGGTGGAGGAGCACTCGAAATTGACAGAGCCCCTCACCGCGCCGTAGTCCAGCACGAGGTCAAAGTAGTTGACGTAGGGGAGGGGCTTCGGCGTGGCGTCGACGAACATGGTCGGCTTGCCGTCGGAGGCTATTAAGCCGTAGGTAGGGGGAGGGGGGGCTCTGGCAGGAGGTCGTAGGGGGGTTTCAGCGGGAGGTTGTAGGGGGAGTTCTAACGGAAGGTCGTAGGAGGAGGGAGGGGAGGCCAGAGAGGGTTTCGGTGGGAGGGACGGGGGGTTCTGGCCAGAGAGGGGAGGGGAGGTCTGATTATTTTATGTTTTATTTTAACTAAGTGTATTTTTTTTCTTTTCACGGGTCTAATTAAAGATAACGACGATTAAATTTTAAGATGGTAATAAATGGTTATGACCATGGTATCTTCTCACAATATAATTAAAAATAATGATATGTCTGTCGTGTATTTCTAAGACTGATATTTTTACATTCTACTTTTAACAATCGTTTATCTGTAAAAATCTCAAACTTAGTTCACATTCCAAGAAGTTAAAAAACATTTTCTGCTACTTCATTAGTGAAATAAAATTATGAGCAATGTTGCGGTGCTGAATTTTTTGTCTCAGTTGCCACTCTCACTTCGGCCGTGGGATCAGCCATCATGAGAAGAAAATGCTTTTAACACGATATTACAGCAATAACTTCGGGGTTTTAATACCATGCACTAAGTCACAAACATCTCAATACATTGGCGCGTTAAGAGGTTAATTGTTTAATAAGTCAATATCCTAATATGCTAGGACCTCAATGTATTCAGAGTTTAATACCCTAACTATGAAGATCTGAACATGTTCAGTGTTTGAGATGCTTTGACACATTAAGATATGACCATGCTTTAATTTCCTAACAAGACGATATTGCGTTAAACCTGTATATATTCTTGCATTAAACCTTCCTATGGGGAGGTTTGGGTTAAGAAAAGGTTATTAGAAACAAGGGAAATACTTATTGCACACCTTTGCTTGCGAGAAAAGGCTGGTTGATAGAGCTTAATTTTTTTGCACGCCAAGATTTGCGTCAAGTACGTCCAACTCTACTAAAATATTATCTAAAAGAGATTTTTTCCCCCGATTTTCCCTTTTGCAAGAGTTTCCTCTTACGTTATATATCTTCTTTATTTCTTCTGTCTATTTGTTAGGTTCGTGAGTGAGAAGCGACCAAAAGCCATCGTTGTGAACTTGAGAATCTTCAAATAGACTTCCTACATTAGAAGTGTGAGGGATTATGTTCCCTTATAGTGTGAAGGTTCATATTTGGGAGGGATACCTTCACAACATCAAAATAGACAAGATGTGCTTGGAGGTCTAATAGCTTACCAAAAGCTTTGTGGAGGACACAAGCGAGAGCGAGAATGGTGATGGGAAACTAGTTATAATGGGTAATTCTTATTATTAGTTATCCATCCGGGACGAGTAACTATCCGGGATGGATAGTTAGGTGGACTTAATTAGTTGTTAAAAATAATATCAGTCAAATGTCACTAATAAAAAGTTATTAGCGTCGATACTGACGGTAGTGGTCGCAAAAATATGAATTATGACGTTATTTGTGACAACATTAGCGATGGGTCACAACCGTCAGTAATAGTAATACTGTGAGCGACAACTTTCTACGATTGGCGACGGATTTCTCTATTCACTAGGCACGACGAGTGTTTCGTTTTGGGACAAATTATTGTTGCCTTTCCCCGATCAAGAGGTGTCCCGTACATGAGATTAGGATTCCCTCGCCCTTCACGAGAGCAGCTGGTACGTAGCTGAACTCAACGAATACGTACCTTTCTTTAAAAGGGAATTACATGTTTTGTTTTTGCAAGATATAGTCACACAAATGTATATCTATATATATATATATATATGAATGCAAAAATCCCTTGTTCTCCCCATCGATCCAAAGACGTACGTCATCCAGTGGCATTGGCGCCCTTGAGGCGGCTGATGAACTCCACGAACTCCGGCATATTATGGTCGGAGCCGCCGCCGTCGCCCAGAGCCTCCCTCGCCGCCTCCCTCCACTTAATTAACCGCGTTGCATCGGATCTCCTGGGCTCTCCCCCCCTGCATGACCTCGTCCACACAGCGGCAGATCTCCGCCATTTATAGTTTTCACTAAAACGACGTTTTATCTTGTAGTCAACAAAACGAAATACCCTCCTATATCAAAGTCAAAACATATATTAGTTTTGAAACTAATACTTTTAAAATTTGAGAATTATATATATATATATATATATATATATATATTACGGGGAGGGAGAACCTGATAATGAACCCAAGACCTCCCCTTGAAAAGGGGGAGGGTGTTCCCTCGACCACTGACAGGAGACGTAATTTGAGAATTATAATGTTTTGCAGCAAAACAAACAAGGAAAAAATTTAAAAATTAATTTAACTTTATTAATTATTTATCTAAATGTGTCCAACCCTAACTTATTTACAAAAATATATCGCATGTTTGTCACCTCACCTGGTGACAGTGCCGTTCCCTATCTCTCTCTTGGGACCTCCATTGCGTGAAGAACCCCCTTTGGGATGGTCCCGGGAGGCTGCTCTTGCTGAGGTCCACATTCCAGAGGCTCTTAAGGTGGGAGAGGTTGGGGCTAATATATGTTGCCGGAGAAGTCAGTTCCAGGTGAGGGAGAGTGTCCATAGCGACTATCGCTGGAGGAGGCTGTGGCCGATCCTGCCTGTTGATAACCCCAGAGTAAATATATGATTACAAAATTCATTCTCAAATAAATTACAAGGTTATACCTTGTTAGCGGAAGCAGCAGACACACGTACCGTCGTCATTGTGCTAGCAGAAGTAGAATACCATACGTGCCTATGGAATCTGAACAAGACACTGGTACCTGTAAAACAAAAAAATGTACATATTTGATGATGGAGTCGACGTACTCGAGCGGAGTCGAGAGTAGGCAACATGTGAGTCTACCCACTGGGTCCACCCTCCAAGTCCCCAGGACAATGGTGATAGCCCTCTAGAGTCATTACCTAGACCGTCACCAGAGTACATAGCTCTGTTGTAATGTCCCGGATCTTTCGGATCCTTCGTTATGGGTCCCGGATCTGGTTTGTCAGGGTGTTCGACCCTGTTGTGTCCGAAATTTTTATTTCGGACATCTTTCGTGTTCGGATGGCGCGATCCGGAGTCGTTTCGGAGGCCCGGAGTGTGTCCGCGGATTTTCCGTGCGCGTTTTCCGATTTCCGCGTACGGGTTTCGGCGAGTCCTTCGGAACCCTGTAGCGGGTGAACCGGGTCGTTCACCAGCCCGCGAGTGGTACCGTTGCGATCAGCGTGTCGAGACGGTCGAGGAGGTGTATTTTTCTATTTTTCGGTATTTTTGGCATTTTTCGGATTTTCTATTTAATGCATTTTCTTTTTTTTTCTTCCCTTTTTCTTCTTCCTTCTTTCCCCTCCCGTGAGCGCGCAATGGTCACCCCCCTTTTTCCCCTCCTTGCCCGTTGGAACCTCGCGGCGGCCCCTTCCCCTCCGGCGACGGGTGGTGGACCTTGGCGGCAGCGCGGTGACGACGGCGGCGGCGAGAGGATCGCGGAGGTGCCCCCATTGGCGCGTGGTTGTGGAGTTCGTGGTTGAGCTAGATTTGAAGATCGGCGGCGATTCGGTGGATTTCAAGCTTCCTTGAGGTAGGGGGACGAATCATTACCCTCTTTCTAGCATTCCCCGTGATTTCTAGGCCGTGGAGAGGCCGAGAGGGGCTAGATTCATGCCGGGAGGGTTATTTCCATGTTTGGGGTTTGAGCGCCGGATCCGTCGATTCGTGGGGTTTTTGATCGATTTGGGGGCTCTAGATGCATGCTAGGTCGTTGTGGGGTGATTCCCCATTGTTTTCCCTTCACCAAAGGGGGTGAATGGGCGTGGTTTTGTGATTTCCGGCCGTAGTTCGCGAACCGGGCTCGGCCCGATGTCGCGCTATAGTCCAGTGGCGCGTTCTTGATGAACGCGCTGTGTCGTCCGAGCGTGTCCGTCGGAGAAGACGAACAGTAAGGCGGTGGGGGAACGCGCCTGGTTCGGGTAGCGCGATCTCCAGATCGCGCTATCCAAGACTAGCGCGTTCAGATTGAACGCGCTAGCCTTGGGCAGCGCGACATGGAAGATCGCGCTAGCCAAAGCTAGCGCGTTCTTCGGTGTCGCGCTAGGGATACCTAGCGCGACCTTTTCCCTTCCCCGAACCGCGTTTTGCGGGTAGCGTGACCTCCGGTTGGATGAGTTTTGGACCCGGTTGTGGCGTGGCCCTAGGGATGCCGTGGGCACCCAGTGAGAGCCACAGGGGCGCCCGGGGTTCCTCGGAGAATCAGTTACCTAGGTAGGAGTGCCGCGTGACTTGAGGGACGGTCGGACCTCATGCGTGTCCCCGGCTTCCGTACCTACCGTAGGATCATCGAGAGTCTGTGCTAGTGCTTGGTCGGTGGTTTCCGTGGATTAGTCCTTACTTCCAGTGACCTGTCCACTAGTCGTAGCTTTCTGCGCACGCGTGTGCGGACCCACCTGGGAGTGGTGGAGAGCGAGACCCAGTGTGACGCGGTTTTTAGGCTGGTTACCGTAGGGCCCCTTGCCTTTGCCACCAGAGTCCGGTGGGGGGGAAAACCAGCTAGAGGACCCGACCTAGAGCAGATGGTCTGTGTGTGCACACGTAGTTGGGGGCTTAGGGCACGCACTGACGAGTGCGACCCCAGCTAGTCCTTGTTGTGGTACTTGTTGCGTGTCTGAGTCTCACGCCCGGGGCGTTGTAGCTAGACACTTGTGACGCGGTGTAAGACGTCAGGGGACGCATCCGGTCGTTCTTCTTGTGGATGGTGCTCCTGTTCACTGGCAGGCGTGGACTCGTGTTTTGTTGGACCGAGGTTCCGTACTACGGTACCGTTAGAGTAGATGACTTTTCCGTTTATTTACTTTAGCTTGTCGGTTCTACCGTACTCTCGGTTGGTAGGGTTGTCTTCTTCTTCCTCGTTTTCCGTGCGAGGTGGGGATTCGCGGGATCCCTACTGGGCCAATGAGATGAGGCTCACCCCTGCTCTTCAGGTGAGGCGGGGTCGGCGGGAGGCGCGGCCGAGTTTCAGCGTGGGTCTTCCAGCCAGGGTTAGTTGCCAGTCTGCCAGAGCCGGGGGATGCCCCGCGTAGTTGTACTCCGGGGGATGCCCCGTGTTGTTGTACGCCGGGGGATGCCCCGTGTAGTTGTACTTTCTTTCCTGTTGACTGTACTTTCTTTGGACATGAGACACTGTGGACCTTGTAGCAGTTTGATTTATTTATTATTATGTGCATTTCCTTTTGATTATTGTGCTATCTCTGTGGACGTTGCAGCTTCTCTTATACCCCACACCACTCCTTTCTACCCTTCCGAGTCTTCGGGCTCGTGGGTTGGCGGGCCGAGATTCGAGACGCGCCGGTTCCTTTCCGGTACTCGGATCCTCGGGTCGTCACAGCTGGTATCAGAGCGAGGTTGTGGAGGTATATCGGAACTTGGAACGAATTGCAGTGGTCCAGAAGGTCCATGAATGTCCTGTACAGTCGGCGACTGGCTTAGGGTCGTGTGTTTTATTGATTTCCGGTGCTTTTTTGATGCCAGGTGTGTTATGGCGCCGCGAGGAGGACTCGTGCCCAGCAGGGAGAGTCTAGTGGTGGTCCAGAGGAGCAGAGCAGGGCTTCAATTTCTGAGGGTGTATCTAGAGATGCGAGAGCTCCAGGGATGGATGATTTCTTCCGAGGCATGTTTGAGTATGTGTTTCAGCAGCGGCAGGGAGGTCAGCAGCAGGGAGGTCATCAGCAGCAGGGTGGCGAGGCTGGTGAGGATCAGGCTCGAGGTGGTCGCGGTCGTGTGTTGAAGGAGTTTTTGCTGTATCAGCCTCCTTCTTTTGGTGGGCAGTCGGATCCTGAGGTGGCCAGAGAGTGGCTGGATGATGTGCAGCGGATTTTCAGTGCGATGGAGTGTCCCGGGGAGGAGCAGGTGGCGCTGGCCACTCATCGTCTTCAGGGATCGGCCCATACTTGGTGGACATCGGAGTGGGGTTCAGTGTTCCGATCTCGTCCTCTTCGGCAGATTGCGTGGCAGGAGTTCGTCACGGCTTTCGAGCGAGCCTTCTGTCCGTCCTTTGTCAGGTCGCAGAGGTTGCGAGAGTTCATGGAGCTGACTCAGGGTGACATGACGGTGATGGAGTACCGTGCCAGGTTTATCGAGTTGGGCCGTTATGCTCCTCATATCATGGCGGACGAGGAGGTGAAAACCGATCAGTTTGTTAGTGGTCTGAGGCTAGAGTTGAGGCACCATCTTCTTGCGTCGGGTTTGACCAGTTTGGACGCGGCATGTAAGGCAGCATCGGCGCTGGAGAGAGATTTGCAGAAGGTTCGAGGGCAGAGCAGTGCTAGTCAGGTGCAGGCAGATTTCAGCCAGCCGACAGGGATGCAGCAGCAGAGTACCGCCCAGCTCTCAGCAGGTGGATCAGTGGCGACACAGACTGCGGCTCCGGCGCCAGGTTCATCCTTCAATTCGAAGCTTAAGAAGTTGCTTAAGGAAGCCGGTTTTAGCAAGAGGCGTCAGGATCGTAAGGAGTCGGGGCAGGAGTCATTGGGCAGTGTTCAGCAGCCGATGGCTTTTCAGCGTTAGGGTTCGATGACTGGTTCACGGGATGGCTGTCCTAGGTGCGGTGGTTCTCATCCAGGCAGACCGTGTTCGGCGCCCGTGGTTTGCTTCAGGTGCGACCAGCCAGGGCACATGGCACGTGACTGTCCGCAAAGACCGCGCCAGCCGCACGAGTTTCAGCAGCAGCAGCAGTTTCGGCCCCAGCAGTCGTCAGCACAGTCGCAGCAGGGACAGTTCCCTCAGTTGGCACGGTCAGCTACTATGGGTGGGCAGAGATCCCGAGGCAGAGTGACTCATCTGACCAGGGCGGAGCTGAGGCATCGCATTTGGTGGAAGGTACCTCTTCGATTTTGGGTTGTGCGGCTCGTGTTTTGTTCGATTCAGGTGCTTCTCATTCGTTCATCTCGGAGGTTTTCGCTCAGAGCGTGGAGGACCCGGTGACCGAGGTGTCCTGTGACTTGGCGGTAGAGTTGCCTACCGGTGACTTCATGATCACCCCGTACTGCTTTGAGAAGGTACCTGTGTGGGTGGAAGGGCGGAACTTGCCGGTTAGACTCTACGCGTTACCGCTTCAGGACTTCGATGTGATTTTGGGCATGGATTGGCTCGAGGCCCATCATGCCTTGGTGGATTGTGGCTCGAAGAAGGTCTACTTCCGACAGCCCCGTGGACCCACCTTCTATTTTCAAGGTATTCGGTCTTCCTCTTCCCGCTTGCTTATTTCGGCTTTCCGTGCGCATCGTTTGCTTGATGCAGGTTGTCAGGGTTTTCTCGCATCCGTGGTTTTGGTCGAGCGGCAGGGCCCTGAGGTAGAGGACATTCCTGTCGTGTGCGAGTTTCCTGATGTTTTCCCCGAGGAGCTACCAGGGATGCCACCGCAGCGAGAGATTGATTTCGTGATTGAGGTGGTGCCGGGTACGGCGCCTATGTCGAAGGCCCCTTATCGGATGGCGCCTGCTGAGTTGCGAGAGCTGAAGGCGCAGTTGCAGGAGTTGCTGGCCAAGGGGTATATTCGTCCTAGTTATTCCCCGTGGGGTGCGCCGGTATTGTTTGTGAAGAAGAAGGATGGTAGTTTGAGGCTGTGCATCGACTACCGTCAGTTAAACCAGGTGACTGTCAAGAACAGGTATCCGTTGCCGCGGATTGATGACTTGTTTGATCAGCTTCAGTCGGCCCAGGTGTTTTCGAGGATCGATTTGAGATCGGGTTATTACCAGCTGCGGATCCGAGAGTCAGACGTGGAGAAGACGGCGTTCCGATCGAGGTATGGGCATTATGAGTTCTTGGTGATGCCGTTCGGGCTCACCAATGCCCCCGCAGCATTCATGAACTTGATGCATAGGGTGTTTCGTCCGTACTTGGACCAGTTTGTGGTCGTGTTTGTGGACGATATCCTTGTGTATTCACGGTCTGCTGAGGAGCATGTACAGCATTTGAGAGAGGTATTGCAGACCCTGCGCGATCACCAGTTGTATGCCAAGTACAGCAAGTGCGAGTTCTGGCTCCGAGAGGTGCACTTTCTGGGGCATGTTATTTCTGGTGATGGTGTTTCCGTGGACCCGGCCAAGGTCGAGGCGGTGGTGCAGTGGCCGAGGCCGAGTTCTGTCACGGAGATTCGGAGTTTCTTGGGGCTTGCAGGTTATTATCGGCGGTTTATTCAGGATTTCTCTCGTATTGCGGCCCCGATGACCAGGCTTACACGGAAAGAGGTGCAGTTCGTCTGGACGGAGGAGTGTGAGCGGAGCTTCATGGAGCTGAAGAGATTGCTTACCACTGCTCCGGTTTTGGTGTTGCCATCTGGCTCGGGTGGTTTCGTGGTGTGTACAGATGCTTCCGGGGTAGGCCTCGGTGCTGTGTTGATGCAGCATGGGAGAGTTGTGGCGTATGCGTCGCGGCAGTTGAAGCCACATGAGGCAAACTACCCTACTCATGATCTTGAGTTGGCAGCGGTGATCTTCGCTCTGAAGATCTGGAGGCATTATTTGTACGGCGAGCGGTTTGAGCTCTTCACTGATCACCAGAGTTTGAGGTATGTGTTCACGCAGAAGGACCTTAACCTCAGACAGAGGAGGTGGATGGAGTACATGAAGGATTATGACGTCACTCTGTCTTATCAGCCTGGCAGGATGAACGTCGTGGCTGATGCTCTGAGCAGGAGGGTAACGGTCAGTCAGATGTTGTTGAGGAAGTGGAAGCTTTGGGAGCAGGTTCCGACCATGACTTTTAGACTCAAGGTCCCACAGGACCAGGGTTCGGCTGTCCTTGTGAGTCTGACTGTCACGCCCGCGGTGCGTCGACAGGTGACTGAGGCCCAGCGAGCGGACCCCGAGCTACCCCGTATTCTGTCGATGCCGAGGTGGAGTTTGGTGAAGATGGAGCTGTGAGATTCAGAGGTAGGTTGTACGTTCCGGCCGAGGGGCAGGTGCGGCGTACAATTTTGCGTGAGGCTCAT
The DNA here is from genome assembly GCA_022559845.1 of Amorphophallus konjac. Lineage (NCBI taxonomy): Eukaryota > Viridiplantae > Streptophyta > Magnoliopsida > Alismatales > Araceae > Amorphophallus > Amorphophallus konjac. Next base: position 397,981,627 of record CM040122.1, read on the forward strand.
GAGAGTCGGTATGCCGTGCACCCCGGATCGGCTAAGATGTACCAGAACCTGAAGAGGCAGTTTTGGTGGCCTGGCATGAAGAGAGATGTGGCGGAATTTGTGGCCAAGTGTTTGACCTGTCAACAGGTGAAGGCAGAGCACCAGCGACCAGGAGGCACACTTCAGCCCTTGGATGTTCCTGCTTGGAAGTGGGACCATGTGACCACTGATTTTGTGGTTGGATTACCGAGGACGTCCAGTGGGGAGGATAGTATCTGGTTGCTAGTGGATAGACTGACGAAGACGGCGCGATTGCTGCCGGTCAAAGTCAGTTGGAGCGTGCAGCGTTTGGCTCGGTTGTATGTGGAGCGGATCGTCCCGTTGCATGGAGTTCCTATCTCTATCGTGTCCGATCGTGACCCCCGTTTCACTTCTGGATTCTGGAGGAGCTTCCAGAAGGCTCTAGGCACTGAGTTGGCATTCAGCTCGGCCTATCATCCTCAGTCGGACGGTCAGTCTGAGCGGACCATTCAGACTTTGGAGGACATGTTGCGAGCGTGTTGCTTGGAGTGGCAGGGGAGTTGGACCCACCACCTGCCATTAGTGGAGTTTGCCTACAACAACAGCTATCATTCGAGCATCGGTATGGCTCCCTATGAGGCGTTGTATGGACGACCTTGTCGGACTCCGCTTGATTGGTTCGAGGTGGGCGAGCGTGCCTTGACCGGACCAGATTTGGTGCAGCAGTGCGTTGAGGTGGTGCATCTCGTTCGGCAGAAGATGTTGGCAGCTCAGAGCCGGCAGAAGAGTTATGCCGATCGGAGGAGGCGACCCCTCAGCTTTGCTGTGGGAGATCGAGTTTTCTTGAGAGTGTCTCCCATGAAGGGCGTGATGCGCTTCGGTAGGCGTGGGAAGCTGAGTCCCCGCTACATTGGTCCCTTTCCCATCGTTGAGCGCGTTGGGGAAGTTGCTTATCGGTTGCAGTTACCTTCGGAGCTTTCCACGGTGCATGATGTGTTCCATGTATCGATGCTTCGGAAGTATATGCCCGATGACTCTCATGTTCTCAAGGATGCCGTTTGGCCTGATGTGACCCCAGATCTGTCCCTTCCGGAGTTTCCTGTTCGCATTGAGGATCGGCGAGAGCAGCGCCTGCGGAACAAGGTTATTCCTCTAGTTAAGGTGGTCTGGCAGCGTCATTCTGGCGGCGAGGCATCTTGGGAGCGCGAGGATGAGATGCGGGAGTCGTATCCTTATTTGTTTGTGTGAGTCTTTCCCCTGTACTTATGCCTTGTCCTTGAATTTCGAGGACGAAATTCGTTTAAGGGGGGAGGGCTGTAATGTTCCGGATCTTTCGGATCCTTCGTTATGGGTCCCGGATCTGGTTTGTCAGGGTGTTCGACCCTGTTGTGTCCAAAATTTTCATTTCGGACATCTTTCGTGTTCGGATCGGCGCGATCCGGAGTCGTTTCGGAGGCCCGGAGTGTGTCCGCGGCTTTTCCGTGCGCGTTTTTCGATTTCCGCGTACGGGTTTCGGCGAGTCCTTCGGAACCCTGTAGCGGGTGAACCGGGTCGTTCACCAGCCCGCGAGTGGTACCGTTGCGATCAGCGTGTCGAGACGGTCGAGGAGGTGTATTTTTCTATTTTTCGGTATTTTTGGCATTTTTCGGATTTTCTATTTAAAGTATTTTCTTTTTCTTTTTCTTCCCTTTTTCTTCTTCCTTCTTTCCCCTCCCGTGAGCGCGCAACGGTCACCCCCCTTTTTCCCCTCCTTGCCCGTTGGAACCTCGCGGCGGCCCCTTCCCCTCCGGCGACGGGTGGTGGACCTTGGCGGCAGCGCGGTGACGACGGCGGCGGCGAGAGGATCGCGGCGGTGCCCCCATTGGCGCGTGGTTGTGGAGTTCGTGGTTGAGCTAGATTTGAAGATCGGCGGCGATTCGGTGGATTTCGAGCTTCCTTGAGGTAGGGGGACGAATCCTTACCCTCTTTCTAGCATTCCCCGTGATTTCTAGGCCGTGGAGAGGCCGAGAGGGGCTAGATTCATGCCGGGAGGGTTATTTCCATGTTTGGGGTTTGAGCGCCAGATCCGTCGATTCGTGGGGTTTTTGATCGATTTGGGGGCTCTAGATGCATGCTAGGTCGTTGTGGGGTGATTCCCCATTGTTTTCCCTTCACAAAGGGGGTGAATGGGCGTGGTTTTGTGATTTCCAGCCGTAGTTCGCGAACCGGGCTCGGCCCGATGTCGCGCTATAGTCCAGTGGCGCGTTCTTGATGAACGCGTTGTGTCGTCCGAGCGTGTCCGTCGGAGAAGACGAACAGTAAGGCGGTGGGGGAACGCGCCTGGTTCGGGTAGCGCGATCTCCAGATCGCGCTATCCAAGACTAGCGCGTTCAGATTGAACGCGCTAGCCTTGGGCAGCGCGACATGGAAGATCGCGCTAGCCAAAGCTAGCGCGTTCTTCGGTGTCACGCTAGGGATACCTAGCGCGACCTTTTCCCTTCCCCGAACCGCGTTTTGCGGGTAGCGTGACCTCCGGTTGGATGAGTTTTGGACCCGGTTGTGGCGTGGCCCTAGGGATGCCGTGGGCACCCAGTGAGAGCCACAGGGGCGCCCGGGGTTCCTCGGAGAATCAGTTACCTAGGTAGGGGTGCCGCGTGACTTGAGGGACGGTCGGACCTCATGCGTGTCCCCGGCTTCCGTACCTACCGTAGGATCATCGAGAGTCTGTGCTAGTGCTTGGTCGGTGGTTTCCGTGGATTAGTCCTTACTTCCAGTGACCTGTCCACTAGTCGTAGCTTTCTGCGCACGCGTGTGCGGACCCACCTGGGAGTGGTGGAGAGCGAGACCCAGTGTGAGGCGGTTTTTAGGCTGGTTACCGTAGGGCCCCTTGCCTTTGCCACCAGAGTCCGGTGGGGGGGAAAACCAGCTAGAGGACCCGACCTAGAGCAGATGGTCTGTGTGTGCACACGTAGTTGGGGGCTTAGGGCACGCACTGACGAGTGCGACCCCAACTAGTCCTTGTTGTGTGTCTGAGTCTCACGCCCGGGGCGTTGTAGCTAGACACTTGTGACGCGGTGTAAGACGTCAGGGGACGTATCCGGTCGTTCTTCTTGTGGATGGTGCTCCTGTTCACTGGCAAGCGTGGACTCGTGTTTTGTTGGACCGAGGTTCCGTACTACGGTACCGTTAGAGTAGATGACTTTTCTGTTTATTTACTTTAGCTTGTCGGTTCTACCGTACTCTCGGTTGGTAGGGTTGTCTTCTTTTTTCTCGTTTTCCGTGCGAGGTGGGGATTCGCGGGATCCCTACTGGGCCAATGAGATGAGGCTCACCCCTGCTCTTCAGGTGAGGCGGGGTCGGCGGGAGGCGCGGCCGAGTTTCAGCGTGGGTCTTCCAGCCAGGGTTAGTTGCCAGTCTGCCAGAGCCGGGGGATGCCCTGCGTAGTTGTACTCCGGGGGATGCCCCGTGTTGTTGTACGCCGGGGGATGCCCCGTGTAGTTGTACTTTCTTTCCTGTTGACTGTACTTTCTTTGGACATGAGACACTGTGGACCTTGTAGCAGTTTGATTTATTTATTATTATGTGCATTTCCTTTTGATTATTGTGCTATCTCTGTGGACGTTGCAGCTTCTCTTATACCCCACACCACTCCTTTCTACCCTTCCGAGTCTTCGGGCTCGTGGGTTGGCGGGCCGAGATTCGAGACGCGCCGGTTCCTTTCCGGTACTCGGATCCTCGGGTCGTCACAGCTGTGACCTCTATGTGGAGCGCAGTCTCACGATCAACACGCTATCCTCGTTGTCCACATACGACTAACGGCGAGAGAGAATGAGGAGAGAGAAGGGGAGAGAGAATGAGAGAGAGCTGGGCTACTGCGACCTCTACGGGCGTTGCTATCTCTCTCTTCTCTCTTTCACACAGATGTACACACCTACTAAGAACTTACCCCTGACATGAGATACACCCATGCATGAGCTGCAAGTGTCACACATACATAGGACATTTCCATGTATATATCCACCGTGTGCAAAACTCATTTGCACACGTTTACTAGTGCAAGACACATTTACACACGTACTGCACCCCTCACACACTAACCCTAATGTTGGTAGCATCACCTCTAGACTGGCCAATATAGCCTCCTCAAAGTAAAAGATATAAAAATGCATGTACCTAATGGTGGAGTCGACGTACTCGAGTGGAGTCAGAAGTAGGCTACATGTGCTCAGGACAATGGAGATGGCTCTCCGAAGTCATTACTGAACCCATCACTAGATTACATAACTCCGTGACCTCTACGTGGAGCGCGGTCTCACGATCGACAAGCTATCCTCGTTGTCCTCATCTGACTTACAACGAGAGAGAATGAGGAGAGAGAAGGGGATCAGAGAGAACGCGAGAGAGCCAGGCTGTCGCGACATGTACGGGCACTACTATCTCTCTCTTCTCTTTCACACAAATGCATACACTTACTATGGACTTACCCCCAACATGGGATACACTATGTATGAGCCATAGACATCACACATATAGGGGACATTTCCTTATACATGTCCGCCATGTGCAAAACTCATTTGCACGCATTTACTGGTGCAAGACACTTTTGCACACGCCGACCCATACCACCAATAGCATCATCTCTGGATCGGCCAACAAAACCTCTTCAAAGTCGCTAGAGATATCCCCAAGGTCTCCTTCCTTTTCTTTCTCTCTCCCCCTTAAGCATCCTTTTTGTGCACATAATGCATACACACACACACCACATGGCCAAATGCACGCACGCATAAATGCTCATTCACCTCCACACCCCACATACACCTTAAACCCCCTTAAGGGGTATTTATAGAGAGGAGGTGAGGGAGGATAAGAGGTGGAGGCGATGGTGGTTGAGCATGTGGATGTGGAGGAGTATAAAGAAAAGGAGGTGATATAGAAGAGGAGGTGGAGGTGGATAAAGTGATAAAGGAGATATGAATTTTCTCCACGTCACTCCCTTGGGAGCCATCTTGAAGAGGCCAGTAAGGCTTCTCCTGAAGCCATTCCCCCATGTGCATAGGCTAGAGTGGTGAGGAGGAGAAGCACTTGGGTGCATGCCAGCTGGGGTGGTAACTAGGTCTGAGAAGGGGGTGACCAGATCTGCTTGGGGATCGAGGCAGCAACTATCTTGCATTGCACCCCATGTGAGGCCCAAAAGGGACACCCCGTTTACACCCAGTAACTGATAACAACTGTCACTTGTCCATTGGGGCGGATCGTGCATTATAGGGGTAACTATGCATGTCCCTCATCTCAAAGGCTACGACTTCAACGGTCATACAGGAAAATAATGTGTATGACCTCCGCGAGATTCTTTCGAACATCGGTAAAGGTGGTCTGTTAAGTTATCACCATAATAGCAAAGCACTTAAACTATCTCGACATGTATCTCAAACTTCTTAATGCCCACTGCACTTGACATTTCAGATCTCTTATAACAGGTAGTGTCAACTTTCAATCGATTTGCACTCATGACTCTATCACTTCACAGACGATTGAGTCTTTACGTAGAAATGAGTCACAAAATATGGTGTGATAGTAAAATGTCTTCCCTATGTTACTCATGTCAATCCAACTTATCTTGACCGCTTTCCTATACATGTCCCTTTAGATGATATCAACTTTTGTCCTAGGTAAACATATTAAAGTAGTGACATCGAGTTTCATTTTCATGACAGAACGTTGCAAGTCGTTGGGGGTACATAGTAGATGAGCTCACACAATGATGAAGAAGAGGTTAATTCATCATTACTCATCAATGGTCCCATATAACACATGCTGTATGAAACGCATGCTACGGTCTCTTTCCATCAATACTTGATGGGTCTGTCACTATAAAAATCACGACACCACAAGGATCTCGATTTTTTAGTAATGACTTACATAGTCAAACCGAGTCTAGACCTTGAGTCTCACAAGCCAGTCACTTCCAATAAGTGGCTCCCTGCAAGTCTGGCTTTCATAGGCTCCATGGTATCGCAGTCGTATTATCATGATTGATCTCGTCAGATCTTATCTTAGCTATAGCTTAAGACGACATCTACATAATGTTCGGGATATTCTGTTCGCTCCTCCCTCAAGGATGCTAATAGATATCAAGGTTTCATCTTGCATGCTATCGACAAGCGGCAAGGTGAATCACCCGTGTGAGAGGTTTGATTCACATCTGGTGACACTCTTGACAATGCATCATTATTCTATTCAAAAACAATATTTTTAATGGTGTCAATCAAATTATATCGATTACAATTTACTACTCATAGTCTCTTGATTGGTGATACAAACACTCTCATTGGCGATCTACTTGGTTAATGCATCGGCTCCCACGAGTAGTATAATATGTCGATGCTCGATCCATTAACTCTAGTTAGAGGATCGGCTATCACGACTAAAACAACCTCGTCGGAGTACCACTCTCTCTTACTAGTGGATCCCAGATGTAGTGATAATGAATATATATGTCTCGCAACACATCTTAGACTTGCAAAGAAGGCCATATCATGTGCCTTTATCGAGGACATATAGATGCACATATATTTCTTGTTGTACGACAAGATGGCTCCATCAACCAATAGGAATATCAAATTTGTAGTGGACATTAGTTATCTCAGTTACTAGCTTAATTCGCCAATTGGTCTTGTGTTATTACGAGAAACAGCTCAATGTCCCTTGCAAGTATTAAAAAAATGCATAGGACCCAGATTGCTTTGGCAATGACTAATTAACCCACTGCAAAGTTAATATATAGTTTTGGGGGAGAGGACGTAGGTCAGTACCTTGCCGTACCAAACCACTATAAAATTGCACTATCTTCTTCTATGATTGACTCCATCTCTCCTACCTCAATTCTTTGTGCTTGTTAATTGTGTGTTTTGCATTGAACATTAAAAATTTGTTACCACCTAATTCACCTCCCTCTTGGGTGTGTTCCATAGCTTTGGACCTTCAATTGATATTAGAGTGAGGTCTCTAAATCGAGAGTTTAACCATCTTTAGAGAGATCCAAAGCTTAGGTTCACACTAGTAATGCATTCTTATTTGGTGAAGGACAATCCATTATTAGACCTCTTTTTTTCGATAGATCCAATTATAACTACTGGAAAAATCACATGACTACATACATGAAAACTATTGATAATGAGATGTGGAGGGTTGTAGAGGTTGGTCTCTATGTGTCAATAAAGAAACCCAAAGAGTGGGAAGTTGAGGACTTTAGAAAAATATATGTTAATTTTAAAGTTGTACAAGTTCTTCATTAATTATGCACTTGATGGTAATTAATATAATCGTGTTTGCATGTGTGAAATAGTTAAAGTGATATGAGAGAAACTTCAAGTCATGTATGAAGGTATTTCTCAAGTCAAGCAGACGAAGATAAATCTTCTCGTCCACAAATATGAACTATTCAAGATAAAAGAAAACAAGAGTATTAGGAAAATATTCACAAGGTTTGGTGATATTGTAAATGAGGTTAAGGTATCAGGTAAGATATACTCTAATGACTCCGATCTTGTTCATAAATTTATTTGTTCTTTACCATCTTCTTGGAATTGCAAAGTTATAGCTATTGAAGAAGCTAAAGATGTTTCTACCTTGAATTGAATGAACTCATAGGATGAAATAAATACGAGAAGAAATCAAGAGGAATAATCAAGTAAGAAAAAGAAGAGTGTCGCCTTCAAGTTTGTATCTAAAAATATATCCTCAAGCGAGGATGAGGTAAGTGATGATATAGTTGAAGAAGTAGTCTTCCTCTCAAGAAGAGTAAGAAAATTTCTCCTCGAGAAGATGACTCGTGATGGTAAATCAAATGTGAGCAAACATTCTTTTTCTAAGTGGGAGACCCCTAGGACTGATGAAGTTATTTGTTATGAGTGTAGAAAGTTAAGACACATGAGAGAATGTCTTAACTTGAAAAAGGAACATGAGGAGGATAAGCTCAGGAAGAAGAAGGTTATGATGGCTGCTTAAAGTGAAGAGGAAAGTTCAAGTTTAAATGAGGGACACGATTAAGATGAAGCTAAGACTTGTTTCATGGCCAAACCCAAAGAATATGATGAGGTAAATGATGACTCAATCATTATGGAACAACTTGACATTACTTTTGAGGACATTTATGATAGATATAAAAATCTCTGGAAAGAAAATAAACTCCTTAAGCAAGAATTGAAATTTCAACAAGACAACAATGACATCATGAAATATACATATGTGGTTGAACAACTAAATGATTTCTTAAAGTAGGAGAATGAAACTTTAGAGTTAGAAATCGCTAATCTTAAAAATATAATCATTGAACATTTGAATCATGTGAGTAAACTTCATCATAAAATTGAAGATCTAAAATTAACTCTATACAAATTTGTGAAAGGTAGAGAGAATCTTAATGATATACTTGGTACATTTGTGGTTGTGTTTAGAAAAAAGGTATTGGATACATTCTTGAAAATTTTAAAAAGTGGTAAGAGCAATTTTGTTAAAACCTCTTTATTTAGTGCTCCTTTCAAAGCTTGTATTTTTTGTGCTATGAAAGGTCATATTTCTAGTGGTTGTTAGTTAAAGAATATGTATAAAATTAGAACCATATAGATTATCAAATCTGAGCTAGAGAGTTTCATTAACACCTCTAGACCCAAAGTAATTTAAGTACCAAAAACTATCATGTGAGTTCTTTGTAGGTATGTCTTGGGACTATATGTAAAAAATAATATATTGATAGTCTCTATTCAAGGCATATGACAGGATTCAAGGAAGAGATGAAAAAAATTGTCCAATCATCCCAGCATGTTTGTGATCCCTTTCAGAGACTTCTTACTAGATTTTCTTATCAGAAACAGATAGGGTAATGTGCATGATGATTATCTCGGGTCAAAATAATTGTTAAATATTTAGATATATTTCATGGACTACTTGCCAAAATCCCACATATTTTCTCCTTTTTCCCTCAGGGAGTTTTTTTTAACTAAATCCCTACACATGATGAGAACGAAATCTTATTAGCGTGTTAATAATTTTTTATAATTTAATTCAAAATACTATCATTTCTCTAAAACATTCTTATGACCTTCAAATTCTTAAAAAATAAGATGGCATTAGTCCAGTCGAAGTGGAAAAGTGAACTTAACCAAAAAATCCAGAAGAATCATTAGTGGATACTTAACCTAATGAGCTTTTATGTTGTCCTATTTTTTAGGGTTAATATGCTAACTTTTATTTTCTTTGACATCCAACATCAATTCATTGAGTAGTCTCGTTATTCTTTAATTTGATCAAAAAATGAGAATTACTTTAAAAAAATGAGTTAAGATATTAGAATCTTCTTTGAAATTTATTCAAGTCATGATTGAAACCTTATGAATCCCAAAAAATGATATAAACCATCTTTGGACAGTTTGAACATTTGTAGACTACCTAATATTCATTGTTTCCTTAGTAATCGCATTGGACCTTTATTAATATTTTCTTCATTTAAGCCATTTAACTATACCCCATGATAATCTCACACTTAACAATCAGCCTTCAATGACATATTTGTGACCTATTTTTCTGAGAATCTAGGAGCTATGCATTGATTGAAGACCAAACAAGAGCAATATTAAGATGTAGTCAAAAGAAAAAAAAATTAAAACAAAAAAAGAAAAAGAAAGTTTCAAAGAAGTTGAGAGAAGAGATTTAAGTTTAGATACCTCCAACAACAATGAAGGTGTCAAACAAAAGAAAAAAGAATATATATATATATATATCTTTATAAATGATATTCAACTCAACAATTCTCAATGATCAATATCCTTCCATGAGACTACGTGCATGCATTTCATTCACAATATGCCTATTTTTTCGACCAAATCTTATATGTGAGATGTTTATTGTAGACACGCCGTTTTTGACATTACCGTGAGTAAATCTCATATTACACTATGATATCCCAATGTTGCCTTCACACTTTTAATTACTTTGGTGATTTTTTATTTTTTTGAATTTTTATATATTTTTTTAAATTTTTTCATTAAAAATCTTTGACGTGTCAAGCTGCTTTGACGCCTCAATATTGAGGTGTCAAGGTACCTTGACGCCTTCATAAAAATATTTTTTATTATTTTTTATTATTTTTTAAATATTTCTTTTTCCTTTTTGAAAATGGCAGGGGTACCTGGACGCCTCTTTTAAAGACGTCCAGGACCCTAGACGCGTCATTCAGAGCTTCGTGCAACACGCGGGCGGCGCCGCTCCGGCCGGCTAGTTTGACGTTTCGAATAAATCCAATCATGAAGACGTCATAGATCCTAGACGCATTTTAGAAGTCAAAGTCAGGCACCGAAACCACTCGCTTTACCCGCTGTCGACAGCTTTCGGCGCCGTTTTAATGGAAATTCATTGAGGCGTCAAGGGTCCTAGACGCCTCAATCAATAATAAAACAATAAAAAAATAATGGATGCGTCCAATCAGCTGGACGCCTCAACATTGAGGCGTCCAGGACCATGGACGCCCCAATAAATTTTTTCCCTATAAATAGGGACCCCCCTCCCTCGAAATCAGAGAGCTTCAGATCCGACAGAGGAGAGGGAAACTCTGCCGGATTCTTTTCTAACCCGTGGGTTTTGTAGGAGGAGGTTCTGCCAAATTTTCGGGTGCCCGCGCTCGCGAAAGGAAGGTAATCTTCATCCACCGTGCTTCCACGACGTCCCCACGCTGCCGGAGCTCCGTCGGATCACGTCATCGGCGCCTTCAATAAGCCACTCTCCCCCCTTTCACTTTTGCCATTTCTATTGCATGCATCATCCGCCATTTGTTATCTCACTTCTGTTTTATGCACGTTTGCACGATCCTTCATCCATCATAACATTTTCATCCTACTCGTGTCCGAGAGGGGTTTAAAAATAACACCAACAAGGTGTGTGTCTCGCCATGATTTCGCTATTTTCATCACAAAGGATTGATACTACACTGCCATTTTTCTGATTTATTTTCTCTTTATCTATTTTCGCAAGGGTAACTAAAGAAGGACCTCTCCGTCGGTCAGCCGAAAGGAAAGGAATGGCAACCCACCATTTCCTACTTTTGAGGTAAACCTGATCACTCTTCTTATTTTTGGGGTCTCCAGCCCCTGGCGATCACATCATATTTTCGAGGTCGCGGCGAGTCACTTCCCGCGATGGCCGTTTGAATTCTGTCTTTAAAATTCTGCTATATTCTCATCTCTTCGAGGCCTATATCCCACTGGAGCAATCTCCTGTGGTGGTGCTATGGCCGTTTAAATTCTGTCCTTTAAATTCTGCACTATTCTCATCTCTTCGAGGCCTATATCCCACTGGAGCAATCTCCCGTGGTGGTGCTATGGCCATTTAAATTCTGTTCTTTAAATTCTGCATTATTCTCATCTCTTCGAGGCCTATATCCCACTGGAGCAATCTCTCGTGGCGGTGCTATGGCCGTTTAAATTCCCGTCTTTTAAATTCTGCACTATCCCCATCCCCCCGAGGTCGCGGAGAGTCATTTCCCTCTATGGCTATTTAATCCCCGCCTTTATTACGCCATATCTATTCTGCATACCCCGCCGGAGTAATCTCCCGTGGTGGTCTCTATCTCTCTCTCTTTCTGTGTTACAGCAAAACGAGCGCGCTTCGCTCCCCGCCACATTCCGCGTGACATCGCTCACATTTATATCTATTATTTCTTTCTTCACATGTAAGTTGAGTGCATTACACACTTCTAAGTGATTTCTTTTCTGTAAATGTCTAGTGAGATTTAATTTGAAGTCAAAGCGAAATTCACTCTAAAGGTAATTAAGGCTAGAGTTTTATTTGACAACTGAGATTGCATCTTTCTTGGCTGACTATTTACAATTTTAAACTTAAATTAATGAGATATGGCAACATCTGGATAGTATTTTTCAATTTTAGTTATAACTTTATTAGCTTGTTGATTTAGTTTCATGAGTTCTCATCTTGGAAGGGAATTTTTAGGCATAACTCTTTTGAGATGTAACGTTATGAGTCTCTTTTCAAAAAGGGGGAGAAACATGTTATATTAATTCCTATGATTTTTTTTGTTCTCTTTTTGCCCCTACATGTACCCATTTTACTGTCGAAAAAAAGGAGAAAAGTATGCATGCACATAACTTGAAACTTGTGATACTTGCAATATGTGAATAAATTCCTCGTCGAAAGTTTGTGAGTTTTGTATGCTTAATTTGTCAACGGTTTTTTCATTATCAAAAATGGAAAGATTGTTGTGATCTCTCCATATTTTACTGATAACAAAGTTCATTCATATTAGACTAACTAAGTTTTCAAGTTATGCATGCAAAATAGGTCAATTTGAGAAAACTAAGGGTCAAAATGTATGAAAGCTAATTTTTGATGAATATTTTAATTGGGTTTATGTTATGGGTCAAGATGAGGGTTTAAGATAACATGTTTTGGTAACTTACCTCTCCGCAAGGAGTCTAAGATCATGATTTTTGGATGTACATGATAAAAGTTATGGCCATCCAAAGTCAGCAAGTTCAGATAGTTAAAACTCTGAGCAGAAACAGGTCAATCTGAAAAATCCAAGTGTTAAAATGGCTAAACACTAATCTTTGATGGAGAATTTGATTAGGTTTTGAGTTGGCTTTGGAGAGTGGTTGATATAAAATATTGTGGCAACTTAGCTCTTCGCGATGAGCTCAAAACTATGAATTTTGGATGAGTGTGCTTGAAGTTATGGCATCTTGAACTGTATGTGTGTAGAACAAGTCAATCTGAGAAATCTAAGTGTGAAAATGACTGAAATTTAGTTTTTAATGAAAAAATTAATTTTATTTTTGTTGTGTTTCAAGATGAGGGTCTAAGAGAATGTGTTGTAGTAACTTAGCTCTTCGCAACGAGTCTGAGATCATAAATTTTGGATGTGTGTTGAAAGTTATGGCATCTTCAATTAATGTTGGCATGTTCAAGTAGATAGAACGCATGAGCAGACAGAACACATTAAAAGGTTACAGCTTAGGGTGTCGACACCCCTGCGGGAACCCTGCGAATTAATCAATTGCTGATCTGAGCAAATCTACGTGATTTTCTTAGACGATCTCGACCCTCTCTTGGGTTGGAAGTTCCAAAACTCTTCTAAGATAACCCTAAAGTGCCCTAAAGGTATAAAAACATCTTTTGGAGGAGATTTAGGGCTGTTAGGGGCTAGAAATCTATGGAGGCTACTGCGGCTCTGGTTTTTGCCCTATTTCACCATGTTCTTCATCTCTTAGAGCTAGCCTTCCTCTTGTGTTGGAATGTGAAAGTTGACTTGGAAAGCTCTTCATCGGTGAACTACTATCAAATTTGCTCTCTTTTGTTTGATTTAAATATGAGCTTTTGTAGTGTGTGTGGGAGAAATGTGTGTGTGTATTGGTGCATCCTACTTTAAGGGTGTGAATGTTAAGGCACATATCTATGTATGAGGAAGGTGAGTCAGCATCTTGATGTCTGACATGTGTGTAGTTTGTTAGGGTTTCTAGCGGTGGATACCCAAAAGTTCTTAACCAGAGGACATAAGTTAGCACTTTGCTATATTGGGCCTCTATAAAAATTACACTCTCTCCTTGTGTGATTGGCTCTATATCTCCTATCTCAATTCTTTGTGACTGTTTGTTGTGTTTTGTATTGAACATTAAAAATTTGCCAACACCCAATTCCCCTCCCCCCCCCCCCCTTGCGCGTGTTCCATAGCTATGGACATTTAATTCTCAAATAAGAAAGTCTATTCCTCTCATGTGGATTATATTAAACGTCTTAAAAGTACATGTGATCATGAGCATGCTGGTATACAACCCCCCATCTCTAATGATGATAAGGTCCGTTGGCTTGGGGACAAGCCATCACATCCTTTTTATTCTCAATTTCTTGCATCAGTGCACAACTATGGATTATTACGGCTCCAAGAGTTCGAAGAAACCCGCATGGATCATGACATAACCTTAATTTATTGGCCAGCGGCAAAGAGTTTAAGCAAAATAGAGGTGGTGGTAGAGCCCATGGAAACCGTGGTTTTTCTTCACAAGGCCATGGGTACGTACTTCACGCCCTCTAGCTAGCCAATCTATGTATTCCGCAGGATCATCACAAGACCTCAGGTTTTCTTTCACCTTACTATACCCAACGTACATATTCTTGAGGATCCTCACAGAAGCACATGCGGCCTTCCTTTTAATCTCTTCCTAATACAAGTAATGACAAGAAGGGGATCACTTCTGAAGACGTATGTGAGCCGAATACTTTATGGACCAGTAGAGATCCAATGACAATTCTGTGGTGGGTATGGTCATTCCATTCTGTGAAAACAATTCTGGAAACGTTCAGACCACTCTTTCGCTATACATAAGAAATACCTCAAGCATTAGCAGCAATGAATATCAATGAAGTTCCATATACCCAACTTTTTTTTTCGATAAGTACCTTTTTTTATTTTTACGGAGAGGAGGGAGAACTCGAGATTGAACCGTAGACCTCCCCCTTGCGAAAAGGGAGGGTGTCCACTCCCCCAGACCCAACTTGGTATACCGACACTAGAGCTACAATTAACACACATGACACATGATGCGGGTAATCTTATTACTATTGGGCCAGATAAGATATTTGTTGGTAATGGACCAGCTTTAATTATTATCTAGCAAATTGGGTGATGCCACGTATGCCATTCCGTCCAAACCTGAAAGTATTTATTTAAACTATGTTTAATTTGGTGGTGCCGGAAATCAAGACAAATCTACTAATTATCAGCAAGTCAATACACCGAAGATGATGCTTTCACCTTCGAACTCACTTAGATCTTCTGGCTTTGTTGTTAAGCACATGCAACCACCAGATGGGACGAGTAGTGGCAAGAGGGGAGGAGTAGGCATGGAGGTTTGTATTCCATTGGTGGAAGCAGCACTCTCAACTTCTTTAATGTGTTGGATGCACGTCCAGCTAATTAGATCAAAGAATATTTGATCGTCATTATTAGCGAACTGTAGTCTTTCGGGAAGTCCAAAGTGAATGTGACTGTTACAAGTGTAGGTACTTTTAGGTCGAGAATGCGCTACTCAGGGTGAGAGAGTGTGTGGGGTCCATCGACGTCTCTCACACATAACTCTCTTATCCGGGATTTGATATATCACATTAGACTAGGAGAGTTCGAATGCGCTATCCTATATATCTCATTAACAAACAGGCGCTCAGAGTAACCCAACAATAATATTGAACAAGAACATAATTAATTACTATCATCTTCTTCCACTAAAGCCTAAGGACCCGGACGAGGTTAATTAATTAATCGGCCTGATCATCCGATCCAACTAACAGAAGAGAAGTCTCTGATCCTACATATTTTCCCGGCCCTTTGGCAAGAGCTTCTGATGGATTGTTGTACGTACGCACGGTCTTCTCTAGCTATATATCTCCTTCACGTATATAATTAAGCTTCATGACTGTGATATGTTTGACCATGGAAGAAGGAGGAGCACAGCCACGTACGTACAGGTCTCTATTGCCCGGCATCCTCTTGCACTACTTGGGTTGCAGTGACAAGTAAACGGTTTGAAAAGAGCACACGCACGTACATGAGTTCGCGTTTCACTTAGCGGTACAGGTAATTAATAAGTTGCATTGCAGAGAAACGTACGCTTCCGTGCAGTTGAGAACGATATTCCCTATGCCTCCGTACGTAGTGGCTCTTCAATGCTTCTGCACTTTAATTAGTCAACATAGGCATGGCACAGATTCGTTCGCATGGCATGTCGAGTGTTTAATTCGTTGCGGGACTAATAATTGTTGCCTCTTCTTCCCCCCATGCATGCATTAAGATGGTGTCCTACGTGCCTATGCATGGCACACAAGGATTCTCCCCCCCCCCCTGCGTGCATGAGTCTGGGAGCTGAACTCAACTTTGAAAAAAATAATATTTTAAACGTCAAATTCGATATATAAAATCACTTTAAAATATAACGTTTGATCTTATTGATAAAAAAAATTGAAAGGATCATTTCCGTATAGAAAAAGACGTCTATGTCAGATCTGTTCGACGTGTATTTTAGATTATTAAATACTAAATACACTCAGTGAAAAAATATAAAAATATAATATTTTATGAAAGAGTAAAATATTTTATTACACAAATAAAATATTTGATATAGAATTGAAACATTTTGTTAGATTCTATTCTTATAACAAAATGTTTCAATAGTATTTTATCTTTATAATAAATATTACGTTCACGTAACAAAATGTTTCATTTTTATAATATTTTATCCTTATAACAAATGTTACGTTCACGTAATAAAATATTTTATTTATATAAAATATTTTATTGATTTATTTCTGAAGTCAAATAAAATATTTCATTCATATAACAAAATATTTCGTTCATATACAAAATATTTCACTCTTCCATAAAATATTTTATTCTTATGTTTTTTCACCGAGCGCACTCCGTATTTAATACTAAAAAACGTGAGCCATACGAATATGACGTGGGTGTCCTTTTCTGTGCAAAAAACGTCATTTTATCTTTTTTTTAGACCAATGGATCAAACGTTACACGTTGACATGACTTTGTGCACCATATTCGGTGCACAGAGCATGACTCTTTTGAAATGGGTATTGATCATGTTATTAATTAATTATGATTTTATAAGGAATATATATACTCATAAATAAAATTTTAATTACCTGAAAATCCTTATTAATTTCTTTTTCCACTTTTATTCAGGCTATATATATATATATTCCCAACGCAAGAGAGCTGCTTCAGATCCTTGATCAGTCGGTTGACAGTAGGAGCAGTGCTTCTCCATTTAATTAATTAATTAGAGCTGTTGATATAAAAGTAACCCTGCCTTTCATATAAAACTTCTTTGCTCATCGTAATTAGTAGAGGAATGCTACAAATGATAGCAATAGTATTCTTTGATTTTTCATCTACGAGAAATGTTATGGTGTCACTCGACTTTGGGAGTACTGGCATGCTACTCTAGCTACCTATTGATCCTATATACAGTTCGATTATGACGAGAGGCTTGCCAGAGGGCAATATGTAAAAAAACCTGATCAAAGTTACACTATATGTATTGTTTAGAAATCCACCATGCATATAACATGTTCGTAATTAAACATAAACATATATACGTCCAATAATGATGTATATATATATATATATATATATATATATATTAAAGTCATTTTTGCTCTTTTTTTTAAATGATCCCCGTGCAAAGACGTCGTCATCCAGTACTGGCATTGGCGCGCTCGAGGCTGTTGATGAACTCCACGAACTCCACCATATTCTGGTCGGAGCTGCCGCCGTCGCCCAGCGCCTCCCTCGCCGCCTCCCTCCACTTGACGGCGTTGCTTCGGATCTCTTGGGCTCTCTCCCCCTCCATGACCTCACTCACACAGCGGCAGATCTCCGCCCTCGTCACCACCGCCTGCTGCTGGCCGCCGCCGCCGTGCGTCGCCCTGACCCCGACGCCCCACACCTCCTCCACGAGCTTGGCGTTGGTGGGCTGGTCGGTCCACTGCGGCACCGCCACCATGGGCACCCCCAGGCTCACCGCCTCCAGCGTCGAGTTCCACCCGCAGTGGGTCACGAAGCACCCCACCGCGCGGTGCGCCAGCACCGCCAACTGCGGGCACCACCCCACCACCACGCCCCTCCCCGCCACCTCCTCCCGGAACCCCGCCGGGAGCTTGCCCTGCTCGGAGGCCCTCACCACCCACAGGAAGGCGTGGCCAGCGTCTCGGAGGCCGTGCGCTAGCTCCGCCGTCTGCTCCGCCGCGAGGGTCGCGAAACTGCCGAAGGAGACGTAGACGATGGACGCCGGCGGCTTGTCGTCCAGCCACTGGACGCAGGTGCCGTCGGCTTGCAGGAGGTCCACGCTGTAGCGGTCGTCGCCCCCGAGGTTCCGATCGGCGAACGTCGACGGCACCGTCGGTCCGATGGTGCGGGCATTCCAGTAGGCCTTCAACCCAGCCAGGACCTTTGATTCATGGAAAGCCACGGCAAAAGCGCGAAAGCTTGATCATCCTATGTAAATTATTAAGTCCTTTTTGGCAACATTTCATTCCACCGCTAAGAAGAAAGAATGAAAAGAGATGAGGACCAATTTGTACTTTGCAGGGCGCAATGTGTCTAACTAAATATGCCAAACAAGGTTTCGCAACCGATGGCCCCAACCTTGCCGTGCATCAAACAAGGGGCTGTAATTGCTTTATTTTATACTTTTTTCTGTTGTTTGCTAGACTACAAATTAAGCGGAATAAAAAATATATATATTATCCCAAGATGCACGGTGGCCCACATCAAATTAATTACATCAAATTAATAAAATATATATTATGTTTTATTTGATGATTTTTTTTCTGAAATGGTGTTTTATTTTATAGTCAACAAAACGCAATACCCTCGTATTTTAAAGTCAAAAAATAGATTAATTAATTTTAAAACTAATACTTTAAAAACTTGAGAATTATAACATTTTACAGCAAAACAAACAATACCCAAGTATTTTCGCTTTCTTCTCTTTCGTTGTGAAGATATTTCAGAGGAGGGTAGCTTGACACCGGTCATTAACCGGGTAGGAATCCAGACCCAAGTGGCACTACTACAGCGATGGAGGGAGAGCTATCTCACCTCGCTCTCCAGCTCCTCAAAGCTGTTGAACAGGACCCAGTCCGCCTTCGCCAGGTGGCTGAACTGGGCAAGAGAAAGGCCGGCGAGCGTCGGGTAGTAATCTCCGTCATGCACGGCAAAGGACGGGAACTCTGACCTCGACAGAGGGAACAAACCCTCCACCGAGACACGGGAGCCTTCCTCCGGCACCGGCAGCAGTCCCCGGCTGACATAATAGTAGACGGCGCTCACCGCACACGACTGCGTGGAGAAGGCGACGGCCGGCAGGCCGAGCCGCGCGGCCACCTCCCACGCCCACGGGGTGTAGGTATCGTACACCATGCAGGTGAAGGTGTCGCCGTCGGCGCGCCGGGCCTCGACCAGCTCGGCCAAGGTGCGGGAGCCGACCGCAGCGAGGCTCCGGAGGTACACGTCGAGGGTGGTGGCGTGGGCGAGGCCGCCGCCGTCATAGCCGTCGGAGATGGGTGCGAGGGCGACGGCGCCGGTCTTGGGCTGGACGGAGCGGATGATGAAGTGGGTGGTGACGAGGGTGGCCCGGGGGCCCTTGGAGACCAGGCGCTTGGCGAACTGGAGCATGGGGTTGATGTGGCCCTGACTGGGGTAGGGGAGGATGAGAACATGAGGAGGCCTGGCCATGGCAGACTCACTTGGCGAGCTAGCTTCTCCCTCTCTCTTTCCTTCGTTCTCTCTACATCTATCAGGGGCCCTTGGGAGGAGGAAAGGGGGCGATGTTATTTTATATCGACAATTAGACACTTTTTGGTGTACTTGGGTCTTGGCGGATATATTGAAAAGAGTTTTGCTTAAACTCATTAATAATTGTGAAGGAAAGCGTAGAAGAAACTTCTTCCCACTTATGTTACGTGAGGGAGAGGATGGGTGTTTTTGCATTACATGTAAAAGTGGGCGCGATACTCTCCACCCTAGTCGGATTGAAGAGCCAACAACTGGGTGGAGAATTGGCGTTCCACCATAACATAAAACTTATGAAAGATGGAAGGCACTTGAGAGCGATGAGCCATGGATACATCTATAGAAATTTAGAATAATCATCTATAAATAGACTAAAATATATGTCACTATTAATAGAAGAAATAGACGCAGGGCCCCATACATTAGAGTAAACAAGTTCAAGAGACTTAGAACTGCACGTCATTGTAGGAGTCAAAGGGAACTTGCTTTCCTTTCCTAACTTTGCAAGCCTGACAATTGTAAGACACTAACCTAGGACCAACACATGGTAAGTAACCAGACTTTATAAGAGACAAAACATTAGCATAATTGTTATGACCTAAACGAGCATGCCAAAGTAAAGCGGTTGCTCTTTCACCAAGGAAGCAACTCATACGCTACGGATTATTAGAAGACCTAAATGTTGAAGATTTCTGTGGCATCTGTAGGTGAGAAAGCCCATCCTTACTGCGACCGCGAAGAAGGATTGCTCCCATAGTCTTGTCCTTAACAAGGCGGTGGTGAGGATGAAATTCAAAAATACAATGATTATCAATCGTGAAATGTTTAACGGAAAGAAGATTCTTCTGAATAGTAGGAACACGAAGGAGATGGGGAAGATAAAAATGACGACTATTAGAGAAGGTTGAGGAGCCATTATGAGCAATAGGGGCATTGGAGCCATTACCAACACGAAGGTGATATGGGCATGTGTAGTCGTCAACAATAGAGAGGTGCGAGAGACCCGGCACGATGTTGTGTGTAGCACCTGTATTAAGATACCACTCATCAAACTGAGTTGGTGATGCGCCATACGAGGTAGCAACATTATGAGGAAGGGCCGTTAGATGTGCAGCAGTAGTCGGTGGAGGTCCGTAAGAGGGAGCAGCACAAGATCGCTGATAGCACCAGTCCGGCATGTGATTGGTGCGGTGACAGTGAGGGCACGAAGAAAAATGGCCTTGGCCCCTCCCTCAACCACGACCGCGATTAGCCCCACTCGATCGCTAAGTGATATGTTGAGTAAGATTTGCTACGGGGGCATCATCTGACGCTGACGTGAGAGAGGCTTCCATGTTGAACTCCATGATAGTGAGAATGTTGTGAAGTTCATGGAAAGAAGGAGCGCGCTCCCTGACAGAGAGTGCAAAGAGGATTGCACTAAATCCAGGTCCCAAGTTGCGTGAGATGAGAGCAGTGAGTTGCGCAGGGGACATTAGTTGCCCGACCTCTGAAAGCTGATCAGCAAAGAATGTAGCCTTATGGAGAAAAGCAGAGATAGACTGAGTACCTTTCCTCAACATTTGGAACTGAACGTGCAGTTGGAGCACGCACAACTTAGAGAGGGAACCGAAAGTAGTGGAGAGGGCTTCCCATGCCTCATATGCATGAGGAACGCGAGTGAGCAGGTGCGCAACTTCTTCAGAGAGAGAGGAGGAGATCCAACTGAGCACCAGTTGATCTCTGATGAATCACCTGTCATATGCTAGCTTGGGAATCTCAGTAGAGCCTTGCTTGATCACCATAGGGGACTTTGGGTCGGTGTCATCGATAAGCCCTTTCATGCATTGGTTGTTGAGGAGAGGAATGAACAGTTGCTTCCAGATCACATAATTTTAAGGCATTAGCTTAATAGGGAGATAGTGGCTAATGTCAAGGATCACTGGAGCAACAAGAGAAGAAGGAGGTGGAGGAATGGTGGCGGAGGAAGAGGAGGTAAAGTCACTAGCCATGGTTGGAGCGTGGTGCTTTGATACCATGTGAAGGAAAGCGCAGAAGGAAACTTCTTCCCTCTTATGTTACGTACGTGAGGGAGAAGGTGGGTGTTTTTGCATTGCATGCAAAAGTGGTTACAACAGTAGTGCAACAATCGTGAATTTGCACAGGAGGGAATCTAAGTGGGTAACAATCACCAAATACATGGACTCTTCAAGGATCATCTCCCAACTGAGAATAGAACTCTTAGGAGATAATTTACAATCTATTATTAGAAAATAATAGAGAATCAGATAATACTTCTAATAGTAATAACCAAACTATCTTTATTAGAGGGAGAAACATTCACTATAATATTTTACTTGTCAGTGATATGGTTAGGAATATCCACTCCTCAAAGGGTGAGAGAATCTGTCTCAAATTAAACTTACCTTAAGAAAGCATTTGACTCATTAAAGAGGAGCTACATTTACCACATGATGACTCAAATGGGCTCCCCCCCCCCCCTTGGATTAGTTGGATTAGGGAATGCTTAGAAACCCCTAAGTTATTCATCCTTTTTAATGGCTCCCCTATTGATTTCTTTGAGAGTTTCAATGGTATTAGACAAGAAGATCCCTTTTCTCCTTATCCTTCTACCATTATCATGAAATGGCTCACTTGCATAGTGGAAGATGTTGTGACTAGAGGTGAACTAAAGGTCCCTAGAGTGGGTGGCACTACAGTTTTCCATATCATTTTTGCTGATGATCTCATTATCTTCCTTTAGAGTGACTTACCCTATGTTAAAAGTTGTCTACCTTGCTGCATAACTTTGGAGAGGTTTCAGGATTGAAAATCAATTGTGCAAGAAGCAAAGTGTACATTGGTGGTGGCATTTCTTCTAGGGAGAGTATCATCAACATTTTGAGTGTTTTGAGGGCATGCTTCTTGTTCCTTATCTTGGTCTCTCCCTTATCTCCACCTCTGTGAGGAACACTCATTGTCAGCCCATTGTTGAGAAAATCAAGAAGAAACTTTCTTCCTGGAAGACTAGATTGATTTCCAAGGCAGTGAGATTGGAGCTTATAAAATCTATCCTCTCCTTTTACTATGTCTACTAGTCTAATGCTTTCCTTTTGCCTATTGGTTTGATTGAGGAGATTGATAGAATTCTTTGCAAAAATATTTTAGGATGGGTCTCAGGATAATCACTCCATGCACATGATCAAGTGGGATCAGATTTGTTGTCCCAAGGATAAAGGGGGACTAGGCTTGTGCAAATTGGCAGACTGGAACAAGGCTTG
The DNA here is from genome assembly GCA_022559845.1 of Amorphophallus konjac. Classification (NCBI taxonomy): domain Eukaryota; kingdom Viridiplantae; phylum Streptophyta; class Magnoliopsida; order Alismatales; family Araceae; genus Amorphophallus; species Amorphophallus konjac. Next base: position 398,004,235 of record CM040122.1, read on the forward strand.
CTTGATTAAATAATTGTTAGGCATTCCGTAAAATGATTCCAGCTTGTGGGTTGATTGGGTCAAGGATAAAAATTGGGCTAAGGAAAATATTTGGATTGCAAAAGGTAGGCCTTACCACTCTACTGCTGGGAAGGTCATTATAAAGGCTAATGGTTGGATTCTTAATCATTTGACTTGTTTTCTTACCACTGGCACCTCTACTAGCAAGTGGTATGACTCTTGGGTTAATAGGAAGAGCATCTTTGAGCTTCATGGCGATAGGATCAGGCAAAAACTTGGTGCTTCTAAAGACTTGACTGTGGCCTCTTTCATTTTTGATGGCCAGTGGGCCCTTCCTCCACCCACGTCTCCTAATATGAATGCTCTTTGACCTATTTTGAGCAACATTCACATTAATAGGTTGGGGGTTAATAAGATTGTTTGGAAACATGATAACGAAAAATTTGTTGTTGTCGCAGCCTGAAATGAAATTAGAAAGAAACAATCTACTCTAGTTGTTCATGGGTGGATTTGAGATAGACCCAGCCACTTCACATAGATTCGCCTTGTGCACTTGGCAGAATTACTTGCATAGACTCCCCTCTTTGGACAATTTGCATAAAAAAGGATTTTGTTAGTCAATAGATGTATTTTTTGTGCCTAAGAGATATTGAGTGTACTGACTATCTTTTCTTCTCTTGCCTCTACTTAGATCGATTTGGAAACAAACCCTTCTTAGATTTGACTTCTTTAGGAAGCCTGTTATCTCTCTCCACTAGGAATTTAAGACCTTGAAGCATAGCTTTGCCACTAAGGGGATCCTAACCCACCTAGTCAAACTAGCCCTCAGGTGCTCTATTTGGTGGACTTGGAGAAAGAGAGACATGTTAGAGTCTTTGAGGGTAAGCATCAAGATGAGGTCCACCTTCTCCTTCACATTCTAACTGACTCGAGAGATTGCATGGAATCAAAACATTTGAATAGGCATCTCAACCGAATGGAAACAAGGGTTCTATCTCGATTCCTCATTAGAAGATGACATTAATGTTTTCATTATTCACCATGTCTCCCTCAGGCCATATGATATTCTTTATCTATTTGATATGATATGCTACAAATTTTGATTCTACTAACGCTCCGATTCTAATGAAGCCTTGTGTCCAATATTCTTTTCTTTACCTTTATGGGATTTTTATGAACTCCACATCTAATGTGAGTGCTTTCAGAAGAATCTATCAAAAGGAAGAATTTACTAATAGTCTAAACAAGCTCTCTTAGTACATGGAGTTGCTCAAATTGGTTAATGGAGAGATGGTGACAATATTTCTTTCTCCTCCCAGTTTCCTTGAAGTTCTTCTCGTTAGCTCTTTATTATTCTCATTGGCTTTCCCTAGTCCACTACTTGTGAGAGGAGGAACTATTGATCTTGTCAACAGGAGGAACTATTGCTGGTAAACACTGATCAGACGATTGCAAGTACAAAGATATAAAGGTTTACTTTCTACTTGACAATCCATATAAAACTCAATGAATAACAAGAGTGACATACAGCATGATACTGGTGACGTACTTTGTTAATTTCTTCTAATAACTAAGGGCTCGGTGACCTGTAATAATGCTGGACACGATGATATTGCAAGGTGTTGTCACAAGCACATGCCACACTAAAATATAGTAGCTTCATATAACCAGACAATAAATGCAACACTTCTTCAAGCTAACAAGAACTTGAATCTTTGAAATCATAGTTTTTGGTTTACAGATTTGTATCCGGAGGGAGAGGCATAGAGACTAAATCCTCCACCTCTTTTCTGTCAAATTCAAAGTCCCTTGCCCGAGGGTGGGGGAGAGGGGCCGCCGAGGGCTCTCTCTCTCTCTCTCTCTCGCTCTCTCTCTCTCTCTCTCGGGTATTTTGCATACCCTCTTGTTTCCGTGTGACATATTCTAGTGAATATTTGCCTACGGCCAAGAACCGTAGGGGTATAATTGTAAGCTTTCGAGATATATCAATGATATTTTTGATGATAAATCTAAATGAAGGGTTTATTTAACAAAATCCATATTTACAAGGGTATATATGCCAAACCCCCAAAAAAAATTTGTTTAACGAATACTTAAGAGTGGTTGAGATTTAAGTAATATCTTACTAGAGTACTCTATAAGTAGGATTACTCTAATGCTAGGGTGACCAAAAAAAGTTGTCTATTTTTATTAAATTTTGTAAGAAGAAAATATTGATGATTATAAGGAATTTTGGATTTTATTACAGGGTTAAAAAATAATTCAGAAAAATAGCAGAGCTCAAATTTTCATTTTCAACTTACCAGGCACTTTGACAATTCAACGACAAGTACACCTCGCAGGTAACCATCAATTGGGATCTTAGGGCCCTTAATCACCCTTAGTTAGTCAACCTCAAGTCATTCTCTTTTAAGAATCCTAACCGACGTTCATTAAGGTACACGAGAATATCATTAAAGGGATCCATTGATCGACACAAAACCATGTTTAACTAGACCCTAACTCAATCCAAGTTAATTAATTAAGGGTGAGGACAGAAACGCTATCAAATCTTTATTTCACAAGTACATGCTCATGAACTCATTGATGAGTGATGGCAATAACTACTACCCTTGCCTCTTACACTGATTTGTTCTACGTTCGGATAAAACCATGCATAATTGATTAAACATTAATGGGTCCCTTACTACCTACCGTTGAAGGTGAGTAGACTACAGAGTCTAAAGGGTTAGATTGATTCCATAAATCATCATCGAAGTGTTAGGACAAAATTTGGCTGGACTTCCCCACAACCAAACGATTGTCCACAAAACCATAGCTCCCAATTGAAATTGAAACCCAAAACAGAAGAGAAACGAGAGAACAATACGGTTACAGTTCACTGGCTACTCCTACGTCTACGGCACCCCCCAACACAAGAAATCTACTCTCTCTCTCTCTCCACACACACACACCTGGTCAAGTGGATGTGGAGAGGTGAGGACACTCCAGCCCTGGATGGAGGTGGTGGAGAGGGGACCTAACCTTGGGCTATCTGGGGGTTGGACCCAAATCCCAGGCCTTTAACAGCCACAAAGTAGATCCACTAACGGCCCAGTAGCACGATAAATTGTGCTCATTAAGGGTTACTTAGGCCCAATTAAATGTCTAAAAGATATCAATTAAGTCCTGCCTAGATAGTCGACTAAACTTTAACTCCAAAGCTTTGGTAATTAAGGTTTGAATTCTGTGGAAATTGATCCGCCCTGGGAATTCGAGTATATCACAATGCGTATTTTGAGTTTTACATGATTCTACCAAAATTTGAGCAGGATTAGTAACGGCACCCCGGTTCATCATCTTCTTGACTCCCTGATGTCGTTGAAATAGCAATCCAATCCTTAAATAGAGGCAGGCAGTTCGTCGTTTGAGAGATTACAACATCATGCAACATTCCCATGATCATTATGGTCACTGTTGATATCAAATGTATTCCAAGGCACCACATGCAAGCTCGACATTGCAGATGGCATAAGATATTATAATGGTAACAGTTCTTGAGTATCATAGACGTCAAAATCGCTGATAAATTAATAATTTTCCTTCTTACATAATTGATGCATGGACTACGACCAATCTTCCTCGTTTCAAAATGCAGTTTCCTTCTTACATGATTCGACATATTGATTTGAAGACACTGAGACTATGAACAAATGTATCAGGCCATCTAATGGCCAGTGTACACAAAAATGGGTTAATTGCTGACCCTTCGCAGCTTGCCACAAATTACAAAAAACAAAAACTTAATTACAATGAATTTGCTTCTCCACAAAATCTACAAAAAGATTGGTGGTTAATTTATCCTAGTACCTTTGTCAATTCCTCTAATGCCTCTGCATCTTATCTCAAGGGCTGCAGGTTACTCTTGCTGCTACCACAAGAACATTCTTGGAAGGTAACTGCGAATGACCTGGGGCTTGGACTTTTGATGCGAGGGGAAGAAATAGCTCTAGCAGTCCTTGCACTCCTTGGAGACAAGTTCACCTGTTCCAGGGCATGTAACTGTAGCTCTGATGGGTAATCCCTAACACATCCAATGCGGGGGCCGGCCCCTGTGGTCCATTTAAAAGACAACTGTTTCCCTAACTGATAGGACTTCATCCCTTTCCTAGAGTTGATCCTGCGCAATATCATCTCTTGTGGAACTTCTGGTTCTCCACTAACATCTTGCTCTTCCTTGAATAGATTGCGCTTGCGGTAAATGTAATGTTGCTCAGAAATTGCCGGTTTTTCTGATGTTTCCTGGCCATCTGACTGGGATTCAGTCACCGAGGTGCTGGAACTCAGTTCTCCTGTTGGCTCAAGCCCATTGGCCCTAGTTTCTGCCATTTGACTACTTTTGTCATCAGTATCCTCCTCACTGTCCCCCTCAAATTGGCTGAAGAGATTCTGCACACATTGAGCATAAACACGATCGAAAGCAGAATGATTCTTTGCTGTTTCGTTGCCCGCAATTTGAGGTCCAGCGAACGGCTCGTAGTCACTCTGTTCATTGGACATTGAAAAGGAACCAGTCCTGTTTGGTTCAGCAGCAACATTATTTTGCCCAACAAAAGCATGTTGGTGTTGTTCTTCATGGTCCAACATGGCATCACTGTTCTCGGTCATAGCTCCACTGGTAAGGTCTGGCTCGGATGAGCTGCTTCTGAGACCACCATTTTGCCATAATTGTGATTCCTCATCCTCCTCAGTTGGACTTTTCTGAATGTCAAAAGGAAAGAGAAAACGCATATGTCAGTGTTCATGATCTGTCTAAGATCTGAAGAATAATCGAAAAGAATAAGCAATACAAACCTTGACATCGGTAAGATCCACATTGTTTTCATTTAGGAAGGACACGAGCTCTTGAAAGTTTTCCTCTGTTGGGCGATAATGTCCACTATGAGGCCAGACAGCCTGCTCAAAAAATTAGGAATAAAAAACTGCTTGAGCCAAAATGTATGCAGTAGTACTAACAAATTTCACAAGAAGATGATCATGTACCTTTAAGACTCCATTTTCTACCACTAATCTTCCGGCAGCAGATGTGGCTCCTCCTGCCAAGAAGCTTGAGTGCTGAAAGGTGCCTTTCTTCTTCTGCAAGGAGAGAGAAACAGATGAGCTTGTTTCGATATAATACAAGAATATATCATTTTTGTCCTCTATGAGAACAGAAATTCACCTGTCCTACGTATAATGTTCTGGATGTGCTGAGAACAAAAATCCACTTTGAATCTTTAGGGCTTTCCGATGTATCTAAAAGCTGGCAGCTCTGTTTGTACAAGAGCTTCCCGTTGTCCACTATAACCTCATAAGCCTCCCTTTCTTTCTGCAGTACATGAACAGTATTCAGCATGTGACATCATCATCCATGTGAACCAAGAATACTATTGCTTAATATTCTAGCAAATAAAATTGATTTGAATTTACAGGTCGAGAGACTTACCGGACCAAGATATTTAATACACTGTTGCTGGAGCTTCCAACGAGGGCAATGCTGCTCAACATTGACCTCCTTTCCTTCTCCCACATCCAACCTGAGATTACAAAGTGTTGGTATGTGACTGCAAATATCTTGAAGCTATAATTCAGTCTAACGTCATTGAAACTGTTTCACTATACATAGAAAAAACTAAAGTTGGTTGGTACAATGAAATTCGCTTACAACTTACCAGTAGAAGAAAGGTTGTCGGCTCTCACAATGAAGCCACCGAACATAATAGAAGTGGAGATTGTGTCCATAACGATGGCGAGGGTCAATCTGTGAAAAGAGAAGACCAGAGAATCCTAAGCATTTTAAAAGGTGATCAAGGCAAAGTGAAAAAGATTAGTGAGATGTATGAAACTTACTGCTTCAAGCCAGTGCTGCAATGCCAGTTTCCGAGCTTTGTTATTCTTTGATAAACCTTTACCAACCTGCAAAATAGTATCATGGTGAGATTGGAAAATTAAATGCAAGAGAACATAAACAAAGCCATACTCAGTCCAAAGTCTAAAAGAAACATCGCCCACAAAGGTACCATTGCAGCCTTGGTTCTTGCCCTTGACCAACGAGAAACAACTGATTCTGTCTTCTCAATGTCGAAAAATGATACAGAGCTCCCGTTGAGAAGTGCGAAATCTAATAATTTCCACCTGCATAATGTATTATATCCCATGTCAAATCTAGGGAAAAAACAAATAAAATAAAATAACCTACCTAAAGCAACATGAACCAGCCATGAAAACTTACCATCTCTGCTCAACAAGAACAGCACAATCTGCAAGCTTTCTTCTTGTACGAAAACTTTTGTAGACCTTCTGCAATTTTAATGCAGCTTTATATTTTGGGCTGCACAATTCTGAAACAGGTGTTCTTGGAATGTCTTCTTCCATAATTTCAGTCTTTAAACTTTCAGGGCCAGTAGTTTCCATGAAGTTTTCATTATCAGTACCAGAAGGCCTTATTGCGAATTTAGTCTCCATGTGGAAGGGATCTGCATCCCTTTTCTTAAAGCTCAGGGAACCTTCAATTATCATCTTCCCAGAGCCAAAAGCTTTTAGAATTGAAGGCTCGGAATCATGTCCACTGAAACTGGTGGAGCGAGTGGCTGCCGGTGCATCATCACCATGAAAGCTGACTGATCTCATATAAAGAGCATCAAGACTCTTATCTAATGTATAATCAGCTCCAGGACAGGAATACGTCATCCCCATTCAGGCCAGAACAGTGTCTATCAAGTATTCTAGATCAACCTTGGTGCTGAATGATATTCCTGTTTGTCAGAAATGCTAAAGATCCTAGATTCCTGGTAACAACAAATAAGAATGAAATTAGAAACAGGTTGATGCAGCAAATCAGGATAGAAAGGAGCAAGAAGCCATGAAAACATCTAGCGTATGAGGTGGTTACTAAACATTCCAATCCTTTTGCCAACTAAAATTGGTAATGAGAGCACTAAAATTGATCCACTAAAAAAATGTAACAGATTTGAGGTTGAACTCAGGGAAGGACATTAGAGATCATCAAGTTCAACAAAAAAGGCTGAAATAAACAAAGAGGTGTCAGCTATAGAGAAGAAGAATAAAACAGCTCAGAGCCCAATTCCATCATACAAAAATTGAAAACCTATAGGAAAAACTCATGGCTAGCAAACATTTACCAAGATATCCCATCTCTTTTCAGTTTGCCTAGATATTAAAAACACTAAAGCCAACGTGCACACGGTCTTCAACTTTAAAGGCATGGCATATATTAGCAGCCATGCCTATTTGAAGCAATAATCGCCCAAGAAATGACAGACACAAATCTGAAGTCCTTTCATTAGAAAGCAATAGCAAACACTGCAGAGACACAGACGTAGAGACAGGCGACGGGAGACAAATAGAAGCCCAGAGAGACATAAACAAAGCAGCAGTCTGATTCATTCTTTCAAGAAAAACGTATCTTTTAGATTTCATTTTGTCACCACCCCCAGACCAAAAAGCATGTCGACACCTCTGATGGAGGGAAGATGAACAGGTTTCTCTGCTACCTAAAAATACAACAAAGGAGAAAGGAAGGCATGTGTTCCAGGCAGAAGAGAATTAAAAAATGTAGGAAAAAGTAGAGAATATTCACTTCCGCCCCACGAGTGTATAAAAAGACGCAGACCATATCAAAAAAAAAAACTCATAAAACACCGACACATGAGGATAAATGAAGAAGAGCATGAACAGCATGTCAACAGCTGTTCTCATCTGAATCTGTACCAGTAAAAGAGAAATGCCTGAACAAATCCTGAGCGCCGCACATTGCGTTAGACGCAGCCCGACGACCCTTTTCCTATTCCTCATCCCACGGATAAAAAAGGATAAATCCAAGAATTACAACAAAAGCACCATTCTTTGTTTGAAACCCATTTCCACAGAACCAAGATCAAAGCCATACTTCTCATTCCAGAGAGCGAAAAGAAGAAATCCGGAGAACCGCACAGCAAGCGTGTTACGCACAAAAATCCCAGCTTGAAGAAAGAGAGAAACTACACGCCACATACAAAGGCAACAACAATTGAAACCATCAACCGGGGAGAAGGGAGCGAAGAGAAACAGTCACAGAGGACCCGGGAAAAGAAAAAAAAAAGCACACCTTTCGCGTGCCAGAGTCCCGTAGATCACCCCGCAAAGCCCATGCAACCGTGGAGAGAGACACCCAGACAGGAAAACGAGGCAGAGCCCGTCAGGAACCCGGCAAGAGAAGGGGAATGCTGAAACCAGGAGGCTCCTGGGAAGGAAGAGGAGGACGTGGGAATTGGGATTGGTTGGCAGGGACGAGGATCAGGTGACCAGGGTGGCTTGCCCCCGCTTCTAACCTGCCCGGGTCTCGAAATTTTTAGCAAATGCGACAGGAGGCGGGGTGGAGCCGTGGAGGGAGGAGAGGAAACGGGGGGAAGGTTCAAGGCTGGCCTGTGAGTTGTGCCCTTCCCTTCTTCGTCCAAGGAGGGAACATATCAAAATGGGCAAACGCTGCTGGGTATTTTTAGGCAGTGGCGAGTGAGAGGGGGTGGTGGGGAGGGTTGGCGTTGCGCCGATGGAGGAGGGGAGAAAGGTCCCGGGGGAGGAACCCGTTAAATAGTGGGTGGCGGGCACAGGGCAGTGGGGTTGCGGAGGGGAGTTGCAGGGTGAGTGTCCGCAGATCTGCGTACGTTTCTACCCACGTGTTCCCCGGATTTGACCCTCTCTCTCTTCCCTCCCCCACATCCTTTCACACGCTTCCACCCCACCCCTCCAAGGCATTCATACAAGTAGACTAATAAGAAAGAACATTTGGAATATATGTGGCCGATGGTATGTGAAATTCTATTTAATACTCTTAATTATATTTAATTATATTGGGTTTACATGGGTGAAAAGGTGTGGGGGTGGGTGGGGTGAATCTTAATTTTGTGATGACCCATTGTTGGTTGATCTTTGTTTTTTCTTAAGTAGTGTTGGACAGGAAAAAATAATGATGTGAGTGAACCAATCTTAAAAATCCCTTTTCAGGATAGTTTTTTTTTTACTTATATTCACGTGATCTTTTCATGCACCAAATAATATTAACATTCTTAATGATAGATGCACAAACTCAAATACAAGGGTGACAAATCTACAATTTACATGTTCAAATAATAGTTTTGTATAGAAGGGGGCAAAAAAAAGAAACCCTCTTCAAAAGATTTGCAATTATTAGTTTGTTCTTAACATTTAGTTGGGAGCGGGGGGGGGGGGGGCATCTAACAACAACAGACATTGAGACTATGTTTAATAAGAACATTATCTTGTCATAACAATGTATACTCTTTGAAATTTTTGATTCCGTATCTTCGACATCTTCCATTAATTATGGCCTTGCAAATGATCAACCCACTATAATTAGAATTAAATCACATCGTACCGTGGATCATCTAAGACCCTATAGGTCATGAGGCAGACTTGAACATAGAACTAGAGCTACTAGTAAATTATTCGAAACCTTATATATATCAGGGTTTGTCGATCCGGTCGACCCGGTCTCATCGCGGGTCGAGTCGGGTCGGTCAGGTTGCACAACGACCCGATCCGCTCTCTCTAACTCTTGGCGCGTGATTTTTTAATTTTTTTTAAATTTTTTAAAAAAATTATTTAAAAATTAAATGTGATATATATTTAAAAATATTAGAATGTAAAATTTTTGTATGATAATAGATCCATACTAATTATATAAAAATAACATATTACACCGCTTAATTAAACATCCTATTATATATAATACATAAAAAATTCATTTAAATTACTTAATATGTTAAAGTAAACAGTGACATAATAATGACATTCATTCATGAAGTATAAAATATAAAAACTCACTCATCCTCCTCATCTGTGATGCCCGAATCCCAAAACTCACTAATCCTCGTCATCAGTGAAGCCCGAATCCCAAAACTCATCATCAGATACATGAGACTGATCACCCGTATAATTCTGTTTGAATGAGTCAATGTAACTCTTGATCTCAGCAACTTGTTCATCAAGATAAACGCCGGCCAACTCTCTCGCTGTAGGTGGCGGCATGTGTAACCCAAGGACATGTGCTTCCTGAAATATTGACTTGTAGTAAGAGCTATTGGCTGCATTGAAAGGCAGACCCGAGTGGTGCCACCATTTTACAACGGCCTGACCAAGTTTCCATTTAGGCCCCTTCTCGCCATATGCATCGTCCATCCTCGTTTGCTTGCCATGCTCTCGGGATAGTGCATCGGGCTCCACATCTTCAATGTTGATCGATTGTGTCCTTTTTCTTTGTGAACCCGAGTCAGCAGTCAAGAAACTCCTTATGCCCCGTGGTTGTCGAGTCGTAGATGAACCACCACTCCTTGATGCTCCGGTCCTCGCCGCCTCGCGACTTCGGATTCTCGTCTCCTCGAGATGTCTCGACTCTTCCCTGCTATGACGTAGTGCCTCACGGAAATCGGCTTCGTATGGATCATTCACCGTGACATGCACATTAGCCTGCTCAGTACGTGCTTGTTGGTCTTCGTCACTGGATGTCCATGCACATTCCTCCTCGTCGATGCCGCTTGCTCTTCCGCTCACTGCCGCTTGATCTCTTTTTTTATTTTTTTTCCTTTTCTTGCGTCTCAGCTCTCTTCTCCCGCAGGTGCCTGGCCATTGCAAGTTTCACATCTCGAGGCACATGGGTACACCCAGCAACCTCAGAGTATCCTGCACCGGCTCCTCCTGCCAAATGCTTCTTCAACCGAGACACCCCTCCTCCCCGGTGTTCTATTTTACAATAGTTACAACGCCAACACCATCGGTTGCCATCCAACATAACTCCGTGTGACCATCCAATATCATTTGGTCGTTCCCTAGGAGCCATAGAGTGCTTAACTGTATCTCCTAAATTTAAGAAATGCAAATTAAAAAAATACATTATTTTAAGTCTACAACTAACAATGAAAATAATATCATTATTTCTACAACATGCAAGACCTAATTCAATATTTAATACATCTCAATATAATTTAGTTCAAAATAATATCATTATTTCTAAAACATGCATATAATGCTAATTTTTTTATTTAATACATCTACATTTAGTTTAAAATTATTTGTAAAATATTTATCACTAATTATATATTTAAATTATAAACATCTCTAATTAAATTACATTATACATCTACATTTAGTTTAAAATTATTTGTAAAATATTTATCACTAATTATATATTTAAATTATAAACATATCTAATTAAATTACATTATAGATCTAAATTAACTTTAAAATTATTTATAAAATATTCAACACTAAAATTATATTTACATTAAAAACATCTCTAATTAAATTACATTATACATGTACACTTAGTTTAAAATTATTTGTAAAATATTTATCACTAATTATATATTTAAATTATAAACATCTCTAATTAAATTACATTATACATCTAAATTAACTTTAAAATTATTTGTAAAATATTTATCACTAATCATATATTTAAATTATAAACATCTCTAATTAAATTACATTATAGATCTAAATTAACTTTAAAATTATTTATAAATTAGTCAACACTAAATTTATATTTACATTAAAAACATCTCTACTTAAATTACATTATACATCTAAATTAACTTTAAAATTATTTGTAAAATCTTTATCAATAAATTTATATTTAAATTTAAAACATCTCTACTTAATTTAAATTATAAATATTAACTTTAATTTTTTTGTAAAATATTTATCACTACATATATATTTAAATGAAAAATATCTTTAATTTTTTAAAATAAAATATTATATTATTTTACGTCTACAACTAATAATGAAAATAATATCATTAATTCTACAACATGCAACACTAAATTTTAAATTTAATACATCTCAATTAAATCTAATATTTAAACATGAATCAAATAATACATCAAAAATAAATTTATTTCTACAACATGAATTAAACAATATTTATATTATTTCTATGACATGAATTAAACAATACATCAAAAACAATTATTTCTACAAAATGAATTAAATAAAAATTATATTATTTCTATAGCAATACATCAAGCATAATATTAAACAATCTAACAAATTTTATTCTTGTATTTTTTAAATTAATAAAAATTATAAAATTATAAAAAATTAATTTATTTTTTATTCTCCCCCACCCTCCCCAAATCGCCCCTGGCCCAGCCCCACCACCACCGTCCCCCCCCCCCCCCCCCCGCAATCCGCCCCTGGCCCAGCCCCACCACCGCCCCTGCCCCACCCCAACCCCCGGTGGCAGACGCCCCCCCCTCAATCCGCCCCTGGCCCAACCCCACCACCGCCGTCCCCCACCGCCCCTGCCCCACCACCCCAACCCCCGGTGGCAAACGCCCCCCCCCCCCCCCCCCCCCCCCCCCCCGTCCCCCACCGCCACCCCTGGCCCACCCCCCTCCCCCACCCCCAGTGGCAGACGCCCCCCCCAGTGGCCGGCGGTGGTGGCAGACGGCCCCCCACCCCCACCTCCGGCCATATCCGGCGGTGGACCGCCCCCTCGCCCACCGCCACCCCTGGCCGCCCCACCCCCCTCCCCCACCCCCGGTGGCAGACGCCCCCCCCCCCCCCCCCGTGGCCGGCGGTGGTGGCAGACGGCCCCCCACCCCCACCTCCGGCCATATCCGGCGGTGGACGCCCCCCTCGCCCACCCCACCTCCGGCCAGATCCGGCTGGCAGACGCCCCCCACCTCCACCTCCGGCCAGATCCGGCTGGCAGACGCCCCCCACCCCCACCTCCACCTCCGGCCAGATCCAGCGGTGGACGCCCCCCCCTCCCCACCCCCACAGGGGCAGACCATTTAAAAAAAAAAAAAATTCACCTACCTACCTCCGATCGCCGCCCTGAGCCGCCCAAAGCTGTCGTCCGCCGCTCTGATCGCCGTCCGCCGCCGCTGCATCGCCGCTCGCCGATGGGAGGGTGGAGGAAGAGCCTCCCCCTTCGGCCCGTTAAATAGGCGAACCGCCCCGACCCGCTCGTACCGAGCCGGGTCCCGCCTCGCACCGGAGCGGTACGTGGCGGGACGCACGGGACCATGTGGTCCAGTGCGTCCCGTCCACGACCCCCAACCCGTGCGACCCGATGCCCGCCTGGGTCGGGTCGGGTCGTGCGGGTCGGGGTGAGACGTCAAACCATGATATATAACCATATTTATATAAAACCATTCACAAATTTCTCTCTTTTTTTTTACTTCACGACCAAAAGAGAATATTTGAAAAGTCCAAGAAAAGTATATGATCCCCCCCCCGAATTACCATCCAACACGTACCCACCGCCCTCCCATCAGGAATATTTCCATCAGAAAACACCCCAAAAAATTGTCTTTTTGGCATCATGCTACTTCCATATGGATAAATATATATGGCACCATCACACAAATATGACGTAATAATTTTGGTTGACGAGTATATATGTTAACAAGTGCATGCTGGTCCAGCCGTCCCGTTGGCAGATATCCACCGTCCAGGTGAGAAGCCCTACAGCAACTTCACGCCATCTTCTTCCAGTCCTTCGATGGGCCTCCCGACCCCCCCTGTTCTTGTCTTGCCTTGCCTTGCCATCCAAGCCTCCGTGTGGAAAGGAAACCGTCTCGATCTCATCTCGATACATAGACCATAGAGGGAGAAAGAGAGAAGGCGCACTGGCCGGTGCTGCTGTGAGCGGCAACTGAATTTTCCACACCTCTCACTCTTTGTTTTTTTTGGCGAGATTTAATTTTTAATTTTTGATGTTGACTACTATTTGATTAGGGGATGTTAGCACATAAACACTAATATATTAATATGTTGATATATTAAGATCTTAAAACATCACATTAATTAAAATGTTACAAGTGTAGAAGTTGATTGACACATTAACATGCTAGTATTATAGTGTGTTAACACCTCCAAACGGCGGTTAATTATAAAGATTATAAAATACGTCATATCAAAAAAAATTAAAGGACGAATTTCGGCGATTATATATATATATATATATATATATCCATCCGGGGGAGACCGCCTGGCCCGCCGACCGTTGTCCCCGAGGCGATAGTGGGGACGCTGGGCGTCCACGTCGTCGTCCGCAGGGACCCACCAGCGGGAGGGAGGGGTGACGCCGTCTGCCCCCACACCGTGGCCGTGGCGTGACCTTCAAGCCAACGCCGTCGACGAAGGGGTCAATTGTCAGTTTGTTTGCCACCTACTTACCCACCAACTCTTCTTTCATATTTGGGTTTCTACCCCTGTATACAGGAAGGGCTCAAAGCTTACATCGGCACGAAATGGGTTGCGAATATTTAACTCAAACATTTCAACCCCGGGGGCCGGGGCTAGCCAAGCGACTTTTGCTTGTAAAGTCTCGAGGAAGTGAAATTTTTGATGTGCTTCCAATTTCTAAAATCTATATACTATCATCGTCTCAACATAATTAGACTGAAACTTATAAAATCAGAAAGAATAATATTTTGTGCACTCACTCCACTAATTATATTCATCGGTATAATTAATATAATTTTTAAATTTTTTAAATTTTTTTTGAGTAGTCCTCACGTCTAATTAGGTTGGTGTGCCGATCACGTCATCAGATGATACGACATGAGGGCCAATTAAATATAAATTTGTCGCTTTGTGAATATTAAAATTGACTCAATTTCACTATTCATAGGGTTGAGGTTTTTCATTTAATTGACTCTCATGTCACGTCATTTGGTGACGTGATCAACACACCAACCTAATTAGACGTGGGGGACTACTCAAAAAAAAATCAAAAAAATTTAAGTGTTACACTAATTACACCGGTGGATATAATTAATAGGGTGGGTACACAGCATTACCCAACCAGAAAATGCTTCTAATCATAAGGTGCACCAAACACAAGGGTTAATAGTTACATATTAACAAACATTAACCCAATGGGAAGAGCATTTAGAAATCTTCTCGTGTAAGTGTGTAACAAAGATTCATAGTTAATCTATGCCTTTTGCGCTAGAAAATACATGAAGTCCTCTTTTTTTGTTTTTGTCTTTTAAGTTTAAACCCAACAAACAAGCAGGGTTCGACAACCCGTGCGTATATCGTCCGTCCCGATTTTTCACTGGGACGGGACGGTACGTGTGACGACCCGAGAATCCGATTACCGGGAAAGACTCGATAACCCGAGACTTGAACTGTCGCCCACGAGCCGGGAGGGCTCGGAAGGGCTAAAAAGAAGTGTGGAGGCACAAAGAAATAAGAAATAAAACATGATAATTTAACAATTAACAGAAATAAATAAACAACTACTGCTACAACAGAGTCTAATCCAACAGAAAGTACAGTCTAAAGTAGTAAAGTGTACCACATGCCGAGTGAACACTCGGCCTGGCGAGCTGGCAACTGAGAACCTCCGTACCGCACCCTCGAACCTCGAGGAAGAACCGCCTCACTTGAAAAGTAGGGAATGAGTCTCCAAAACAGAGACTCAGCCGGGATCCCGCGGAACTCCAACCGGAAACAACGGCGGTAGCGGAAAGAAAAGCTATAACGACAGTAGGAACAGCGAACCGGTGGCCAGTCAAAACTCGGCACTACAGCTACTCCTACTGTACCGGAAAACACACCCCGATCTCACGGTCGGGGGCTACCGAACCACACTAGTGCCACTTACTGAAGTAAAATCTACGGCAACCCCGCCGTAGAGGCCTGTCCCCCGGGACACGGCCAACCTGGACACACTGTCCAAGGTGCAACCCCGATCACCCGGTCGCGAACACCGCACCAACAAGACGCAACCTTGGTAAAGCTACTAACACCAGTCTCACGGCACAAAAATCGACACACGCGCCACGGTGAAATAACCGAAACTCAACGGTCAACACGATCGAAAACCTGAAGGTCGAAGTCACGGAAAATGACAGTCTGTCACTCTCGACTCGACAAGAGTACCTCCCACTAGAAGCACAGTCGGTAGCGTCCCCTGACGTCTTACACCGCACCGCAGGTGAACTACCTGACGTGGTAGCGCCTACCAAAGGCACGGATACCGTACAAGTAACCGCAAAGCAAGTGACTAGCTGGGGTCACGCCCGTTAGCGTGGGTCCAATCGCCCCCAACCACGTGTGAACACACAGACCGTCCGTCCCTGGTCTGGCCCTCTGACCGATTTTCCCCTCAGCCGGACTCTGGCTGCTAGACGCGGGGCCCGACGGAAACCAGTCTAAAAGCGTCCTCAGGGTAAGCCCGTACACCTACTCCCAGGTGAGACCAGCACACACGTACTGGTGGGCTACAACTAGTGGAGGGTCACTGAAGGAGTAGACTCTCAAGTCAACAGAAAACAATGTCCGCATCCGACGACGTACGGGTACCATCCCACGTACCGGCACCGTCGCACGGTGACCACAGTCGGAGAAGAAACAAGACTCACAGTCCACAAAGAAACGCAGAAGTACGGTTCCCAAGGCAGCTCACAGGCCGCCAAACCGAATTCCACTCTCAGGGAACAACGGGAACCCTCCAGCCCCAGGCTGGGCAACTGGACTCGCGGTCCAAGGCCTCACACATGGCCCACGCGGAAGGCACAGAAGCACGATTCCCAGGGCAACGCACAAGCTGCCACGCCGATAACTGGACTCGCAGTCCAAGGGCAAACACATGGCCCACTCAGGAATCATCTTCCAGGAAAACTCACGGCATACGGGGGAGACCCCACCGCATACACACCGATACACGGTGACTCGGTCAAGCGTAACACAAAAGCCCGGAACACGAGGAGTCACCCGGACTCTCAAACCCACGGGCACGTCAAACGAGGTAGCACGGTCCTCCCGACACCCACAAAACACGAACACAGAATCCCACGGGTGTCTGGGGCATTCACAAGACCGCAAGTCGACCGCTGGGTCTCAACCGGGTCGACTAGGGACCTACACAACGTGAAACAATCGCGGCAAGCACGAAGAACCACTTCGGCGCAACACAGTGCGTGGCGGTCTACCTTTGGGCCATCACAGCTGTAACGGTCCAAGGCTAAACCGTCACAGCACTCTAACGGTCCAACACATGAGCATTACGCGAGAGGGGCAACACCGGCTGTGACGCACCCACCCTGTGGCGTCACAGTCTCTAACGGACCAAGCCTGGTGCGTTAGAAGACAGAACGAAATAGGTTATGACGCACACCCCTCGGGGCGTCACAGCCTGTGACGGTCCTACCTAGGCGCGTCAGAAGAATGAGTTGCGTCAGCTCTGACGCTCCCATTCAGGGGCGTCACAGTGCTCTGACGGTCCACCCCTGGTGCGTTAGAGACTCATGACCCCCAACGGTCTGAAAACACGAGAACGAACGTAGCGGCCGAACCCAGGCGCGTCACACCCTCTTGTGGTTTATCGTGGGGCCGTCAGAGCGACCGACGCCCTGCCGACAAAATAGGACCCTGTGACGCACCCTCCTTGGCGCGTCACAGCACGTAACGCACCCACCCTGTGGCGTTGCAGACTGTGACGGTCACTGGAAGGACCGTCACATCGTCCCGAGAACGCTACGGCGGGAAACGACCCAAAAACCGTCCCACGCCCCCATACCTCCACGAGAGAGGGGGAAAACAAGGGGGAAGCTCCCAAATAGCCCCTAGCATGCATCTACGGTCTCGGATCGACCAAAAACGCAATGAAACGGCGGATCGACGCTCAACCCAAAAAATATGGATTTTTCCCAAAATCCCCAAATACGTCCGCTCGGCTCACCACGGCCTACAAAACTCGCGGGAAATGGAATGCACGAGCTGGGGGTCTATCTCCCTACCTCCATCGAAGAAATGACGCGACGTGGACGCCGATCCACGAAGAAAACGCCGTGAAACCCTCGCCGTTCCACGAACCCGCGACCGAGCTTCCACGCGCCACAGGCCCTCGATCCTCGACCCGTTCCCCATTCCTGGCCTCCCGCCATCGCCGCCTCGCCCTCCTCCGCCACCGTCGGCCGCCCGAGGAGAGGGGGAGAGAAAGAGATGAGAGAGTGAGAAAGAGAGAATTAGAGGGGGAGAGGAAAAAAGGGTTAATATATAGAAAAACTCGGAAATTTTAGAAATTTAGAAAATTATGAAAAAATTACCTCCGCGATCCTCGGGAGGAATACAACGCAGTGGTAACGTCCCGGAGTCAGAGAACGCCATGATTTGCCCTGCACAGAGTTCCGAAGACACATC
The DNA here is from genome assembly GCA_022559845.1 of Amorphophallus konjac. Classification (NCBI taxonomy): domain Eukaryota; kingdom Viridiplantae; phylum Streptophyta; class Magnoliopsida; order Alismatales; family Araceae; genus Amorphophallus; species Amorphophallus konjac. The sequence goes on from CM040122.1 coordinate 398,022,436, forward strand.
AGGGAAAAACACGTGTAAAGCACAAAATACACTCCGAGACCCACTAAAATGATCCGAAAAATAATCCCAAAAAATCCGGGGCATTACAGTACGGGTCAATACCGTTGCATATCGAAACAAAAAATACTATTATATTTATATATATATTCTAATATAATATAACTCAAATATTTTCATAACTTAGTTGGATGAGTTATATGCCGTTTAAACGAGACGTCCACAGTTTGAATCCCATCTTTGCCACCTTTTGAACTATTTTTTTAAAAATAAAAATCAAAAAATAGAATAAAAATAATGTAAACCACGTGTTTCCAATCGAAGGTCTCACATTCGAAACATGAGGGCAATCAACCAACCGACCTACAAGTCTCATTCAACATAAAAAAATGAAAATAATATATAAAACGTCTCGATTGCGTCCCACAGATCGGGACGCCCGATCTGTGGTTGGGACGGGACGAGTAATTCGACCCGACCCATCTCAGTTTGACAAACCCTGTAAATAAATACGTACGTACCATTTCACAATTAAAAATTAATCTGTCATGTTTGAGTTAAAAAAAGAAGATTAATACACATTGCACACGCTCGTGCACAATAGGGGTTACGCACCTTCCCCTCGTTGGTCCAGCCAAGATTGATAGATGAGAAGGATACTAGATTTTATGAGACGGGCGTGCGAGGGGGGCAGCATGCTTGTGCTGTTACTCAAAAAGGAACAACCAGTTACATAAGAAGGGAGGGAGGGATCTACCATGTGACTCACACGAGGACACAGACATAAATACGACAATTTCAGGTGTAAAGCATCCGAAACAAAGGATTCAAGGGCGCATGGGCGAGAAATATCCCCAAGGGATAAGGCCCAAGTCTACGGCGTTAGCTAACGAAGGACTTCCTGATGTCAGGGAATGCGAAAGACCGACTTGAATCTTGAAACTACCCCCACGAGCCCTTGAAATTTTATGTGGACCGGTGAAAGATTAATGAGAACGAGTCCAAAAAAATTGGGACATCCCCCTCCGGCCCTCCCAAGCAAGGTTCGCCGACTCGCTGATCCGTACCGGATCGGGATCCTCCTGATCCGGTACGGTACGCCCGAGTCTCATCCGACTCGCATCCGACTCGGTCTGACTCGGCCCTCTCTCTCCCCCTCTCCCCCTCCTCTATCTCTCTCTCACTGTGACTCGGCCTGACTCGGCCGATCCTAGGGGTGATCCGCAGTGTACCGGGTTTGCCCTGATACGGTACGATACGCCCGAGTCGGCCCGAGTCGGGCCGAGTCGGCGAACCATGCTCCCAAGTGCGTAGGTGGTGACGAGAGTGGGGAATGCACAGAACAAAAAGTTTGGGATAAACACGTCATTGCCAAGACTTCGAAGGGGGGCATTTGAATCTTCCGTGCAGTTGGGCGGGCCATCTGACTTCCGTTCACTCGAGGAGGGGAAACAAACCAAGGAGATGACGACGATGCAACATGCGAGATCTGAAAAAATTAAGTCCCTTAATTTGATATTAACTCATTTCATATCTCTCTCACGTGAACATATTATCCGACTTCGGGTAGAATAAGTACCAAATTAAAAATATAAGAATCTAAAAATAACCCATCTCGGATCCATCCGAGTTAACTCATCCTATTTTTTTATCAAGATGACCCCAAGTGTATCTTAGTTTCCGCGATTTCGATTGCACTTGGTTTGTGTGGTAACGAAGCCTCTTGACAAATGTTCTTGACCGGCCAGCTAGCATCAAGAAATGGCCGGCCCCCCGACCCCCCGATCCATTCCTGGACTTAGGCCAAGTGAGGTTACAAAATTGCAGCATCAGCATCAGCATCAGGCGTTGCGTGTTAGATAAGCTACGGGCAGTAAATAAAATTTGAATCTCGAACAGCATTTGTTAATTCTAATTAATTGCTTACTTAAATGATCATTCATGTGTGATACCAACCAAGGTTTGTCGACCAGTTATCTTATTGGTGCGAGTCAACTGAGCCATAGGTTTGTCAGCTGAGCCATATTGGTACGAGTTCTCTTGTCGGAGAGAGAGATAAAAAGAAAAAATCGTAAAGGATGAGTTGGATTGATATAATACAGTAATCTACCGTGCCGTCGGAAAATCGATAATATAATCCAGCTCAATGGTAAATGGTACGACGAATCTTAATATCAATACTGGTTGTGATGGCTAAGAAGACTGAGATTTTTTTTTGTTTTCCTTCTCAAGACAAAGAGGTATATGATGTACGGCAAGCCATCATTAGTTATCAACTCTATCTGAATGAAGAACATTGTAAATATGGACTCGCAAAACATAAGACATAAATCTTCTGCGATCTCAAACATTGGGCAGACTTTGGTGATCAGTATCTAACTAAGGTTGAGGTACATTTGAAATTTGGCTAATGGGGAACCTTTTTAGCAGAACAGGAGATCGATCGACAAACCCCCAGATTAATTAATTAATTAACAGGGATTGTTCACAGCCTCAGTTACATATCAGCCAGAGCCGACCCAATGGGATTCAAATGGAGGATTCACTCTCAATAAATGGCATCAGGGGAGTAGATCGATATTTGGATTTCATTCAGATCAGACGCTGGCACCGGCAGAGGGGGACCTCTGCCTTGGTTGGTGGGAGGGATCGGCTTCTCTCATTACTCTTTATGACTCTTTTAAGTGGTGGTCACTAAAATATGCTGCATGCTACATAGAAATGGAGCCTCTGGAGACCTCTCCCTCGCCGCCACAGTCGAAGGTACCCCCCCCCCCACCCCCACCGACCACCCACAGAAGGAATGCATACAAAAGAGATAAATTAAAATAAAAGGGGGAACGGTTCAAAGAGAGAGGACACGATCATCGACTTCCAACGCACAGATTGACGAGCACTGCATGCAAAAGCAGGAGACGGTGGAGGGCGGCCTCATCAACCTTTGAAGAAGAAGAAGAAGAAGAAGATCAGAGCGGCGCAAACGGGACACCGCCGCCACCAACTTAAAAAAACGCGTACAAGCGCGTCTGAGTCTCTTAAGATTCAGCAGCGCTAGAGAGGGTTGGGACTCGACGGTGACGGGATCCCTAACACCCGACAATTCAATTGTATCGATCGTATTGATTTTTTTATTAATATCGAATGATATTATATCACTCCGTATCACACACGATGTTAAAATTAAAATATTATTTAATAAATATATGTTATTATAAAATATAATAAAATAGTATATGTTATTTAGTAATTAGTATGCGTATTAATTACGTGAGATAAAAAATTCAAATCTCACAATTGTCCTATATTTTTTGACTTATTTTTTAAAGAATAATAAAAAAATAAAAAAATAATATCACCGGTGTGTTTTGAATCTAAGTCTTAACCTTTCAAAAGAAGACGCTTAATTAAACTATTTATGAAATCACATTTAATATGAAATAATATATATAATATTTAAAAAATATAAGTTATGTAACTATTACGTAGTACAAATCGATCATATCAATCTGTTACTGATACGATCCGATACGAGTGATATGTCCCGGGTCAAATTGATTTGACAAACCTGGGCACTAACCGCTCCGTGTGTGTATTATTTTCTACCAAAGTTTGCCCTATAATTGAAATGGAATTGATCTCGATCCATCCTGCCTCGGCTAGCGTAGATCAATTAAGCTTTTTTGGTATTTACTTTATAAAATGACTTAAATTGACTCGTTGTTGTGTCACATACCGGATTTTTCATAGTACAGTGCGAGTTGTTCAACTCAGGTCACGACGATACAGTCCGACAAACTATGGTCCCAACTAATATATATATATATATATATATATATATATATATATATATATATGAAAATGTAGATTTTATTAAAAAATAATAATTTCCAAAGTTCATTCTAAGAAATGCCATTTTGAATGACTATGTTATAAGTTTAATGTTTTACTTGGAGATTACAATGTAAACTGAATTTATTTATCGGCTTTGGTACATTCTTAGCTGAATCAACGCAGGTATATATGCTCGCAGCTCGGTGCATTAATTGCATGTGAATTCTATGAGGAAAAGAAAAGGAGGATTTACAATGCCACGAGTAAATATATATATATATTAGTGAAACTTAATCGCGGGTATGATCCTTTTATAGTGCTCCTTAACAATTAAGTTCACATTATTTTTTTTAAAAAAAGTCAGTAATCTAGTATTTGAGGTTGAGTGCCATTTGAAGAAGGCACCTCATTTCCCAAAAAACCGAAAACTTTAATATATGATGAATATCCGCATTAATTAAAAGTAGAGAAATATTATGACATCACATCTCCTCGTTATCCCATTTTTGTGTATGTTTTTTTTCCTACCATGTGATTCCAAATTAAATCAGGCAGCATGCATGTGAAAAAGTGAGCTTAATTAATTAACCTCAACGAATCCAAACTCGGATACATCGAATTTAAGTTTACAACTAATCGTATCCCAATCATCCTACTCGATACTCTATGATAATTGAACGTTAAAAATAAGAGCAACAAATAACGTGATAACAATTGCAACATTTCTTAAATAAAAACATTATTTTTATAATGTTTGTGAACTATTCATTGAGACCTCCATGGACGGGGGTTGGTCCGTTGAAAAAAAGAGTGTGATTTGGTGTACGTCGGAGGTTGTTGAATTAGGGTTATTCATAGTTCGATTCAAATTGAAAAATTAAATCGAATCGTTTGGTTCGATTCAATTTAATTTGATTTGAAATCGAATTTAGTTGAATTTGATTTCACATAGTGTGAAATTGAATAAAATCAAATAAAATAAATTTATTATATATATATATATATTATATATTATATATTATATATTATATATATTAAAATATTTAAAATTTAATTATATATTAAAATATATAAATATTTTTATTTTTATTTTACATACACATAAGTAATTATATATATATATATTATAATAAATTTAACATTTTAATTTAAAATCAAATCAAATCAATTTTTTTAATCTAATTTGATAAGTACATTTAATTTAATTTGATTGGAGATAGATGATGAGGTCACCGACCCCATCTCTTGATATGTTTGCGAGCTTGGAGACTTGGGACGCCCAGCTCTTTCAAAGAGAAGATCAGAGGCCACATTTGGTATATGGAGCCAGCCAGCTAGAAGGGACCCCCATATATCTCTATCTTCGGCTGGCAGTACTAAAGAGTAGCCATTGGTGATTAATATATAAATGTCCACCGATCGAAAAGTGCCATTGGCAGGGAACCCTTTGACCCGGGCAGCCAATATATATATATATATATATATATGTGTGTGTGTGTGTGTGTGTGTGTGTGTGTGTGTGTGTGTGTGTGTGTGTGTGTGCGTCATACTAATTTGTGATATGGGTATATCATAATTGTGTGTGTGTGTGTGTGTGAAGAAATCAATGCTACTTATAATTATCTTTACTACGTACATCAATCGTGAATCATAATTATGTAAACGCACAACAATCTTAATTCTATTTATATATATATATATATATATATATATATATATATATATATATATATATATATATATATGTAGGTGCATCGTACGTACTAATTTGTGATATGGGTAAATCATAATTATGTGCGTGTGTGTGTGTGAAGAAATCAATGTGTGTGTGTGTGTTGCGATAAGCCCAACAATAAAGTTTAAAAACAAGCAAGTGCTCATGACTAACTAATACCATGGCAATGGTTAACACTGGCTGCTAATATATATATTCCCAAAGAAGTTTTGCAACAACAGGGTGATTAGATGGTACGTGCAAATGGAGTGGGTTTTCGATATGCAGACTCACAATTGTAATACTTTAAGTAACCTATGAATATATAAACCGGTAAGCATGTAAAACTCCAAGCCTACTTTTTCTTTAATTAATTGGCACAAAAATTAAAATGAGCTTTAAAAAATTATCTATATAAAAGAATTCGATTGCATATCCAAGTCTTGGAAAATCTTATTATAACTTTATATAACATAGGATAATAAATCACATACAGATGAATATTTTTGAACCTAGAACGTGGAGTTCGAATCTGAATATAGAGTGGGTGAGATTTTATTTGGAGTTAGATTCCAAGTTCATGACCCACATCTCCTAGTTTGTTGGTCCCTTGGTTGCAGAAAGATAATATGCATGTCTAATAGTGACCTGCTAAGTCTCAAACTCGAGAACATCATATAATCGTGGTTAAGTTTTAGATCAATAGTGTCAAAATAAAAAAATAATCAAAAGGATATTGGCCTACCACCTGGAATTGACTTTCTTTTGTCCTTTTGGGAAGAACCCTAGGATTGAGTTACCACTTCTGTTAATCCGGGATTAATGTTTCTATAAACTTACCACTTATGTCAATGTGGGATTAATATTTCTATAAGACAGTCTCTCCGTGTTGAGTTCAACATATGAATACTTTCATAGAAGGAGGCTAGGAGGTGTGTGGTTCGACCTTGACCGAGTAAAGAATGAGTTGGATCCACTTTCATCAAAGAGAACCATTAACAGTGCTATAAAACTAAAAACAAATCACACTTAGCGCGTAAAGATAACCCAAGAAAAACAATACTAGGAATGATATTAATAAGTAACCATATTCACCGACGGCGTTGACATTGGCCAACCCGTCAGCTGCCAAATAGCCTGCAGACGAAAAAAACAGCATCCGCATGCACGTACCGTACAACCAGTACACTTGAGTACGCGTCAGAGACCACATGACGTGCCAGCTGACCTCGCCGACACAAATAAATATGTCGACGCCACGTGTCCCCCGCACCGTCGCACGGCTGGAGGCGCCGTCCGTCCCCTAAAAGCGAGAGAAAAAAAAGACAGAAAAGGAAGGAGATCGAAAAGCGAGACGGCAGGAAATTGAAACCCTCGTATTCTTGCCGTGGTCGGTTTGAAATTCCGACGAAAAAGGCTCTCGGAGGCTACTCGTGTTTTCCTTCGTTCCACATGCAAAAGAAAGCCTCTCTCTCTCTCTCTCTCGGAGGCTACTCGTGTTTTCCTTCGTTCCACATGCAAAAGAAAGCCTCTCTCTCTCTCTCTCTCTCTCTCTCTCTCTCTCTCTCTCTCTCTCTAGTCTCACACAGACAAATGATCATATATTTATTGATGGATCGGACGGTAGAGATGTGTGTGTTGGGTTTGTGACGCGTTATAACATAATTAAGACATGCTCTCACCCATGCTAATTATATTATTATTGTCCTGCAAAGCAGACCTGAAACCAGAACAGAGGCCACGGAAAGAGTTGTTGGGACGTCCCTGGGGAGGGAGACACGGATCGGATGGTTCGGCGTGCTAAATCTTTTAACCAACTCATTAGATCTGATCTTGGCAGAGGGTAAGGATAGGACCGAATAATACGTTACGTACTGTGAAGCTATACTATAAACACGTCACGCGACGCATGCATCACCCCCGCACTCGCATTGGTAAGCACAAACTTAAGTTATTCATCGTTAAACAAGCACCGGCAGACCCTGCTCTGTGAGTTGGCCTGTTAATTTGCGACAGCACGTACACAGGGTGGTGTGGGCGCGACGTCCTCTTTTATTATTTATCGACGTCCAAGTGTTTGTGTGGCTTCCAACAGCTCATGTCTAATTAATCGTATGTATGTGATATAATGATATATATACATAATAGTAATGGAAGGGGAGGACGTGGCCCGGAAGGAAAGGTCAACGAAGGTGACTTGGGGGTGTGTGCAAGGAGGTACCTAGCTGTCGATGGAGGTGCTAAATGAGGCCAACAGCTGTTTTGCTCAGCCCCACTTGGTTTTTGTAGTAGAAATCTTTCAATGAGATATGCTCCGTGGGCGGGTTCTCAATCATGGCCGTGGGCAGATGATCTCGTTGCCATCTCCATGGAAGTAAGGTTCATCGGTTTGATGATCTATGTTGGATCAAAATCGTTTTGATCTGATACAGTACGCCCTAGTGATAGTCAGACTCGATCTGACTTGTTAGCGCCGTTCTCCACCTCCTTCTCCTATCCTTCTCATTCTAAAGTTTTCGGATGATGTCCTACAACAATGTTGGATCTCCGCCACAAACATCCTCAAACTATGACGTCGCCTCACGTCACGTACATTGCCTCCCTTCAAGGGGGGCTCTAAATCGAGAAAAAGATGGATAGTAATGAGAGGAGATCCGTCGACAACGTAGAGCGGGGAGAACTATGTTAGATTTAGAGAGGATGAGCGAGAGGAGGACAAAGAGAAGACCCGAACTTGATCTAATACTGTCGATCATATCTTAATCTTATATGATCTGAATAGATCTGCTCGAGTCGACCCATCAAACCATGCACAGAAGAATTAATGCAGGTGCAGCCTCCCTTGCCTCGTGAAGGCGGGGACTTCTTGGCACCAATTAAGACAGGGTCTCTCCGGATCAACAAGTAAGACGTGCGGGACGTATTGTTCATAAATCATTAATGCATCAAAAACTGTCTTTAGTGGAACGTAACGTACCATCACCCGAGAAGACAATGTACCCTTCGCGAGAGTCAAATAACTTTATGACATGCCCTCAAATATAGGGCACTCATCTTGAATCTTCCGTACAATGATCCCATGCGCGTGTTTTTTTTTAAAGTTGTTTTTCACTTCTACTAATTTTAATAGAATACGTGGAATCAGTTTTAACTGTTTTTAAATAAGAGATTTTTGCATATATATCTTCGTGAAATTTTATTTTGTCAAATATATCTCTCATCTAATCATATTATCATGAATATCTTTCGTTTAGATAGAAATATCGTATTTATACCTCTTTAGTTTATTGTCGTCGACGACGGAGTAGAATATTCCGTAAAATATGTCATCTACGGTCGTTAGATTTAAGATATATTTGATAAAATCAAATTTTACAGATATATATATATATAAATCTTACTCTTTAACTCACACTTAACTCAGATTAAATACACGAGAGTTACGACGAGAGAATTAATAATCGTGACATTACTCATATTTCGAAGATATTGACGATAATATGCTCCGATGAAGGATATATTTGACAAGATCCAACTTTGTAAGAGTATATATGTAAAAATCCCTTTAAATAATCATAGAAATCGTATTTTAAAATGATTCTGTTTTACCTTCATTTAAAGCTCTATCTTAAGAATTTTGATTAGACGCTTCGAAGAAAAAAGAATTCGCTTTAGAACCCTAAAATAATTTCCACAACATAATTAAACTGAAACTGGTCAAAATTCAAAAGTTCTTAGTACTAGAAGTTAGAGCTTTAATTACCTGTTGCACACTTGCACCGCCAATGGCGCAAGTAAAAAATAATAATCTGAAAAAACTAAATCTTCCCCGGCCCAATTAATCTAGGTACATATATATCCATATAATCTGTTCGAAGATCGAATGACTAAAAATAATAAATAAATAAAAATCAGACATCCTAATTATTTAAGGTGAATTAGGACATCGGATGTTTATTTTTTTTCTTTTTAAAGTAATTAATCTTTGATCAGATTGTACTGGCACATAGTTCGGATAGAGATTGACTTTATAAGGTATGATTTTTTTAGGAAGAAGCCCCTATAATCTTTTGATATTATAAATAATCCCTTATAATTATACTATTTATTAATAAGTCATCCAAATTATCACCGTTATAGTAAAACACCCTCGTCGTCAGTCTCCTTCCACTTCTTTAACTTAACCATGATATACGTTAACATGTGTAGCAAAAAAGGTGTTAATACCCTTGCCTAAGTCTTTGACCTAAGGGTAAATAAGAGAGAGAGTGGAGGGAGGGGGGATGCCAGAGACGTCTCCCTCTCTGGCAGTGACAGAAAGAGAGGGAGAAGGGGAGAGAGAGAGAGGGGGACGGGGTGAGAAAGAAACATAATGCAAAGGTGTCCCCCCTCCTATGGCTGTGACAAATTAAGAGATAAACAGGGGGACGGTACGACGATGACAGAGAGAGAGGGAGAGAGAGGGGGGAGGGGAGGGGATGAGATAGAGAGAGTGCAAGGAGGGACGGCGTCGGAGGTGTCTCCACCTCTAGCGGTGACACAAGCACACAACACACACAAAGAGAGAGAGGGATGGTCCTGCAGTGACAGAAAGAGAGAGAGAGAGAGAGAGGGGAAATGGTGAGAGAGAGAGAGAGAGTGCAGGGAGGAGGGACGTCGAAGACATCTCCTGCAGTGACAAAAAGAGAGGGAGAGAGGGAGGGGAAAGGGTGAGAGAGAGAGAGAGTGCAGGGAGGAGGGACGTCGAAGACATCTCCCCCTCCGGTGGTGACAGAAAGAGAGGGAGAGTGGTGTCCCCCCTCTGACGATGACACACACACACACACACACACACACACACACACATAGAGAGAGAGAGAGAGAGAGAGAGAGAGAGAGAGAGAGAGAGAGAGAGAGAGAGAGAGAGAGAGAGAGAGAGAGAGAGTGTGTGTGTGTGTGTGTGTGTGTGTGTTTCGACATCTCCCCCTCCGGTGGTGACAGAAAGAGAGGGAGAGCGATGTCCCCCCTCTGGCGATGACAGTGTGTGTGTGAGCGATGTGTGTTGTGTGTGGGTGTGTGCGCGCGCGTGCTGAGAGGGGGCTGGGGGTGTCGGAGGCATCTCTCCTTCCGACGGTGACAGAGAGAGAAAGAGAGAGCGGACGGGACGGGGTGAGAGAGAGAGTGGAGGGAGGAGGGATGTCGGAGGTGTCTCCCCCTCTTGCAGTGGCAGAGAGAGAGAGGGAGGGGACGGTCTGGCAGTGACAGAAAGAGAGGGAGAGAGTGTGTGCGTGTAGGGAGGAGGGTCGTCGGAGGCGTCTCCCCCTCCGACGATTAAAGAGCAGTAGAGCAAGACAGAAAGAGAGGGAGTGGGAGAGAGAGAAAGAGAGGAGGGGGAGAGTACGGGGTGAGAGAGAGTGTGTAAGGATGGAGATGTCGGAGATGTCTCCCCTTTATGTGATGACAGTGACATCTGGTCCTCTCGCTTGTGTCAACTCCCCCCACCAACCTCTCTCAAGGACCCCCCCCCCCCAAGAACCCTCCCCTCCCACCAGAGTGTCCCGGCCCCCCTCTGATGCTCCTCTTTCTCTCTCTCTCTCTCTCTCATTCTTCTCTCTCTCTCTTTCTCTTCTTTACTCAAAGATAATTTGAGTAGAGAAATATACTAGTGGATAAAGAAAGGAATATTATCTTTTTTAGATGATTTTTAACTCGAGGGATTTGTTAATAAGAGTAAGAAGAATTTGATGACTTATCAATAAATAATTATATTACGGGGATTTATGTCTAATATAGTTTAGATTGTAATGGTCTAAAACCAAAAAAAACTCTAAAAATATATTTTTATTTACACTATGAGTCGTGTAACGAGTTGATGCACCCCCTTATATATGTCATATACAATTATATCTAACTGTGAAAAAACATCAACCCTAAACACTAGACAACATACAAAACAAGACCTATAAAATCCTTCCGTCCTAATTAAGCTTCCACGCGCACACACATACACACCCCCATACTCTCTTTTATAATTTTATTTATTACATCTTTCTATCTAGCAAGATTTTAGATGGGGGGATGCTCCACGGACGCGCCTCGGATATTCCCTTATAGCGACAGAAACGTAACCGTCGGTAAAACATGGTAAGGTGCAGCTAAACACACGGCGCGTCGAGTTGGCGTCGTGTCCGCAAGCTTGTTACTTTTCTATCCGGAGTCCAATCTGACGTGGCTTTATCCGACAGGAGCACCGACTCCCCCCCCCCCCTCTTTAAACTCTCCGGCCAACTCATCTGTCTCCATCCCCCAACTCCTCCGCGGCCATTTTATTTAAAGGTCAACTTCATAGCCTGGGTACAGAAGAAGAAGTCCGGCCGCGGGGACCAGATGCGCTGTCCGGCGGACCCGTTTGTTGGGACCCGCAAGGATCCGCCCGCCACTGAAAGAAATAAAGGCCTCTGAAACCCTCTCAGGAATCCGTGGAGCTGGCTGGTCAGCGTGCGTGCACAGTGTCTGAGATGTCACATCGGATTGGTGCAGGAGGAACGTAGTTTGAAACAGAGAGAGAGGGAGGCCCTCCCTTTGTTTGACGTCCTTTTTATTAACGACGGTGAAGCATATCGAGGTTTTCTTTTGAGTGAGGTGGACCGTGGATGAGTTCGGCCGGTTCGATTTCTGGGTGAAGTGACCTCTCTGACTTGTTCTGAAACCATGATCTTATTAATGTCATAAGAACAAGGGTTTTCTTTGCATATATGTTCCCCTCGTATTGTTAATTGCCGTGTACATCATGCTGCTTGGATGGATGGTTATGACAGAATTTTACATGGCCATATTCGTTTAATAAAGCTATATGTGTGCCCCGAATGGTAAGAACTATATATATAAACCTACTTTTATTGAAAACCAATCTTGGTTGTTAACACTTTCATTAATTTTATATATGGCAACCTCTTCCTTTAAAACCTAATTAAATTAACCAGGCAGTCGGAAACAGATCATGCCTCTGTAGATCATGCACTACTATGAAGTGAGAGTTTACAAAATGGTACCCCTACTTGGTACCTGACACTACAGGCTCAAATGTCCACCAATTCTACAACCTAGTATATATTTTCAGGCAACCTAGCTGAACAAGCGTAACCTAGTTAATTAACACCGGTTAATTAATTAACTAACCTAGATCATTAGTGCTTTTGATCGAACCAATTGGTTCTTTCACATTTTGGGTTGTTTTAATATCATTGAGAAAATATCTATTAATTCAGGTTCGCATCATGTTCTAAATTAATTTACTTCATCAGCTAACTTGAGTATGAGTCCGTTGTCCCCGAACATCCACACAACAGCCTCATGGAACCGTCATATAATTGCATTTCTTCAATTGTAAGATCATTGTCTCACAAATCTTCTTTGTTTTATAGATATTTTTTTTTTACAAAGAGAGTATAATCGCATTTGAACTTGGGACCTCCTCCAAATAGAGGAGGGTGACGAATCAACTACACTAAACAATTAATTATTATATCATAAATCTACCCTTTCTTTGATGGGAACTAAATTATAAAATGTCCAACATCTCATGTCCGATTCCGAAAGACTAAACAAAGGCAGTTCAAAATTGAAAGGCCTTTTGAAACACTCACTAAAGGGTAATTTGGATTGATGTAAAAGATTGTCAATTTTGATTTTTTTAAAAAAAAAATTTAATAAACTATTAAAACCTCTAAACCATTCTGTTCGAATTGTTGTGAAATACCAAAAATCCAAATTTAGAAACAGCTGTAATTTATGAAGAATTATGTGCTATCTAGTTATTATTTTTTAGGATAAAGAGATATATAACTAAAATCAACATTTTGTTCTCGCGGGTTATCAGATGCATAATTACAAAATCCAAAAATTTTGACGACTTTACAGAGTACAATATATAGTCTGAACGCTCGATATTTCCCATGCATAATACAAAAGAGACGGCTCCCATGTAGCTAGCTAAAATTCCCAGTTAGCAAGTATTGGCTGCAAGCTCTACCAATTATGCCATTATAATATTAGATTCCTTTCACATATGGGGAAATAGAAGATCGCTCTTTGGCAGCCGCTGTTAGCGCTACCCTTCAAAAAAAAAAAAATTTCCAAAGCGTCGCTCGTGCATTGACATTGCGATGCCCAAAGTCAACGCCGTAGCTCTTCCAGTTATTTGATTCGGTGAGGAAAGACATGTTATGTTCTTTCGTTCTTGGCGTCGATCTATTGGGTGCTGCTGGTGTTGACGAAGGCCTTGGATGTCAACGTCGGGGAGAGAGCGGTCAACACACCATTTTAACTCGTTTTCGTGGGGAGTAGGCACACTCGATCTCTCTCGATCTCTCTCGATCTCTCTCTCTGTGACGTGAATTTACACGTTTTCGTGGAGAAGACGAACATGTTTAATTCTCACACTATTGATTGACGAAAGGAAGACGATCGATGGGAATGGAATGATACGATTATCTGTGCATGTGCACTGCATGTACCATTGTCAAACAAAAATTTATATAAACATTAGTTTGTTTAGACATCGATGTATATACATATATATGCTATAACACTGTACGTACTTTCCACGAACTAGGGCTACCAAATATCTAAAGTTTTTGTCAAGAGGAGAGACACGAGAGAATCAGCTGCCATTCTGGGTTCGAATCCGATTATCTCTTTTCTATTAAAAAATATATTATCTACCAAAAAAAAGAGAGAAGAGACATGAGGACAGAGTGGGGGTTGACTATATATGCTCTCCCTCTCTCTCTCTACCCCCACTGGGTATGCATGTCATGGATCTGTTTACCCTGCGAAATGTCAACCGGTTGAAAGCTTCCAGGTTGCTTCGTCATCAATGTCAAGTTATTATTGAATATAAAGTCCTCCCGTCAACCTCTTGCAAATTTCATATGTATATATATATATATAAGACGATATAAGTTCGGATAGGAAGTCCAAGAAATGTCGACTCCCACTCGGCTCTTATCCTCCTCTCGCGCTTCTTTCTTCCCCAATACCTCCCGGCATACGGTAACTCCAAAACGCCAGCGTTTCCTGGAAGCTGCATGGTTTATCATTAAAATAGACCGAGGCGAGCAATTGGATTGGAAATTGAGGGTGGAGCTTCCAGCATGGAGGATTTCTTCTCTCATTTCGTATCCGTACGAAGAGAGAAGAAATAAAAAATGTCCTCTGCCGGACCAAGAAGCACTTGTATGAGATCTTCTGTGACTGATTCAAAGTAGTCATTTGGGCCAAAAGCATGGTCACCTGTCTGGTAGATTGGGCCTCCAGCTCAAAATTGGGGCCACATCTTTGAATTGGAGATACAAGTAATCGTTAGCTGCACAAATGCAGAGATTAGATGTAAAGAAAACAAGCCGTATACTGTATTTCTTAGTGCAGGCCTTAAACATCTTATGGTAAACATATCACAATCTGAACTTATTCCATCCCTGAACATGCATGATCCTTGTGTCTCAGAGTAATTAATGCTACTCTTGACTCCCTTCAAGAGATTGCATACATAGATTACATTCATGTGCACTTCTTTCATTCGTTGTGAGATGAGATATATGTAATATATGTAAACGACTGATATAGATGTGGATCGATAACATGTTTCAAAGGAGTTCCTCGAAGAATACAAGTGGCATTCTATTTTGCCAAGATCTTAAAATCTATTGTACTACAGATGGGCCTGGATTGTGTTGCCCCCTAATTGAAGTTAATTTAATCCATTTTGCTGCATTAAAGGTGAGTCATTTACACCTTAGGTTCAAGTTCAACAGCAAATGTTTGATCTCTAGGGTTAATGTAAGAGTCCTAATTAAGTATAATCATGCATAGATTTTGGGAATCATTTCTTTTAACATGCGTTGAAACTTTGCCATAACTATTCTGCTACTCATTTTTCTCATATAGGGATCCCTTGTTATTGTCTATAATGGAAGGAACAAGAAAAAGATGACCCTGCCCTAATTTCACTACTGATTAGCACACCTTTAATAGAGCATCGTTTTCAATTTTCACAACCAATAATCCAACCAAACAGTCCTCGGCAAGGCAAAGTGTTAATGAGATATTACAAAGTCTAGTGCTATTATTATTTGAAGGCCCTAGATAGTGATAATCATACGATATAAATAAACCTCAAAGGGGAGTACTTGATCGTGTATCAACAAAGTTACAGCTAGTGCACCCCTCCAATTACCATTGGGCATGTACCCATGAAAGCTGGACATGTCACAATAAACACGGAAATCCTTGACGGTGCTTTTGGATCAACTCTGATTCAACATGGGCCAACTCAATCTTTGTCAGGTTAAGTGAGATGAACCTTTGTTTTTTTAAAACACTGCTATGGAAAGGGATCCTAGACCCAGATTGATCTTTAGGTATATTTACATACACATCTCCGTAATCCTTCATATTCTATATTATACCCTTTATGATTTATATTGTCATGGATACCAGGGTAATAAATAATATTATTTTAGTTATACCTTCCTAATTCTACTAACGATTCAATAATTATCTTTGTAGCTCCAGAATATTTTAGTTTATGTTCCTACCTATTATCAGGATATATCAAGAGAGATCGATGTATGATTTAACGAACTTACTACGAAATATTTACTCGTGAGCAGTCCGAGCTCTTCTATTCTACTTCAATTAAAACTAAAGAAATATTCCTATTAAAAATGTGACACAGGTCTAAAATGTAAAGATTTTTTGTTTGTTAGGTTTGTTTTGTTTTTAATGACGAGAGAAAACTTGGGATCCAACCCAGACTTCCTCCAAAGGGGGGGGGGGGGAGGTGGTGACCGGTGAGACTACCGTGCAAGCCATGAAGTGTTTTCAAGGAGAATAAAAGAGATAGTATGTTATATTTGAGAGGCATACAAGACATAATTAATTTTGATTATGTTAGAAAGTTAAGAAAATTAAGTTAGCATTTTTCCTCTATCAACCCACCTGATTAAATTAAGCAAATGACAAATGATGATAGGACTAGTTAGGGATGTCGACGGGTTGGATATGGTTCGGATGGTGGGGACTGCCCATCTGATGTTGGCTAAGAATTTTTGAGATGTTATGTCCAAGAATTGCTTTTCACTGTCGGGCAAAAAACAGTTAATGAACAGTTAATAGTTAGCACGTACACAGCTGAAAGTTTTAAATGCAAACTAACTTCGTTAAATCAAATTTAAACTTAGAATAAAAATAACAATCCTTACAATGAAAATAAATACACTCAAGTTTCATTCCCCCGACCATCATGAAAAAAATATCAAATGAAAAGAGAGGAGGGACCATCGTCCGACATCATGCCACCTCCAAGCTAGTGCCTCCACTGTATATCACCAAGAACCAGATCGGGTGGAAGCCAAAAAAGGGGGGGATCGCCGTCCGACACCATGCACCATCGTCCTCTCGAGCTCCAGACTTGGGGGTGGCCGAATTGAAAATCTTGAATGGAACGACGTGTAAGTATGTCGAATCTTCTCTTTCAGACTATTCGTAACATAGGGATATTTTTGCACCTATATTCATGTAGCAGGGTTAAGAGACAGTTTTACACATGTTTATACAGCGAAGTTACATTAATCAATATGCATCTCACAAATATACCTGTAAGAGGATTATTTTTATACTTGAACTCCATAATTTGTTATTAGAGTGTATTCGATAAGTTAACTAATATAAGGGCACATACAGTTGGAGGAGAAGTCCTCCTGAATTGGATGGATGATGGTAGTCATGAAATCGGTGAATCAAATACACCTAGAGAATAAATTTATCTTGAAGATGAAATGGACGCATCAAGAATAGTGCGTTTTAATTGAATTTCGATTAATGCATCTTGAAGACAGATGCAGGAACATGTGTGTAATTATCCCTCAATTTTAATTGAAAGCTATCTCGATCCCTCTGCAGGGACATGTTTCCTCTTCTGTTGGGCAAAGAAGATGGTCCAGGGGAAGGCGCCATTGAAGATTTATAGGGTGTTTGGTTACGTTTTTTTTCTCTTAAACTTAAAAATATGAATACATAACTCATTAATCACGTTTGGTAGTTACTTCCCTAATTTTTAGAAAAGAATTCACTCTATTAAAATCTCTTTCCAAATAAAAATAACTCGATAGCATTTTTTAAGGACGCTCGTCGCGACTCTCGCATCCCCAACATCCCGTCTCCCTCACTCGATAGTGTCTTCGTCACCTACGGTATGGTCCTCTCGGGATCTCCCTCACCTCTATGGGCGTCATTCAAAACCTCTCACCTCTACGGCATCGTCCTCTCAGGATCCCCCTCTCCTCTTCCGACGACGGCCCTGCACCGCCCCCCCCCCCCCTCCTCTTCCGATGCGTCGGCTGGTGGGGACACCGGGTCCACTACTGGGCCCACTACTCGGAGCCGACGCCGCACCGCACCAACTGCACCGAGCTTATGGCTCGGAGACTCGATTGAAGACCCGGCATACTGAGTAGTTCTACTTGTGTGTATTTATATCCTTGAATATTGAGTATTTGTGTATGTATGTATACATGTACTCCTACATGTATTTTTTTCTTTCGTCTTATTAGGCTAGTCTAAGTCAAATAAGCATGTGTGTATTTTATATTTAATTTGATTAAAACCCACAAAGTCTTTAGTGGGTTGGTGGCCTTTGTTTTATCAGGCTAGGATAGATATGCAAATAAGAAAAGTAAAAGGAAGGTATGAATGTAATGGGTCTTTCCTATAAATAGGAGGTCAATGCTTGTTACGTAAGTTATGAATGAATGAAAGCTTTTGTGTTAAAGGAGCCTTGCCCCTTTGTTCACCCCTCTCCTTCCCTCTCTTCTCATTTTCGTGAGATCTGAGTGTCACCCGGTGTGAGACCGTCCGGCGTGAGGCCGAGCTGTGTGAGATAGCAGTTATCCGTTCCCGTCCCGTCCGCGTCCCAGAGTGCCGACGATCCGTCTTCCGCGTCGCCGCCGCGTCAAATTGGCATCAGAACCCAACAACGGCATCTCCGACAATCCCGACATCCCCGACGTCTCTCTCTGTTTCTCTCTAGATTGTTAGAAGTGAAGAAAAAAAGGAAAAAAAAAGAAGAGTAGCAGAAGAAGATATTAGTTGAGAAAAAAGAAAGAGAGGAAATTTTTTTAAAAAAAAAACTTCCCCTCCCGTGAAGCTATCTCTGTGAATCTCTCTCTCTTATCTCTCTGTTCTCTCTCTCTGTTACTTCCCCCCTCTCTCTCTCTTATTCTCTCTCTCCTGCGATCTATTTCTCTTTCTTTCTGTGTTTCCCTCTCTCTCCATTTCTCTCTCTCTCTGTCGATCGGTGCACTGCAGAAGAAGAAAGAAGTTTAAAAGGAAAAAAAAAACACACGGGAGCTCTATCGGTTGCAAAAGAGAGGAAAACAAAGAAAAAAAAGGGGAGTTCGCGGCACGGGCATCGTCGCCCGTGCCCAAATACAAATTATTTTTGGGCCGCAACGGCTCTTTCTCCCCAGCACCGCCGCCGCGCACCCCTGCGCCCCCGTGCCCCGCGCCCGGCCGCGCCTGGCCCTGCCCGGCCCCGTGCCCCGCGCCCTGCGCGCCCGGCCGCGCCCGGCCCCGTGCCCCGCACCCTGCGCACCCCGCGCGCCCGGCCGCGCCCGGCCCGGTGCCCCGAGCCCTGCGCGCCCGACCGCACCCGGCCCCGTGCCCCGCGCCCTGCGCGCCCGGCCCCGCGCCCGCCCGCACGCCCTAGCGCCCCTGCGCCCGGCTGTGCCCCGCCCGTGCGCCCCTGCGCGCCCGGCGCCCACGCCTACGCGCCCCCGCGCCCACCCAGCCCACCTTGGCTGGCTGCCAGACAGACGTCCGCCCACCCGGGCTGACCGTCCAAGCCTCCCGCTCCCGCGATTCCGGCTTGACCGCGTGGGATTGCAGTAGGTGGAGTGTTGAAAAAGGAAAAAAAAAAGTGAGAACAAAAGTCAAAAAAAAGGGGTGATTGAAAAAAAAAGTATTAAATATATATCTATTTGATATAATCGTATATATATATATATATATATTTATATATACATAATTTCATATATTATATACCTATTTAACTTATCATTTCCTTGGCACCCGAGTCCACAATCACGGCTCGATCAACGGTTGAGTCACCTGATCGCTGACACACAGTCCGTAACTCACGGAGAGGGTGTCCCTAAGTCTCCTTGCACGGAGAAAGTCTGGAGTGATTTGTTCCCCTGTGTGGGAAATTTTAAAGTGGTCTTGTAATAATTCAATCCTCCCTGCGTGGAGTGACTTTTTGTAACCACTCAAGCTTCGTCGACGCCGTGCGGGCACGCACGTCCCCGCTCGCCTTTGTCTCCGGTCGGAGTTAGACTTTTCAGTCTAGCTAGGTACGTGCTCCCTCACTTGCTCATTTAATATCTTTCAATTGCCGCGCGAAGTGAGAGAGAGCCCGATCCATGCAGCCAGTCTCATGAGTGCATCGCTGTGGACGGTGAGAGAGTGCTTGCTTGCACCTATCCTTTAGGCCCTAGACTGTCACATTAGGGCACCCTAATTGTCAGGAGGTAGTTCCACAACTACTTCGCCTACGGGCGAGCAACTCTCCCTGACCAGTCCCTTCAAACTTGGCCCTTTGCCAATTAGCCAACAAAATTCGAGTCTATAGCTTGCTAATTCTCGGTCCTAGGATTGCATCATTTACGTCCGAGGTCGTGCATGCCACGTTGGTCTAGGAATTCATCTGGCCGTCTAGAGCGCCCCTCAACGCTACCCATGGATCAAGAGAGCGTGACTGCTATGCTAGTCCAGCTCGAGCATAATCTCGTGGCCCACTTTGAAGAATCCATAGGCCAACTACGGACGGAACTCGATAAGAGGATCCGAGCCTTAGAGGATCGATTAAAAGGGGAGGAAGGAAGAGTGAATGGCCACGGCAATCCCGTAGCCAATCCTAGGGAGGAAAGAGAGCAAGTCCGCCCGAATCAGGCTCCCCAAGGTAGAGAGCAAGAGGCCCGTACGTGCCTCGAGAGAGAGACCACGACGATGAAGATATCATCCTACGGAACGTCAAGATTGACGCTCCAAGTTTTGATGGGTCCCTCAACCCCGCTACATACCTTGAGTGGGAGACCGGGATGGACCAATATTTTGATTGGCATCGCCGCATGACCCCTGCCACCAGGGTGAGGTTTGCCAAAATGAAACTCCTGGGTCAAGCCAAGACCTACTGGTGTAATGTTGAGAATCTCCTAGCACGGAGACGAGAGGAGCCTATTAGCACGTGGAAGAAATGAAGGAGAAATTGAGGGAGAAGTATCTGCCACCTTCCTACCATCAGCGTCTTTTAGACCAATGGCAGAAACTCACCCAAGATGGAAAGTCTGTGGACGAGTACATCACCAAATTTGATGACTTCTTCCTTCGGAGTCGAGTCATGGAGGATGCCTCCGTCACCCTCTCTCGGTTTAGGGCTGGCCTACACGAGAGTATTCAGCGGGAATTATTCTTGCGGGAGGTTAACACCCTCGAGCACGCCTACCAGGTTGCACGAGATGTTGAGAGGTTTCAAAGGGTGGCCCCACCTCGGGTTCCCATCTACCGCCAACCTGAAACCCGAAACCCATAGTCCGCTATACTGAGAGAGCTGGCCCCTCCACCTCCTACGTCCCTACTGCTACCCCACTTAGGGCCGTTGCCCCTACGGCTCCTTTCCCACGGAACCCATTACCTGCACCCGCAGCTGTGCCTAGGCTGGAGTAAGCTCCACAGTTGAGAGGAGAGATGACAAGGAAAGGAGTCGTCCCTAGCACCTCCCAACCAGCCCCTGTCTCGGGAGTCCGATGCTTCAGGTGTCATAACCTAGGGCATATTGCCACCAATTGCCCAACCCGAGCCTTGGTTATCACCGACCCCCAGTCATGGAGCTTCCACCTCAGGAAGGAGAAACCCTTGAGAGATATGAGGCCGATCCCGACCTCATCACCCAGTTTGAGGAGTTAGATGCAGGATATGATGGCACGCATGTCGAGTACATGCAAGTGGGAGATATTGCCGAGAGTTCTAACCATGAAAGATTGGGTGTGGTCCGCTGCATCCTGGCACACCCACAGGAGGACGACTGGCGTCGAACCTCCATCTTCCAAACCTACATCATGGTCAAAACTCAACCCTGCAAAGTGATCTTCGACAACGGGAGTTGTATCAATGCAGTCTCTTCAGACTTTGTCTCCCGTCTAGGTCTACCTACTCATCCTCATCCTAGGCCATACAACGTGGCTTGGGTTGACGACACTTCTATTCCAGTCACCACTACATGTGTCATTCCCATCCAATTCCAGTCCTACCAAGGACAGATCCTATGTGACGTAGTGCCTATGAAGGTCGGTAGCATCATCCTAGGACGACCGTGGATCTACGATGTAGACCTTACTACATTCGGTCGGTCCAATGAGTGTTCCTTCTCCCACAATGGGAAGAGGATTCAGTTGCTCCCAACACCCCCAAAGGTGGTCACGGGAAAGAGTCCTACCTCCACACCCACTGCATCCCCCAAAATTCGGGAGAATGCTCCAACCCCCACCAAAGGGAAGCTTCACATTCCCTCCTCTCCTACACCTGTCATGTCCATCCCTAAGGCCCCTAAGGTTGACCATGACCCGATTAGGCGCCTTAACTTCATAGGTGTTCGTGAGATGAATAGAGAGGTTACCGAGGGTGCCCTAGTTTGGGCTGTTGTCGTCACCATTACCTCTGAGGAGTCCCAGATCTCCGTCCCACCTGAAGTCCAGGCAATCCTGCAGGACTTCCAAGACATCTTCCCGGAAGACCTGCCTTCAACACTCCCTCCCATGCGTGATGTTCAACACGCCATTGATCTTGTCCCGGGGTCCACCCTACCCAACCTTCCCCACTAAAGGTTGAACCCCAAGGAGCATGCTGAGCTCCAAAGGATTGTCGAGGACCTTATCCACAAAGGTTTCCTCAGGGTGAGCAAGAGCCCATGTGTTGTTCCTGCCTTGCTCACACCAAAGAAAGATGGCACATTGCGGATGTGTGTTGACAGCCGCGCCATCAACAAAATCACTGTCAAGTATAGATTTCCCATTCCCCGTCTTGATGACATGCTTGACATGATGAGTGGAGCCACCATCTTTTCCAAGATTGACTTGAAAAGTGGCTACCACCAGGTCCGGATTCGACCCGGGGATGAGTGGAAGACAGCCTTCAAAACAAAAGAGGGTCTGTATGAGTGGCTTGTCATGCCTTTTGGGCTATCCAATGCCCCTAGCACCTTCATGAGGCTTATGACTGAAACCCTTCGCCCCCTCATTGGTCGCTTTGTTGTCGTCTACTTTGACGACATCCTCATTTATAGCCACAACCCTCAGGACCACATTCACCATTTGAGGGAGGTCTGCGAGACCCTGAGGAAAGAAACCCTGTTTGCCAACCTGACTAAGTGTGAATTCATGACAGATCGGGTCACTTTTCTCGGATTTGTGGTTTCAAGTCATGGAGTGTCTGTGGACCAATCCAAGGTCCGAGCCATAGTAGACTGGCCAGAGCCCCAGAATGTCCATGACGTTCGAAGTTTCCACGGGCTAGCCACCTTCTACAGACGCTTCATCCAGGGATTTAGCACCATTATGGCACCCATTACGGATTGCATCTGTAAGGGAAATTTTGAGTGGACCAAAGCCGCCTCCCAGGCTTTTCTTGCCATAAAGGAGCTTATGACCAAAGCCCCTGTCCTCCGCCTACCAGACTTTTCCAAAGTCTTTGAGGTTTCATGTGATGCATCTGGCGTAGGAATAGGTGGAGTGTTTAGCCAGGAGAGCCACCCTGTGGCTTATTTCAGTGAGAAGCTTTCTGATGCAAAGCTTCGATACTCCACATATGATAAGGAGTTTTATGCCGTGGTCCAAGCCCTCAAACACTGGAGACACTATCTCTTACCACAAGAGTTTATCTTATACTCGGACCACGAGGCTTTGAAATTCCTTAGCTCTCAGAAGGGTTTAAATCCTAGGCATGGTCGGTGGGTAGAATTTCTCCAGTCCTTCACCTTTGTCCTAAAACATAAGGCTGGAAAGGACAATAAGGTGGCCGACGCCTTGAGTCGAAGGGTCTCCCTTCTTTCCACTGTTCGGGTAGAGGTCACAGGATTTGATCGCATGAAGGAACTCTATGGAGAGTGTCCTGATTTTGGCCCTACCTATTCTGCTCTGTCTGCTGGATCCTCGACAGCATTTGCTGACTATCTACTCCAGGATGGTTTTCTGTTTCGAGGGCAGCAACTCTGTGTCCCGAGGACTTCTGTTCGGGACTTTCTAGTCTGGAAAATACATGCTGGAGGTCTTGCTGGTCACTTTGGCCGTAACAAGACCATCCATTCTGTGGAGGAGCACTTCTATTGGCCAGGCCTGAAGAGGGATGTGGCCAAGATTGTAGCCCAGTGTAGGACATGCACGATGGCCAAACAGGTCAAACAGAACACTGGTCTCTACACTCCTCTCCCCGTTCCTGATCGACCATGGGTTGATGTGAGCATGGATTTTATCCTTGGGTTACCACGCACTGCTCATAAGCATGATTCCATCTTTGTTGTCGTTGATAGGTTCTCTAAGATGGCCCACTTCATTGCATGTTCCAAAACATATGATGCATCTAGAGTAGCCCATTTATTCTTTGATGAAGTCGTGCGTCTGCATGGTCTTCCCCAAACCATCGTGTCTGACCGGGATGTCCGGTTCACTAGCTATTTTTGGAAGACACTTTGGCACCTAGTTGACACCAAACTGAAGTTTTCCACTGCCTATCACCCCCAAACTGATGGGCAAACTGAGGTCGTCAATAGGAGTTTATGGAATCTATTGAGGTGTCTTGTAGGGGAACATTTCGGCACTTGGGATCTTCTTTTGCCCAGAGCCGAATTTGCATACAACAGCTCCATCAATAGGTCCATAGGCATGAGTCCATTTGAGGTCGTGCATGGCTACAAACCTAAGAAACCTGTGGATCTCATTCCCCTTCCCCTCGAGTCTAGAACGTCCAAGTCAGTTGAGGAATTTGCACAACATGTCAAAAGTCTGCATGAGTCAATTAGCAAGCAAATAAACCTCAGTAATGAGACTTATAAAAAATTGGCTGATTCGCATAGGCGTCACCATGAATTTCAAGAAGGTGACTTGGTTATGGTACGGGTCCGACCCGAACGACTCCCCTCGGGAGCCGTTAAAAAGTTGCAGGCCCGTAGTGATGGACCCTTCCCAATTCTGCGGAAGATTGGCTCCAATGCTTATGTTGTGGACTTACCTCCCGAATATGGGATTAGCTCGACTTTTAATGTGGCAGATCTAGTGGCCTACAAGGAACCCACAGCGATTCCTAGTGACCCTTTCGAGCCTTCTCCTCCCATTGAGAGTGAGCCCACCCCTGTGCGTCCCACAGCCTCGAGAGTACCGCGCGAGCACATTGAGAGGATACTGGATGAGCAGGTGACCACTACACGGAGCAGGGTGTACCAGCGCTACCTTGTCCGCTGGCTGGACCGTCCACCTTCTGACGATTCCTGGATCAGCCGGGAAGATCTCCAGCGCCTCGATCCAGATCTGCTGGAGCACTACCACAGCAGTGTCCCCCCTTACTCGACGGAGTCGAGTTCCAGCCGCCCCGGGAGGGTTGGTGGGGACACCGTGTCCACTACTGGGCCCACTACTCGGAGCCGACGCCGCACCGCACCAACTGCACCGAGCTTATGGCTCGGAGACTCGATTGAAGACCCGGCATACTGAGTAGTTCTACTTGTGTGTATTTATATCCTTGAATATTGAGTATTTGTGTATGTATGTATACATGTACTCCTACATGTATTTTTTTCTTTCGTCTTATTAGGCTAGTCTAAGTCAAATAAGCATATGTGTATTTTATATTTAATTTGATTAAAACCCACAAAGTCTTTAGTGGGTTGGTGGCCTTTGTTTTATTAGGCTAGGATAGATATGCAAATAAGAAAAGTAAGGAAGGTATGAATGTAATGGGCCTTTCCTATAAATAGGAGGCCAATGCTTGTTACGTAGGTTATGAATGAATGAAAGCTTTTGTGTTAAAGGAGCCTTGCCCCTTTGTTCACCCCTCTCCTTCCCTCTCTTCTCATTTTCGTGAGATCTGAGTGTCGCCCGGTATGAGACCGTCCGGCGTGAGGCCGAACTGTGTGAGATAGCAGTTATCCGTTCCCGTCCCGTCCGCGTCCCGGAGTGCCGACGATCTGTCTTCCACGTCGCCGCCGCGTCATCGGCCCTGCACCGCCCTCCCTCTCCTCAGCCGGTGCGTCTCCACTGCCCCTCTCCCTCTCTTCTTCCGACGACGGCCATGCGCTGCCCTCCCTCTCCTCTTCCGCTTTCGGGTTCAAGGTTAGACTTCTATGAGAGATTTTCTTTCTTCTCTGTGACATCCGTGGCGAGGAGACAAAGACAGCTGCTTATCACTCATCGGGCCTTCTCCTACCTCCACTTCTTCCTCGTCTACTCTCCTTAAAAACGACACTTTGTTCTTCCCTCCCCCTCTCTGTTTTCTTTGTCTTCTGTTTTGTTTTCGTTGTTCGTCAGTTTAACCTTAGAAGACTTGAGTCTGTGGATTTTTTTCCCTATTAATCTAAACTCTTTTGTTAAATATAATTGTTGCCCATTAGTTATTTTAACTTTTACTTTTTAAAAAAAATAAAAATAAAAAGATTAAAATAAAAAATGATGAACAATATCATTTTAAATGAACAGTGTTTGAAGTTGTAGGCTACATTGGACATTAAATGCTACGACCCATGAACACTTTTTAGTTTGTTAATTGCATATATAGCCTTATTCATCGATTTGCATAGCATCTATTCCTTATAACCCTGTTCATCCGTTTGATTGAAATCTTAAATACGTTATCCTAGTCCTGTTTTGATTAGAGTTAGTAGAGTCCTATCTTTGTAGCACTTAGATCAAGACTACAAGAGTCTTTCTTTGGAGTAGGATCTAAGATACATTCAGTATATTTTAAATGATCTATCTAATGGATCTTGACGAATGATTAGACAAGAGGCCAGTAACTAAAATACCTGGTTGGAATGGCTAAAAGAGTGTTTAATGCTCCTTCCAATTGAAAATATTGTTCGGCTTCCACGTACAAGTGCATCTAGTTATTTTGAGGGAGAGAATACTTGACCCTCGAACTATTTATGTAATAGTTTGGCTTCCGACGGGAGCTCCAAGTTGGAGCTTCCCAGACTGGGCTTAGGAGGGATGGATTAAAGTGAGAGGTGGATGGATTGATTGGTGTAACTCTCGAAATTAAACAAGTTTGTATGTTATTTAACTTTTTCTATATTAGTAGTGGAAGTCAAAATTGAATTCTAAGGTAAAAAGCAAGACATATAAGTTAAATGTACTTTCTTCTGAATAGGTCTACGTAAATTTTAAAAATTATGATATTACTGTCAAATAGAAAGTGTCAACTTTCATCGATTTTAAAATTTAAGTTAAAAATTAACACAATATAATTTTTTAGATAAAAATAATTTTTTTAAAAAAAATATTCCCAAACACCTTGTTACGTATCGCACGTGGCAAACCCCCGGAGCTGCCGCTGAAATGACATTAATTTTCTTTTATTTTATTTTCTTTAACCTGGACCTCGGGTCGTCCACCCATTTGCCCATATTTTCTTTTTCGTTTCTTTTCTTTTCTTACCTCTGAAATGACATTAATTTCTTGCCTGATCAACAAGATCTCTCGGCAGTAACATCCATCGATTGAGAGGAATATTAAGGTAATATTCTCATAAAATATTTGATTATGATTTAACAATGCCAGCTGAGAAAAATATCGGGAAATATTTGCATGCAACAATAAAGATTCATGGCTACATGCATTTGTGACCTTTTCTTCTCTAAAATGTCAAAATCATCCTTTTCTTTTTCTCTAAAAACAAATCCCACCCCACAGTTAAAGTGTCGGCCCGGTAGGTCTAAGCTAAAGAAATAATCAGTAACATAGTAACGTATGTAGGGGAATATCATTAATTAATGTATCATTTTTCCTATCAATTTCTGTAGAAAATAGAAATTGTTCGCTCATTTGATTAAAAGACTCGTGTTGCCGTGTGTTGCTTGCATAAGAGTCGTTGTGCTAAAACTAATTTTAATATATTTGCCATCTAATTTCAGGTGACTCTCCACAAATATAATTATACAGCTAATAAAATTAAGGTGTGAGATGCTGATATTCCTCCAAATAATCTGACAATTTCATATGCAAATTATCAAATGCAAAGGGAATATTTCAGATATATATATATATATATATATCAACGAGAAACCCCTCGAGAGTTAAGACGATGGACGCCAATGCTTGTGAGGGGGGGGGGTACCTACTTATGTCAGGGAGTACGACATATCCAGGCAGGTTTGAAACTTTGAAATGGACCTAGAAGACCCTCATGGGATTTTACGTGGAGTAGTGAGGTTAGTTTGAACCCTTCAACTTCAAGTGCGTAGGTGGTGACCCAAGTCAGAAGTTGTGCAACAAGATCTAGCACTAATTATTTATCAAGAACTGTGATACGAGTTAGTCTCACATTGAATGATCTGTGGACGTCTCTCTCTTTATCTATTGAGAATTTTATCAACTCAATATCTAGATTTTGAGTTAAGACTTTTAACATGAGATCAAAATTAAAATTTTCAAACTCCACCTCATCCGTTCAATCGTGTCACTCATATTATAATCATTTGAATTTGACACGTTCAACCGTGTCACTCATGTCGTAAGCATTCGAGTTTAGTATGTTCAATTACATATTTCATACCGTAATCATTCGGATTCGACCCTAACAGATATTGTTGTGGTTTAATTCTATATTAGATAATTTGTGGACGTCTCCCTCTTTATTTGTAGAGAATTTTCTAACAGATATTTTCTCGACTCAATACTTTCAGTTTAGTTAATATTTGGACCTTTACCAATCTTAAAGGGGATTTGAAACTTCCGTTCCGTTGTCGTGGTCATGGTCGACTATATGACTACCGACTCTTTCTAATTAAGATAATTTGAATGAAGACGAATGTAACTTGTCTCGGACTCGTGCATATTAATGGGACTACTCCACTAATGTAGTCTCAACCCTTTCCCCTCATGTTAAAGTTTTCATTTTGAATCTCCTTCCCTGTCCATGCATGTGTTCTATAGAAGATCTACAATAGGATAAACGAAATACATCACGCCATAAATAAAATATATGATGAGAGTAATACTAACAGCACACTATCGTGTGCAATTTGCGCTTTAATCATATTGTAAATATATTTATGATCAGTCCACGTGAGATGATCATAGGATTTGTGGAGGGATAATAAAGCTCCTAATTATAAAACAAAATCAAAGAAAATGTAAATCCCACTCCTGTTGAATGGGTTTTCCTTGTTTCTTCCCAAGTTCCAATTTTCTCATATGTGAACCAATTATAAATAGCTTTGTAAGATGATTAGATATAAATTGTATACTATGATATGCAATAAATATTACGTACGTGAGAATACTTCACATTGATGCCAGCCAGTCCATATCTTGCAACTACACTATAGTCTTAGGCCCAGTCCAAAGGCCCACCACAAGTCCATATCTTAGAACTCGTGTCTGTAATTAGAACCAAACATGCATGATCGATGCCACACAGTTGGCATCAGCAAGAGAATTAAACGAGTCCCCAAGTGTCTGTGTGTGTGTGGTCTTCCTCGATCGATCGATCAAATATATAAGTTAAGTTTGTTGATGTGGTCAACTTAGCTCTGAGACCAGAGCAAATGTCTTGACCCAGCGCCAAGAAATGGCTTTTGAACCATTCTTGGACTTGACTCGGCCAATCAAAGTATTTACAATGTGTGTGTGTGTGTGTGTGTGTGTGTGTGTGTGTGTGTGTAGTCTTCCTCGATCGATCGATCAAATATATAAGTTAAGTTTGTTGATGTGGTCATCCTAGCTCTGAGACCAGAGCAAATGTCTTGACCCAGCGCCAAGAAATGGCTATTGAACCATTCTTGGGCTTAACTTGGCCAATCAACGTATTCACAACACGTACGGGCATCACTTACAATTTCCTTTAGCTTAATTTGACTCGATCAGTTAATAATTAATTAACCGAGAAGAGGCACGTACGTACGGCATTTGGGTGGTCATATATATTTTTATATGTCTCTATTACAACTACGTGCATCCTAAGCCGTCTAATTACTTAGATAGCCAAGAGGAACGAGCCTGGATGCAGTAAATTAATGGCATGCATCAAGTGAGTAGGTTGGAAGGTAGCAGACCTGCTCCATTGGCATGCTGCCAGCTGAGGCGCGCTTGATCGATGTGGGCAGACCTGTTCCCATGCATCCTTTACGTGCGACAGTTCGTACGGTGATCGCTAAAAAAAAGCTAGCCGCGGTGCAGCATGGAGAGATCTATGAACCCTCTCTGTCTCTCTCTCTCGCTGCCCTCTCATGTAGAGGCTTCTCCTGCACATTTACAAGTGAGAAGGTGAGCTAATTTCATGGGTTGTTGGGTGGCGGAGGGGGGAAGGTGGAGTAGATGAGATGAGATCGCTGACAATATATATATATATATATATATATATATATATATATATATATAGTTCGGAGATTTGGGTACGCATGTATGTGGACCTTTGGGTCCTGTTTGACAAAGGAGTGGTCGACCGGTTAATCGACATAGGTTAACCGGTGCACCCCGCCTCCCCTCGCCCTCCCCCTCACAGAACCCCCCTAACCGACATCGGGTGCCGTAATCGACCCCGAAGACATGGGTTAACCGGTGCACCCCGCCTCCCCTCGCCCTCCCCCTCAGAGAACCCCCCTAACCGACCCTTCGGGGACGATTACGGCACCCCGATGCTCTATTATCAAATCCCCCCATGATGAGTAGTAAATGTCTAGCATGGATCTGCTCACTGCTCACGTGATAATATAAAGAAGACAGAGTTATACAGCATAAGATGGTAAGGTTCTAATTAAGGGCATAGATTTGATTATCTTTAAGAGATTTTTTTGTGACCATATATTCCACATCTGAAGGTACTACTACGTGGAATAAATCCTTCATAATTAAAGACTCCTGCCGCTTGCAGAGAACGTAGACTCGATCGAACCTAAAGTCGTACGAGTCTATGGATGACCTCTCGCACAATTAACCGTGCGAGAAGTGAAATCGGAAGGTGAGATTTCTAACATATATATATATATATATGATGCCTCCGTACGTACCGCACGTGGTGGACCAATTAAGTATGGCAACAACCTTCCATTCAATTGCACGAGGATCGAATGGAGGGCGTTGTCAGCGGCCACATGGATGCCATGTTACGTTGCCGGCTGCACTGCAGTTAAGGTGATAAGATAATAGGGGTTTCTTATATATATATATATCCTTGTAAGTTGCTGAATTTATATAGATATACTTCTGATTTTTCATATCTTTCCCGTGTCAAAATACCGTCAACTCTAATTGAATTTGTCAAAAGGATTCTGATATTTTTACATATGTATCCTTAAATTTACCAGAATATTATAATTACATATACACTTTTGACTTCAGCA
Organism: Amorphophallus konjac; assembly: GCA_022559845.1. NCBI lineage: Eukaryota > Viridiplantae > Streptophyta > Magnoliopsida > Alismatales > Araceae > Amorphophallus > Amorphophallus konjac. Next base: position 398,053,617 of record CM040122.1, read on the forward strand.
AAATTTACAGAAATGCTCCTGATATATCCGGTTGAAGTTAATGCCAATTTAATGGAAGGGTGTATATAATTGCAATCTGTTTGAATAAGTCAGGGATATTTATAATAATACATTAAAATCAAGGGTGGAGAGGGGGATTTCTGTAGCCCAGATAAAGAACAGCCGAACTAGGCCCATCAGGACCAAACAAGGCCACGCTCGCCCGAGTGATAGCCCACATGGCCCACTCCGGACTAAAAGCCCAATAAAAGATCGCTTGGGGACCCAACCTTCCTAGGCGGCCCTCAGGCTCGGAAGGCCCGAGCGACGGTCAGGTCGTCGGAATGATCTACGCCCGATCTATCCTCAGCCAGGATATGGGGAGGCGCACACGATCGTTCCGACCCATCTCCGTCCGAGCTAGGCCCATCGCCCGGATACGGCTGGCCCCCCCTAAGCTCGAAACGGTCGACCGTCAGATGCTTATACATGCAGCCGTTAAGAGTCCTCTGTGAGCAAGAATTCATAAGGGTGAGGGACTCCATCTCCCCAAGGTGATAACGCTCCCACGATGAGGCAATAAAAGTCCACGTTGAGGACGTAACTCTCACTTGAAACCTCTCGACTTACAGGACTCCAGAAGGCGGCATACTATTTAAACCAGTGATACCCTCCGGCGAAAGGTAAGGGCAACCACACGCTCAAAACTCCTGAGCAGGAACCACTTCACCCTTCTGGTGGAGAGGGATCTCGCGCAGAAGCTACTTCCTCCCTATATTGCTCCCACCATAGCTTTACTGACTTAAGTATCGGAGGGTTTTTCCCCAGGGACTCATCCCTGGGCCCCCTGATCCGTTTCCCTTTCTTGCAGTTCACAATCTGGTGATCTTCTGCCCGCTCAGGATCCGCGCGAGATCACGACTCTTCATCTGGCGCCGTCTGTGGGAAACGTACGAGAAGCCAATATGGTGCGAAGGAGCTCAGGGAGGAGGTCCGCCGGCGACAGGGAAAAGGCCATGGTAGCGGCAGGGGATGGCCCCTCTCGGGCCTCGCAGAACCCCCCCTCCAACGCCAACGCCCCCGCTGACGGACCACCACCACCACCCCCTGCGGCAGTAGGGCTACTGCCCAGCGGTGGTGCGGACGCCTTCCAGGCCCTCAACGTAAAACTGGATATCCTCGTAGAGCTCATGAGGACCCAGGCGGCCAGGGACGGAAGGTCACGCGCCCCGTCAGGGAGCCCTCCCCGTGAGAATGCATCTCGACACACTGCTGGAGGCCGCTTCACAATCCGCGGCGAGCAGATTATCCGTAACAGGATTGAAGGACCCTCGCAAGCTCCGCCGCCGGAGCAAGAGGCTTCCTCCACACCGAGGCGGGAAAAACCTTGGGCACGCCGTCCGAACCCGGAGACCGACGTTCCCGAGGATCGCCAAGACATTCCCCCCAGCCTCGCACCACAACAGCAGCCGGAGTTGTCTCTCCGACTACGAGAGTTCGAGAGACGCTTCGCAGAGCAAGAGCGCGCCTTGCGTACCCTGCAGAAGGCCTCTCCCCCGGAGGGTGAGGAGAGATTCCCTTTCTCCGAGTATATCTTGAAGGCAGAGGTGTCTCCCAGAACCTCCATCCCAACCCTCAAGCTCTACGACGGCCAGGGCGACCCGGCCGATCACTACGACAGCTTCGACGCTCTGATGACCCTGCATGGAGCGTCCGACGCCATCAAATGCCGATCCTTCGTGACCACCCTGGTCCAAGGCGCTCAAGCTTGGTTCCGGGCCCTCGCCCCCGAATCCATCCGAGATTTCAAGTAGTTTGGCCGAATCTTCAAAGAGAATTTCGCCGGAAGTGCCCCCCCAAGGTCGGTAGCGGGGCTCCTGGCCCTTAAACAGGCGCAAGGGGAGAGACTCCGGGCTTATATTCACCGATTCAAGTCGGAAGCTGTACCGACCCGGATCCCGGATACCAGATGTACCCGGTAGAACTACCGAATACACGTGATACCACTTGGAACCCGCGAGGCCTCCCAAGAGCGGGAAAGCTCCGAAGGGATAAAGGCATGTGTAGAGTACATTGAAGCCACAGAGATATAACAGAAGTAATTAAATTTCATTAGATCGGTTTGCTAAAGTAGCAGAAATAAAATTACTTTTTAATTAACAGTTTTAATTTAATAATTATACACCAGAGTCAAGTCCAAAGCTAAAGACAGCAAGTCTAGCACAGTACAGTCGACAGAAAGGAAAGACGTACCGAGAAGTCGGGGGAAGCCCGACGCAGGTACCAGCTGGCCACAACGACACGCTACGAGCAAGCGCTCCAGGAACCACGCGGAAGCAGAACGAAAGACGTCACCCCACCTGAAAAGCAGGGGTGAGCCTCGTGTCACTGGCTCAGTAGGGGTCACGCGGATCCCCACTGAAAAAAATGCAATAACACGGAACACAAAATGACAGGAAGAACATCAGGTGTAGCAAAGCGGGAAAACTACACTACAAAGCTGTAAAGCTACTCTAGAAGCCGTAGAGGACAGACGGGGAATAGGAGTAGGGAACAAGTAAGAAAGGGGAAGAACCCGCGCCAGACAAGTGGCGGCCGAACTAACCTCGGCACCCCAAACTTCTCCAAACAGTGACAGAAGGGCGACTCTGATCTAGCAAAGTCAGAAGTTACCGATCTGCCAATACGGCACCAGGCCTAAGACGAAGACCTGCAAGGACTGACAGAAGGTCTAGGAAAGACCCACGCAGACGACCGACATACTCGACGACACACCCACGACTAGAGAGTGGTGCACACCACGCTGACCTCGAGTAGGGCCACGAGAGGGCTAACTCGGAAAGGTCACGACGCGCAAGAAACGCAAAGAGCAGTGGAGAGCCACGCGTCACAGCCGGACGCACCTCCCCACCAGAGCAACGGCCAGCTGCGTCCACAGACGTCTTATGCTGCGCCACGAGTGTCTCGCCTACAATACCGCTGAAGCCACGGTAGAGTCGCAGACCCCGCACTGAACCAAACAGGAACAACATCATCAAGTAACCAGTCAGGGTCACGCCCGTCTACGTAAGTCCAAAAGCCCCTGACCACGTGTGCACACACTGTCTCTAGCCTAAGCCAGGTACTCCAGCTAGTTTTCTCCCTCGGTAGGACACTACCGTTGGCTGGGAGCCCACGGAACTAGCTTACAAACCGTATCTCGGGAACACCCCTCCGCCATCCAAGGCGGGTCAGCAACTCAAAGGCCTTAGGGCAACAACAATCGGAGGCGCACAAAACACAAGACTCCGAAACAAGGGCTGTAGTACAAACATGCAAGGAAGCACTGTCGCACGTACTACGAAGCACCAAGGCAGCAAGATAACTGCCAACAGACTCAGGACTAAGTAACTAGACCTACCACGTAACGATCCTTGAGTTGGACGACTTGGAGGCAAGATCGTTACAGACAGCGGACCAAGCTGCCAATCGGTCTAATCCTAAGCCATGGGAAACGACGCTCCGCAGAACACGACTCACGGAGACCTGAGGGAAAATTGAGGACCCTCAGACACGCCTGGACACGCAAAACAAGGTAAAGCAGTACCTCGTGGCATCCAGAACTAGTGTCTCGGATTGGACAGAACCGCCAAGACACCCACGCAAGGTCGCCTGTCAGCCACTAGGTCACCCCGGGTTGACCGGAACCAACAATGACGACTCAACAGTATGAAAGAGAATCCTACCACAAGCAAGAGGACTCCTGGCCACCTCACAACATAGTCTTAGCCCTCATAGGATGTCAAGAGACATCCACGGGAAAACGGGCAGACCACAAAGATAAGCCAAGACAGTCAGAAACCAAAACGACGGAAATCGGAGCTCAAAGGCTGTAACGCACCACCCCTAGACCGTTACACGAACGTGACGGTCTAACGCTGGGCCATTATACACCCACTGTGGCGGTCTATCACAGACGCGCTACAGAAACGTGACGGTCGCCAGGGGAGCCGTCACACACACCGCCCTAACCAACTTCTAAAATAGACAAGGCACGTAACGGCCTGCACCAAGCGCGTTACACCGCTCTGACGCGCCCGACCCGGGCTATCAGGGCCAACAGACCTCAAGCTTAAAACGATAACTCGAACCACGTAACGTGCTAGACCAAGCGCGTCACACAGCCTAACGCGGCAAAGTAGGCGCGTTAGGGCCAATAGGCTCAAGTCAAACAAATCACTGACCGAAAGGCACGTAACGGTCCCGATCGGACGCGTTACAGACTCCTAACGCATGGGGGCGTGGTCGTTAGAGCCAATGGCACAACCACCCAACTCGGCCAAAACAGCATGTAACGGCCTGGGGCAGGCGCGTTACAACGCTGTGATGCACGGGGACACCACCGATACACAAACCGACTCAAACGGTCTAAATCGGTCAAACGGAACGTAACGGCCTAGCTCAGGGCACTAGGGAAGGCGCGTCAGGGGAACCACTTAACCAAACTACTAAACGATAAAATAAGTGTAACGCATCACACCGGACGCGTCAGGAGGCTGTGACGCGCCACCCCTGGGCCGTCACAATCCCAAAACCACGAAAAGCTTAAAAACGCCCAGACGCTGTGACGGTCTGTCGTAGGGCCGTCGGGGACCTCTGGCGGTCACTGAAACGACCGCTACACCGGTGCTAGTTTCGTGTTGATCGGTGGTCATTCCCGGACTCCTACCATCACAATCCCAAAACCACGAAAAGCTTAAAAACGCCCAGACGCTGTGACGGTCTGTCGTAGGGCCGTCGGGGACCTCTGGCGGTCACTGAAACGACCGCTACACCGGTCACGGCGGGAAAACAGTGGATTGGCCAAATCGAGTCGTTCCACGCCCCTTTCACGCCGAAGCGCAGGGGAAACAAGACTAGACGATGAAAAACAACACTATGAGGCTAAAAAGCCCACATGCAAGCACTAAAACGAGAGATCGGGGCGATTTGGACAAATCGACCCTAAACGAGTCACCGAGGTTTCCGGACTCCTACCGGCCTCGAATGACCACCGATCAACACGAAACTAGCATGGATGGGATCCAGACATCCCAGCGGTCAGTTGGACACTAAACACACCACAAATGGTTGTCGTTTTTCGGCGAACCCTGAAAACCCCAAAAACTACGATTTTTACAAAATCGGCCCGATCTCCCCCGATCGAGCACCAAATCATGCATGGAAACAAAGGAAACGTGCAGAACAAGGTGGCGGTCCGTCTCCCTACCTCCACCGAAGAAACCGTGCCCCGAAGGGATTAAACCGCGCTGAAAATCACGCCGCGAGCTCAAACACCGGCTTTGAATCCACCGTTCGGGATCGCGCCAGAACCACTCCATCCTCGCCCTATCGCGCACCCAGTCAGCTCCACAGCATCCCCAACACTCGCTCCTAGGTCCTCCGTCTGCAGCCGGAGCCGAGGAAGCTCGAGAGGAGATAAAACGGGAGAGAGAGACGGCGGCGGCGAAATGAGAAGGGAGGAGAGAGGAAGGAAAAGGAAAAGGAAAAGAAATTAGGAATTTTCCTAATTTCTGAAAAATTCGATTTCTGGCCCTATCTCCGAAAAATACGCAAAAATAGTCGAAACGACCGGCTCGAAGAGTACATCGTCACTGCAGCATTCACGAGTCGAGAAACTGACAAATAAACTCACCGTAGGGTTCCGTAACTAGTACGATAGAAAAACCCACACGGATCGTAAAGCTCAACTCGGAAGCCACAAAAGCGAACCGAAACTCACCGAAACAGATCCGAAAGATCCAATAAATATCTACCAAGGATCTAGGGCATTACAGAAGCCCTGAGAATCCCCCGCCTAGACGTGGCCTCAGCTATAACCGCACTGACTGGGGGCACCCGGGACGAGAATCTCCGCCGCGAGCTTATCCTCCACCCTCCCTCGACCCTTGCCGAGCTAGTGACTCTGGCATTGCGCCATGCCGAGTGCGAAGAAGTACTCAGTGCATGCCGAGATGAAACCGGCTCGGGTCGGGAGGGGGACAAGAAGCGGGCTTCCGAGCCAAGCTCAGGTTCGGGAAAAAGGCGGAACCGGGACGGGGAACGCAAGGAACCGTCACGGAAGTATGAGCGGTACACCCCACTAGCCGCACCGGTCTATGAGATCTATGAAGACATCAAAGACTCGGGTCTCCTCCGTAAACCGGAGCCAATGAGGTCGAAGAACCGTAATCGTAGCAAGCACTGCTCGTTCCACAGCGATCACGGACACCATACAAGCGACTGCCACCAGCTCCAGGACGAGATCGAGCGCCTCATCCGTCAGGGGAACCTAGCTCGGTTCGTAGCCGAGCGCAAGGAAGATCGAGGCACCCCAGAGGAGATCAACAATGCCCCCCGAGGGGTCCACATCAACGTCATCTCCGGAGGAGCTGCGTCAGGAGGTGACAGCAGCCGAGGAAGGAAGCGTCATGCTGAGCGGGCGAGTCGAGCCATAGAGCCTACAAAGGCCCCCCCGAGTGAGCCCCATGTCATAGTCTTCTCAGACCAAGACCTAGAAGGGCCGAGCACCCCGCATGACGACGCCCTCGTAATTTTGGCTACAATAAACCATTGTAACGTAGATAGGATTCTAGTCGACAATGGGAGTGCCCCTGATGTACTGTCTTATGCTTGTTTCCTTAAGATGGGGGAGGATCCATCTAAGCTCCGCCCGATCCGCTCTCTACGGGTTCAATGGCCAGGCCACCTATCTCGAGGGAGCCCTAAGCCTCCCGGTTACCCTCGGCACCCCACCCAAAACCGTTACGGTCATGGTGGACTTCATAGTGATTAAAGGTATGATAGCATACAACGCCATCTTCGGTCGGGGAATCCTCAACCGAATAAAAGCGGTGCCGTCTACCTATCACCAGAAAATGAAGTTTCCCACCAAAAATGGGTTGGGGGAAGTCCGAGGTAACCAGGCCGCGGCCAGAAGGTGCTACAATATCTCGGTAGAGGCCACAAGGCCGGACGGGAAGGACAAGGACCCCCGGGGAGTCGAGGGTAAATCCGCAACCACCGAGCCTGGTGGCGAATTGCTGGTGATTTTCCTAAACGATGACCCGGCCCTGCGAGTAAAGATTGGAGCCGACCTACCGTCTGAGGTTCAACAGTAATATAAAAAGTTCCTTTCTGAGTACATCCGAGTTTTTGCTTGGTCTGATGATCAACTCCCTGGGATACCAGAGGAGACTGTAATGCACAAGCTCAGCATCGACCCTGCCGTGAAGCCTGTACAACAACGCAGAAGGAAGCATGCACTAGACAAACAGGTGATCACCAACGCGCAAGTCACCAAGGGACAAGAGACCGGCCTTTTTAGACCGGTCCTGTACCCGACATGGCTAGCCAACGTCGTCCTGGTACCGAAAGCTTCGGGCAAGTGACGGATGTGTGTAACGACCCGAGAATCCGATTACCGGGAAGGCCCGATAACCCGAGACTCGCACCGCCACCCATGAGTCCGAAGACTCGGAAGGGTTAGAAGGATGGTGTGGAAACTACACAAGTATCACAAATAATTGCAGAAATTAAACAGTTATAATATTAAGCAGGAAATAAATTAGCATTTTACATGGCCCACAATTGAAAATAACAACAACAGTAGTCCACGACTAGTACAGAGACAAGAAAGAAAAGTACAGCTACACGGGACATACCCCGCCTCTGACCTCTGGCACTACGTCTGGGCACCCGCACCTCGCTGCACCCCATACGCGCTCCCCTGGGGCGGCGCCTCACCTGAAACACGGTGAAAACACGCAGGGAATGAGTCTCGGAACAAGACTCAGTAGGGATCACTCGAACCCTACCTCGTAAAACGAGAAATCACTACGCTAGCGGTAGGAGAGTACCTCGGAAAGGAAAGTCATGTACTCTACATAACAAAGACCCTACGGCACGCAAACCGGCACACGTGCCACGGTGAGACAACCGAAGCTCAACGGTCGACCCGGCAAATCCCGAAGGTCGGAAACACACGACTGACAGTCTGTCACTCCGTACTCGACAGGAGTATCTCCCACTAGAAGCACAGCCGGTAGCGTCCCCTGACGTCTTACACCGCGCCGCAGGTGATCCGCCTGGCGTGGTAGCTCCTACCAAATGCGCGAACACCATACAAGTAACCATAAACAAGTGACTAGTTGGGGTCACGCCTGTCGATGTGCGTCCACTGTCCCCAACCACGTGTGCACACACAGACCACGCGTCCTAGGTCTGGCCCTCTGACCTTGACGAGGGGCCCGACGGAAACCAGTCTAAAACCGTCCTCAAGGTAAGCCCGTACACCACTCCCTGTGCAACCAGTACCGCGTACTGGTAGGCTACGACTAGTGGAGGGTCACTGAAGGAGTAGACTCTCAAGTCAATAGAAAACAACGTCACAATCGTAGATACGCGGAACGCTCCTTGTACCAACACCATCACACGGCGACACAAGCCGAAAATCACCATCTCCCGAGACCCCACGGCACCCTCCCGTGTGGCCCCCACATGATGCCCAGCATCAGTCAGACCACGGGTCAGCACAGGGATCGAGACTTGCTCATCCGAGACTCGAATCGGCAAGGGATGGGAGACGCGGTCTCCGGAGGACCGCCTCCTGTGGTAGCGGTCTGCCCAGGACCGCAACCACACAGTCGCGGTCCTCCTGGGACCGCGACCATCCCAGCACGAAAAGATGAACGCGGTCACCTCGTGACCGCGTTCACACAGTAGCGGTCTCCTGGAGACCGCGACTGGCGTGCAACGGTCAAAAACAACGGTCAACGTCTCGGGGTCCGTGCCGGTCCCCACGGTGAACGCGGTCGCCACCAAACCGCTACCAACAGTCGTGATCTGTCGCAAGACCGCGACCGCCCACCGACACCCTAAAGCCCCAATGGTTCAAAACCTGATGAAAGCGGTCCCTGCCTGACCGCGACCAGTGAAAACGGTCACTGGTGGACCGCGATCACCTCGGAAAACTGAGAACGGCGGGAAATGGCCGAAAACACCATTCCACGCCCCAATCACCCCCGGGTGATGGGGAAACAAAGGGGGAACTCGTCCCCACGCCCTAGTGCATCGAATGATGCCCCCAAAACTCCAAATGGCGCGGTAAAACTCTAGATCGGCAATCAAACCCCCAAAGCATGCATTCCCCGTCCCGAGCTCAAACGAACCCCTCTCGGCTCCCCGCCGGCCTAGAAATCATGGGAAAGGAAAGCACGAAGATAGAGGATCGTCACCCTACCTCGGGGTTGTCCGAAATGTGGCGGATCGCCACCGATCCTCAAGAATCGCTTGAAACTTCACGAACTCCCCACGCCCTCACCGAGCCCCGAACACCGCCACGATCACCACGCCGCCGCCTATGCCACGACATCGTCGCCTTGCCGCGTCCGCAGCCGAAGGGGATGGCGCCGGGGCTAGCACCGGAAGAGGGGAGCCGGTCACGGTGGAAACGCTCACGGGAGAGAAGGGAGGAAGAAGAAGAAAGAGAAAGGGAAAAGAAAATAAAAATAAATGGGAATATATAGAAAATTTCGATTTTTCGGAAAAATACCAAAAAATAGAAAAATACGTTTCCGGAATCCTCGGAACGCACCGATCGCAACGGTACCACTCGTGCCCAGGTGAACGACCCGGTCCACCCACGACGAGCTTCCGAAGGAAAAGCCGAAACACACACCGGAAATCGGAAAACACACGCCGAAAAGTCGCGAAACGCCTCCGGGCCTCCGAAACGCCTTCGGATCGCGCCGATCCGAACATGAAAAATGTCTGAAACGAAATTTCGGACACAACGAAGCCCTGACGCTCCGAAAAACCAGATCTGGGACCCAAAAAGAAGGATCCGAAAGGTCCGGGATATTTCAGCCCTCCCCCCTTAAAGGAATTTCATCCTCAAAATTGAGAACAACCCAAGGGGAAAGAAGAGGAAGACTCACTCAAACAGGTACGGGAACTGCTGACGCATCTCGTCCTCACGCTCCCAAGAAGCCTCACCACCAGAGTGCCGCTGCCACACCACCTTTACCAAGGGGATGATCTTGTTCCGCAGGCGCTGCTCTCGCATATCCTCCACGCGGATCGGAAACTCTGGGAGAGAAAGATCTGGAGTCACCTCAGGCCAAACAGAAATCTCGAGCACATGAGAGTCATCGGGCATATACTTCCGCAACATCGAGACGTGGAACACGTCATGCACCGACGCCAACTCAAGGGGTAACTGCAACCGGTAAGCAACCTCACCGATGCGCTCCAAAATCACAAAAGGACCAATGTAGCGGGGACTCAGCTTCCCACGCCATCCAAAACGCATCACCCCCTTCATCGGAGAAACTCTCAAGAACACATGATCGCCCACGGCGAACTCGAGGGGCTGCCTCCTACGGTCAGCATAGCTCTTCTGCCGACTCTGGGCCGCCAACATGTTCTGACAAACCAGGTGCACAACATCCACACATTGCTGCACCAATTCCGGTCCCGTCAAAACACGCTCACCCACCTCAAACCAATCAAGTGGAGTCCTACAAGGACGCCCGTGCAAGGCCTCATAAGGAGCCATGCCGATGCTCGAATGATAGATGTTGTTATAGGCAAACTCCACCAATGGTATGTGATGAATCCAACTCCCCTGCCACTCCAGGCAGCAGGATCTCAGCATGTCCTCCAAAGTCTAGATGGTCCTCTCAGACTGACCATCAGACTGAGGATGATACGCCGAGCTAAATGCCAACTCCGTGCCGAGAGCTCGCTGGAAACTCCTCCAGAATCCAAAAGTGAAGCGCGGATCCCGATCTGACACGATCGAAACGGGAATCCCATGCAACGGAACGATGCGCTCCACATACAAACGAGCCAACTTGGACACGCTCCAGCTGACTTTGACCGGTAACAACCGCGTCACCTTCATCAGCCGATCTACCAGCAACCAAATACTGTCCTGCCCACTCGGGGTCCTCGGCAACCCCACCACAAAATCCGTGGTCACGTGGTCCCATTTCCACGCAGGAACATCCAAGGGCTGGAGAGTACCTCCTGGTCGCTGATGCTCCGCCTTCACCTGCTGACAGATCAGGCACCTGGCCACAAATTCTACGACATCTCTTTTCATGCCAGGTCACCAGAACTGCCTTCGCAAGTTCCGATACATCTTCGTCGCACCCGGGTGTACGGTGTACCTGCTCCCATGAGTCTCGCGCAACACCGCACGACGAACCTGCTCCTCCGCTGGGACATACAGCCTGCCGTGAAACCTCGCAGCACCGTCCTCGCCGAGCTCCACATCAGCCATTGCCAGAATCCGGGGCAACTCAGGGTCCGCATGCTGAGCCTCTGTCACCTGACGACGGATAGCAGGAGTGACAGTCAGACTCGCAAGCACTGCCAACCCTGGCTCCTGGGGAATCTTAAGCCTGAAAGATACTTCGAGCGCTTGTTCCCAGAGCCTCCATTTACTCAACATCAAGGCACTAACTGCAACCTTTTGACTCAAGACATCGGCGACGACATTCATCTTGCCCGGCTGATAAGACATGGTGAAGTCATAATCCTTCATGAACTCCATCCAACGCCTTTGCCTGAGGTTCAGGTCCCTCTGCGAGAACACATACCTCAAACTCTGATGGTCAGTGAACATCTCGAACTTCTCGCCGTACAGATAATGCCTCCATATCTTCAGCGCGAAGATCAGCGCCGCCAACTCAAGGTCATGGGTAGGGTAGTTCTCCTCGTAGGGCTTTAGCTGCCGAGATGCATAAGCCACCACTCTACCATGCTGCATCAACACAGCACCCAATCCAACGTCGAAAGCATCTGCACACACCACGAAACCTCCCGATCCAGAAGGTAAAACCAACACTGAAGCCGAGGTGAGCAATCTCTTCAGTTCCCTAAAGCTCTGCTCACACTCCTCAGACCAGACGAAAGGCACATCCTTCCACGTGAGTCTAGTCATCGGGGCCGCAATGCGAGAAAAATCCTGGATAAACTGACGATAATAACCCGCCAGCCCCAAGAAACTCCGGATCTCCGTCACCGACCTCAGCCTTGGCCACTGCATTACTTCCTCGACCTTGGCGGGGTCCACGGAAATGTCATCACTAGAAATCACGTGCCCCAGAAAGTGCACCTCGCTGAGCCAAAACTCGCACTTGCTGAGCTTCGCATACAACTGGTGATCTCGCAACGTCTGCAGTACCACACCAAAATGGTACGCGTGCTCCTCGGCAGACTGCGAATAAACAAGGATGTCATCCACGAAGATGACCACGAACTGGTCCAAATACGGATGAAACACCCTCTGCATCAAGTCCATGAAGGCTGCAGGGGCATTGGTGAGCCCAAACGGCATCACCAAAAACTCATAATGCCCGTACCTCGTACTGAATGCAGTCTTCTCCACATCGGACTCGCGAATTCTCAGCTGATAGTAACCGGACCGCAAATCAATTCGCGAGAACACTCGCGCAGACTGAAGCTGGTCGAACAAATCATCAATCTGTGGCAACGGATACTTGTTCTTAATGGTCACTTCATTCAGCTGCCGATAGTCAATGCACAGCCGCAGACTACCGTCCTTCTTATTCACAAACAACACGGGCGCACCCTAAGGGGAAAAGCTAGGACGAACATACACATTGGCCAACAGTTCCTGCAACTGCGCCCTCAACTCCCTCAACTCAGCGGGGGCCATACGGTAAGGAGCCTTCGCCAAAGGTCCCGTACCCGGCACAACCTCGATCACAAAATCGATCTCCCGCTGGGGAGGCAATCCAGGCAACTCCTTGAGAAAAATGTCGGGAAACTCGCATACCACCGGAATGTCCTCGACATTCGGCTCCATCCGGTCAGTCACAACCACGGACGCGAGAAAACCCTGACAACCAGAATCAAGCAACCGACGGGCTCGAATAACAGAAATGATGAATCGAGAAGAGGTGGAACGGATACCTTGGAAATAGAAGGTCCGCTTGCTCGGATGCTGGAAGTAGACCCTCTTCATTCCACAATCCACCACCGCTCCATAAGTCTCGAGCCAATCCATGCCTAGAATCACATCATAATCCTGAAGCTGCAACGCATACAACCTGCCTGGCATACTTCGTCCATCGATCCAAACCGGAACCTGATCGAAGCAATACGGAGTGACCATGAAATGACCCGAAGGTAACTCCACTGCCAAATCACAGGACAACTGGGTCACCGGCTCCTCGATGCTCAACACAAAATCCTCCGAAATAAACGAATGAGACGCGCCAGAATCAAATAAAACCCAAGCCGCACAACCCAAAATCTGAACGGTACCTTCCACGAGCTGCGACGCCACTACCTCTGCCCTGGTCATGTACGTGATCTGGCCTCGTGCTCTCTGCCTGCCTCCCACGCTAGCTGATCTGGGAAGCGGCGGATACTGTCCCTGCTGTTGCTGCCTCTACTGCTGGGGAACATGCTGCTGCGGCGGCCTCTGAGGACAGTCACATGCCATGTACCCTGGCTGGTCACACCGAAAACAGATAATCGGCGCCGTGCACTGCCTACCTAGGTGGAACCCACTACACCGTGGACATGGTCCTCACGACCCACCCACTGATCCCTGACGCTGCAAGGGGATCGACTGCTGTACACTGCCCGATGAAGCTTGCCCCTGATCCTTGGAGTTCTTCTTTCGGAAATTCTTCGAGAGGAACTTTTTGACCTTCGTGCCAAAGGACGTGAATCCTGTCACCGAAGTCGCCGGTGCCGGCACTCCTGAACCACTCAACGCGTGCTGGAAGGAACCCTACTGCTGGGTAGCCGACTGCTGGCTGCGACCTGATAGAGACTGCCCCTGGCTGATCGGTCCTCGAGTCCTCTACATATCCATCTCCAAGGAAGCCGCAACACGAGACGCTGTCTCTAGATCAGTGGCCCCGTTCGCGATCAGATGGTGCCTCAGCTCCTGCCTCAAGCCCTGAACAAACTGCGTGGTCCCCACCCTCTCATGCTCCATGATGTGAGGTGCATACTGACCCAGCTCGTCAAATCGGGCCCTGTACTGCAACACGGACATGTCG